>JASEVX010000004.1:44843450-44889917 GCA_031761405.1 Serripes groenlandicus
TATATACGTGATAATCCCGTATATAGTTATACCCTCAATTGATCTAATATCTCACAGCTGTAAATAATGTAAATCGTATAGTGGTACTTTTCGTAAATTTTATTTTGAATAGATATAATTCGAAGGGTAACCCGGGAGCGAGTCCCCTGACTCTCTCCAGACTCCACGCCTCTCATCCTCTCTCTGTCTCTGTCTCTGTATCTCTGTCTCTGTCTCTGTCTATCTCTGTCTGTCTGTCTGTCTGTCTGTCTGTCTGTCTGTCTGTCTGTCTGTCTGTCTGTCTGTCTGTCTGTCTGTCTGTCTGTCTGTCCTGTCTCTCTCTCTCTGTCTGGTCTGTCCTCTCTCTGTCTGTCTCTCTGTCCTGTCTGTCTGTCCTGTCTGTCTGTCTGTCTGTCTGTCTGTCTGTCTGTCTGTCTGTCTCTCTGTCTCTCTGTCTCTGTCTCTCTCTCTGTCTCTCTCTGTCTCTCTCTCTCTCTCTGTTCTCTCTCTGTCTCGTCTGCTCTCTGTCTTCAGTCTCTCTCCTGTCTCTCTCTCTCTGTCTCTCTCTCTGTCCTCCTCTCTGTCTCTCTCTCTCTTCCTTCTCTCTCTGTCCTCTCTCTCTACTCTATTCTCTCTCTTCTCTCGTCTCACGTCTCTCTCTCTCTCTCTCTCTATCTCTATCTCTTTCTCCTCTCTCTCTCTCTTTCTCTCTCTCTCTTCTCTCTCTCATTGTCCTATATTGGTCTGGATTATCACTCGTAGTGAATACCTTCAGACTGCACGGTGTCATATGTTGGTCTGGGTTATCACTCGTAGTAAATACCGTCAGACTGCACGTTGTCATATATTGGTCCGGATTATCATCGAAGTAAATACCTTCAGACTGCACGATGTCATATGTTGGTCTGGATTATCACTCGTAGTAAATACCTTCAAGACTGCACGTTGTCATATGTTGGTCCGGATTATCACTCGTGGGTAAATACCTTCAGACTGCATGTTGTCATATGTTGATCTGGATTATCACTCGTAGTAAATACCTTCAGACTGCACGTTGTCATATGTTGGTCTGGATTATCGCTCGTAGGGTATTCTTTCAGACTGCACTTTGTCATATGTTGGTCTGTAGTATCGCTCATCGCAAATTCCCGAAATTCGGTTTTTCGTGTGACGTGAATCTAATGTTGTTTAGGTAAATATTTATGCCTGTCTTTAGTAGAGTATAAGACGTTTCTAAAAGCGAATAAGGAAGATGGTATTTGAGTCTTAAAATTAATCGATACACAACTTAAGCCCGTGGTTATATTTTAGAGTGTCGCCTCTGTATCGTGTTTCAGATTTATGTAAGCCTGGCGACAGAAAATAAATATTGGGAAATGTAGCGTAGTAGCAACCGGGAAGAGAAGGTTTTCAATGATATATAATAGGATAGCATGTCTGTTGATACAGTGTCAAAGAATTGCTGTGACACTGCAAGTGTAACATACCGCCTTAGTATTGTAACATACGTTTAGTATTGTTTTTAATTCAAACTATTCTAACGACGGAGAGTTTGTTGAATATTAAAACCTTGTCTGTTTACTATCATGTTAACTTATCGTGCTTTTAAAGATGTACATAAACAAGAGGAAAGACATGGAAAATTAAATTGCATTTATATATTGTAGGTAATATAAGTCTTAAACGGAATAATTTTGAACCTTTAAATACTTTCCTAACATATGTGAGACACGTGTACAATTACCAAAAGAAAACTCAACAGTGTCCCGGAAACAGTGGCAGTGAATTGTCAATACGATCTATTACGTTTTCATGTTCCGGCTGTCTTCCTGCTTTCGCGATATATTGACAACGGATTAAGGATACAACAAACTATTTGTGTCAATTGATTCACGGATCTGTATATACTGTATTGCGGGGTGTATAACTATTTACCTACTGCTACGATCACGTATTGAGGCACAGAGCACGTTTGGTAAGTAAACACAGATCGAGGGCTTGGCGTGAAACGGTTGTAACTAAAATTAGTAAATTTTTACCAAGGTTAATCACCTCGCCATAAAGTCTTTATAAGTGTTAATTCAATTTTCTTGGTAAACAATGGAAATTTAGGTGCCATTGCTCGATCTGAGCAATGGCACCTAAATTTGCATTGTTTACAAAGGGGTCAAAAATTGCCCCTAAACCAGAGTTTTCAAAATAGGTTTTTAGATACAACCGTTTCACACCAAGCCCTCGAGATATATACCATATTAGCAACGTCATGCGCAACCTAAGTATCGGGACTATTTAACCGATCTTTCAAAGTTTAGATCAAGTTCAGCGTGCGTATCCCGGGTGGTTCGTCATTAGTCAGATCAAGTTCAGCGTGCGTATCCCGGGTGGTTCGTCATTAGTCAGATCAAGTTCAGCGTGCGTATCCCGGGTGGTTCGTCATTAGTCAGATCAAGTTCAGCGTGCGTATCCCGGGTGGTTCGTCATTAGTCAGATCAAGTTCAGCGTGCGTATCCCGTGTGGTTCGTCATTAGTCAGATCAAGTTCAGCGTGCGTATCCCGGGTGGTTCGTCATTAGTCAGATCAAGTTCAGCGTGCGTATCCCGGGTGGTTCGTCATTAGTCAGATCAAGTTCAGCGTGCGTATCCCGGGTGGTTCGTGTCCGTCACAAAGCAAAACAACAACAACAGGGGCGTAGCTTCCTTTAGGCACTGTAGGCATGTGCCTACACATTTTTTTTCTCAAAATGCCCCCAAAATACAGCTGCGGCGATAGACATCTGCGTAATGTATCGACCGGATCAGCCTGCGCTGTCCGCGCAGACTGATCCGGCCGACACATTCCGTCTCAGGGGATAGATGTATAGAGTAGTGATTCCTGAAACAGAAAATCCACAGGAGACGAAAAGTGTCTATCCGGGTAGGCCTGTGTGGCTCGCTTAGGCTGATCCGGGTCGATACTTTACGCAGAGTCCACAATTCTTTAGTTTTTCTCACGAGACGGCCTACACATTTATTATTGCAAAGCTACGCCCCTGAACACATATTTATGCTTATTTAAAACGTATCACAGTTAGTCATACGTACGCAATATATTCGTGAATGCAATAAGTGTCGAAACGTCCTAGCGTCAGTTTTCGTAGGACATTGTTAATAGAAGTTAAAACTTTCCCATTGACAACAAATTTGCAGCAGACGACTTTGAAAATATGTAGTAAGAAATAGGAAATCTCTAAAAAATATTTATTAAATTGAGTTGAAACCATTTTGGCAAAAGGGGAAATTGCTAATAATAAGCATTTTCCCCTTTTTTCCTCAATGTTTTCAGACATCATCTGCTGCAGAAGCGTCAGACAGGGTCTGTATGTGGGGACAGTGTTAAGAATCACCGTCGTGATAACGAGACCTTACATACAGAAGTAGTGTTTTGGTTGAAAGTATGTTTGTCTATTTCTTTTGAAATATAATGGAATTTTCTCAGATATAGGGAAATTACTGTCAATAAAGTGCGCCAAATTGAGAAAATATATCTCAAATTTGTTTCGATTCAATTGGATTATATATAACTTTATCTAATGATAGGCACTGCACGAATTGCACTGTAACTAAGTTAAATGTATTACATTTTATGTAAAATACTACAATAAACAAATATTACAAGCTTGGAATTGTAATCGGAACTATTACAACAAACGGAGTAAGCGCTGTCTATCACAGGGAATACTTTTATGATGTAACAAATCAAACTAATACATTGTATTTAAGTACCGACAACTGTTGAATAATTGATGTAAAACGTCTGAATTGTTACGTAAATGACAATAATTGTCGTATAAACTCTACACCGTAATTATGTAGTCAAAGAAGATTCTGCGATGTAGCACGTAGACTAATGATGAACTGGTAACTGTCGTAAAGATAAATCAAATCGTACATACTTATGTAAATGTTGATTTAGTTGTAAAACTCTATTCAATTTAAATTTCATTAGAAAAATCTATATCACAGATTAACGGTAATGGTGCAATGATTACTGTTGTATTTTCAAAACAAACTCAAACCAATCAATCGTCCGTCAGTGACGTTTATTGTTCAAATATGACTGTCGTAAAATCAAAACTATTTTAAATCTAACATTTGTCCTTCCGTGACGGTCATTGTACGAAGGTAAAGGTTGTAAACTCAAAACAAAGATCAAAGCGTAAGTGATGAAGTGGTACAACGATTGTTATCTTTAAATCAAATCGTACATTTTTCTTAATTGACGTGTATGGTATAAAGGTCACTGTCGTAAAGTCATAACAAAAATCAAATCGTACATTATTCCGTAAGTGACGGTCAAGGTACAACGTTAACTGTCGTATCATCAAAACAAAGAAGAAATCGTACATTGTTCCGTAAGTTACGTAGTGGTAAAGCGATTACTGTCGTAAAGTCAAAACTAAATCAAATCGTATATTGGTCCATAATTGACGGTTATGGTACAAAAGTATCTATCTCAAAACGAAAACAACAATCAAAGTGTACATTGTTCCGTACTTGACGTAGTGGTAAAACGGAAACTGTCGTAAAATCAGAACTAAATCAAAGTGTACATTGTACCGTAATTGACGTAGTGGCAAAACGAAAACTGTCGTATAATCAGAACTAAATCAAAGTGTACATTGTTCCATAATTGACGTAGTGGCAAAACGAAAACTGTCGTATAATCAGAACTAAATTTAATCGTACATTGTTCCGTAAGTAACGTAGTTGTAAAACGGACACTGTCATAAAATCAGAACTAAATTTAATCGTACATTGTTCCGTAAGTGAGGGTTATGCTACAAAGGTAACTGTCTTAAAATGAAAACAGCAATCAAATCGTACATTTTTCCGTAAGTGACGTAGTGGTAAAGCGATTACTATCGTAAAATCAAAACTAAATCAAATCGTATATTGGTCCGTAATTGACGGTTATGGTACAAAGGTAACTATCTCAAAACGAAAACAACAATCAAAGTGTACATTGTACCGTAATTGACGTAGTGGTTAAACGGACACTGTCGTAAAATCAGAACTAAAATCAAATCGTACATTGTTTCTCAATTGACGCTTATGGTATAAAGAAATCGTACATTGTTCCGTAAGTGACGAAGTGGCAGAGTGATTACTATCGTAAAATCAAAACTAAATCAAAAGGTACATTGGTCCTTAATTGACAGTTATGGTACACAGGTAACTATCTCAAAACGAAAACAACAATCAAAGTGTACATTGTACCGTAATTGACGTAGTGGTAAAACGGACACTGTCGTAAAATCAAAACTAAATCAAATCGTGAGGGTTATGCTACAAAGGTAACTGTCTTAAAATGAAAACAGCAATCAAATCGTACATTTTTCCGTAAGTGACGTAGTGGTAAAGCGATTACTATCGTAAAATCAAAACTAAATCAAATCGCATATTGGTCCATAATTGACGGTTATGGTACAAAGGTAACTATCTCAAAACGAAAACAACAATCAAAGTGTACATTGTACCGTAATTGACGTAGTGGTTAAACAGACACTGTCGTAAAATCAGAACTAAAATCAAATCGTACATTGTTTCTCAATTGACGCTTATGGTATAAAGAAATCGTACATTGTTCCGTAAGTGACGAAGTGGCAGAGTGATTACTATCGTAAAATCAAAACTAAATCAAAACGTACATTGGTCCTTAATTGACGGTTATGGTACACAGGTAACTATCTCAAAACGAAAATAACAATCAAAGTGTACATTGTACCGTAATTGACGTAGTGGTAAAACGGACACTGTCATAAAATCAGAACTAAATCAAATCGTACATTGTTCCGTTAGTGACGTACATTGTAGTGATAAAACGGAAACTGTCGTTAAGTCAGAACTAAATTAAATCGTACATTGTTCCGTAAGTGACGGTTATGCTACAAAGGTAACTGTCTTAAAGTGAAAACAACAATCAAATCGTACATTGTTTCGTAGGTGACGTATTTGTAAACCGATTACTATCGTAAAATCAAAACTAAATTAAATCATACATTGTTCCGTAATTGACGGTTATGTTGACGGTTATGGTACGAAGATAACTGTCTAAAAATGAAAACTAAATCAAATCACAAATCATACATTGTTCCGTAAATGATGGCAATGATACAACGGTTATTGTCCTATACAAAACTGTGGTAGGAGGGACACGTACTTGGTACTTTAATTAGCATATATATAATTATGTTAGCAATAACTGTTGTAGAGATGATACAAACAACGTAAGGAAGACGTAGTTTTACTTGTTATGTATTTAAGCAATTTTTCTCTCATAATAGCAAAATAATACTGTTTAACTGTAAAGTCATATTTTTCCCGAAAATAAGGTCGGGATTAATGTAAGCCCACTAATTTTGGCACGTGAAAAAGTATACATGAATTGTACAAAAACTATGAATAACCATCCTTACTGAACTGTTTCTGCTTTACAACTGTATTTGAATACAAAATGAAGTGCTTTGCATTTCCGCAAAGCTCTCGAAGCCCTGTAAAATGTATATTTCGATCGTTTATCTAGATGCGTCGCTTTAGATTTTGACATAATGGAACGTTTGAAATTATTCGGAGTGATGTGAATATGATCATGCGTTTATAAACACGTATTTTAAACTGGCAGCAAGGAAACATATTTGATTACTTAGCGATGGTTATTAACATCGATTCTAGAAAAAGTTAGATGAATGACGTCAAAGATTTCAAAAGGTTCGTTGTCCTTTAAATGTTATCTAGATACAGATATTGTTTTCACGAAATGATTGATTGTATGGGGGTAATTTTCGATCTCCTGCATTGAATTGAAGGTCAGTGACATGGGGTTTGTTGTACTATAGTATCGATCCTGCGTACAATAGACACATCTATATCATTGTAGGTCAAATTACGCCAATTACCTCCGCTGTGATCCTGATCTACACCTAAATAGTCCCGAAATATATTTTGTTTGTAGAAATGAGTGTATACCATCACCAAAATGTATTGAATATATGACATTGACTTTAAATTCATTGTAAATGTGTATAGGATGCACTGGAAATGATTGATTTGATCACTTTTAGTATTTTGACATTAGTTGAGAGTGAAAGTAGAGAATGCTAAACACCAGTTTTGTCCGGGTACGATTTGGTCCAAAATGACGGTAACCATTTTCGCCTTGCGAGTTCTTTCTTGACCCCTATTTTCTTTGGATTATTTTAAAGTTTAGAGGTAACTCTATTCAACCGATATACTTGAGAAATGCTTAGAAAGGGTGACAATTGAGGACTGAAACTCGTCGATTTACATAGAAACAAAGAAGGACTTTATTTGGTGTATTGTAACCTGTAGCGATAAACGGGAAAACACATTTCGTTCATAGGAAACGTAGTTACCTTACAATTCAAAATATCCAAATCTACTTGACTTAAGCTTTCCAGATTAGGATTACATTACCTGTCAAATAAAGTGCAGCTACACCAACAAAACCGCTTCCTTGCATTGACTGATTACAAATCTAGTTACTGTAGTTAACGCCCATTGGATGAAATGGGTTGATTGAATGATTGATTGATTGGTGTTTTAAGCCACATTTAACAGTTGTTCAGTTGTATCAAGGCGTTTCCTGGGTAAGTTACCAGTACTACTGGTTCATTTTATCCTGACATTAACCAGTCAGTCGTGATGCTTACCCTGCAACACTGCGCGTCAAAGAGGGCAGCCATAACTACATTGTTTAAAGTCTTTGGTTAAAGGGGCCCACTTGTCCGGTGACATACAACACTTAACCGTACTAGGTTTTCCAAGTATCTAATTTGCATGGAACGAAGATTTGTTCAGTATACACTAAACCTGTACCGGTAAACGCGAATTTGTTTAATTTTATAAACATCTAAGACGAATACCCTGTAGAAGCATCGTGTGAGACTTTCATTTTAAATATCATGTCTGATATATTAGCACTGCTTTCCAAAGGACACGATGCAAAATGTGTTCAAAGCCATTTAATTACTTCTTCGTCAACATTTATTCCTGAAAGTGTTAGTGTATCTGCAAATAGAACCACTACAACTGCGCCGCAAGGAATCACTGAACTTCAATTTCCTATTAAATCAACGTTGCAGTAGAGAATAAACTTGCAGTTACTTTTACAGGTGACACTGAACTTCAATTTCTGGACGGATCACATCGAGTCAAAAGGTCCCCGAATTTCAGTGTTCTGGTCTGACTAACTAACACTGACGTTGGTCTCTTAAATAAATTGCGGACACGTAACATGTGTTTAACATGGCGCAAAGCTTCTTCGACAACTGGAACTTATTAGACTTTAACCGTAATAAATACCTTCACTATCGATAGTTGCTACATGTACAGTAATTTTCAGTATGAGTATAGCAATGATAATGAAATTAATGATACATACCTGTACATGAATCACGAATCTCATTATCAATAGAAAATTAGTACTGATAATTACGATGAAAAACGATGCATAGTATCAATGATACGTGGCTTGTCTACCGACTGATAGGTTAGTGAACATAAGGTTTATATTGTATAGTTTATAGTTATAATGACCTGTGAACGTATCCAAAATAGGGCTGTTGGATGTCTAGTGTGTACACTACAGCACAGTCGACAATAATATCCACAATACACCCTGTTCCAGTTACAAAAAATCTTCAACAGACGACGTTGAAAACGTAAGACAGAAATTTAAAAAATCAAGGGTTAGAAAACAATGTTGTAAAATGAGAAAGTTCTCGATCGACGTGAACAATTTCTCATTTTATCGCTATGATTTAAAAAGTCGACTACTGCTAACGCGTCATAATAGATCTACAGGTGGGACAGTGTTAAGGCGTTTTTGCAGAATAAATACTGTGGTGTCTGGTTTAGTTTTCGAATTCGTGTACCCTTCTTGTACACAAACTGGTCAATGCCAGTCTCTTTGTCATACAACATGGAGACAACGTGTGTAACCGATCACCGAGTGGAAACGAAGTATGGTTCTAGATCGAAACTGAGAAACAACCACATGTCCTTTAAAACTTCAGCAAAGGATGAACTAGTCTTTATGTCCGAGACGAACTTTTTGTCGGACATGTTTGAGAAAGCATACTTAAGAAATCATACAAGTTGCTTTTATATACAATGTACATTAGTAGCCCAGAGTCCATGGCTTCCATTTAGTGATAGGAAATTAGATCAAATGACGTCTTCATAGTATACCGAACATGAGAAGCCACAACAGTTAACTTTACATGACACATGTCTTATTAATGCACACGCATGCCTCACAGTATCTGTCTTGCTGAATGAATGAAATTCAGTAATAAACAATATATAGGAAACGAATACACAAGGGCTATGTCGCCATAGGAAAAAGCACTTATTGCGCAACTTTAAACTTGATAGATAGACAGTTATAATCTCTGAGTGACATTTCGTGATCAATTATTCTTATATAAACTCCCAGGTAATCCTTTGTGTATAAAACAAATCATGCGTAAAAATGATCACATTGGTGTGTATAGTAATTGAAATATGACTATGTACTTAGTTTCTGATGAATTCGGACATACATTGTCCTTACGAAACAAATTTGTAAAACTATGTAAAATAATCAATCTCATATTGTATATAGATATACATATATATAAATATGTATATATCGTTAAAAAGTGAAAAGTTACAAATACGGATATCTATACGAACAGAATAAAGTCTGGCGATTAGTCTTCTTACTCAATAATTTATTGTTTATACATAACAATAATAATAACAATCAACCGGCTTCACCTCTTAGAGGATCTTCCAGATATATCTTATGTCTATGTTTTGAATTAATTTTAGAGAGTATAGATTGTTAAAGTCGAACGTTTGGCTTAATGTCAACTACTGGATCCTTAAAATATATAGTGCGTTGTAAGCGTAAATATTAGTCCGTTTAATGGTATAGTGCATAACAAGGGTAACTACTTGATCACTGAATCGCGCAGAGCAACATAAGGTTAACTATAAGATCTTTAAAACGCGTAGTGCATAATACGGGTAAATTCTAGTCCCTTTAAATCGTATAATGCAGAATAAGGGATACTACTGGATCCTTCAATCACGTACAGAACGATACGGTCAACTACTAGATCCTTAAAACGTATCTAGGGTAAATAATAGACCCTTAAAACGTGTAGTGCATACTAAGGGTAAATACTGGTCCCTTTAAATCGTATAATACAGACTAAGGGATACTACTGAAATCTTAAATCCCGTACAGCAAGATACAGTCGAGTACTGGATCCTTAAAACGTGCAGTGCATGGTAAAGGTAAATTACAAGTCCGTTTAATAGTATAATGCAAGACAAGTGTAACTTCTGAATCCCTTAAACGTGTAGAGCAGGATAAGGTTAACTATTGATCCTTTTAAACCCGTAATGCAGGAAAAGGTTAACTACTTGTCTCTTAAATCGCGTAGTGCGGGATAAGGATAAATACTGGTTAACGTTACACACAAAGCAACCTTCTAACTATATGTGAAGTGTGATCCTCCTGGAAGACTAAACACGATTTTCACTGTCCGAAATTGTGTTTAAATACCCTCATAAATCCTACGTGGAGGATACGGAAATATGCACCATTTGACTGCATTATGTCATTAATACCAAAATAAGCCAAGCCCTGTGTTCATGTTGCGTTAACAATTAAGGTTCTGCGTCTTTTCCTGTAAGATTCTACATAAAACATTATCGTATCGATTTTAAAAGGAGAGGACTGCTGACATGCATTTTGCTTTTTACATCTGGCAAAGCCATACAGCATGTTAACTACGTTAAATGGTAACACATCAAGGAACACGTGCATCGAATGCAATTAGTAACGGTGTTGCCTTTTTGAACGCGCAATCCATGCTATTAGTTACAGATCAATCAACATGTTTGAATACTTCGAAACAGTTTGATTGCTCACGGTTACCAATCCACCAATCAAAAAACAGGTTCGTACTACCCTTTGGTCGTTGATACAGTTTGATTCCTCGCGGTTACCAATCCACCAATGTAATAACAGGTTCATTATTACCCTTTTGTCGTTGACACAGTTTGATTCCTCGCGGTTACCAATCCACCAATGAAATAACAGGTTCGTACTACCCTTTGGTCATTGACACAGTTTGATTCCTCGCGGTTACCAATCCACCAATGAAATAACAGGTTCGTACTACCCTTTGGTCGTGGACACAGTTTGGTTCCTCACGGTTACCAATACACCAATGAAATAACAGGTTCATTATTAGCCTTTTGTCGTTGACACAGTTTGATTCCTCGCGGTTACCAATCCACCAATGAAATAACAGGTTCGTACTACCCTTTGGTCGTTGACACAGTGTGGTTGCTCACGGTTACCAATCCACCAATAAAATAATAGGTTCGTACTACCCTTTGGTCATTGACACAGTGTGGTTGCTCATGGTTACCAATCCACCATTCAAATAACAGTTCCTTACTACCATTTGGTAATTGACACAGTTTGGTAGCTGACGGTTGCCAATCTATCAATCAAATAACAATTCCTTATTACCATTTGGTAATTGACCCAGTTTGGTAGCTGACGGTTGCCACAATATATCAATCAAATAACAGTTCCTTACTACCATTTGGTAATTGACACAGTTTGGTAGCTGACGGTTGCCAATCACCAATCAAATAACAGGTTATTTATTACCCTTTGGTCGTTAACACAGTTTGGTAGCTGACGGTTGCCAATCTACCAATCAAATTATACCTTATGTAAAGTATACATAGGCCAAATTGTAAAAATATTTTAAACTTAGTGACTAGATTTAAAAAATGTTGCATGTGTTACATGTAGGTTTATGCATAAGGTTTCCTAACTATATTGTAGTAAATAAACGCCCTCATAAATGGTTCCATGGTCCCAAAATCATGGAAAATGTATTTGTACATAGATATAATGCAATAAATAGCAGAAATATTACTTTTCTTATTTCCGGTAGTAGCAATTTTGTAATTTTGCCTAATAGATGGTATGCGGTAGTTTTTAATAAGCTAATGCCCATACCAACTAGCATGCCAAATTTCAAAACCTTTTTACAAAGTGCACGTTTCTTACGAATTCCCTCCCAGCTAAAACATTTTGTGCGATATTCAACAATATTTGATTTCGAATATTTGTGTATGATTTATTTTTTTTGTGCAAAGTTATGGCATTTCCTTGGCATTAAAAAGGGATAACCTGAAGGCGACAACTCAGTAATCGAGGGCTTGGCGTGAAACGGTTGTAACTTAAATTGGTATTTTATTACCAAGGTTAATCACCTCGCCATAAAGTCTTAATAAGCGTTAAATCATTTTTCTTGGTAAACAATGGAAATTTAGGTGCCATTGCTCGTTCTGAGCAATGGCACCTAAATTTGCATTGTTTACAAAGGGGTCAAAATTGCCCCTAAACCAGGGTTTTCCAGATAGGTTTTTAGTTACAACCGTTTCACGCCAAGCCCTCGTAATGTTCTTCCCTGCAACGTTGAACGCTAACACAGATAGACGCTAGATGTTACACTTAGGTAACGCGACTGTTTGCAACGTTGAACGCTAACACAGATAGACGCTAGATGTTACACTTAGGTAACGCGACTGTTTGCAACGTTGAACGCCAACACAGATAGACGCTAGATGTTACACTTAGGTAACGCGACTGTTTGCAACGTTGAACGCTAACACAGATAGACGCTAGATGTTACACTTAGGTAACGCGACTGTTTGCAACGTTGAACGCTAACACAGATAGACGCTAGATGTTACACTTAGGTAACGCGACTGTTTGCAACGTTGAACGCTAACACAGATAGACGCTAGATGTTACACTTAGGTAACGCGACTGTTTGCAACGATTCCATATGCTACAATACACAAATATGAACATTATTTACCAGGGGCGTAGCTCCCTTTAGGCACTGTAGGCACGTGCCTACACATGTCTTCTGGAAATGCCCCAAAATGAAGCTGCGGTGATAGACATCTGCGTAATGTATCGACCAGATCAGCCTGCGCTGTCCGCGCAGACTGATCCGGCCGACACATTCCGTCTTAGGGGGATAGATGTATAGAGTAGTTATTCCTGAAACAGAAAATCCACAGGAGGCGAAAAGTGTCTATCCGGGTAGGCCAGTGTGGCATGCTTAGGCTGATCCGGGTCGATACTTTACGCAGAGTCCACAATGTTGATTTTCTCACGAGACGGCCTACACATTAATTATTGCAAAGCTACGCCCCTGTTTACGAACACTGTTGACCAGGATCAGCAATCTAATCTGCATGTATATTGTTCGGTTCTGATCCGTTATCTTTAGCAAAATATCAGATTTAGTTTGGTGTTTAGTGTAATACAAATACGCCCCTGAGTCTGTCATACTTTTAAACGACTAGTCTTGCTGTGACGTCAGTCGTCACTAGGGAAGGTAATTTGTCACATCAATTAACTGTTAACATGAACAGTGTAAGAAGAAACCCTTTACTACATGTTGGTGTTTTTTTAATTTAAATTGTGCATGATAAAAGGAGGAATCGCACTCGGCTCTCCCATTCTCGATGCAGTCGCGAATCACCCGGTCGGAATTGATCTTATTCTTCATACAACTAATCTGCAACAGACGATTTCATAACCATCGAGATATAATATAAGACATTTATATAAATGAAAGTGTAAATATTTAATAAAGATTTGAAGATGTGTCATTACGAGAGAGTAATTTCTCCCTTTTCAACAAAATATTAAAACAATCGTTTGCTTCAAATGTGTCAAATGTCGTCTGCATGTGGGAAAGGGTTAATCGAACGGGTTATTCTAGCCGGCGACGAAGTCCTGAGCTGAACGTGCGAAAATAGGCCTGTCAGAAACAGACTCTGCGTATTCTAGCATGCCTCGGGCTGATATTTATAGCACATGGTAATATCCGCACTTCAACGCAGGAAATTGAAAATTGGAATGCTACATGCCCCTGCCTCTCATTCTAACATGATACTTTTCCCCATATTAGCAATGTCTTAAAATAGTAGTACACATTGTGTACAGGTCGTACACATACATTTTAAAACAGGAATTGTGGGAATGGTTGTCGTATTTTCTTTCCTGTTCTACCAATATGTTTAAAATTCCTTCTCTGAACTCTTTTACCGATAAGATGTTGTGAAGAAAAATGTTAAACTACATCTCATATGTGTTATATCGGGAACATGTCATCTTGTCGACTAACGAAACAGTGGCTTTGTAGTCTTTGCAGATAACAGCATGTTTTCCATTTAACTAGTTCGTTACATTAACCCTCTGAAAAATATAGACGATAAGTGACGTATCCATAGCAACTGACTTTTGAACATATTGTGGTAATAGGAGAAATTGATCACAATGTCTTCTCTTCCAACAATATGTTAAAAATGAAAGGATTAATTGATTGCATGTCGTGCATGTCGGAATGAGTTTATTTCGTTACTTGTATGAATGAGTTAATTTCGTTAAATATTGTACATGTTATAGGTTAATTGCGTTACATGTGCTTAAGTGTAAATTGAATTACATGTCGGAATTTGTCAACTCGTTACATGTTGGAATGAGTAAATGTTATTACATGTCGGAATGAGTTAATTTTGTTACATGTTGGAATGAGTTACAGCAATATCGTTACATGAAGAAATTAGTTAATTGTGCTAGTATCAAACTGAGATAATTTCGTTACATGAGGGAATGGTTTAATTGTGTTACATGAGGGAATGGGTTAATCTCAATACAAATGGTAATGAGTAAATTTCGTTACATGTAGTAATGAGTAAATTTCATTACATGTCGGAATTAGTTAATTTCGTTACGTGTTGGAATAAGTAAACATGGTTACATGTCGGAAATAGTTAATTTGGTGACATGTCGAAATGAGTAATTTCGTTACATGTTGGAATTGGTTATTTTTTAAAAATGAGGGAATGGGTTAATTTCGTTACATGTCGAAAAACGTTTATTCCCTTACATGTCGAAATGGGTTTATTTCGTTACATGTTGAAAGGGGTTTATTTCGTTACATATATGGGAATTAATAACAATAAGTTAATTTCGTTACAAGTCGGAATGAGTTAATTTCGTTACATGTGGTAATGAGTTAATTTCGTTACATGTGGGAATGAGTTACAATTTAATCGATAAATGTCGAAATTAGTTATGTTTGTTAGTATCGAACTAAGTTAATTTCGTAACATGAGGGAATGAGCTAATTTCGCTACATGTGGGAATTGGTTAATTTTGTTACATGTCGAAAAAGGTTACATGTACTTTCCTAACATGTCGAAATGGCTTTATTTCGTTACATGTCGAAATGGGTTTATTTCGTTACATGTCGAAATGGCTTTATTTCATTACATGTCGAAATGGGTTTATTTCTTTACATGAGGAAACGGGTTAATTTTGTTTAATGAGATAATGGGTCAATTTCGTTTGATGATGTAATGGGTTTATTTCGTTACATAAGGAATAGGTTTATTTCGTTACATGTGGGAATGTGTTAACTTTTGTATATTAGGAAATGGGTTAATTTAGTTACATTTATTTCTTTAAATGAGATAATGGATTAATTTTGTTACATGTCGAAATAGGTTTATTTCTTTAAATGAGGTAATGGGTTAATTTTGCTACATGTCGAAATTGGTTCATTTCGTTACATGAGGTAATGAGTTAATTTCGTTACATGTCGAAATTGGTTTATTTCGTTACATGAGGTTATGCGTTTATTTCGTTATATGTCGAAATTTGTTTATTTCTTTAAATGAGGTAATGGGTTAATTTTGTTACATGTCGAAATAGGTTTATTTCATTACATGAGGGAATGGGTTAATTTCGTTACATGGGGTAATGGGTTTATTTCGTTACATGAGGTAATGTGTTAATTTCGTTACATGTCGAAATTGGTTTATTTCGTTACATGAGGTTATGCGTTTATTTCGTTACATGTCGAAATTGGTTTATTTCTTTAAATGAGGTAATGGGTTAATTTTGTTACATGTCGAAATAGGTTTATTTCATTACATGAGGGAATGGGTTAATTTCGTTACATGGGGTAATGGGTTTATTTCGTTACATGAGGTAATGTGTTTATTTGGTTACATGTCGAAATGTATTTATTTCGTTACATGAGGGATTGGGTTTATTTCATTACATGTCGAAACATGTTGATTTCGTTACATGAGGGAATGGGTTAATTTCGTTTGTCGATATCGCTGGGTGAGCGATAGGTGATAATCATGATTGCTCTTTAATGAATTTGATATTTTCTTATGAAGTTTTGGAGCAAATCAAACAGCATCCCAATCTATCTTTTCTTTTTAGAAAACAAGACTTTTCTAAAGATAAAAGTATATTGATAAGAGACTCACCATTACCATAGCAACCACTAAATCGAAGATACTCCATACGATAATTCTCCTGTATGTTGTATTTAGCTTGCACTTGGAACGGAATATAACTTAGATATTATAAAATTGTTGATATATTAAATGGAATTAGTTTGATCGGAAGGAATGGTTGATCAATCATAGGACATAAGCAGACCATGCAAAGCAACATTACTCCCGAAAATTCAGCAAATACTTTCAAAACGTTTACGTTTCCCCAGCAAATATTACAAATAATAAACCGTTAACACTTTTATCAGACACAATACACAGTGTGATTTATCTGCAGCAGACAGACAATTCAAAACACTAAAAAACTGACATTTACCTAAAATTCTTTCTTTTCTCGAAGGTTTATCCTCATTCTCCTAATGGGCTCTATTCTTTCAAAACCGTAATTAAGGCATATGGGTAGGTTGTTTAGTACATGGAGCAACTCTATTGAACGTTTTAGACTAAAATGTGGTAAAGATTATTTGATGTTTTATGCCGTTTTCAATATGTTGTCAGTTATATCGCGGCGTTTCCTGGCTAAGTTACCAGAACTACTGGTCCATTTATCCTGACACAACCCGGTCAGTAGTAATGCTACTAGTCCCGCAACACTCAGCGCCAAGTAGGGCAGCCATTACTACTATGTTCAAAGTCGTTGGAATGACCCGGCCCCGGATCGAACCCGCGACCTCCCGCACCGAAGCGGACTGAATTGTGAGCTGTTGTATTCAGCATACACTGCGAAACCTTTGCAACGTGTGTTTAATAGCTGCGAAAATGGTTTGCCGTTTGACTCTTATGATAACTCTAGCCTCACACCACCTCACAAACATTTATATCTGGCCTTTCTGTATAGTATAGTATAGTATAGTATATGTTGTGTGGGCGATAAGGAAACACATATTCGTCATAGCAATTAACCAGTATTTTATATCTGTATTTGACGTTTTTTAATTATGCGACATCACAAAAAATCCGACTATTTTGTTGAGTGCGATCGGTAACGAACTAGACCATCCTTTACAAACATCATACTCCACCGATTGATGAAGGACACACAGCGTTCAGCTCCGACAACTGACATGCTGCAATCCACGGACCTCGGGCGTACTTCAATTCAATGACAACGGGCATACACGGAAAACCACAGCTCGAGGGCTTGGCGTGAAACGGTTGTATCTAAAACCTATTTAGAAAACCCCGGTTTATGGGCAATTTTGACCCCTTTGTAAAGAATGCAAATTTAGGTACCATTGCTCAGAACGAGCAATGGCACCTAAATTTCCATTGTTTACCAAGTAAAATGATTTAACGCTTATAAAGACTTTATGGCGAGGTGATTAACCTTGGTAAAAAAAATACCAATTTAAGTTACAACCGTTTCACGCCAAGCCCTCGAGTTGGTCGCTGTTCCTGTGTCGTGGCTCATATATACGAAAATACTATGTTTATTAAGGTCATGTCATACAACTGTCTAACTTAAGTGCATGACCATGGTGCAAACGCACTGTTAGTTATTTAGTGTATTAACTCTTTCAGTGCCAATGGCACTATCGAGATTTTCGCAAACAATACAGATTAAGGTGAACCAGCTCGTAAGAAGCTGGCTCACCTGAAATCAGCATTGTTTGAATGTTAGTTATAATAATATTCCGAAACTCTTATCAAATGGGAAGTACGGATATATGTTTGTGTTAGGTTTTGTATAACTGACGATTTTTAAAAATAGTACACAAGTTCTCAATTCTTATCAGTAAGTATACATTTGACATAATCAGAATATTTGTTTGTTTATATACACAATATTCACTTTTCCATCCATGACCAAACAATCCGAATTATTTGTACTCATTAATTTTGGAGCTCACCCAGTGAATACGCATAAGACGTGTATAGTCATTTGGGTCTAAATGCATCTATTATGCGCAAAGTAAAGACTGGGGCGAGCCTGTGGATACACAACGTCTCACCAGAGTCTTTACCTTTCGCATATATATCATATTTTCTTAGATAAATCTTCTGATAAAAATGCTAACAATGTAGTACCACAAGTTGTAGAAAAATGTCAAAGAGTAGCGTAATTTAAAGCCAACACCGCAATGATTTGTTTCACTGTCGAGTCTTCCATATTGAAAATTGGACCACTCCATGTTTCGTCAAACAGGGAGTTTGGTTAACTTTCATACACTGCAGATTTTAGGTGATATAGCTCGTTACAAGCATTGTTAGCGAAATCCTTTAATTGCCTTTATCCCATTCTACACGGAACTAATCAACTATTCTCTACGTAAAGCTCGTTGTCTGAGTACGTTGTCGTACTGTGTGCGTTCATGCTGGGCTAGCTTACTGTTGTTAATACAACTATCACAGTCTGTAATGTCAGCAAAACAACGAATCAAATTACAGCAACAATTAAATACATGTAGCCATGATTAGATTGTTTGATTTGTGACCGTCGTTAATGGTACAATTAAATGTGAGAACTGCTGGTATTCGTGAAGTAAGGGCCTTTAATTCTGGTTTTAATTGTAGAACGCCGATCATTAGTGCAATATGGAGACGAATACCTGATATGTTGTTATGTAACACTTCCGAAATGAAAATCATGTGACGAAATTCAATTTAAGCACATTGAAAGCGTGATTGGAAAACGAGAATTCTATCTAAGGCATTTTTTTCGGCGATAGCTGACTAACGTGGGTTTTGACCTAGATGTTAAACACATGATCTATTTCTTAGTGTTTTCTCATATTGATCGCCGTTTATCTGTTTTAAAGATATTTCTTGTTTGTTATTCTTTTCAAAAGGTTGTAAGATATGAACTGCTGTAAATGCGCTAAAAGTCGTCTGATTTAGAGTAGTTGGGAAACTTGTTGGATGTGCCTCGTGTTATGCAACTTAGTATTATTTTTGTTTTCACCCAGGAAATATCATGCCGAGATGATAGTACCGAATAGAGAGTCTTTCTCACGTACTGTTAGTGTTACGTATGTTTACGTTCATGTCTTATATATAACAATTGACGTATAGCTATAATGAGTTATCCAATACTCGCTTGGATCTTAACAATTTGAAAACATCTAACAATCATGAATCTAGAAATAAGCGCACTAGTATATACCTGATGCGATATGATCAGAGCTGAATTGAAAACATCTTATTAATCAGAATTGAATACTCTATAATATGTTTACGTTCATGTCTTATATATAACAATTGACGTATAGCTATAATGAGTTATCCAATACTCGCTTGGATCTTAACAATTTGAAAACATCTAACAATCATGAATCTAGAAATAAGCGCACTAGTATATACCTGATGCGATATGATCAGAGCTGAATTGAAAACATCTTATTAATCAGAATTGAATACTCTATAATATGTTTACGTTCATGTCTTATATATAACAATTGACGTATAGCTATAATGAGTTATCCAATACTCGCTTGGATCTTAACAATTTGAAAACATCTAACAATCATGAATCTAGAAATAAGCGCACTAGTATATACCTGATGCGATATGATCAGAGCTGAATTGAAAACATCTTATTAATCAGAATTGAATACTCTATAATTAATGTTTCCATTAATACTTTAAAGCACGTCACTCAATGTTAAAAATAATATGTATTTACAGTTGTATTGTGGACCGGAGGCCTCGTATTACTAATTAAAGAATCTTGAATCTGGAATAGGCTTCATCTGTTTTACAACGTATTCAAATTAAGACTTCAATTTCAGAGAAATTAATAGGACACTATTGATTAAGACTTTTTAAAACACATTCCGAATCAGAACAGTAATCAGTGTAGAACCATATCAATCGGCATATTCGCGTAGTCTGATCTGGCTCTACATAGTTTACCAATTAGTTCAAGAAGGTTTCCAGTTGTATTCTATAAAATGAAACCGCGGACAGGGGCGTAGCTCCCTTTAGGCACTGTAGGCACGTGCCTACACATTTGTTCTCAAAATGCCCCCAAAATACAGCTGCGGTGATAGACATCTGCGTAATGTATCGACCAGATCAGCCTGCGCTGTCCGCGCAGACTGATCCGGCCGACACATTCTGTCTTACGGGGATAGATATATAGCATAGTGATTCCTGAAACAGAAAATCTACAGGAGGCGAAAAATGTCTATCCGGGTAGGCCTGTGTGGAATGTTTAGGCTGATCCGAGTCGATACTTTACGCAGAGTCCACAATGTTGATTTTCTCACCAGACGGCCTACATATTGATTATTGCAAAGCTACACCCCTGGCGGACAACTTTATTCAACACTTGTAAGATAAACGTTAGGGTTTTCTTTTCTGGAACACCGGCCATCTGTTTTTTTCTCAGAGAGAAGCGATCTTTACTGAAATAATAAACAATAATATTGCAGTTCCCAGTTGTTTTTATTATGCCCCTAAAACAAACGTACAATCGTTCACCGCGATGCACAACTGTATGTCTCAGTAGAATGAACAGTTAACCATTTATCACATACAGAAGATGTATTTGCAGCAGACGATTTGTTCAAACATTGTGTCAATAAATTGGATATTGCTAGAAAAGGAACATGAACAATTTTCTTATTTGTTTATAATGTTTTAACTCCTTGTTTGCACTTTCGTACTGTTATGTTTCAAAACTCGTCTGTTGATGATCTTTTGTACTTGGGTAAAAGTTTAAGGTTCTCTATAATTCCAAACAGTGTAACCCAAGAACAGATTGCCATGTTTCCATCTTGTCAGGGTCAGGTGTTGTTGCATTATACTATTGATATTACCATTCTGTAAGTAAATAACCATTACATCATTGACATGTTTATTTCCAGAACGCGTCGAGGTTCTTTCCTGAATAAATGATATCAAGTCGTCTGCAATGTTCCGCTGCCTTATAATATTCTAGTCACGGCGGAATGTCAGGCACGAGTGTTGAACTGGAATATATTAGTTTTATAATTGTCTGTTAGAAACGCACTGATTCTTGGTCGCAGCATCGTAAAAAGGGAACTTTAAAATAATCCATGTTGCGTCCTTCATAATGTGTATTCGAAACGATTAACACCATTGATTCTTTCTGTTATATGGCAGCACTACCAAATAGAGTCTTCTGTATAGTAAACCGTGTTACTCATTATTCATAAAAGATATAAATGTTTTCTAACTTTGAAATATCTCAATAAAATAGATACATTTATATATAACTTAGAGTTATATGAGCCGTGCCACAGGAAAACCAACATTATGGACTCTGCCTAATCCGGACCGACACATTCCTTCTCAGGGGGACAAAGGTATAGAGTAATACATCCTGAAATGGAAAATCCACGGCATGCTCAGGCTGATCCGGGTTTTTATACTTTACGCAATGTTGGTTTTCTCGTTGGACGGCTCAAATCTCTATTTACATTTTATATTTCTTCCTTGGATGTTTTAACAGAGGACTCAAGAAGATCAAATTCGTTAATTAGAATGGTAAACATATATAACTGAGTTATGGTCATGATTCCACATGCTTGAAGCAGAATATCATTGTTTGTATTTCTGAATGGGATTTTAACCTCTGTATTGCAGCTATCTTTTAATTCCAAACATATACTGCTCAGAAACAAGATTTTAGTTAATATCATTTAAATAAGTTATTAGAGGACACGCTATATGTTGTTACAGCAGCCAGTGTAGTAGTTTTATATTTAATAAGGGACACTTTATACAAGTAATATATAAATACAATTGATTAATATAACAGTTTAACTTTCACATTCATAAGCAATACATGTACGTATTGAGCGGACTACCCAGCCATAAAAAATGGCATGTGTCACTTGACAATAATCAAGATAAGGAATTAAAATGGAGTGTTGGTAAATGATAAAATAATAAATATTAAAGAAAAGTGTTGGCCTTTTTTATTCGGTGTTTGCAATTTCAACATAATGCAAGATCGTGAAACCATGAATATCCTACGCTTGACATATCCGCGTATAGATTCAGAATGTGTTTACTAATCAGTAACTAATGCATGTCCAATCCATTTAATTGCGGGCAAAGAAGCTACCATTATGTATAATAGCCAGGTTCGGATCTACTTATGCTGGTCAAATTATATACTTAACTTCTGCTCAGGCATTACTGATCATTCCATGTGTGTCCAGGAATTCTGTATAAACGTTGGTGTATTGTTTCACAGTTGCACGCCCTCTAAAATAAAGCGGAATCCGCAAATAGTCTACACGTTAAACGACAGTAGTTTGTAACCCGGAGAAGACATGCTTATAACGAATCATTTTAAACTCTTTCAGCGCCGAATTGTTTAAAGTAGACTCTTCCATGTACAAAATCGGGTGTGTCCATTTCTCAATTTATGACAGTTTTCGACTATTTGGGTAACTAAAAGGCAAACAATGCTGATTTCAAGTGAGACAGCTCGTTACGAGCTGACTCACCTGAATCTGCATTATTTGCAAAAACATCAATATTGCCTGTGGCGCTGAAAGAGTTAATCATTAATGTTTATTTGGCCGTGTCTTGCGAAATAACCTTTTATCTATAGACTCCATAACGCATTTTGACTGTTTGAATTCGAATATTGTCACGATCTTACGGTGTCCTGTTGGGGCCAGCGTGTTTTTCTGTGGACGGCCTCTTATCGTGGGCAAAAAAAAAGTTCGCGGATTTAAGTTAAATCCGCGCGTTTTTTTTAAAGGCTGTTTATATAGGATTCTATAGAGAATCCAGCAGAATTTGTCGAAAAAAGATGCGAAATTTACAAATAAATCGGCGCATCTTTTTTTCATGGTTGCCAAAACATCAAACTGAAAAAAAAAAGTGCGCGGATTTATTTGTAAAATTTCGCATCTTTTTTCGACAAAAATTTTTTTTGCCCACGATAACAGGCCGTCCACAGAAAAACACGCTGGCCCCAACAGGACACCGTACGATCTACTTACACTTGATTCTTTATTTACGGTTCCATGGTGAACTCCTCTGAAGTTCAGAAGTCGACGTTTTCGTCATATAATTTCTGTCATCTGTCTTACATTTGAATGTGAAGAAGCCTACTTTTGGTCAAAATTACCCGTTGTTTACCACATTTTTTGTTCTGCCTGAGCAACCAGGTGGAGTTTTCTGTAAAAATGAATATGAGGTTGTATTATTGGTCATATAGATAGACTGTGTGTTAAATTCAATCGACCTCCGTTGACCCCTACGTTACACTGTTGCCATATTTGTATGCGGAACTGCACATAAAGACACACTTTTGTAACGGTTTTCTTTAGAAACAGGAATCCGCATTGGCACATTTGTCAAACTCGGGAATTTTGGACAGGGTCGATCGCGATCTCGATCCCCGCACGCGGCAGACATGATGCAGTGCCGTCCTGCAGAGCACATTTCCTAGCATAGTACTAGTTTGTCCGCTAGGTATCATAGATACATGTAGGTGTATTCTCGCCGTGAAATAACTGATATACTGTTATAAACGACGTAAATCTCGAATAAAATTGTATTAACCATTTCCCACATACAACAAATCCTCAGCAGACGACCTTGTAAACGTACCCGAACAAAATTGGAAACTCCGTTTAAATGAAAGTACAATACTTTAATAGAGTTGAAAACATGGTGACAAAACGAGAAATTGCTCAGTTTGAACGATTTCTTCTTTTGTTGCCATGTTTTCAAAAAGCCGTCTGCTACAGAGGCATCATACAGCGTATATATGAGGGAAAGGGTTAGGCAAATGAACCAAAGAAATATGCACCAACAGGAATTGTCGGAAATAAAACAGGATAACACATTGAAATCCGCACAATAAGCGTTAACGATGCCATAAAGATGTTTGTTCGGTGAATAACGACTTCTCATGTTGTCTAAGAGACATTATAAATTGAATGAGATTGGACCCGGAAATGTGTGTCACACGTGACAAATAATTGAGAATGAGACCTGGAAAACACATTTCCCACTGCCGAGATAAAGGATGAGGATTCTCTGTTAAACAGTACATATCCGGTTCCAATTTTGTTTTCGTGTATTGACCTGTTGCCAGTCCGGCAAATAAGAAGTCCATGAAAAAGCGGAAGTTCCACACCTACTGTAACCTATTTTCTATTGAGAGTTATGTTGGAAAAAAAATGATACTTTCCAAGTCTATCCAATTAATTCACTTGTTCAAACAGCATTGTTCACTTTTCTCAAATGTTTTCAGCGATGTATAACAAGTTAAAAACATACTTAATTGTTCGTAGGTTTTACAATACTTATCTGTAATGTTTCTATTGCAACTTCCGCTCAAACAATGACATCAATGAAACCTTTAGAGATTTACTGCAGCTTTATAACGTCCGTCTTGTCGAAAGAAGACATAAAAGCGCGCGTCGTTACCCTTATCACACTTGATCACGGCAAATTCTATCGTTACCATTGGTTCATAATTGGCTTTAGGACGGAGGACAGACGACGTACGAGGGACGAATGATGAATGACGCTGGTCAAAGGGCGACCACAATAACTCACCTTGACATGCCAAATGTCAATGTTTTCCAATCCCGGCTTTTTACGACAACACATATTTACCATACCATTCTAGTTGTAGTTGAGATAGTTACACATTTTTCTGATCGACTAAACCATTATAGACAAGGTAATCAGACATCTTGCTACTTTCAATGTTAGACCATATTTCAGAATGGCTTTTGCATTTGGACTGGCAATTATATCCGGTTAATACTTTACGTTTCAGCTGGTATTCCTAGATCAATAGACACAACAAGCATTGTTAAACGTGCCATAAAACGGAAGATTACTATACAACATACGGGTCTATTGGGAAACATGATACAGTTCAGGATTTATTGAACACAATTTTGATTCCTAGCACGATGTCACTCTGATTGACAGTTTATCATGCGAACCTCTCTGAGATCATCCTTCAGTAATATTGAAGAAAAGTCCGGATGAGTCACGTCACACAAAAACTAACCCATCGGAGGTGTTTAACTCTTTACTCGTCTGATATAGTGTCGTCTGAAACATTTTTGGAAAAGATATTGTTATTATTTGCAAGTGTTTGCTGAAATTAAATTTAAGTTTCAAACAGTATTCAAGTTCTTACCTTATAATGATGTAGAAGTTAATGCACACGTCTTCTACGGATTAACCGGATAGAGCAACACAAATGCACGTCATTGTTCTAAATATACATAACTTGACAGGTACTACAGTATAAATGTCAGATAGGACTCCATATGATGATGGACCTGACCTGAGTTCGAACTGTTTGCATAAGTCATCGACGGTTAGCGAAATCCGCAAGAAGCGTGCAAAGACTTGATTACTGGATTTGGCGATACTACTCGTACGTGCTGACTGATCTGTATCCCCGCTGGTCGTCAAACACGAAAGGAAGTGTTTTGTGTAAGGTGGCCCAAATAGTAAAGTTACCATTGTGTATAAACTGGTGATTGAGAACCGATAGACATGTTATCATGCTTAACGCACATCAGACAGATGTATGAAGATGATGAATGATATGATTGTATTAACCCCGTTTTTCGCAGATTAACTCTTTTACAAACAAAACAATTCAGCAGCAGACGACTACGATTGATATAGGAACTCCCTATAAGTGCAAGCATAGTTATTACAATGACTTTAAAACGTCGTTGAAAAATCACTCATTTTCCGTTTCTCAAAATTTTCCATTTTACCACACTATTTTCAAAGGTTGTCTGCTTCAGATGTGTGTATATGAGGAAGAGGCGCTTCCTTTTGATTTCTTTATTGGCTCTACGGTACCGTACCATTTCATTTTGTAGTGGCGTCATACTCATGAGGCAGTGCTTCACGCTGTTTTCTTTTTTTTTCAAGAATATACTTTGACATTTATATTGAGGGAAGGCTCAAGTGAGAATGTGTTTATACAAAGGGACACGCCTGAATTCACTGTTCAAAATTTCTTTAAGACTTCATTTCGCTAAATTAGACTCGAATATTATGGCATCTAATAACATAAACTGATACGCATTTTTTAGTAACATTGCATCTGTTTGTTCCATATAAGGCGCTTCTAGCGAAATGGGTCCATAGTGCACGTATGTACTGTGCAGTCTCCGGCTCTCGAATTAAAGACTATATTGCTACAGCTATATTTGAAAACACATGAAAAATTGGTGAGGCTCAAGCATAATTAAACAATTGTCAGGGAAAAATGTCTTAATATCCAATTATCACAATTATTTGAGTCATATCATGGCCACAGGTTATTCGTTAATGTTCGTTTTATTGGTTTCTGGTGCCAATGCTTCACGCATTTTCTCTCTCTGGCAATTTGGGTAAGGTAATTACTGCAAGCCGCAAAGATATTTGGAAATCATAGAAAAACATGTTGGCCTTACAACGACCCCTAGATTATTGAAAACCCTAGTCATTATTGGCATATCTAGTTGGACCAGGCGCTTGTAGATAATGTATACATGTATGTGTATCTGTTGTCTTCAAACTATGTTTGCTGTGCTGGTGTAGATGTTCCCATTTATATACGGGCTGTAATTGAATATACGATTAAAACATAATTAGCTACATTTTGAACGAATCCCGTTTCGATCAATGGTGTTAAGCACGAAACAATTATTTCTGAGTCTAAACAACGCGTTTGCGATCAATATATTCTAGGGCAAATTTACCATTATATTGTGTCAAGATGTCATACTTGTAGATGAGAACTAATATATCTGCAACCATTCCTAAATCAACCAATACATGCTCCTCGGAACATTCAGTTCCATTGTCACGCAAGCTTCTATTTTACATAGTTATCCATGGTATTCGAAGTTTCCCATATTCAACCTGTTGAGGCTCAACTACAATCTTGTTTTTAGAGTCTGCAATGAATATTTGGATGATAATTCAAATAATTATTCTCATGGGAAGATATTCAAATCTTGTTTTATTAATTGAAATGATACGCATAGTACTATTTCAATAGTTAATTTGTTTCTTCTATAGGTTAGATATTCGAATGGATAGGGGTGACATTGAATATTCGAACACCTTGGCAATAACCTTATATTTATTTTATGTTATTAGAGTTTTACGCAGTTTTCAACATTATTTCAGTTATATCACGGCGACAGTTCATTTATTCATGATCCCTGGGTAAACAAACCAGTACTAGACTAGAAAATGTGCCTTACCCAAGGGCACTCCACCATGACCGTCGTACCGCGACTGGGGATCGAACCCGGAACACCCGATTTCAAATCCCCGACGCTAACCACTCGACGACGGCAGTTTCCAATGTTTGAAAGGTATTACAATTCGGATTTACAACATATAATTCCTTCTTTACAATATAAAAATCGAGTCATGAGGCGTTAACTCATTCTTAATATTAAACTGTATAAGATATGTAACATTCCAATCATACGTTTATACTTGTTTTGAAACAAGAAAGGCTTCATAGATTTTAAATGTTTTCAAAACAGTTTCAAATACTAGTTCATATAAATATATTTAAAAAGTATTTACAAAACGTTTTCTTTTTAAATAAGCTTAAGATAGAGACGTTATATGCGCCCCCTCCCCCGTATATGCATTCTAAACGTCAAATACAACAGTATTATTTCTAAAGCTCAAAATAAAAATCTCAAGCATTAAAAGCAATTATAAAAAAAAAAACAGTCAGGCAAATGGAATCAGATTTCGTATTGGAAAATGGTCGCCATTTGAGGAACATCATGCAATTGGCGACGAACGATAATGTCAAAATTAAACACATATTGCCAGAAAGAAATAAGATTGGCAGATAGAAATAAGATTGTGTTGTGGAAACATCTTGGAAATATGTCAATGGAAAATTAAGATCGACATCCGTACGCTGTATTAAATCTGTAGCATATTCATTTATGATCGGGAACTACAGAAGTATGCCATATATGACACTAAAACATGTTTAAAATCCGTTTTTAAAACTGGTAAATCATGATTGTACTATAGACAGAATGCTTTGATTTTCCCTCGGGGCATCGAAAGATACAAGTGCTGGAAGAATTGATCGAGACGCAGAGACGTTAAGCTTCCATTAATCTTAGGTTTATTCCATACAAAACGTCGAGAAATGGGTCGCCTCAAGCCAAAATGATCTATACTGTGTATTTGTATGAATGCGGGCATTTAAATCTCAATGGCGGATTTGTATGAGCGCAGTCTCACCCGAGAGTTGGTTACCTATCAAGTCAGTTGTTACAAACACCGGTGTGACAAAGAGCTGATATTGTAGCTACATTGCAAAAGGGAAACACTAGCGTGTTTTTGATAAAAGAAAAGTGGATATGTTTTTGGACCGACGGGGTTAATATATTGCGTGCGTCAATCAGCTCATGTTGAAGGATTTCGTGTCCGAATATCATGGCTACGAGCGACAGAAATGTGGTAATTTTAAAGTAGCATAGCTTCCCGTGGATATATCGTTTTACTCCGGAAGCAAAGCAGGGGATGCCTCTTAACACACCTTTCCAACATGCATACGCATTTCGGCTTGATAAAAGAGTAAAAGAGCAATTTCTCCTTTAACTGTAACTGTGTTTCAATATATTGTTATCATTTGAAGAGATTTTCGATAGATTGCCTAAAGGTTTAAAAAGTCCTCTTCTGTGGATACGACTTACTTTTAATGGTTGTCGCAAAAAATAACCTCACACATTTACACACTGAACATATACATTTCGTAATTAATGTTTGGACATTGATTCGAACAACATATACTATTTCTCAGATAATGGAGGCCTTGCGTTTGTTATAAAGTTAATAAAGATTGCATGTGATTTAGATTGTCTCATATTCGCTAGACCGTCCATTCTGCGATAGCTTGGCTTAGTTTTGCCTGAAGGTTCACACTTCGAATATATCATATCACGAGAGGTCAATACTATTCGCTTAGATATTCACATTGACGTAGCAAGATTCAATACAACTCTTGTATTATGGCATTTCACGTGTTTTCTACATGGGTGATATCGAGGTTAATTTATTTGTTAGTGCTCACGCTATGGAAACTGTTTGTCACGTGTCTCTTCAAATATGCTAATGCAGATGTCTTTCATAGTGCGATTTGATTGATAACCTTCATTCGGAATGTATGAATGTATGAATTAGGTGTTAAGTTTGGCGTTACATGGCGTGTTTCGAAAAGAACGAGTCATTAGACAATGTCTTACAATTAGTTAGAAATAAGCGGCGTTCTTCAAGCAACAACCTACAGTCATTTGATATCAGTTTATATCCAGAATAACATCCGCTAAAATATATGTAGTTGATCTATGAATGAAAGGTAGGATGTCATCATATCACATATTTTATATATGCTGAGTGTATAAATAAAGCTAAATCTGATCAGGTAATGCATTGTGTGCCAATATGTCGTAGACTGTCTCAAGTAACGTTTGAACACCATTAACCCTTTCCCTCATATAGACGCTTTCTGGCGCCTCTGTAGCAGGCGGCTTTTTGAAAACATAGTGACAAAAGAAGAAATTGCACAAGACGTGCAATTTCTCCTTTTGCCACAATGTTTTCCACTTTAAGTGATAGGTTATCCATTTAATTATAGAGATTTTCTATTTTTTGACAAAATGTGTTCAAAGTCGTCTGCTGCATAATTGTCGTATGAGGGAAAGGGTTAACTGCTTGGATCATTCCGCACGGATGCGCACGTATTTATTTAACTCTTTCAGCGGCGAATTGTTTAAAGTAGACTCTTCCATGTTCAAAATCGGGTGTCTTCATTTCTCATGTAATACAAGTTTGGATTATTTCGATAACTAAAAGGCAAACAATGCTGATTTCAGGGGAGACAGCTCGTTACGAGCTGGCTCACCTGAATCAGTATTGTTTGCAACAACCTCAATATTGCCTTTGGCGCTGAAAGAGTTAACTACACTACTTGTAATAATTATCCTGGGGTTGTTTTCATGGAGCACCGTTCCAATCAACGGTATCTCATTCTGTAACTTAAAATACTGTCTATCGTTTGTCATCAACTATTGGACTAACAGTACTACAATTCAATGCAATACAATATATGTATTCGTAATATAAGGCCACCGGCCTAAAATACATATAAAATCTGACAATTAATGAATGTGAGTAACGTACAGTCATTATGAAGGCAAAAACAATTTCAGTCATGTGTATGTGATTTAACAAAGTAGTGTCAACTTTTAATTTCTTCAGACTAACAGCTTTACCGAAAGGTAGGAATCTTCATGTAAAGAACGTGCGGTATTATATAAACATGTTGACATGTGTTGTTTAAATAAAATAAATTAAAAGTAATAGCACTAGATTATTCGATATGTAGCCCGTGGTTACCTTCGATGCCAAGCCATTGTATCGTCGTGTACAACCATAACTTGAAAGTAGAAAAGCTCAAAATTATATTTACAATAGCAAGACCTAAATCTCGAAACGGATTAACAGTACGAGAAAGCAAGAAACTGTGCTGCTGATAGGATCGTGATACGTTGATTGCACTCAATATTAAACAGTCGAAGCCATATTCACAGACAGTTTTATTACGCCGATTCATCATAAAGGGATCTATCTATTTGGTTGCAATTATAAGAGTATATCACTTATATTACCAACGTGCCAGAAGTTTACAAAAACATGTGGTTGGTTTTAAGCTAATGAAAACGAACTACACACAATGTTTTTAAAGCAACTGCAATTATGTTCAGTTAACCTCAATATGTCTATTTTACATCGTGTGTTAAATATGTTTTAAAGCGACGCATTACCAAGTTTCGGGTTTCAATAGTAAAATAACGATTTTCGGCAGCGCATATGCCGTTGGTCATTTACATTCATATCAATATGACAGGCATCTATACATAGAAAATCATATAACATACATGTATATACCAAGTTCGAGGTTGGTGCTCTACATCTGATCAACCGTCAAAGTAGTTTTCGTTTATGTCTTTGTTCACCCTAACTCATGTTGTAGCATCAACCGCAGATAATTGTTTAAATTAATTGGACACACTTTGAGTTTGCCAGTAATGAGCAATTGCTCTATTTGCTGCAATGCTTTCAACTCAATTCTATTTTTAAGCTGTAATGTGTAGATATTTTCAAAATGATTACAAACCGTCTGCTGCAGATTTGTTGCATGTTGGATACTCCTCGTGTTAAACTGGTTATTCAACTATAAGGACAACAAAGGTTTAAATATACTTCACCACATAAACCAAGACCAGCGTCTGTCCATTAACGCAAATGCAGCTCACGCAACACTGTGTTCGAGAGTCGTTGACTGCAGATATGCTAATGTGTCTGTAAGTTGGGAGAGTTAAATGGAGATATCGGTAATTAAAGAGATTATCTCTGTTATGACGACGAGACAGTTAAGCCCCGGGTTGATGGTGAACCGGATAAGTCTCGTAATACTGGATTTACATAATAAACATCTATTATTACTTAACCAAATTGATCAAGTTATTTAATATTCATCTTATGACTACCGTAGATCAAGAGTTAGACAAACAGTTTTGATGTGTAACTATTTTTTTACGAATACTTTAAATTATGACATATCGAGGGCTTGGCGTGAACAAGTTGTAACTACAATTGGTATTTTGTTACCAAGGTTAATCACCTCGCCATACAGTCTTTAAAAGCGTTAAATCATTTTCGTTCTGAGCAATGGCACATAAATTTGCATTGTTTACAAAGGGGTCAAAATTGCACCTAAACTAAGGTTTTCAAAATAGGTTTTTAGTTACAACCGTTTCACGCCAAGCCCTCGATATTATCATTTAACCATAACTAAACTCAAACTAATTCAATTCTGCATTTTCATAACGATTATGAATATGCGTGGATGTTTTGTTTTTGTAATTTACTTACAATTCCTAAAAATAAATGTAGGGGAAGGATAAATTGTTTGCCTCCGGTAAAGTATCATGTATACAACACTGTTTTGTAAAGTCGTATCATTCTGCCGCCCGTATATGTTGAAGACAAAGACAATGTAGTTTTGAATTGAACGCAACGACCATAGATTATTGGCATTAAAGAAAGGATAAATGTTAAGGAAATCTTATTACTTATAAGCTTAAGTCCATAATCTTTACATATAGACGTAGATAGGGACGTAGATAAGAGGGATAGGCAACTCCACTTGTACACCTGTTATCTGGTTAAAATATCACACATAGAAATACAATTGTCCAAATTTTCACATTTTATAGCAAATAAAACTTTGAAGTCACTTTTGGCAGATAAACACTTAACATTTTAACTAAAGTTAGATATTGGGACTTCTATCCAAAAATTAATAGACTGACATTTTTCATAAGGATAACATACATGTATTATCAAAACCTGTAGTATATTAAAGTATTATTCTCTACTGCAATAGAAGAATGTTTAAACTTCCAGAAAATATATTTTTTATTTTCATATCTTGAATAGTTTTTGAGTTTTACTTGCTTCAAATGTTGGCACGGGTGATATTTTAATATATAATTTAGTTACTTATCCCTCTTATAATTATCTATGTCCCTACGTCCCTGCTAAGTGCATATGAATATTAAAATCTCATGTGTTGGCATTACTTTGTATGCTAATATCATATAATCCTGCGTATTATCATTTACATGGCTATTCTATCTCTAAAAGTAGAAAAGCCTGCTTATTATCAAGAGTCGTCTTTAAAAGGACAAAATCTAATCATTCTGAGACGATCTCGGTTCTTAGCTTAACTGACGATGATTTGGCCCGCTACGGGAGAAAGCCTTCGTTTGCAATCATGGATAATCATCATCCTGGTATCATGTTAACTCATTCCCTATCTTCTGTTAATAATTGAGAAGAACGCAGTTCATAGTATAAAAACGTTACATTTTGACCGATTTTTTTCAGAGAATGAACATGAGAAAAGTCTACGGTCTGGTCTATTAAAAGGTCAACCTATTCCACGAGAAAACCAACATTATGGACTCTGTGTAATGTATCGACCCATAACAACCTCCGCAATCCGCGCAGTCTAAACAGCACTTTCCGTCTCAGGGGGATAGAGGTATAGAGTTGTGATTTCTGAAACAGAAAATCCACAGGAGGCGAAAAGTGTCTGTCCGGAATAGGCTGCGCGGCATGCTGAAGCTGATCCGAGTCGATACTTTACGCAGACTCCACATTGTTGGTTTCCTCGTGGAATGGCTCATTTATGTGCTGGTATAAATGTTACAGTTAAAATATGCAATGTTTCAGGCTTTTTAAGTTAAACTCAGTCATGAGAAAAGGTTATTTTATTGATATGCATGTTCGTTCCTTCTTCAATCCAACCAATTTTCTGAGCAATTAGACCTGCAATTAGCGTCCAAGCGAGATTGGCTTAACTATTTATGTGTATTGATATATGGAAACACTGGACTGAAACTATTGATCTTTTCGTCGCTGGGAAATATGATTGCTAGGTATGTATCACGTACGTGATTTCTCATTTGTAGCGAAACAAGAACGTATGCAACACATGATGCAAACCAACACCATACACACCAAGTCTTGGTATTCGAGCCACGTATACATGTATATATATACTGTGATCGGCCAATGCACACATGCTATCAATACCACTGTCTGTAATACGGACGAAGCGACGAGAACTCATGTCGACTGATGTTTATGAGGCTGACTGACAATGGATGAGACCGTTGCGAAGACGCATTGAAATTATGGCTTGAAGCACTCAGATCGTAGATGATTTTTGTTTTCCGAAGTGTATATACAGTCAAACCTAAGTTTAAAGACCACCCATGGAAAATGAACAATCTGGTCTTTGTTCACATGTGATCTTTAATTGCAGGGTCATTTATACAGAACACGAGTAATCGGGAAACTAAAAATTAGGTCGCTTTAGACAGGGAATTGCTATTCCAGTGTGGTCTTAAGCACAGGTTTGACTGTACATTCATCATTGGTAATATTTTATTTATAATGTCTGACATAAATAGTTTTCCGCTCATTCACTGCCTCATCTTGATACGTACCCAAATACATGAAGGTTGCCACAAGGTTTCTCAGAGTCAACACCGAAATCGATCGGCGAAAACACAAACTAATCACCGCTTGGAGACCTCCAAAAGACCGATGAAACCGGCCAATGAAGCGATTGGCTGCGGTTAAATGGGCTTCTCGACCTCTCCGAAACCTTGTTACGACCTATGCGAATCTGTTTAGTGACGTCTGGAACCTCTTTGCGTTCGGGAGTAATGTTTTAAATAAGTATCATCATGTCTTTATTAGTATTGCTGCGCCTTTGAAATGTACATAGCATATTCTGAAAATATTTGTTTCTTCTACAGGAATAAATCCTCGAGTATAAACGTTAACATTAAATTATTAATGCGAAATTTAGGCATTTGCGACCAGAGTAGATCAAGACTAACCATTACAGCTATGCACTGTTCGCCAATGAGACACAGAATGATGTAATAATTTTCTGATTCATGTTTGAATGAGATCAAATAATTGTGCAGGCTGATTTCTATCTAGTTTGTTTGTTTTATTTGGGGTTTTACGCCGCATTCAACATTATTTCAGTTATATCACGGCGACAGTTCACTTATTCATGATCCCTTGGTAAACAAACCAGTACTAGGCTAGAAAATGTGCCTTGCCCAAGGGCACTCCACCATGACCGTCGTGACGCGACTGGGTATCGATCCCTGGACACCCGGTTTCAAACCGGTTGTTTTTGCTTTTAGAGCATCGCGCAATTGCATTTCAATGAAAGCAGGCCTTATGTTATACATAATACATTATTCTTATGACAAATGTTGTCGTTTAAGAAATAAAGACATGGAGTCTTTGAGACAGGCAATCACTCGGTACCATTGTTTACCCTTTCCCACATATAGAACATTGCAGCAGACTACTTTGAAAACATACCCACATATTTATTGGGATACTCTCTATAGAGGGAAGTATAAATATTAAATGGAGTTGAAAATATTGTGGCAAATGGAAACATTCAAAAGTTGTCTGCTGCAGAGGCGTCATAAAGCGTATGCATGTGGGAACGGGTTAAATAGCTAGTGGCTTATCAACCTGTCTTATCAGAACCCACTGATAATCAATCATTCCATCTCCCACTTCTTGTTAACTTCCTGAGCCGATATTATTCAACTGTTTTGGAAAAAAGGGAATTTTGATAAAATCGGAAAAACGACGTAGACAGATGTTTTTGGATATAAATGAAAGCTAACTTTAAGTCAATATTTTATTGCTCAGGGGTAACATTTCAGGTTTAATTTCTAATTAAACATTACACTGTCGCGAATAGGGCATTAATTCAATCACCGGGGAAACATTGACCTTCGAATAGTTATCAGGAGAGAGTTTCAAATACGCTACAAGATTCCGACTTATTTCCTGAAACTTTATTACATACCATTGGGTTACATATATATAATGAAATTTCGTTAATGAAGACTTGTTTATAAAAATCTACCATAAGATGAATGACACGTGACTTCGATTTGTTTGAATGAATTACTATCACTTCCGGTTACTCTATCATGACATCAGCACACCAGTCACAATGCTTTCAAACAAATCCTGAGTTCCAATGAAGGGATACATTATTTCTCTTTGATATGGCATGACTGGGACTCGTCCCCCAGTCACGAAGCGGGCTCTGTAACCACTACACAAACGAGGTATTAGACGAGTAGGTGTGGATAGGCTTAAACAATGGTTTAGCTCTGTTAAACATGCCACGGGTTTTAATCAACAAATGGAAGTTTATTTGGGTTCGTTTAACATTTCAGGGATTTCACGACGTTTCATGTCTCTATAAATTAAGCATTGCTTCTGGCAACCGTCGCGCGTTTGTAGTGGTGCTATTCCGAGACCTAAGCAGCAAAGACCCATCTACTACTGTTGTTTAATAGTATTATGTGTGATCCGGGTGATTCGAGTGAGTACACAACGATCAGTCCGCCTCGGGTGCGCAAGGACGCGGCTTTGATCCACGGCAGGTTCATACGAAAGACTTAACAAAATGGTAGTCATAATTGGCGCTGTGGGATTAGCATTACGTACTGACTTACTGGTGTCGGGATAAATGGACTAGAAGTATTGGTTAATTACCCAGGAAACGCCGTGATAAAACTTAAACATTTTGAAGGCGGTGTAAAATAACATACTAACAAACTAACAAATCAAACGATCACGGTATGTTCTCGATGCGTTTTCTCTTTCCTCGACACAAGTATCTTACGTCAGTTGTGATGATAGCAGTCATGGGATTTCAGCGGTATTTTTAAAAGATGCTTTTTGAAACAACTCATACACACGTCATATATTCTATTACAGTTTTCAACATGAAACAAATCTGCAGCAGTCATCTTCAATCCTACAATCATCTTGGCAACAACAAGAGAACTTTCTTTAGATGAAAATATAATTATAGAACTATACGCAGTGTTTTCCTTTCTAAATAATGTTTTCATATGTTGTCTGCTGAAGATGCGTCAACATGCGTATTCGGGTGGGAAAAGGGTTAATCCTTGCCATGTCAGACAATGAGCATTTCTAGACAAATCCATTTCTATACTAATCCTCTATTTGTGATATTTTTTAAAGTCTAAGCCCAAGCTTAAATGTAAGGAATTTAATGAGGCTTAGGGGAATCATTTCCGATTGATGCCGGGCTTTTTGCTTCGTTACTTCGTTAACGAACCTGTTTACAGAGCAATTCAGCTTCGCCAGACAACTAATTACGAATAAGACACGCAAAGCAAACAACTTCCGCCAGCCCTTTCGACTATTGAATACCTATAATGACTTATACTTGAATTTTATGTAATAGGGCATGCCTCATAGTCTAAGTAGTGTTCAACACTGTAACTATATATTCCGCCATGGAAAAATACTTGGTGTTAAAGTGTGCTGCCGTGATTTGACCTGTTTGACTATATTACACAAAAATAATACTGTTGAGCTTGAACAGACCTGTATAGCAAATGGCACCGATAGTTTTATAAACACCCCTGTCTAACACAAGTTCAATTTAACTTCTTCAACGTCGATTTTTCTGATAATTATGTATAAATGATAACCATCTGTAGAAACAATTCTAAAATCAATTCAATTAACTAGTTAACTTACATTATATGTATATATATATGTATGCATTGTAAAAAGCCGCATCTAGCGGTTTGGGGTTACGGACTCAAATAAAGGTTCATTGGCGTAAAACTAATCGGGCTTCACGTCTAGTTTCTTTTCGAATTATCCCATTACGAAAAGTCATTTATACACTAAATCGCTAGACGACGCTCGATTTTCTTAACTCTTTCAGCGCCAAAGGCAATATTGAGGTTTTTGCAAACAATGCAGATTCAGACGTGTCAGCTCGTAACAAGCTGTCTCACCTTAAATCAGCATTGTTTGGCTTTTAGTTATGAAAATATTCCAAAAGTCCTATAACACGAAAATAGAGTCGTCCGATTTTGAACATAGAAAGGTCGCTGAAAGAGTTAAACAAACAATGTTGTCTTTCTCTAAACTTCATAATATCTTATTATGTATTAACAATATTGGGAAAATAGTCTAAATGAGGTTCCTTAGATTTATAACAGTCGCTCACCATGCACATGCCAACACTCGGGTTTTATGTGACATGCTAATACACAGGAAACCTTGCACAACGCTGTACTTCATTTTCGCCCTCTTATTACAAGTAATTAAACATGATAAAGGCAATTGGAAAAGGGTTCGCTTCACCGACGGACTTTGAATTATACTACCGGTAACTTATTGTTATTATATTTAAATACTCCCTAGCTTTGCTTTCACACAGATTTGCAAAGTTTTAAATGATTTCCTTCCACCCAAAAACGAGTTCTGTTTCAACATGGTGTCTCCACTAATAATGCGGCAATTAATGGTACATGTGTTCGAATCCTGGCACGGTCAAGCGGTTCGATCTGTCCATTGACGATTGTCAACGGGACCAGACACATGGTCTAAAAGATCTGCACGATCTATGCATAAAGGCATCGTCGGCCACCCAAAGTTGTTGGAGATAGCGGAGTCAACATCCGTGGGTGTCCGGCGATGATTAAAAGGTAGCTATTAAAGGTAGCCTCAAAGATGTGTAATGGGAATATTGGTCCAAGACAATAATGAAACACATGGGTATTCGCATTAGATGCCGTCATATGACTTAATTAATTTTAAAAACGGCGTTAAAGTCAATCAATTTATCAATTGTGTGTTCGTCGGTTAGCTGTTAATGGAACAGATAACTCGCAATATGATACATTGTACATTTGTTAGATGTACCCAAACATTGTAAAGTGGTCTACAACTTCAAAATGTGGATGACCATACATGACAAATTCTAATACATTATCCTTATGCTTGTTCAGAAACACTAGCACCAACTGTTATTATATATATAAAGAAATTTATGTCAAATACAAGTCTAATATGCCTCATGAACCGTGAGAAAAACAAAATACACAAATAAACATTACAAAATTTGCAAATTGAGCATATTTACCAATTTACAAGAATATACATTCGAAAAGGTAAAATGTCGCTTCATAGACGGAGTAGGTATTGTTCAAACGTAATATCATATCCTCATTACCTCTGTATATATATACATGCCTACAATGCAATACAATTTAATATAACACAACATAATATAATATAATATAATATAATACAATATAATACAATATGAAATAATATGATACCACATAACATAACATAATATAATATAATATGTCCAATATAGGCAAGGGACATATTGACACAAGTGTGACACATACACATAAATAAATGAAAATGATATCAGTACATAAAATGTAAAGACAACACAACAGTTATATTAACAACTTATATGTACATTTTACATTACCATTACAAACCACATATTAATTGAAAAGCTTTCATTACATATGTACTTAAATTTCTGAGTTTAGAAACATGAGTGCATTCGAACAGTTGTTTTGGTTTATATATGCTATGATTGGACCAATAATAATTATAAATATATATTTTAAACGGAATATAAATTGCATTCAATTATCAAATGTTATTCGTCTTCGATCTTATTACATGAAATACATTTTCTTTCTATCTTCACGTGGGATACAGTTTGGCGATGCCACCTACCAGTATCAATGGAAAGATTATGGGATGAGAGTATTAACCTTGACATTGCAGCAATTACATTATTACTGAAATAACAATTTAAATAAAACTGAAAGTTAAAGGGGACAATAGATTTAAAGAAAGTGCTGCGTGGTGAATTATCAATTATTGCGTTCCAGTTCTGTACATTGTTATCACGCAAACGTTGTTATAAATTGCAAACATGGAGTCCCTTTATCCAAGAACAATACTTATGAATCATTTTAATAAAGTAATAACCGGACATATTAGAGTTGGGTGTTATTTATATTAGAAGAGCGGCTACAACTGACCATTCTTGTACATTAATTTACCGATGTTTTTATTTGTTTGTACAAATGGTAATATATGTGATTCGCATGTGAAACATATATTTCCATTTGCGAGGAAACGGTTCCAAACTTGATTTCGAACTTACATGTATGTAAGAGTTATTATGCATTTTGCATTTACATGTAACTTTTCCCTTTAGGAAATTAGTAATTAATGAAAAGATTAGACGAATATATACATATTATTGACGCAACAAAGATAAAGATAAATGAAAATAATCAGTTATATCACGGCGGCCAGTTCACCTACTTATGCATTTCCTGGTTTTCTCACACCAGTACTCCACACAACAATCTTCCCAAGCAACTGGCTGCTTTTCCACATAGACTTACCCCATTGGTGGAAGAGGAATGACGCATGTCGCATTGACTTTTGTCAATCCTCGGAAAGAAAGTTGGCCGAGCCCGGATTCGAACTCACAACCCCTGGATTGACAGCCCGCGTCGCTACCGACTGAGCTACCGGGGCTCGGCCGCTTCAAAGAAACATACTTATCAAAATTGAATGACGTCAATGGAACCGACATTTCGAAATATGTGACACGCGCTGATTAGCATTTGTGTTCGCGTCTGGTCTAACCTAACCATCTGTTTAACACTTTCCCTCAAAAAACAAATCTGCAGTAGACGACTTTGAACATAATTTGTCAAAAATAGAAAATGTCTATAATTGAACGGATAACCTATGACTAAAACTTAAAAACATTGTGGCAAAAGGAAAAATTGCTCGTTTTGAGCAATTTCTTCTTTTTGTCACTATGTTTTCAAAAGCCGTCTGCTGCAAAGGCGTCAGAAAGCGTCTATATGAAGGACATGGTTAAATGCTTGTATGCAACATGGAAGCATGTATAAGACCCGTAATGAAAACAAATTGAGAGTATTCTCGTCACTTATTTCGAAAGATATTGGAAGTCGGTTTTCCTAATCGTCTCTTTATATGCTTGTAAAAATCAGTGAAGCATTTAAAGACCCATAATAAACACAAATTAACTGTACAAGGTTGAACACCGAATTAAAAGGAAGTCTGTTTTGAAAAGGCGTGGTAAAAGATATTTGACTGGCTTCTCGTAATGCGCAAACCACTTTTGGTCTCCCATATACATATTTACTCATCAATTTTCATTTTACCAAATTTGTAAGCAATTAGATAGATAGATTGTAATAAATCTCCGCTGAGAATTGATATAATCACTTCTGCGTGATTTTGCTTGGAAACATTTAAGTGCAGCTTCAAGTGCATTTAAGCCCTATCCCGATTCCTGGCTCCCAACTCCATGAACAAAATAACAACACAGAAAAACCATTGCAAAAATAATCAAATTAACCTTTCTGTTTTATGATTCATTCTGAGGAATGGCAACACATCTAGTTTGCTGGTCCCTAAAGAATGGTTGTAAAGTAAGCAAAAGTGCTTGTGATTTTTTCCGACGGAAGCCAGAAAGAATGTTTTGGTTGAAAATGTGGCGCGCGCTGCATGCGTAATAGATAACGATTTTAATGTTCAGAAAAAATAATAAATAGTATCGAACGAAACAAAACTAATGTTTCGAAGTGAAGATTTGTCATGTAAAGATTGATGTGAGTGAAAATGAAAAAAAAAAAACTAAAAACAAGACTGAGTCGATCGTAAAAGCGGAACAAATGTCGCAAAAGAAAATACGCTTGCATAGCGAGGTGGGCGGAGCCAAATATTAATTAAACTGTTGTTTACAAAATGTGATCATGCGCAGAAGTTACTTTGTATTTTTTTTCCGGGGACCGGCAAACTAGATTCTACCAAAGAAATGTTCGCGATGACAACCTGTCAAGCTTCATTTTATGTTATAAGTGGCGTTTTCTTACATGGAATTCTCACATGTAGATTTATTTTGGTGCATCTGCAGTAAACGACTTGGAAAACATGATGACATAAAGAGAAACAGTTTAAAAAAAAGCAATGAATACCGTTGACACAATGTTTTCAACTCCGTTCAGCTGTATACTTTCATTTATAAACGTTTCCCATATGCTAATCTGGTTGTAAGCGAACTCGACTTCTGCAGATTTGATGTGAGAAAGTGTTAACATACGGAATCTTGTTTTCTCCATCGACTTGTCAGCTTTATAGCAACCCATCTATTTGAAACTATGCGTCAAATTTCGTTTTTTCGCTCTGAATATTTAATCTCGACAGATCAAAAAGTTGATGTTTTCAGGTCGTTTACGTGTAAATAATTAAAGACATGTCAGGCTATATTTAAATAAATGGAGTCATGTCAAGCGCGACGGGTTCCTGTTGGTAAAGCTGACAGAGAACACTCAGGTGAGCCTATGTATCCTTACAGTCCAACACACGTATTGCCTGCTCGTCAACTTATAATACTGACCTACATTTAACGTCTGACGAACATGTACTAGTATTGCTTTGCTGGCTATGCGCCATTTAACATTTTTTAGTGGCTTTAACAAGAACACCTGTTTTCGTGTGACAAAACTCGATTTGTGTGCAGAGCGTTTGCAAACGCTAGCGAACCAACCATTGTTTTACAACTATTATCCAGTTTCAATTAACTAACGTGGTAGATTACTGAACGTAGTGTAGAATCAAGATTAGTTTCAGCTCCTTGAGCGTTATATCACCAGGCACTGGAAAGATTGTCATATTACCAGATAATGTATGGTGACTTAAATGTAAAAGGGTCTATGTTTGATGGTAATCTCATCTAAAGATACGTCTATAATATGGATATCGAGGAGAAATGTGGTAGGAATCTGTTTGTCGAGCTAATCTTAATAGTCACTGCCTATGCTCCAAATAAGCTGTTACGGGGTAAAATCAGAGCTCTAGATAGGGGGAATATATTTCATGTTCTATAATCTCCTTGGGTAATCAAACAAATCGTCCTCACTGCGACGACTCTGTTGAGTACTACAACATAGGGTTTAGTTCAGTAATAGTATATATGTTGTAGGGAATAAACAGTTCACTCCTAGTTATCTATTCCTCTGGAAAATGGTAGACAGATTATTTGACTGGAACCTCGTGAACTTATGTGGCTCATATCGCTTAGGAGACACGTAGTCTTTGCGGACAATTAAAAACAGTTCGGGAGTTCTGTCAACACCAATCAGTACGTTAGAGAAACGATTTAATGCCGTTGGTTTGCCCGAAGCCATAAAGAAGTAATCCAACGTTAATGACGTTAGTTTTAAACCGTGTTCCAACCGAGCGATGTGGTCACTGCGTCTCGTTCTCCTGATAAGTTGACACGGTAGGTCTGGGCATGATAGAGATCTTTGCATGTCGGTTTTTTACGGAAGAAATCGGTGTAACTGCTCCTAAGTAATAAAATAGTGTCCGTGTTCATGCATTGCGTACAATCAACTCTTTCACTGCCTAATTTCACAAATGTGATTCTACCATGTTGAAAATGGTACTACACCAATGTTCGACACAGAAGGCATTTTGTTAAATTGAATTTATAAGTGGCAAACAATGCAGAGCTCGTTATAAGCTTTCTTATCTTAATCTGCATTGTTTGAACAACCATTTAATTGCATTTGACAGCAAAATGTTTAAAAAATGACTGCTAACATAAAGGCATCTTTTACCAAAAAACGATATGCATGTTCGCATCAACCACGGTCCTCTCGTTTTAGAGAAATCTGCATTGACACAACCTTACTGAGCGGATGACCTATAAACCCAGTGATGTTATGCATGTTTGCCTCGTTTTGAAAATAATTCCGTCAACATGTAACAAGAGTGTGGTACATCAATACAACTATACCAAGCTCAACTTAGTCTGAAATTGTTTCTGTCAGAGAAGAAAATGTGAAATATTTGTTGTAGTCACGACATCAGCGAAGGTCAATCGATTGAATGTGTTTGGTGTTTAACGCCGTTTTCAAAAAATCTACAGATATATCACGGCGTTTCCTGTGTTAGTTTGTTAGCTACCAGTTCTACTGGTCAATTTATTCTGACACAAGCCACTCAGTCGTAATGCTAACCCCGCATCCCTGAACGCCAAGGAGGGCAGCCATTATTTCCATGTTTAAAGTATTTGGTATGACCCAGCCGGGTGATCCAGCAACCGAGGCGGACGCGCTACGACTTCATTACCAATTAGGTCAGCGAAGGACAAACCAATTCATATGTAATATAGATCAATGGTTTTAAGCACTTGAAGTACTTCGCGAGGATAACATACTGTTGTGAAAGTGTGTTTAGACCTTTTGTTTTGGTCAATTGCCAGGCCAAGAGGAAGCTGGTACCCAGTTTTGAGAAACAAAATGTGTGCCTTCAGTTTGCCCAAGCGGAAGCAAAACAGACGTGTATTGACTTTGACTGAGACTGGAAAAGCAAACTCTTAAAAGCCAAGCAAATGCTAATATAATGCAGGTTATGCAGATTTACTTCTTTCAACAATTGTTTTGGATCCTTCTGATTTCAGAAAAGACAAGTTAAATATTGGAAACAAGCTGTCGATCGTGTAAAACAATACGCGACAAATATTGACAACAATAAAGCTTGCAATACAGTTTATGCAGATACATGTAGCTGTGGGATTAATTTCCTACCAGAAATCATTTATATATCATGTTTGAGCTAGTAGTCCAATACGGCTCATGGTCTGTCCAGCACTCCGCAGAGACACCACCACAACCAGAAGGACAGCCCAGACTTGGACAACAGAGGGCCGACGAAAAACGAGGAAGACCACAAGAGCCTTGGAGAATGACAATTGTAAAGAAAAAATAACGAATTTAGAAAGAAGACATGGACAAAAGAAGCAAAAGCCGCTGAGAATATAACTAGCTGAACTATTTGTATTCAATGTCATATTCTCCAGAAGGGATGAAGGCATTTAGGTCCAACGGGCGGGGTATTCTTTCCTTATATCAGAGTACGTAACTATTGAAGCGAGACCTAGTTGTCTTTACAAAATATACGGGTAGTGAACAGAAACAGAGATGAAACAGGTCTCGAAATGCACACCTACATGTAGGTTACTGTGCATTGGGCACATGGATATTAATGATCGGTTAGTGTAACATAATTTTACCTTGCGTTCATGATTCGCACATGCCACGGACGGCATCTATTTACCTTAGCAAGTACGTCACAATTTTACAAAGGTGACCCTCCCTGTCTTTTTAAAAGAAAGAGAGCTAGAGAGAGAGAGAGAGAGAGCGGAATGGTCGCCAAATGGCTATATGGCCGAGTTCGAGGGTTAACAACGCCAGAAAAAAAACGAGAGAGCGAAGAGTTTGAAAGTGATTGTTTATCGTGCAGGCCGTTTCGAAGAAGGTAGGTTGTGTCTGTGGTTTGGGACGCTTGGAGGTGGTAGACAGCCGTTCGAGATCTAGTACAGCAAATATAGTTTAGAGAGTCGAGTGGGGCTGACTTTTGCATGTGCGTTCAAAATTAATGGAGGGGTGTGAAACACGCTGTACAGAGCTCTAGATAAGAGGAGTATGTCACATCCGCAAATCCTTATTCGACCCTCAAACCCTATATTGTGGGTACTCAAAAGAATCGTCTCAGTGAGACATTTCTTTTGAGTACCCACAACATAGGGTTTAGTGGAATAATAAGAGAAAAATGGATGGGAAAAGACCAGTTCACTCCTCCTTATCTAGTCCTCTGCGCTGAGTATCTGGCGTAGTTGTGTATACTTTTTTTTATACAATATATTCAGTCGAAATAATATGTAAAATCCAATCGCGAAGGACTATTTAGTATACGATGAGGTATACGATGAGGTACCCCTTGGTGTCACGTGGTGTCCATTTTTCTCATCAATTAAGATCGCTTTATTGCATCCAAATATAATGTGTGTCTGGTCACGTAGGAGTTATTATTTTATGTAGAAATGTTTGTTTTGCGGGAAATCATTTTTCTTTAGAGTTTGCATATTCTGTTTTCCGACAAGGGCATAAAAACTCCAGCTTTGAAGATAAGAAGTAAATATGGGAAGAAAATTCCGTAGGTCTTATACTAATAACCTTCATTGCCATCATAGATAATGTTCGTAACATGCACCATCTACCGAAAGCAGCACAGGTAAGCAGTTCACAACAACAGTTGTTTATCTTAAAGTGAGCTTTTGTCTTTCTAATATTGGGTTTTCACACTAAGATGATATACCAGTTTCTCCGTCTGTTTCACAGAGATGTTTTCCAAAATGCCCATTTAGCAGGACATGTTTGGCCAGTGATTTAGTAATTATAAACTGGAAAGCTGAAACCTTTAAACGTTTTGCACTGATACTTTTGACGGATATGTTGAAAATATTACATCTGATAGTGAAATATGGCTAACAGTTGTGTGATTACCGATCATCCTTCACCTCGGTAGAGCGCCAAGTAAACATATAAAATCTAGGGTAATAACATATCATCTTCTCGCGTAAGGGATTATATTACTGCTTTAAAAGTTATGGATTTCGTAAACAACATTACCCTTATCTAATAATGGATTAGAGACAGCAGGTAGAGCTTTC
>JASEVX010000004.1:44890117-44942915 GCA_031761405.1 Serripes groenlandicus
ATGGATTTCGTAAACAACATTACCCTTATCTAATAATGGATTAGAGACAGCATGTAGAGCTTTCTTTTGTCGTACATCACTTTTCTCCGCAGAATAATGTCACTTAAAGTATTTTCGTTTCTAAATATAATGGATGCTTAATGTCAAAACTGAAACCGTTTTTACTTGCTCCTTGATTTTATATCTGTTTCATCCCCTAATATCATGAGACCTAGACTCCCCCTTCTCTCTCACTTTCGCTATCTGTCTGTCTGTCTGTCTGTCTGTCTGTCTGTCTGTCTGTCTTTCTCTCTTTTTGTCTCCTTTTGTCTCTCTCTATCTCTCTCTATCTCTCTCTCTCTCTCTCTCTATCTCTCTCTCTCTCTCTCTCTCTCTCTTCTATCTCTCTCTCTCTCTCTCTCTCTCCTCTCGCTCTCTCTCTCTCTCTCTCTCGCTCTCTCTCATCTCTCTCTCGCTCTCTCTCTCTCTCTCTCTCTCTCTCTCTCTCTCTCTCTCTCTCTCTCTCTTTCTCTCTCTCGCTTTCTCTCGACTCTCTCTCTCTCTCTCTCTCTCTCTCTCTCTCTCTCTCTCTCTCTCTCTCTCTCTCTCTCTCTCTCTCTCTCTCTCTCTCTCTCTCTCTCTCTCTCTCTCGCTCTCTCTCGCTCTCACCTCTCTCTCTCTCTTTCTTTCTTTAATACCCTTTTGATTATAATTTTCAGAGTCATCTTTCGAGAATTATAGGAATGGCTTTTTTGTCAGCTCGAGGTCAAACATTATTTGCTTATTATCTCAGTCTATAGGGCAACGACCACTTTCTTTGAGTCTTTAGTCAGCTCTGAAAGGCAACCTCTCAAGTTTTATTTCTAATAACACATTAATGTCGCCGTGTAAATGATTGGTTTATATATCCCCAGGGAAACAATTACCCACACCAGTTTCCTATGGTATTGCTTAATCATTCAGAAAAAAGGGAAATTTAAAGCTCATACATTGAGATATAATACACACAAGATGTCAAAAATAACATGTCCCAGAATGAATCTCCATACAGTGTGATAGAATATGGTAGAGGGTGTGCCAGAATTGTGTCCAAAAATTGGTAACTTTGGTGTTTCATCCTGCATAATCAAAAGATAATATTCTTATACGCTTAACATATTAATCTATTTATTAACTACGGTGACTATTTGCAAGGTAACCGGTAGAATACAAAATTTAATATAGCATTCCTTATTGTGTTCACATGAAAAAATCGTATTGGTATTTTGGTACATGAAGAAACACAACTTTTCTGGAGACAGCCGATGTACCCCTTGCAATATTTGTGATATAATATAGTAAAGAAACCCATACGGATGTAGTCACAAAGAGTGAAAAGTGTGACCAGCTGAGTCAAGTCTAGCGATTTAGTCTTTCCCTATTGGCATGAATCAAAGTAACCTCGGCGCACAGTTAGTGGGGCTAGGAGTGGAGTAGTGTATTGGCATGAATCAAAGTTACCTCGGCGCACAGTAAGTGGGGCTACGAGTGGAGTAGTGTATTGTCATGAATCAAAGTTACCTCGGCGCACAGTTATTGGGGCTACGAGTGGAGTAGTGTATTGGCATGAATCAAAGTTACCTCGGCGCACAAGTATTTGGGCTACCAGCGGAGTAGTGTATTGGCATGAATCAAAGTTACCTCGACGCTCAGTAAGTGGGGCTACGACTGGAGTAGTGTATTGGCATGAAACAAAGTTACCTCGGCGTACAGTTAGTGATGCTACCTGTGGAGTAGTGTATTGGCATGAATCAAAGTTACCTCGGCGCACAATAAGTGGGGCTACGAGTGGAGTAGTGTATTGGCATGAATTAAAGTTACCTCGGCGCACAGTTAGTGATGTTACCAGTGGAGTAGTGTATTGTCATGAATCAAAGTAACCTCCACGCACAGTTAGTGGGGCTACGAGTGGAGTAGTGTATTGGCATGAATCAAAGTTACCTCAGCGCACACTAAGTGGGGCTACGGTTGGAGTAGTGTATTGGCATGAAACAAAGTTACCTCGGCGCACAGTAAGTGAGGCTACGAGTGGAGTAGTGTATTGGCATGAATCAAAGTTACCTCGGTGCACAGTTAGTGGCGCTACGACTGGATTAGTGTATTGGCATGAATCAAAGTTACCTCGGCGCACAGTAAGTTGAGCTGCGATTGGAGTAGTGTATTGGCATGAATCAAAGTTACCTCGGCACACAGTTAGTGGGGCTACGAGTGGAGCAGTGTATTGGCATGAATCAAAGTTACCTCGGCACACAGTAAGTGGGGCTACGAGTGGAGTAGTGTATTGGTATGAATCAAAGTTACCTCGGGGCACAGTTAGTGGGGCTACCAGTGGAGTAGTGTCTTGTCAGAATGTGTCTTTAGCGCTGTATATCATCTTGGCGAACAGTGAATCCTAATTTGACATTCAAACCCTTTGTTGTGGGTACTCAAAATAATCGTCTCAGTGAGACATTTCTTTTGAGTACCCACAATATAGGATTTTGTTGAGTAATAAGATAAATATTGTGGGAAAAGACCTGTTCATTCACTCTTATCTAGTCATCTGCTAGTGTATTAAATGTACGCACATGCAATGAGACCACTAATCGTCAGACGCAGCTCCGATTTAGGTGGCTGGTTCCTTGTTCCTTAATTTCTGTACTGACTTTTAGGGTAAATGAGTTGACTGCTGTCAACACAAATGATTGCCATTGGCAAACGATAAAACGTCACTCATCGGCACGAATTCGTCAACATCTAGGATAATTGTAAAGGCGTGGGATTTTGTTGTCGCACAAATTAATGACCAATACTCTAGTTTCTAATGAAACAGAACTGCAACGGTGTGGTGTAGTGCTAACAGCGTCCGGCTCTAGAGTGGAGAGGGACGCCAAGGTTCTATCCACGTTATGGACACAACAAATAGTTTAATAATGGTTGTAGTTGCTTCCCTCATCTGCGCTCAGAGTTACAGATATATAATTACGTCTCATACGCTAGGGTTAATATAGGATTATCAGTGGTACCGGAGTTTTACCCATGAAACGCCGTGATAAGCCTGAACAACTGTTGAGAGTGGAGAAAACAATTTAGTTTAACAGAAACTATTGCAAATTAGAGATGAACAAAGCTTTACCCTTTTCCACATATAATTAGATATGAACGAGACATCTTGAAAATTATATAAGCTAGATTATGTAAACTCTTTATGAATGAAACTATACTAGATATTACAAAAAAAAAATTGAAAACATAGTGGCAATTGAAGTAATTTATAATTAGCAAACAAATATATACATGTAATGCGCAATGTACCATCTTGCCATTCCTTTTCACAGAATATGTCTGCTGTGGATAGCTTGAAGTGCGTCCACATGAGGAACAGGGTTTCGACAAAAACCTGTTAAAACATATGCCAGCTTTTAGATGCATATTTTTACTTTCTTTATGAACTTTCATCTATTTTCAATAGAAGCACAATTTAAAATACATTAATCAAATATGGTCTTGTCAAAGTTTCATACTATTTTATATCTGCAGTATTAACCACGTCCTACGCAGAAAAGATATGATGATGCCTAGGGGATATCCGATTTATTTTCGATAGACACAAATTCGTTACCACGTTAACAAACTCGTTGGGAGGAACTATCACTGTATCAGGTAAACTATGAACATTTTTATCTTAGAGCTGTTTCCTGAAAACACGAACACAATCCGGCATTGTGTGCAAACAATGTTTATTGTTATCGTATTTAAAAGAAATATTCGAACATAAATTATGTATAATTTCCCCTACAATGTGTACTTTCATAAAAACAAATCACAAATGTTTTGGAAATAATTGCCGTGCGTTTTTAAACATGTACATGTACCGATAATGATCAGATTACTATGGTCAATTAAAATGCAGCGATAAATAACAAAAACGGTTGTTGTACCTTGTGTCTGTCTGATATAACACTCTTTATATAAATCCAGTCGGGCTGCGATAGGGCTATCAATCCATGGGTCCTGGGTTGGAACCCCGGGTCGGTCATTCAATCTTTCCGATTATTAACAAAAATAAGTGTGACTAGCATCATTCTTCTTCAGCCAATTGGCTTAATAGTACATGTGAAAATGTAGCCAGTTGCCTTTGAATAATGTTGTGCGAGAAAGCAAAGTTAGACACGTAAGGTTTACTGATGGCCGTACTATAACTCAACTTTCGTTGAAAACGGTATCTAACTCCAATCAATCACGCCCACTAATTGCTACATACGTAATAAAGACCGGCACTGAAAGTTCAATAACATAACCTGTCAAGGACAATGACTCGAAATAGTTGGACGCGTAAGGACGCGTAAGTTGAACTGATGGCCGTACTATAACTCAACTTCCGTTGAAAATGGTGTTTAACTCCAATCAATCACGCCTACTAATTGCTACATAAGTAATAAAGACCGGCACTGAAAGTTCAATAACATAACCTGTCAAGGACAATAACTCGATATAGTCGGACGCATTGATATAAACACATTTTGTCTCCTCTGTCTGAAAGATCTAAGGACAGGAAACCACTTCCCCTGCAATTATTTATGAATATTTCCAGTTACATCCGACAAACAGCAGTTACTTACAAACGACATATTTGCTTCTTATTGCCGTTTATTTAATGGGAGTTAAAAGGTCAACCCTGAATTGAACGGCGACACTCGATATCTTTTCTGTTAACCCGAGTTAGTTTACAACCCGGTCAAACCATTGTAAGATTATGGATTTATTACCTTAATAACCTGACTTGAAAGCAGTTACGAGCCCATTGAATGTTTCAACTTGATTTGTATAACAAACGATTTCTATTTATTCGATGAAAAGTATTTATAAGGAAAAGAATACTGCAGATGACGGTGACATTTCTGTTGTTTACCATTGCATAATGTTTGTGTAACATGCAGGCGCCTTTGCAACATGCGGCGTTGAAAAGCATCCTTGTAATTTTCTTTCTTTCACAATGTCTCCGACTCTACAAGTATTCAATATCTAAGTTTTCATTTATAGATATGTTACATATGTTTACATATATATATATTTCTAAAGTATGTTGCTTCATATGTGTGACATGGAAAAAAAAGATAAAAGGAGAAATAACAGAATAAGCCGAATGAATCTTTTAAATATCCTATTTATACCTATAGATGCAGATCGTTTCCATATTCAAAGATTGTTGACAGAATACATCAACAGAAGTATAACTAAATGAAAATGTTCTTTTTCACCTTCAATATATCATTTTAATTGGACATTTTCCGAGTTATAAAATTAACATTTTATAAATTCCCAGATCGACATCTTATTTCAATACAGTGTGCCTATGTTCTTTTCCCAACTCGCACAAGTTGTCAGCATTGTTTGTTAACCATTTCCCTCATGTAGACTCTTTCTCACGCCTCTGCCGCAGACGGCTTTTTGAAAACATAGTGACAAAAGAAGAAATTGCTCAAAACGAGCAATTTCTCCTTTTGCCACAATGTTTTCAACTTTAAGTCATCCATTCAATTATAGAGATTTTCTTTTTTTTGCTGCAGCATTGTCGTATGAGGGAAAGGGTCAAGGAAGTAGTTCAATGAGAACTGACCGTACCTGGATACACTTATGTAATATGTATCAATCTTGTAAGGTGTGAGTGTGGATGACCTCGACCCACCCACTCCCAGTACGGTGTCAATAAACTGGCTGATAAAAAAGAAGAGATGTCAGCACTTTCTATAATTGTCGTGGAATACTATCACCTGGACCCATTCAGCCCTTGGGGAATTCGCTAACGTTGACACAAATAGATAATTTACTTTATAATGGGACATCGTGTGTTTGATATCGAAATGTTTTATTTTGTTTTTGATATTAAAGCCAAACATTTTTGTCTCTAATAAGAGTAGGAGATTTCTTGGAAATGCGATGTCGTTTAATAATATTATATTGGTATTTTTCATTTTCAATATAAACGCGATATTATACATCCAAAACTGGCCATTGGCGGTCCGTTCAGATTTTAATCAGACTGCTCAACTATTGCTAATGATTCAACGAAGCAATAACGTAACTGCTGAAATGCATTATTCAACATAATATTGACATATCATGGATGTGAACATTTACATGTTTCTAGACATGCCAACTTAATCCAATGTTGGTTTTCGTTAAGCATTTGCTCTTTTAATTTCTTAACTCTTTCACCGCCAAAGGCAATATTGAGTTATCAAAATAGACTAAATTGTTATTACATGAGAAATGGAGACGACCGATTTTGAACATGGAAGAATCTACTTTAAACAATTCGGCGCTGAAAGAGTTAAAAGTAGCAGTATGCAGGATACGTGTGTATGCTTGTTTTAGAATTACCGCAGCCTTTCAAATAGAGCAGACCCAGGCTAATGGTAGAATGTCCATGGCAGCACTAGGAAGTCACCGATGTAATGTGATTGTACTCAGAGTCAATTGGCTTAAAATGACATTGTCCCTGAAAAGTCAGTTAGGATTCCGACGCTGTTTTTCACATAACTCATGATCTAATTTTCACTTTCATGTTTAACTTTGAAAACAGAATCACGAACATGACACAAAAGAACACTTATGAAAATGAAAATTGTTTACTTTGAACACATTCCTCACGAAACCTTTTAAAACGTACGTCTCTTGACCATCTATTACGCTCCTGGCGATACATTATGTTTCTGACGTCATAAGCGAAAGTGTATGAGATTTGTCAATATATTTCCCCAACTATTTGAACCGTGAAACCAGATATAAATCTTGCTTGGTGTTTCAAAGTTGTTCAGTCGGTGCCAGATAATCTATGATAAAACAGGGTCTGCATGCAATCCAGTGAGAGTCGACCAGGACTTGTGTTTTTGGACAGTTTTTGTTCATGGCGTCTGGTCAGGACACATACTGGTCAAAGTTATTTCTGTAAGCACTCAGTACGGATGAATCTGCTTGTGACAAGGCTGATTTGGGTTCGACATGTAGCCATTCCCACACACATACGCATGGTGACACATCTGTAGCTGACAACTTTTGAAAAAAAAGTAGAAATTGCTCATCATGTGTTTAACTAAATGTAATGATAATGCATTAATTCATGGATTGCTGCCCTAGTTTTTCCTAAATTATTTCCATTCTGTATGCTACGGATTTGATTATTTGGAAAAGTGGCTATCGAAAACATTATTCATTGCTCTGTTTGTAATTTATAAAGAAGGACTGATAACTATTTCCTGTATAAAATATGAACTTCTATATTGCATAGTAATAAATGTTTATAGAGCAATCACGAAACTACCATCAATTTCGCATTCAACAATAAGCATTAATGTTCTATGAGATAGAATGAAACGCTCCAAAATACCATTATTTTTCATCAGTGATGTCAAAGTCTAACTGATGTGAAATGTCAACGAGTTATTTATTAATGTAAACCCATTTCTCGGTCGAATTTAAATGTCAATTCAACAAAGCGTCTTTTCGTGAAATATTCTGTATTCAGATTACAAAATCGTTCTGCTCGTGAAATGTCAACGATTTATTTATTAATGTTAACCCATTTCTCGGTCGAATTTAAATGTCAATTCAACAAAGCGTCTTTTCGTGAAATATTCTGTATTCAGATTACAAAATCGTTCTGCTCGTCGAGGCACAGTATAGTTCACCTTTGATATATATATATATGTCTTAATATGTTCATTTATTTGAAGAGCGGTTTATTTTGACACGGACGTAAAAGCATAAACATGTATAAAATTACGTGCTTTCAATGATCTGGGTAAATGTAAGACATTTCCATTACTTGAACCATTTAAAACGTACAATTGACGTTTGTAACAAGAGACCGTTGGATATGCGAGAAATATGCTGCAGTCGTAAACTGACCCATCTAAAGGAATGCAATATACGAAATAAAGTTGAATAATGCTCAGCCATTGTGAAACTTATTGCATATGTGACACATGTGGATGTGTCTTTGCATTCATGCTATCTGGTAAGCAAAAAAAGACATTGATATACATGTAGACGGTATTTTTCAAATTTACAAGCGAACAGTGAAGTGCCAGATTAGCCGGCCTGAATACACAGTCTGAACTGGATTTACACTGATCTTACATGTCTTTACATTGGTTTCTTGGTGTATATATGATCTTTTTTCATTTATAATGAAATTATTCTGTTAAATTTATTTTTGTTTTCTAGTAAGTATGGTATTTTACGCCGCTTTCAGCAATGTTACAGCTAAAACACGTCGGTTCTTGTATGGGTTACCGGTAATACATTTATCCTGACGCCAGCTAGTCAGTCGTAATGCTAATCCCAACAGTTCCGAGCGCCAAAGAGGGAAAGCCATTGCTACAATTGTTAAAGTATTTGATATGACCCGATCGAAGAGCGCCTAAACAACTAAACAACCAATACATTTTGATTTAATTGACGGTCGATGCTGATCCCGAGAGATCCGTACTATTAAAACAAAACATCAAACGCTGCTATCCATATGGCAGAGGAGATTATTGAAGTACTAAATCACAACATCGCTGTTTCAAATCCATTAAAACGCCACGCTGTGGTATTGCAGAGATATCAATACGTAGTGTTCATATAGGTATGTGTGGATACTAACCCTTTCCCACGTACGACATCTCTGCATCAGACGACATTGAATACGTCTGTGCTAAAATATGGACCATCTCTGTAAATGGAAGTATAATTATTGAATATAATTTGATCCAATGACAGTTTTGAATGTGACAAAAGTAGTCAGCTGCAACTACATCACACAGGGTTTGCAATTGGGAAAATGTTAACATATATGTTATCATGAGCATTCATAAGCTCAACACCGCTATATCCATAGATCTTCCCATGTACTCTATAGAACTAAAATCCCCTGTGATGTCAGTTGTATTACGCGTCACATTGTCCTTTATTATATGACACATTGTTTTTGTCATAAGTAGGTCGACATGGGATTAAAACGTCTCAATATGATAACAGATTCTGCCGCACGAGTTCTTGCAAAAGTACGACATCCTAGCCCGTATTTGCTTTTGAATAGAACTGTTATGTTTCTGTAATAAAATGCTTGTACACCATGTGCTTCAATGTAAGTTCTTTTAAAGAAGTCACTCAAAAACATTTAGATCAATTTGAAACAGCAGTTAAACCAGACGTCGTGCTCTAAGAAAAGCAACCTTATTGCATTTAAAACCAGCGCCAAATTGTTCAATGCTCAAACTCGCTGAATACAATGCTTTCGACGAATATGAGGGTCTCTCTGCTATGTTATCCCGTGGAAATAGTAACATAAGAAGATAGGAAAGAAAATTGCCATTTAATAAAATGAAGAAAGACTTAATACATATATGGATATTAGCTCAAATAGGTTAAAATAGTTCACCATTTATCACATTCAGACTTACGTCTTATGTAGTATGACCATTTATTTAACTCTTTCAGCGCCGAATTGTTCAAAGTAGACTCTTCCATGTTCAAAATCGGACGTCTCCATTGTTCTTGTAATACGAGTTTTGGAATAGTTTGATAACTAAATTGCAGACAATGCCGATTTCAGGTGAGACAGCTCGTTACGAGCTGACTCACCTGAATCTGTATTGATTGCAAAAACTTCTTCAATATTGCCATTGGCACTGCAATAGTTAACTGCTTAATGTTCGTAGTCTGCTTACATATGCTTTAGCTGTACATGTGTCTGTTAACACACTTCTACATGAACAGCCCTACTACTATTACGCACACGTAGCTTTAACCCCCTTCCACATACAGACGCATTCTGACGCCTCCGCAACAGTCGACTTTTGAAAATATTGAGGCAAAAGGAGACATTGATCACAGTGACCAATTTCTCCTTTTTTTACAAAACGGCTTAAACTTTATTCAATCATTGTTCTTTTCGTTAACAGAGAAATTACCATATATTTGACGAAATGTTTTCATAATAGTAAAAACAGGCCACAGTAGCTCAGTCTATAACAACGATTGCTATCCGTCCAAAGCTCGTAAGTTCGAATCCCGGATCGGCCACCCATTGATTTGCTACCAAAAACCGTCTTCCACGAATATGCTGACAGTCTATGGGGAAAGGCTGGAACACTTATCACAATATGAAAACGAACACGACGAGATCGGTTCTTACACAAACGGAGAACTAATATAAATGCGTTACCTAAACTTGATTATTTTAGTAAAATTATGAAAAATATTGAAATAGAAAATTAGTAAATAGTATTACGGCTGACAATTTGAGAAAAGACATGACTTGTTTGCACTTAAGCTCCCAACCTTTATAAATTGAGCTTGATGGATTTAATAATATAAACATAGAAAGCAGAATATGTAAATTATGTAATCAAAATAGTAGTTGAATAATCATTTCACGTTATTCTAGTATGTAAAAAATATAGTCCACTTAGATCTAAATATTAAGGAAAAGTAACATGGCACTCAACGCAAAGTTACATAGCAATAATATCTTTACAAACAAAAAGAAACTGTACAATTTTGCTTAATATACCAAGGAAGATATGTCAATTAGAAAAAAACCTTGATGTTATTGGTATTTCTTAAATGTATATTATCGTGAGATTGTTTGTAATTGTATTTTATTGCATGTATTGAAGTCTTACGTCTGTCTTTGCCATATAATTGTAAATGGCCAAACGCAAGGATATTGCTGATTGCCATTATATTTGTGACTGGAAACTTAAATCAATCCTAGGGTCATTCATTCGAACCCCCGACCTAGGGTCATTCATTCGAACCCCCGACCGGCCGTTCATTCTTCCCGAGGAGTGCCATTCGGCTTCCACCATAGGCTTAATAGTTAACGTGGGAAGGTAGCCATTTATCGTGGAAGAATGTTGGTTGTAGTACTGGTGTGAGAATACCGTGAAATATGTTGAGTGAGCTGGCGCCCGTGATATTACTGAAATACCGTGAAACACGTTGAGTGAACTGGCGGCCGTAATATAACTGAAATGCCGTGAAACACGTTGAGTGAACTGGCGGCCGTGATATTACTGAAATACCGTGAAACACGTTGAGTGAACTGGTGGTCGTAATATTACTGATATACCGTGAAACACGTTGAGTGAACTGGCGACCGTAATATTACTGATATACCGTGAAACACGTTGAGTGAACTGGTGGTCGTAATATTACTGATATACCGTTGAAAAAGACGTAAAGCTGCAATTAATCAATAGTCGTGTTATCACCTCTGTATACATCGGTATAATACAGTAGCCACACCAACTAGTTAAGTTAGGTACACTATGTGTGAATCGAACCAAACAAGGATCTAACTTGAATACTCAGGACAGACCCGGATGTGGCTTTCAAGGACAGGGGAAAATTGTTGATCAAGGAGCTTAAATAAGAAACTAAGTCTTCCGAAACCATCACACAGAATAGGAAATATAAAATTGCGTTATTAACACAACCTTCATTTACCGTCATTTTTCATTGAAATCTGTCTCATTACTTCAATCCCATGTCACCAATCTGACAGTGTTTAGACGTGATTGAATCTGTTCTGAATATATCGGGCCCAGCCTTCATTAAAATCTGTTTTGATGATATCCCGTGGGTAACGTCAATTTTACTCGAGGATCATGGGTATCGTTTCCGTCTTTGTAATCTGCTTTTAGTTAAATTTCTCTGTAGGATGCGATTACGTCTGTCATATTGGGTTATCGGTAATTCGAGTTGGTCTAATTAGTCAGCCTCCCGGACATGGCATAACCATTCATATCGATCCGTCTCTTTAATAGGCAACGGTACACGGAAACTCGTTCAGCAGATACTGTTTCTGTTTTCACTCCTCATAAAACTGTAATTAAATTAGAATTGATTGCAATAAATTGTTAATCGAAGTTTTATCTTCAAACTTTAAAAGATTGCGATATTATATCACGCACACAAGTGACCTTTTTACGTATACAACAGATAACTTTAAAAACATGCCGGAGGAAATTAAAACATATTTGAACAACAGGTTAAATGTTTATATTTGGAAACATTTTGTCAATTCGTCAGCTGTGTTGTAAATGACTAGACAGACACTATATGTTTTATACATGATTACTCTTAAGTCTGATCTCCCAGTCCAGATCTTCTGTAGCTGAAGTCTGATCTCCCAGTCCAGATCGTCTGTAGCTGAATATACCACCGCGCAGATCACTAGAAGCTGAACAATTGTGACATTTTGATAACACTGTTACACAGACCAGGTAACGTTGATTGTATCTTTTGCAAATGCTATGGAAAGTGTTGCCCAACCTCCTACCGTTACAAGTTAGACATTTCTTTTTCAATTTGGGCTTCATTGTTCCCTTATGTTCTGATTGTTATCATTTGAAAATTACGCTTATTAAGTCTGTCTTTGTAATTTGATATTAGAGTTTAATTTCTCGCATACATTTTTAGTTGTAATTGTATTGTTCCTTTGGGTGTTTGGATCAACAACCAACAGCAACGATATGCCGATCTTCTGAAAGATTTGAGCCTCATGAAACAATTTAAGACAGAAATAAATGATTTAATGCCTAACGCAGAGCAATATGTATATTAATGCGAGAAGAGTCGTCATCCTCGTTTGATTCATTGAAGATCAGTCTTCATTAAAATCTCAATCAGACTAATATACTGAGTGCAAAGAAAGTTGAAATAAAGATGTCCATAAAGATGTTGTTAACTATAATCCACGACCTCTAAAACAACTTACAGTGATATAGTAATACATATGGACGTGCTCGTACGTTCAGGTCGCAAAGTCCATCTGCTGTCTTTTAAGATTATACACAAGTTGAAAGAATATACTAACAATCGTATTTACGCACTATTTTAACAGTGTATATCTTGATAAGACAGTACGGTTGCACAGGCTGGTCTGGATCTAAAATATTTCGTGAATATCACGGAACACAGTAGACACTTGATTCCATTTTGATTGCTTTGACAGATGCAATTCGTACTGTCAACTCGAATCATCACTGACTGAGATGATTGGGTGTAAATGGTTTATGTTCGAGTTATGTCACACAAAAACCGACATCGGGAGATTTACGAATGCACAACAGTTTCGATCCAATTAAATATGTATATCATTGTAGTATGGTCGTAATCGTTCCGCAGAGTCTCCGGTTCGATTAGATGGCGATCATCGAAGTTTCTGATTAGACTGTGGCGCTGGCTGATCTGGGTATTCGCTAGTCGCTAAGTCCTTCTAGTTAATTTTCGTACTTCAGAAACATAATGGCTTATGTAATAATACAAGATGTATGAGTGTTTGACTTTACATATGGGAAATAAATGGCAATACATTTGAATGTGTGCTCTCCTCAGACGATAACGAACACGTTGCTACAACAAACTAATACAGTAGTAAATAAAATGAATTTAAACATTTCCGATTAGTACTGAAGCCACTTTGTTCTACACGCCTAGTCAAGTAGTCTCCAGCCGGAAACAAACGACATATAAATCACCTAAATTGTCAACCTCATTGAAGATATAGTCTAGTCATTAATATCGTCTGTCAAAGTATTTACAAGATACTAAGACTATCGTCGAGACTGCATTCTAGTCCAGTTTGCCAGTTTTAATGCTCATTTCTTACGAAGGTAACAGCAACAATGCTAGAAAAATATTTGATATTTTTTATATGTTCATGTTTAATTTATAGTTCCGATATGCTTATAAGATGAAGTACTTTAGCTAATCAAAATAAATCAATTTGTTCTGTCCGGAACACTAAATCGTGGAACGAGGTTTCTGCATCACAAACAAAAGCCATGTGATGCATGAGAACCGGGTAGTTTTTAACGATTAATTGTTGGTTTGTATTTGCGCATGACATGGGTGTGGCTTAAAATAAGTTTTCGGATCTCTCAATTGTTTTCGACAGCACTTGTAAGGGAATAAAGCACTTCGTTTAAACGTTGCTATTATACAGTATAATATGCAATGGTATAGAAGAAGGTTGATCGATAGGAACCGCGTCTGGCGACTTAGGGTCTTATTGACTCTCCATAACGGGACCAGATTGGCATTCACCCTAATGGGGCTACTATTCATGTTGTTTGTCAACATATGTATCTATGACTAAATAACATGAACACCGACAGTGAAAGCTCTGATCAGATGTGGGAATTTCAAAGGTTCGTCTTTTGTCTTCACTGTACACAGATGCATTAAGACCCAAACTCGCTAGACACTGCTCATATCTTCAAAGTAAACATATCGATCATTTTAGATGGACTTATAGTAACGATTCGCATTGACCAAGTCATAATGGCGATGTCCATCATTATACGAGAAGATATCTTGCAGCATTGTTGCGATGATTCACTCACACACGCTATCATAAACCTGTTCCAGCATACAACAATTCTACACGAGACAACTGTGTATAAATATAGTCAAAACTATGGTAAATCGCTAAGACCGAAAGTATAATTATTCAACCCAGTTGAAATAATTGATAGAGACCAAAGGAGACATTGGTCATTTAGAGTACTTTCTCATTTTACAATAATCTTTTCTTAAGATCGTCTGGTGCAGATGCAACACAATGTGTCCGTTTGAGAAAGGGTTAATATTAGATGACCTCACAAAGGCTAAATGAACAAACAACCAAAGGTCACAAACCTTCGTTCCCTGTACACTGATACACCTTACATTTTATTCTCACAACCCTGAACGGCAATAATGGAAGCCAAGGTATTCGATACGACTGGGGATTCGACCCAGGTCTCCTGATCTTGAAGTAAGTTGATGCTGTAACAATGAGGTAGTCGTTAATATACTACCCGAGATATACTACGTCTTAATATTGCTAAGAAACTTGGTAAAACAGTACGGGTCTTACTAAAACTAAGACCATATTTACAGTAGAGAGAAAATAACAATCGTAAGTTGTTATTGTAGTTTATGATATTATAGTCCGTCAGTAATGCCTTAGGGAAATCCGATTCATTTCCGATATATGTCAGGGCGTTACTATGTCAACAGAATCATTTACAGGAAATAATACGATGAAATCATACGATAATATAGTGCACTTAGTTTGGCACGCTCATCACTGGGATTTTTTTCTTCAAATTATGTCACTGTATAATACTTTCACAATAAATAAATGGCATCTCTCCTTAGCTCTAGCAAGGTGTATGCTGATTTTCGGATGCTTTGACGTAGCCGTTAAAGTCAACAATGTTTATCAATGAGCCGTCCCGCGAAAAACCAACAGTGTGAACTCTGGATAAAGTATCGAAACGGAACAGCCTAAACATGCTACCCAGGCTTAAACGGATAGACACTTTTCGCCTCCTGTGGATTTTCTGTTTCAGGAATCATTACTCTATACCTCTTTCCCCCTGAAACGGAAGGATGATCTGGGTCGATACATTACGCAGAGGCCATATTGTTGGTTTTATTGCAGGACGCAGGACGGCTTAAATGTCGTTGATAAGACTGAACTTACTGGTCTATTGACACGTACTTTACATCTGAAATATCATGCTGTATATTAGTCGATCTGGGACAGCTCAGTCTGTAAGGGTTGGTACCTACGGGGTCGGGAGTTAGATTACCGACTCGGCCGTTCCTTCTTTCTGATGATTGACAAAGTCATCATTCATCCTACTCCGATAGGCAACTTGCCTTGGAAAAATAGTATGTGTAGTACAGGTGCGAGAGAGCCAGGAACACATGCTAGGTGAAGTGGCTACCGTGATATAACTGTAATGCTGCTACATATGAAACCCGTAAACTTATTTTTACACATTCTACAAATATAATTAATCATTTGTTTTGTTGAAAGTATCTGTCAAACGAATAGTAAACAACATACCATATTTTACAACATGTCAAAACCTACTTTCTGATATTGCAAATTATACATGTGTAATGGTTCAATATACCATATTATATGATGAACTGGTGGGATGTAGAATTGTTGGCGAAGGTCTAGTAAAGAGTATACAATTCAAGTGTACACACATATCTGCTGTATGTCCATTTATTCTCATTCTAATGCACAACAATTGTAACACGTTAAACCATTAGTGACATTTTTGCGGATGCATCTACTGGTTAGGATCGGCACAGGTTGCAAATGTGTTTTATTCGCAGAGCTCCACTCATATACACCTGGGTAGAAGTATAGCACCACTATCTTCTTATTTTACAGTATTCCGACAATGAATACAGAAATTGTGTAAACATTTTGAGCGCTTGATATATTGAGTATGTCTATTCCCATATGATCTATACAGGATATTCAGGACGCCTTGCAAGCGGGATTGATAAAGTGATCCAAAGCGCAGAACAGGTGCTCACACCCGATATTGACACTGACATTCTCATATCAAATTAACATATCTATGGACATGTTTCGCTGATGAAATGTTACTTTCATTTATTTCTTTGTATAATGTATGTCGATACATTAGCTCGTAATTAGAACGTCATTGTAGTTAATTTCAGAGGCATAAATAAACTCGTCTTCATCAAATTCAGTCGTCATAGGTATGTATTCTAATTGTAGAAATGTTATGGAATTGGACATATGATTAAAAACTGTAAAGTCCTTAGCTTTTTCCCAGGTGTGTATATATATATATATATTATTTTGTATAATACTGAATCCACATTGTCTCATGTCCACTGATATACTGACGAGAACGTAACAGTCATAATTATTTTGTTTTCATTGATTGTCTTTCTTATATGCTATTAGTGTTCCTCTTGATATAAAATACGTATATTCTATTCAATTCTGTGTGGGAAAGGGTTAAGTCTGAAGTATGGTAGTACCTGTGGTTCAAACGAAATGCGCGTATGTATATCGCTACATAATACCTATTGTGGAATACCTGATCTGTATTTAAGACGAGTACATGCGAGGAGAAAATAACTTTATGCTTTATAATATCCCGTCTGTAATGTCAGCTTAACTTAGTATCCTCATGCTCTTGGGGTTTCAGATTGTCTTTGTCATAAGTAGGTCGACATGGGATTACGGCCTTGGAATATGATGAACAAATGTGTCACTGTAAAATACATCATGTAAATGTTTCAGTTTCCCTGTGGCCAACGCATTATCTTGTTTCTTCTGTCGCTGTAAAAAGTCTACACTTTCTGATTAGAAGAGTCCAACAGGGTAATGGTGTAAAAGATCTTTAAACATTTTCTATAACCTTTCTTGGGAAGCCATTGTAAAGTTAAAGTATGTTTTGACATTCATTGGGTGGTCTGTATACACAGGTTCCGCTTTATTTGCCTTTTTCACAGTACAATTATACGTTATATTTATATGTTAGTTACCGTGCATTACATGGGTCATCACACGAATAATTCTTACCATCGGAAATGTTCGACACGTGCAAATCAAGATACATGTAAGCGTGTTTTCTGGTCAGGATATTCCATCTTTCATTCTAGTTTAACAGATAATAACCGTTCACAATCTTTATTTGTAGATAAAGGCATCTAGCCCAAAATACATCATATACATTTATACATGCATACATGTATAGAAAACTATATGCATGTGTGTTCCCATATACTAATATTTCAATAATCCACCGAATCTGTACATAAATATACTGCAATGTTTGGATTTCAAGTATTTCATTTGGTCGTCATTGCCATGAACCCTTTTCCACAGCAGACTCGTTTTGAAAACATTGTGGAAAAAGACAAAATTCCTCTTTATGAGCAATTCCTCCTTTTCCGACAATGATTTCAGATTTATTCATTAATCATACCTTCATTTACACAGATTTATTCATTAATCATACCTTCATTTACACAGATTTATTCATTAATCATACCTTCATTTACACAGATTTATTCATTAATCATACCTTCTTTTACACAGATTTATTCATTAATCATACCTTCTTTTACACAGATTTATTCATTAATCATACCTTCATTTACACAGATTTATTCATTAATCATACCTTCATTTACACAGATTTATTCATTAATCATACCTTCTTTTACACAGATTTATTCATTAATTATACCTTCATTTACACAGATTTATTCATTAATCATACCTTCATTTACACAGATTTTGGAACGTTATTTTCTTACTAGATATTTTCCCCATCGTCTCCTTCATAGTTGTTGTATATGGAAGCGTCCTAGTGCCACAGTCTGTAATATTTTTGAGAGATATTATCTCCTAATTAGGAGATATTAAGTCATAATTAGGAGATACTAACTCCTAATTAGGATATATTAAGTCATAATTAGGAGATACTAAGTCCTAATTATGAGATACTATCTCCTAATTAGGAGATACTATCTCCTAATTAGGAGATACTATGTCATAATTAGGAGATACTAAGTCATAATTAGGAGATACTAAGTCATAACTAGGAGATAGTATCTCCTAATTAGGACTTAGTAGATAGTGAATTAGGACTTAGTAGATAGTGAATTAGCCCTGAACCAAGGTGAAACTGTCACTTTGCATTGTAAAATGGAGGATACTATGCGCACATACTTCCAATTAGGGCTTGGATACTATGCCTTTTCATCTTGAAGAGTGCGTATGACGCTCTCCGGGATGCCACGATGTTCCAGGAAACTTACCAAACTAGCTTCCGAATTCGCCATTATAACAAAGGGGCATAACCGCACAGCCACGTTTACTATTTGAAAAGTATCTCCTAATTATGACTTAATATCTCCTAATTAGGAGATAGTATCTCCTAATTATGACTTAATATCTCCTAATTATGACTTAATATTTCCTAATTAGGAGATAGTATCTCCTAATTATGACTTAGTATCTCCTAATTAGGAGATAGTATCTCATAATTAGGAGATAGTATCTCCTAATTAGGAGATAGTATCTCCTAATTATGACTTAGTATCTCCTAATTAGGAGATAATATCTCTCAAAAATATAACAGACTGTGGCACTAGGACGCTTCCATAGTTGTATGTGGGAAAGAGGGTGTAAATAAAACCAAAACAGGAGGGCGCGGACTGTTGCTTATAACTTTACATCCGACCTTCATGTTTATCTCGAACTGGCTTATTTCATCCTAGTTTCCATCTCCCATTCAGTCAGATCATGCGTGTTTTGCAGATTCAAATAAACAGAGCAATGCCGATTTCTCGAAATGATTTATCATTTAATTTCATTTTAACGTCTCCTGAACTGTGCAGATTTAATTAGGCGTTGATAATATGTATGGGGTTCAATATGCTTCATAAACACAAACTATAAAGCGTGTGCATCAAACAAGCTTGTTAAATTTCAGATTTTTTAACGTCAATATTCTGACTAGATATTGCCCCAATCGTCTCCTTCATATGTGTTGTATGTGGGAAAGGGGGGTGTAAATAAAACCAAAACAGCAGGTTGCTGATAACTATGCATCCGACCTTCATAAATTCTGCCGAACTTCATGTTATCTCGAACGTGTTTTTCATCTCCAATTCAGTCAGATCATGCGTGTTTTGCAGATTCAAATAAACAGAGCAATGTCGATTTCTCGAAACACATGCGATTTATCACTTAATTTCAATTTAACATCTCCTGAACTGTGCAGATTTAAAAACAGGCGTTGATAATATGTATGGGGTCCAATATTCTTCTTAAACACAAACTATAAAGCGTGTGCATCGAACAAGCTTGTTAAATTTCAGAGAGAAATACATCCCTCAAATTATCAGTTTAGCTCATTTTCGAAAACATAGGCTTAATAGTTAAGATTACTCTACAGACGTTCTTGATTCGGAGTAAACTAGGACGGTATTCCGTTCATGACGGTGTTCGGTGTAGCCCAGCTACGTGCATATACGTATAGTGTGTGATCGTCTTGCTCAGGTAACCCTTGTTCTCATATAGACGCTTTCTGACGCCTCTGAAGAAGACGAATTTTGAAAAACATTGTGGCAAAAGAAGAATTTGCTCATTAAGAGCAATTTCTCCTTTTGCTACAATTTTTTCCACTTTTAGTCAATGGTTATCCATTCAATTATAGAGATTTTCCACTGTTTGACAAAACATGTTCAAAGTCGTCTGCTGCAGATTTCTGGTTAAGTCAGTACACAGTTGAACATGTAAATATGTGGAATGTATATTCTCGAAACCTCACCCAACACTTAGATATTCTAGAGAAATGTTGTTTTACCCTGATCTTGTTGATTTTTTGTAACTGGTTTTATCATTCTTGATTGTTGACACGAATTTTTAATGGACAGCCTTTGCTGAAAAGTAACCAAACAATAGCCAAAAGTATAGTCCACGATAATATCTTGAGGGCAAACTTAATCAGGTTAGGCATAAGCTGTAAGATGGTGAATATGAAATAGCACTTTCTCTAACTTTTTCGACGTATCGGTAGCTTTAATACAAGGTGATCCCTTATCAACTATTTTGTTTCTACTTTTCATTAATGATGTGAGCAATGTAACAGGTATTGAACATTTAACGAATACTCTCTTTATTTACGTTAATTGTTGCGGACGGTATAGCACTGTTTATCACTAGCCCAGAAAGCTTACAACAATAGTTGAACAATATCAACGAATACTCGAAAAATAGATATCAATAAAACAAAAATATGCATTTTTGAGAAAAGGAAATATTGAAATAGTACCGGCATTTTGCTATCTTGGTATAACTTTTCAGTTAAGAACCTAATCGAGAGAGCCAACAAAGCATGTCACAATATCCTTTCACTTTTTGAAAGATTATATCTTGATATTAAAACAAAACTAACTATTTTAGATACAATGGTGTCTCCAATCTTGCTGTACGGGGCCGATGTTTGGGGAATATATGAATAAACAGAATAATTAACCTACAAATTAAGTTTTATAAGCAATTGCTCGGAGTATCTAAGCAAACACCAAACGCGGCCGTGTATAGCGAGCTTGGACGTTACCCGTTATCTATATTAAGTAAAGAAAGATCAATTATGCACTGGCTTAAGCTTATGAATAAACATGATTCCTTAGTTCATAAAGCTTTTCGGAAACAAGTAGAGTATTCTTTTAATAAAAACTGGAGCTCTTAGTTAATAATAATAACTCAGGTTACAATTATCTTTTAAAAAATTACAATTTAATTACAAAATCATGTTAAAACAACGCATAAGAGACAATTATACACAAGTATGACATGCAAAACAACTAAATGAATCAAATAAATTATTTCATAATAGAATGTTTAAAACTGAATTCAAATTCGAAAACTACCTACTTATCACAACAAACGAATGTCTACAAAAGCAATTATCAAGATTTAGGCTATCCTCTCATCATCTGGAAATCCAAAAGGGTAGACATAATGGTATTATTAGAGAAGAAAGATTGTGCAAATTATGTAACCTTAAAGCTGTAGAAAGCGAGGATCACTTCATATCATGCTGTCCCAAATATAATGTTTTACGCAAATGGTTTAATCTATATTAAGCATGGCCCAGTTTAGAAAATTTTAATTCTATAATGAAAACAAAGAATAAAGGGAAACTAACAATATGTTTGAATATACATGTAGGTGTTTTTTGTTCTATAAATATATTATGTTTGTAAAAAACTTTATTTATATGTTATATGTTTTTCTATGTATACATTTTATATGTTTTTTCTATGTATATATGTTATATGTTTTTCTATGTATATATGTTTATATAATTTGTAAATGGCCAAATTCAAAATGCTTTGCCGAAAAAAAGTCAATAAAGTATTGAATTGATAAGACTGCATACATATTCAGCACAATTTTAGTCTACAATGTTCGCAATGATCGATATGATATGAGGAAAACCAGATTCAAAAATGTTATTTAGAGAAGCGTGCAGCGGGATTAGATATTGCGATTTAAAAGTTTTAACTTTAACTGTTTTCTTTAAATCACTCCGTCGTGTTAAATATTCAGCTTTCCCCAAATTATAAAATGTCTGAGAATAAATTGAAAATACTGACAAACTAATGGGTCTGTCTGAAGATGAGCAGACCATCCAGTTATAATAGGATACACCAAGTGTCTTCAATCTGATTTAATTTTCGATTTTCTGTCAGATGCTATGACTTCTGGTATATTTGGTTTGTTCTAATTAGTTCGCATTGTGGGTATAGCGTTTCAATCGATTCACAAATGAAATATACCAAAGTGCAATCGACATTTCAGCCATCCCGCGAGAAAAACAACATTATGGCATCTGCGTAATGTATCGACCCAGATCAACCTGCGCAGTCCGCGCAGACTGATCCGGGACGACATATGCCGTCTCAGGGGGATAGAGGTATAGAATAATGATTCCTAAAACAGAAAATCCACAGGAGGCGGAAAGTATCTATCCGGGTAAGTCTGTGCCTCAATGCTGGTTTTCTCGCGGGACGGCTCATTTTATCAACAGACAACGTGTTCCGTTGGCTATGTCATTTTGCCATGTGTTTGTGTCAAATATTGAGACCTAACTTATGCTATTTATGTGTGGGTTTTCTCGTGGATGTATATGATATATCTATCAGTTCACTTGTTGAACCGTCATATCAATATGTTTATTATATATCTGCACATTTTCCGGTACAAACACATGCAGAATGCCATGCGCATTTCAAACACAACGGATTAAAATGACATACTTGACTTTGATATTGTAGTGGTACGTCACTGACATATGATGCGATGTCATTTAAATATGCTTTTGCGTCATTAAAAATGTGAAAGTGGGGTGTGGTTCAGACGCTAATCAGGAATTATATTCGATGTGTAAATAATGTTATTTCTTTATTTAGAATAAATGCTTTTTTTATGTATTCTGTCTTAGAAGATAAACATGTTCTATTTCAAAAGAACAACAAGACGAATTTTGATGCAGAGCATCAAAGGACGCCGCGCATGATTTTGAAGCATGACTTAAAGGAAGCAGATGTAGTTCAGTACATTTAAATAACGTGTGAAAACAGACAGGATGTAAATATTTCGAACAAGAAGGCCAAATGTCCCTTTATCATAACCAAAAAGGCCAAGATGTGCCTATATTGCTCACCTGGCTACCATAGCCTATAATAAAAGGTTACCATACAACATGAAGTTTCTTAATTTTTTACCAATACACGGTTTCAAATCTGCTCTAACTAGATCAATTAGATAAAAAAACCATCACATAGGTGCTTAAATATTAACATGTAATGTCTCTAGTTATAAATTAAGTGTGACACAAGCTTTGGAAGGAGAGGGTGAAGTATATTCTCCTTCGTGTTTATCAGAAGTATGATAACAACAAGAGGCCCAAGAGGGCCAGTATCGCTCCACTGCCAATTAAATCTTCAAACAGCCCCGCGCCCTGGTTGCCATGTTTTTTACCAATCAACATGGCTTGAAGGAATCTGATAGAGGGTCATATATATATATAAAAGATTTTTTAAGTTTTCACTATAACCATATTATAAGGCAAAAATAGCTCTGCCCTCTGGCGGCCATAGTTTTCGACCAATCAACTTGGCTCGAAAAAATCTGAAAGAAGGTCACCCAAGCAACATTTCTACACAATTATTTGAAAATCGGCCTGATACCTACGGAGGAGAAGAAGATTTTTTTAAGTCTTCACTACTACACAATTATTTGAAAATCGGCCTGATACCTACGGAGGAGAAGAAGATTTTTTAAGTCTTCATTGTTTTTTCTTTCGGAAACCAGAATTTTGCATGGATCCCAAACAGTTTGAGGAACTAAGGAGAGATCATTGAGAGGATACTTTCTATGAAGTTTCATCCTAATTTTTTAGGTAGGAGAAACAGTTTGAAGCAAAACGTTTACGGACGGACGGACGCACGCATGCACGCACGTACGTCCAAAAGGCGTTTGTTGGGTGTTTTCCTTTGATGTTCTCTTGTTGGGTATACCCAACAAGCACATGGTTTAGTCCGTAATTATCCCCCCTTTACGGAATAAATAGCAATAATATGTTAATTAGATACCCATAACACAATTGTATAAAAAAAAACACTTATCAAAGTGTCTTATAAGGGTGGTGGCTGGGGTTTACGAAAAAACACTATCCAACAAGATTACTCTCGTAAGTACGCACTCACGCACGGACGCACTCACGCAAGCACGAACGCAGGACGGACGATTCCCCATGACATAAGCTCGACTGGCTTTCAGCTAGTGGAGTTAAAAACGGAAGTATATAAACAAAAAATACGATATCGCAAATTTCTGAGATAACGAGAAAAAAAAAATTATCAAAAAAAATAATCGAGAAATCAATATGTTCCAACATATTGATATCTTTTTTTTTTTTTCCGATATCTCGAACTTTCCGATATCTCGAACTTTTCGAAAAAGAAAATTATATTTTTTTTCGATATCTCGAACATTCCGATATCTCGAACTTACCAATTTTTTTTCATATTTTTTTCGATATCTCGAACTTTCCGATATCTCGAAATTTTCGGTATCTCGAACTTGTCGATATCTCGTACTTGTCGATATCTCGAACTTTCCGATGAAGTTCTCGAGATATCGAGATTTTTTTTTTTAAAGATATCGAAAAGTTATTGGAAAGTTCGAGATATCGAGAAGAAAAAAAAAAAAATCAAAAATCAAATTATTTTTTTCGAGATATCGGAAAGTTCGAGATATCGAAAGTTCGAGATATTGGAAAGTTCGAGATATCGAAAGTTTCGAGATATCGATATGTTCGATTTGTCAATAAATGTTCAAGTTAAAAACATTCGTTTTATCAATGTATTCGAGATATCGATGTGTTCGAGTCATCGGTATGTTCGAGATATCGATATGTTCGAGTTATCAATATGTTCAAGTTATTTGACCAATAAGACATTCGTTTTTTGCGTGTACAATGACCTCAGACAAATTTCGTACCTAAACCTCTTAATTTGCGAATGTCTAATCGAATGTCTAATGTCTAACTGATCAATTAGACATTCGTTTTTTTAATGTACATTGATCTCTGATGAATTTGGTACATAAATCTCTTAATTTGCGAATGTCTAATCGAATGTCTAATGTCTAATTGACCAATTAGACATTCGTTTTTTTAATGTACATTGATCTCTGATTAATTTGGTACCTAAATCTCTTAATTTGCGAATGTCTAATCGAATGTCTAATGTCTAACTGATCAATTAGACATTCATTTTTTGCATGTATAATGACCTCCGACGAATTTGGTACCTAAATCCCTTAATTTGCGAATGTCTAATCGAATGTCTAATGTCTAACTGACCAATTAGACATTCGTTTTTTTAATGTGCAATGACCTCCGACGAATTTGGGTTATAGATCTTGTAATTTGCGAATGTCTAATCGAATGTCTAATGTCTAACTGACCAATTAGACATTCGTTTTTTAATGTACATTGATCTCTGACGAATTTGGTACTTAAATCTCTTAATTTGCGAATGTCTAATCGAATGTCTAATGTCTAACTGACCAATTAGACATTCGTTTTTTGCATGTATAATGACCTCCGACGAATTTGGTACCTAAATCCCTTACTTTGCGAATGTCTAATCGAATGTCTAATGTCTAACTGACCAATTAGACATTCGTTTTTTTAATGTGCAATGATCTCCGACGAATTTGGGTGATATATCTTGTAATTTGCGAATGTCTAATCGAATGTCTAATGTCTAATTGACCAATTAGACATTCGTTTTTTGCATGTACAATGACCTCCGACGAATTTGGTACCTAAATCCCTTAATTTGCGAATGTCTAATCGAATGTTTAATGTCTAACTGACCAATTAGACATTCGTTTTTTGAATGTACAATGACCTCCGACGAATTTGGGTTATAGATCTTGTAATTTGCGAATGTCTTTGCGATTTTTCTGAATGTCTAATTGAATGTTTAATGTCTAATTAGACATTCGATAATCAAAATTAGCGAATGTCTAATCGAACGTCTAATTAGACATTCGAATATTTTTTTTGAATGTCTAATGTCTAACGTCTAATGCTCTGCCAACTTCACCTTTTATAAATAGGCAAAAACATCCGGCGAATTTTGGGCCCGTAAACTAAACAATTAAAAACGCGTAGCCTAGAAAGTTTGGGAAAAGTGAACTTTTACTCTGAGCTTTGATGAATTGGGTCAGGGCCGTAAACCAAACAATCAAAAACAGCGTAGCCTAGACAGTTGGGGAAAAGTTATTAAATACAAATTAAATGTGTATAAAGTTTTGTAATAACGGTAGAAGACAAACGTATTTTGTATCTTGTTGTTTCTTAAATCAGTTAATACAATTTATTGATTCATAAAGGTTGTTTTTTTCAATCAAACAACAGAGGTTTTTTTAACAATAATAACATTGGTTTCTCCCTTTTCGATTACGTCACCCCATGGTACAAAATTAAAACCTATCCCATACTGACGCCGCGCTCCCACGCGGCGTCAATTATGTTGCAGTACTTAGTAATACAGGTTTAAGAAGTTTTTACTCAGGGCGTGGACAACTGAACATCTCGCGAGATATTAATTGTCCTAGCCCCTCGTAGAACAATACTAAAACCTGTAACGATACTGCAACTTAATATTCCCTATTTATGGCAATTATATCAGTATATATACCGAATATATTATCTTGAACTTGAACTTGAACTTGAGTTAACACAGTAACGTATCAAGGGTACCTTCACACATGTTTACCTATTTTCCAGTGATGTGGACCAAACGATGTAAGCACGAGTTGCGAGATTTTATCACTGTAAAATTAATAATTACAAAAGGTTTCTTTGGAAACTAAAACAGAAACTTGGATTTGCAACTTGATTTGTGCACATTACATTGAATGTGCTTGCATTGAAGATTTGCTTAATTTACTCTCTGGAGACTAAGAACAATTTCCTTGAACGCCAAAGGCAACATTTCGGATTATATTTCAATCTATATAATATGTGATATCAAAAATAATCAAAAGAAGATTTTGTTTTAAAGTAAGTGTGTGTGTATGTGTTCGTGTATACGTATGTGAATAAGTAAACATATGTGTATGTATATGTGTATGTGAATGAGAATAGGTATGCTTATGTGTATAGCATGAGTCGTTTTGTAGAGCTACAAAGATGCAGACATCACCTGTATGCGTTGCCAGCTAGCATATTCACGTAGGTAAACACTCACTAGTGAGATGATTCCTTCAAGGGATGTGTTAAATTAATTAGACATTATCCGATTTCATATCACGACATTTTTCCTTAGACGACGAATGTCCACATGATACTTGATATGTATGGGAACGGAACAACAATGCTCGCACACAAAGATATGAGCCTCGTCTGGCGATTTGGGTCTAAGTGACTCTCTGGTTTGGCATAATGTAAGATTGGCGTGTTATTATTATGTGTTTGTCAAGAGCTGCTTTTAGCACTGTATTACATGTAGGCGGACATGGAGAGGCTCGAGGCTCGGATGAGACTGTGTGGATGCGCAAGCTCGCATAAGTCTTCACTGTCCGCACTGGCAACACGACTCAAAGTCGCATGACGCGGCTAATATCAATATAAACAAAACAGACTGCGCTTACGAGATAGATTAGTCCAAGCACAATCTAGACACGGTAAACAAGTAGCGAGTGATTCCATACGATTTCCATAGATTAAAACAAACTCGGAATCAGCCACAAGTTGAGCTGTTCCTAGAGAAAACCAACATTGTGGACACTGTGTAAAGTAACGACCTGGATCAGCCTAAGCATGCCGCGCAGGTTAACCCAGACAGACATTGTTCGCCTCCTGTGGATTTTCTGTTTCAGGAATTATTACTTTATACCACTATCCCCCTGAGACGAAATGTGTCGGCGCGGATTAGCCTGCGCGGACTGCGCAGGCTGATCTTGGTCGATACATTACGCAGAGTCCACAATGTTGGTTTTCTCGTGGAACGGCTCCATTATCCCTTCTCCACTTAAGAAAATCTGCACTTGTCGTCCTAGAAATTCCAAACAAACTAAAATGCTATATATGAAATTGTGAGTATTAAATGTAGTAGAAAACATTGTGCAGTTGGAGGTTTCGCTCATTGTGAGCATTGATTTACATTTAGCTGCAGTGTTTTCAAAAGTTGGCTGTTGAATGCGTAAACATGTGAAAAAGGGTTAAAGAGAGTATGGATTAAAACACGTAAGTAATTTAATAATGTACTTAAGCTTTGAAACAGAGTATGACATCATTAAAGCAAGATGTTTGAATTTTGAAACGAAATGAAATAAAAATGCAAAGTGTTTTGTTTTAGTAAAGTGCTTGTGAATATTTATCAATAAATTATACTAAAAATACACCATGGCAAAGACAACAGACGTTGCAGTGCATCGATACATAGAGTAAACGGATCAGACGAGTATAACATAACAAGACGTGCAGTGGATTATTGAGAAATAAGAGTCCATTGCACCCGATTAAATCAATGCTAAAACAGCATGCTCAAGTGATCATTTTAATGTTTACTCTGGCTCCAACACGCCTCTATTTGCCATAAATAAGTCAAACTATGAAATAAACAAAACAAGGGCTTTTTTAGATGTAAAGAGATATATTTCCATTCGTGAACGCAAAAAGATCCCGTTCTTGGGAAAACGTACAAGTTGGCTTTTGTGAACAATGTATATCCAAATCAGCCTTGACATCCAAGCAACTAGACCATGATCTACAATTTTCCCAAGTTATTTGCATAATCTAATAGGGAGTTCCCGTCAACTTGTTTAGATTCTGATAAAAGGGGTGACAGTATATGATGATCTGAACCTATACTGTTCAGAAATGCAAACGTTAACGTTTTCCAATTAGGCACATTAGTGATAATTATATTATCTCCCTTGTCAGATAAAGACCAAGGAAGACCAAATAGTTGGTAGGTTCTTTAGTTGGAATCCTTTGTCTTTATCGCTATTTCGCAATGAGATATTGCAATTACTCTGTACACATTAATCATAAATGTGTTAATTAAAGTGATGATTCAAAAGAGAAAATTTACATAGCAGTGTTTAAAGAAAACAAATGTGGAATTACTAATCAATCTAATAACAGTTGGCCAAGAAAATGCAATTATAAGTGCACCATCCATTGCAAAGAAACCAATGATAAAAATAGAGGAAAACAAATGATAGGACCTGGCTAGATGTAGAGAGTATTAAAGGGAGGTAACTGACCGATGTCTCCCATTGGACAGACTCTAAAGGTCAATGTTCACTCTTCACAATATTACTTGTAGTTCTCATTCGGTGAAATATACCCTAAAAATATTTCCCATGGTTAGAACTGCATACATTTAGTCTATGAATCAATTTCCGGAAAGTGTCATGGTAGGCTGTCTTTGGTATACTACGGAAGTACTGACGAACAGCAGACCGAGAGCTTTTTGAGATCGATAGCTACGACCAAAAAGGAAGCTGTTCTTTTTTTGAAAGAGGTATAAGTCGCTTGTTTCCAAGTCTAGCCAGTCAGTAATAAATAGAATGTGACAACGCAGTAACTTTCTCTCCGGCTTCAAAAATGTGTAACTAGACTATAGGCTTGACCTTTCTTTGTTTTACAATACAATATCACACTTCGAACCCCTTTTAAAATTGAATTGGTATAGGTATCTTCGCTAGATAGGACTATGGCATACAGTACATTCTTTGTACTAATAATCGGCTTTTGCAATGTGTTTTGGGCCATAATTTCTTCCCAGTATATTTTACTGGTTAATAGTGTAGCCCGATTTTATCTTCGTGAAATATTTGCAAAGTGTTTTTTGTCATATTTTGGGAATTTTGTAGCACTTTTGACAGTTTCAACACGTACCTTATTGCTGGTTCAGGCAATATATGAAGCATCCAGCTAATAGAAGTCTCAGATATTATGTTTAAAATGTTAAGACATGTTGAGAAAATGATGTTATTGGATTTATAAATGAACTTTATCTGGCGAGGTTTGGAGAATTGATTATTGTCGATCATTTGGTTAAACAATTATCCGTTCTCTCGGCAGATTCCGTTAATTTCGAAAATCAAGACCATGTTATTCTATTTAGGTTGCAATCAAAAACATTTTATAAGTGTACACATATAACTTACTAGTCTCGGATGGCCCGGTCAAAAAAAATGACGTCACGCGAGCCAATAATTAGCCGAATAAGGACATACAGGAAGTAAATAGTTCTCAGTCGTATAGATCTGAGAGTTACATGTACATCTCTCGCTTTCGACGAGTTATTATAGAGTTCGAACTGATTTTCAATAAAAAAGAAAGTGTTTGCGTCACTAAGATAAATACACGTCACAATTAACACGATCGGCATACATATATGTTAACCGTAGAATTTTATCAATAATCCCATTATCAGGAGTTTCCCACGTGAGATTGATATGTATATTTACACGCTGCATATGTGTGTCAAGAAGAGTCTCAGTAGCACTGTCATAATATTAATTCTATTCTAAATCACCAAACTACTAAAACATTACATGTTTTGTGCAGTCCATAATAATACACTTTAGCATTAAAATGAAAGAAAGTCGTTACTACCATTTATTAAAGTTTTGGTATTACCGGATGTGGGATCGAACCCGAGATGGACCTCTACCACTACACCATCGAAGCGATCGTCTTAGATTGGGCTCGTCAATGGTGATACAATATCGGTAATGGTAATCAGACCGACTGGAACCATAACTGCCTATTTTTGATGCATTATGAGGTCAAACCCTATGGGAAATCTTAAATTATGATAGCACTTTTATTGCCTGTCTTCAAGTAAACACGTAATAAATAATTAATAAATTTTTCGGCAATAACCCTTAGGCATGCACGAATAGTACTTTGTAGGATATATATTTCCTTAGCCAATAACAAAAATAGAGATCCCCTACTGTTACGTTTTATCAGGAAAGAAGGGAGACAAACATCGATTATATGTTTCATACGGAAGCAACGTAATACTTGATCGGATATCTGAAAAACAGACATTTAGAATAGTTGCGACCAGAGTAGATTGAGATAAACCTGCGAATCAACATATGTTGCACGCTTTCATAAGATCAGTATAGATTAATTTGAACGTGCAATATGTGTACATACACTCACTTGTATATAAGAAACAACTTTAGGCATACGTGGTTAAGTAATGTTCAGATATATGCGATGTTAGGAAAGAATGATGAAGACATGTTTGCATATCAGTAAACCATTTACTTCAGCTCAAAGTCAAACAGAAGGACAGACAGTAGAGACAGGTAATACAAACAAGAAGGGGCATTTTAACAAATTAAATACCTGATTACGGTTCATTAAAACTCTGCATGTCAGGAAATTTGGAAATGTGTTTGAATCTAATGTTTTTTAAAAACTTCTACTTTGAAGTTAAAGAAACTTACTTATAAGTGGTCGATTTACGGAAGGCTAGTATATGTGTTTAGTGGTGACGTGTGTGAAGGTGGACGCAGGAAGACTACTAGAGATGTTCAACTTATATTTGAACAGTAAAAAAACAAAATATTTCATCGTGCTAGCTAGATTTTTTTAAGTTTCACTATTCATCCGTAGAGAGTGATGTACATGTATATGTTATGATTAACGTTCCCTTTGTATTGTTTATTCAATTTTGTCCGATGTTAAATGTGTGATGTTGCAGAGTGCAGTGCAGTGTCCTGTGACTTTTGAAGTCTAAACACTCCTATGATGTCGAGGGCTTGGCGTGAAACGGTTGTATCTAAAATTGGTATTTTTTTACCGAGGTTAATCATCTCGCCATAAAGTCTTTATAAGCGTTAAATAATTTTTCTTGGTAAACAATGGAAATGTAGGTGCCATTGCCATTACCAATGGCACCTTAATTTGCATTTTTTACAAAGGGGTCAAACTTGCCCCTAAACCAGGGTTTTCACAATAGGTTCTTAGTTACAACCGTTTCACGCCAAGCCCTCGATGTGTTTACGGAACATGGATAAACGAATTATGTGGAGACTTTCACATTTATCTTTTAAAAACATGGAGCTATATCTTCTGCAGCTGGTAACAGTGAAATCTGTCCCAGATTTAAAACAAAACGCCCAATGTGGTCAATGTCGGCAGTGAATAAGCATATTGGTTCCATTATATCTAGGACCAATCCACCAATGGAAAGTGAGACGACGACAACGAAGATGGGTGTGTCCATCGGAAATGTCAAACGCATTATTTCAAAGATATTGCAAGACAAACGTGCGGGTTTCATCAGCGATATAACAGGCAGATAAAGGTCTTGGAAGCTGTATATATGCGACTGCGGAGGGGTATTGCGAAAAATGATGTTACCTCTGATGAGACAATGTTCTACCTCCGCAGAAGTTATGGTAGAAGGAGAGTTTGCTTTTTAATAAAGGGTCACGATGATAGGAATACGTTGAATGTTGTTGAGTGTGACGCTTTCGTCTTTCGTTGCTGGTTCCATGACAAGTGCTGGTGTGTGCTACAGCGGCACAACTGAACTGAGAACCATTGACATAGGCTCAAAAGACAACTGAAAGTACTATGTTAAAAAGGTGCGTAAACCTTTATGGTAAAATATATGCCCCGCCCTTTCCTGGAGAAAGTTCCAACGACATGGTCGTTTACCAAGATTCCATGTCAGACCACACAGCAATACATGCTATTCAGTACTTCAAGGCCAAAAATGTGAAGTTTATTTCACCGAGAGAGTGGATGCCGCCGATGTCACCCGATACAGCATTGATGGACTTTTGAATCTGAGGGATATTGAAACGCAGTTTACAAAAAGAAGCATGTCAACACCGTAACAGGTCTCAAACAAGCACTGAAAGATGAGTCAGTGTGAAGAGAACTTGAGCAAGAAGCTATAACTTGGACATCGGCATCTTGACCGAAACGTTGTAGAGCTCAAATTGAACATTTGTGGAGATAAAACGAAAAAACAATACGTTTTGTGGTATCTTAAATCTGTTCAAATATAAGTTGAACACATCTCGTAGTCGGTCAATGTTATATGCACGTTTTATGATAAAAAGCTTCAAACATATTTTTCCTCTGAAGTATGTACGGGATCTAAAATCATGTTTTTTATTTTGACGATACTATGGACGTAATTAACACTCTAGAGCTGCCAAAATAATGCAATGAATCTGTCAAATCGACACACTAAAGCTGCCATCAAATCATTTTAAATGAGATGGAAGGACAAGTAAAAAATATATAAGTGCAAAACTATGATCCACGTTGATGGCAATATAAATGATTTAGAACAGTCTGGAAACGAAATGTGGGAATATCTTATTAGACAAATCGGGAGCATAGATGACACTGTTGGGGTATTAGGAACACACTATTGAATGGGATTCCTAGAGTAATACTGCATGATCGCAGTTGTATTGCCTATGTACAAGTAATGGCATACTATGATGATTCAATAGAATGGGCTGTGTGTGACAACGCTAGTCGAGCAAGTAAAAACATTTCCGGCCTGTACTCGCAGCAGAATTTCTTTCCAGCTGCCGTGTATTAGTAACACAAAAGATATGCGTTAGATTTATGTACATACACAGACAGATTAACAAACAATATTTTAGATAGGAAAACTATGAAACATAGAAACATTAACAATGATAGTTCGCGAATATCATTGCAAAATAACAATTTACCGTAGATTCTTAAAAATGCTGTATTTAAAAGGAACGATTGGAAATAAAAACAACAGGACAATATGCCACAAGTATTAATTTGATCAAAAGTAACCCGAATTACTTTATTACCATACCGAAATTGCAAAATTAACAATTCGAAACAGTCTACCCGTACCAAATCGTAATTCTATAGTCACACAGAAAATGAAAAGTCCACGCCAATATTTTGTTTATATGCACACTGTCGCTAGGGTATACAACAATGTTAAGAAATATCAATATACTGTGTACAGATGAGAGAATAATGTTAGCAAAAAATAATTCAAAAATTGTAAACACGTTTCTCTTACGTACAGTTCTAAATATAATATTAAAACAAAAAGTATCCGTCAAATTATGTATGTGTTTGTGTCTGGAAACTCTCCGTCAAGTCTTATCATCTGCTTAATCATAGGGTTCGGGCTATCAGAACGTTTGTTGCTTTTAGACATCGGTTCAACCGCGGGTAATTACATGTTTACCCTCAGTACAATCATGTCGAGTACAAATGAGCCAGACACTTTTGGCTGTTATTAATTGATTTTTATTATTTGGGCTTTACGCCGCTTTCAATACTATTTCATTTATCTCACGGCGACAGTTCACTTATTCATGATCACAGGGTAAACACACCAGTACTAGGCCAAGAAGGTGCCTTGCCCAAGGGCACTCCATCATGAATGCAGCGCCGCGAATGGGGATCGAACCCGAGACGCCCGGTTCCAAATCACCGACAATAATCACTCGGCCACGACGGATTTCTTTTATTAATTGACCGTTACGGGTAGAAATCGCAAACTAGTCGAACAACACTACTTGTTGTTTGTCAAATGATGCGGCTGCGACCAAACATAGTGACAAAAGAAGAAATTGCACAAAACGTGCAATTTCTCCTTTTGCCACAATGTTTTCCACTTTTTGTCATAGGTTATCCATTCAATTATGGAAATATTCTATGTTTTGACAAAATACGTTCAAATTCGTCTGCTGCAGAATTGTCGTATGAGGGAAAGGGTTAGGTCTATTCTGTTTGCAGATGCTTAATAACCCGATATCGCTGGACGCGGCCCATATGCAGTAAACTCCTTAGACTGTATGTAATACTGTATTCTACTCGGCTGTCGGGTGAAAGCACGCTTGATAAAAGAATATCGGAAAATGTTGTCGGTTATCTGAATGTGTTCTGTAATGGCTAAGGTGATGAGTGAATCTACGAAGAAACACACGTTAATGCATCTGTGTCAAGTATGGATTCAAATGAATCGGTCCGATCTAGCACTGCATTGATTGTTTCTTTTCTTTAACGCCCCTTTCAACAATTGTTCAGTTATATCACGACGTTTCTTGGGTAAGTTTCCAGTACGACTGGTACCTTTATCCTGACATCAGCCTTTCCGTTGTAATGCCAACACCGCAACCCTAAGCCTCAAGGAGGGTAGCCACTACCACCATTTAAAGGTCTTTGGTATGACCCTACCGTGGATCGAACACGCGACCCCCCCCTCAGCCGAGGCGGACGCACAACCGTTACACCACCGAGGCGGTACATTGTTCGCCAAATACGAATATTAGGTCTTATGAACTTTATATAATGCAGTATCGGTTTGAATCCTGTAATTAACTCTTTCAGCACCAATGGCAATATAGAGGTTTTCGAAACGAGGTGTCTCGTAAGAAATCAGCATCGTTTGCCATTTAGCTATCACAATATTACAAAACTGTTATTACATGAAAAATGTAGTCGGCCGATTTCATCATAGTAAATACCCAAAAAATGTCTCCATGTTTTACAAGATATAATTCAGAAGGAATTACGATTGCTTCAAGGAAGGAGGATACACTTGGCTACCAATTATTGTACCCATTCTCACACCAAGCGCAGCAAAAGACTGAAAAACATGTTGGTAAACATATGCAAACTGTCTATTAAAGACACTGTTATTAGTGACTTTGATTGCAAACAGTGTGGCGGTTAAAAAAATGTGTTCATTAGGAGTATTTCTCTTTTTGCCTCAATGTTTCCTTTACTTTAAACATATTTTATTTCTCACAAAGTAAACAGACGTAAACAAGTTAGATTTACAAATAAACATGTTAAAGGCAAACCGGATGGTTACAAGTCCTCACAACTTAGTCCCAATATATCCATTAGTCGTTTGCTTCTTATGGGCCAAAAAGCGTGTGTACGTGTAGAATGGTTAATTCATAGACAGTGAAATTTTCATGGCACTGTACCTCTTGAATTCCGCACCAAAAGACATTTTCTTTATACCTTATTCCTATCGACGTCTGTGCGAAAATCTCATATAACAAGATTATCGGAGATTGAGTATCAGGACGGTTCGTGTAGATCTACCTTAATTTGTTTTACGTTATGTAGACTTCCTTTTTGTTTAGCAAGGATGGGTTTTGCGCAAACAATTGTTTCCGTCCTTTTATGGAAAACCGAATACCTAATGCCGCATTAAAAAACGACATGAACGTTTTTCCTGCCAAATGTCCAATAAGATAAATGTCTGGACATGCATGCTATGCTATTTGATATAATTATACTAAGATTGTTATTTTTGTATAGTTTTGTTAAATAGTTGACTATTTGATAAACAGATGAGGCTGTAAAAAGCAAAATGTCCATATTTATCTAAAGATTATTTAAAAGTCGTCTGCTGCAGATTTATTGTATGTTGGAAAGGGCTAGTAGTATTGTGTAATGTATTTATCACAAGTTCAGGTCTTTATTAATAGTTTCCTATCCCTAAGCTCACAGTGTACATTTTTTAGAATTATCACACTTATTAAAACAGGTTGAGGGGATGAATTTATACATATGTAAAGCATGCTTCTTTGTCTTCTTCTTCCACTCATTTAAAAACAATAAAAGGAAAAGCAGATTCCATCTCTGTGGTGCTCGAAACCCAAGAGAACTCCGCATCACAAGCTAAAACGACCAAACCAACTGAGCTAAATGTCGCTGCTTTCGGAGTAAAGCACCAACCCCGAACAACTAAAGATGTACATATGAGCCGTCCCACGAGAAACACTATGGCCTCTGCGTAATGTATTGACCCAGATCATCTGGGCCCACACATTCCGTCTCACATAGAGGTATAGAGTAATGACTCCTAAAACAGAAAATCTACAGGAGGCGAAAAGTGTCCGTCCGGGTTAGCCTGCGTTGCATGCTTAGGCTGATAAGGCTCGATACTTTACGCAATGTTGGTTTTCTCGCGGGACGGCTCATATACTGTTTGTAAAATGTACACTAAGATTCCAATTAACAACTACTAATGCACAGACCTACGAGGGGAAAACAATAGCTCAAACACATGATCTTCATACAACAAGCCTAGTGCAAACCATTTGAGTTAGTCGGACAACTCATTACCAAATCAATATAACACTTTGTTTTTAATGTCCGAAGGTCGCTTTTTCAATGGCAGTACTTTCTTTAATGTTATTTTACTGTCAAGGGTGACCCCTCCTTGACCTAGTAGTGCAAAACGGTTATTTATCACAATTGAGGGATGAGGCCCCATTAGAAGTCTCATTGACAACCTATCCGTCAATGAAACGTGGTAGAGGAAGTCACCTTCATAACGTCTTGATATATTGGAAGTCAATAGAGTGTCCGCTATTTACTTCTTTTCGTTCTAGATAACAACACGACTGTGAGAGAGGGCGATACATAGAGAGAGATAGGGAGAGAGAGAGAGAGAGAGAGAGAGAGAGAGAGAGAGAGAGAGAGAGAGAGAGAGAGAGAGAGAGAGAGAGAGAGAGAGAGAGGGATATATAGAGAGAGAGAGAGAAAGAGAGAGAGAGAGAGCGAGAGAGAGAGAGGGGAAAGAGAGAGGGGTAGAGAGAGTAAAACAGACAGACAGACAGACATACGGACAGAAAGACATAGACAGAGAGAGACACACACACACAGAATGAGAGAGATATATATTTATATATATATATATAGCGAAGGGAGATATAATCGAGAGAGAGATGGGGGGGAGAGAGAAATAGAGATAGATAGCGAAAGTGGGAGAACAGAGATATATATATACAGTTTCATATCATGTATAGACATTTTCTGATATTTACTTAGAACTTTCATCTGCTACAGAACTACTATTGTGGGAAAGGGTTCACGAATAACGAATTCGGTTAAAAGGAATGTCTCCTTGATATCAGTTCATGCAGAGTTGACTCAATAAGATTTCTCCTTCGTGATTTCGGCTATGTCTCGCAGGACAAAAATATAAACAACATGTATGTGAGATATTTATTGAGACCCGACGTTAATGGAGATTGGTACCCTGTAATTACATTTCTCAGCGGTGTTTATTTATACCGTAAATATAGGATGCGACTTTTTTATTGCCAATTAAGGCAGGATCAGCTGTTGGTTCGTGACCAGATAATAGAATGGGGTTTCTATGAAGGCCGTGATTCAATTTAACTTACCTTCCTGACAATCTTGCTGATGGACCTGTTTCAAATTGATGGAGACAAACAGTAGGACTTTCTTTCTAACTGTTGTATTAGTTGATAAACAATTTTATTTGTGAACCAATTGTTTAAATATTTGCCATGTAAGTAGGAAATATATTTTAATTAAAGCAGGTTCATCTTCTATACATATCAATTGTGTCTAAGTGTTAACAAAAGTCCTATTAACGTTGGATAACCTCTCATAGAAAGTTATCGTTCGACAAGTTAATGTATAAGTTTCTTTTAAACATAATGGAATTTACTGGTAATCTGTAGACATACGCGTGACTTTTTCATTATTCATGAACACCCATATTATGTTTTGATATACGCCTTTTAATCTATATCACATGTTTATGTAAAACGTATAAAGTTGACGGATTCCAGCCAGTAATTTAGAATTCAATAAAAGCTGAGCATAAATTTGCATCTTTCTCAAACTCAAATAATTCAAATAATGGTATATAGAAATTTAATTTAACTTCGTGTTTTGGATTGACACTTGTACTTTATCAGAATTGCGAAAAATGAAAGTGTATATAATAACAATGCGTGTTAAGGCATGTGGCATTTATCAGTGTCATAACTAACTTGGTTGAATATGTCTGGTGTATATTTAAAGAAATAAAAAATAACTGAATGGTTTGATAAGAATTGTCTGAAATAATGATCATTATTTTAATATATGAATTGATAAGACCCGGCTGCCGATTTTGGTTAACATATTGTCATTTAACGCAGCTTTGCTCAATCAGAAAAAACATGTTTTCCATCTTTGCAATATTGAGTTTGTTCAGATGTTGGTGCATATTTCTTCTCGTAAGAGATGCAATAAGTCACTTTTGCCTTAATTGGTTGAAGAGTCATTGTTGTTTCCGAAGACTTTAAATGAACTTTCTCTCGAATGTTGATGGAACAACTAAATTCAAGTTCCAAGGACTTGGAAAAGCTGTAAATAGTATTGTATTTCTAAAACAGAATGTTTCAACTTGGCTATATCAGCCGGGAAAGCCATGTAACTTACAACTTACATGTAATTAGTACACGTTTTGAAAAATACTTCCATGTTCTTTCGTGGATACTGCTTCAACGGAAGTTTCTTTAAACAGTATAACCCTTATAAGGATGCAGAGCAAGTACAGACTATTCGGGTGCCTCGTTCATGTATTCATATAGTATGAAGTCTTGTCTTAATCACGTGTTGTTGTCTTAATCACGTGTTTGTCTTAATCACGTGTTGTTGTCTTAATCACGTGTTGTTGTCTTAATCACGTTTTGTGGTAATACTATAATAATACCTGGTAGACTATCACTGTAAACTTTGGTGGTTTTTTTTTTTTCAGTTTTCGGCGGTATAGGATGGATTATCTGTACATATATATACAATTCAGATAATAGTAGAAGCAAACTGGTATAGTTTGGCATGGGATTTTACGTTGTAGTTTAGTTGTCCTTGAAAATGAAATACCAAAATTCGCAATACTTACATTTTAATTGAAAGGCTAAAACCAGTCTGCGATATAACAATGTACAAAAACTCTTGTGGATTATTCGTGTACGTTTTATAACGCTTTCTTTAGTAGTTTAGTTTCATCTACATGTAATCATAACATTGCTACCCAAAACGATAGCCCATCTGCCCATTTATTAAATTGTGCTGGTCTCGTGCTGACTGTAATAACTACACTTCCGACGTATATATCTTATTATTACAAGACAAAATAAAGATAGGCGCCATTCCTAATAAACATGCCAAATCGACTGTTTCTAAATGTAAATGCCATTTGAGAGAATGGAGATTTACTCTTATGCAGTCATGATACAAGTTTTATAGTATACGTTATGTAACGATCATTTCGACGCATTGAAAAGATAAATGGAAAGAATAATTACATTACGTAGACAACTCTGTTTAATAAACAGTGATTTATGACCCGAGAATGGTAATTTAAGCGTCTGAGACAAAAAGCCGCGTCTGTAAAAAAGAGTATCAACGATTGACCTTGTTCGCTATTTGTTTAAACTATTTTATATTTGTTTAGATTAATTTAAATTATATATATTAAATTCATATTATAACTTTATTATACATAAATTCAACAAGGACTAAAACGCACTAATAGTATGGAATAACTCTCTTGAATGATCGTATTTGTATTTAAACAAGAAGCCTTTTGTTTAATATACACTTATTTCATTCGCGGAGTGCATGCACTAGACAGTAATCGCAGCAATATAGATGAAACTATTACGCGCTGTACTGATAGCTTTATCAATGTTGACGCAAATAAAGACAGTCTTCTTAGGGGTCTACTGAACTGAGAAATGGATTTTTCATAATATTTATCTTATTTTGCAAAAAAATGGTATGTTGCTGTGCTTAGTTTTATGCTAGATTCATTTATGAAAGCCTTATGATACGTATTTCTTTGTTATTATTTCAGCACTTGAAAAAATACTTATTCATGCAAATTACCAATATTTGAAAGACGATTTGCTATTTTTTTTTTGTTTTACCTTGTGGTTTGAATCAAATTCTGAGTTTATTTTATCCAGATCTAGTGAAGTTAATATGAAATGTTGTAATTCTACCCAAAAATAGACATTATTTTGCCATAATGAGAACCCATATTTGTCAGGTGTAAAAACAGACAGGTTCAAAACATTAAAATGAGAAAATTACCATATTTATAATATTTAACTTTTCCTAAAACTTCTTCAGATCATGGGAATAACTATCATTTATTAATATTTGGGGGGAAAAAGTATATGTCACTGATCAAAATTTTGAGTTTTTCTAGTTTGAATTTCCTCCCTTGTCTAAAAATTGTTAAAATATGATTATATATTTATTTAATCTTTCAAACATGTCTTCAATTGTAATACAAGTGTTCCAATATTTCTACTTATTTTCAAGAGCATATAGTACTATCAAATTCAAGATTCAAGATTAAAATGTGCATATATGTATTTTGATATGTTTTTTTTGCCCAGCTATATTAATTTATATATTCAAACATGGCGTCTGGACAGCGCCTGGAATGCTCACGAAACATTTATCTCAAACAAATTGAATCCAATCTATTTGAAATTTTGAAACATTATAAAAAGGCATATTGATTATGCATGTTTTAATTGACATCTGAATCAGAAGAGTTAATAACAATGTTACAAAAAAGTTAAATTTAATACAAACATCCACTTCTCAGTTCAGTACATCCTTAACAATATAGTTTAAACCATTATTCAGGCTGTTTACCAAGTTTCAGCCTTCTCGTAATTATTGAAACTGTGTCCAATCTACTTTATTTCTGCACGATTTGATTCTCGTTTAGGGATACAAATTGGAAATATAAGCACTTATAATGACAAAATAGGTGTGTGTTTTTTTTAGCAAGGAGCTCGTTAGAGTTAATGGCTATCGTTGACGAATGTCGCAGACACTCGTCAAAATATAGACTGAACTATAAGTCCCAAATGTTAAAGAAGTATTACAATATCGGCATTTAATAACTTCAAATATTGTTTTCTAAAGTAGCTATCCTTTACTGAACATCATATCGGGTAGAGAGAGATGTCTTAATAGCTGTAGATTGTATATAATGTCAATAAATGTACATGTACATGGATTTCTCTTTTTTAGATTATCCACATAACCTAAAAATAAATTCAGCCTAGTCCACAAACCTCACATATTGAACCGTCTAATAGTCATAGTATTACAAGTAAAATGTGGTAACTGGTTAGGACATCAGCCGGAAAATGGATTTGTTTAAATATAACTTACGCAGTAGGAAAAACTTCAAAGAAATGTGCTGTTTAATATAGGAATTACAGAATTAAAAATGATAAATGTATTTCTAACCTATCAACAGACGAATACATGTCTGTGAATCGAGTAAAAGGTTTTTTGTACAGATAGTCAAGTCCCAGTGATTATACCAAAAGAAAAGAAAATGATTGAAATAATAATAAAATAGTCATGTGATATTTTATAAGGTATAAATACTTACGGCACATATGATTATAGTGAAGGTGTCCGAATTTCAAAAATCCATTTGAATTATCTATATATTCGTGTCGCTTTCAGTGGTGCCGAGTTGCAGGAATGGTATAAATATCTATGAACTTCGATTAAAAATGTAATGGGAAACACATTTCGTCCGGGATTAAAACCCGAATATCTCGCGTTCCAGACGAAATGTGTTTCCACTTACATTTTTAATCGAAGTTCATAGATATTTATACCATTCCTGCAACTTGGCACCACTGAAAGCGACACGAATATATAGATTTGTCTTGGAAGTAAATGTCATCACTACTTTTTGGACTTTTGTAAATTTAGTTCAACATATGAGCGTTGCAAACCACTTTTGACACCTCTGCAACATACCCATTCATACAATTTGAGAATTCACAAAAATCATAAGCACTGCATTTATTTTGTCATTATTTATTGTGAAAAACGTGTTTATTTATTTTGGGACACACGTGACTATGTATAAAGCCATGCTAAAGAAACCTGTAACATAATCTCCAGACATAGTCAACAATAGGTTAAACACAGCAGATCAATGTTATTATTCTTTTGTTAATAAGACGAATGTGTTTCCTTGAAAATCACGATTTCATATTTTAAACAAGGCAACACAATGATGCCACAAATTTTCATTTTTTATTTCAAATAACCAGAAAATGTAGATAGAGATGTTTTATTTCTTTGCTTTGATATTGGAATTGGACTTTCAGTTTAGTTCCTATTGTTATGCAATGGCCTTCTTTTGATTTTGATAGGACATGCTTTGTGTTAATTCTGTGAATACAATTATGTGCTTTCAGCTCCAATAATATTCAAAATAAGGACATAATATAGTGCTATTGGAAAGTTTATTTGATTAATCGTTGTCATCGGTAAATCCTTGTCTAAAATGTTATCCGTGATCTGAAGAAAGCCCCTTGATGGCAGCATTTCAGTGCTTTGATTTTCAATAGAGAGGTATGAGGAAGCATAAAGATTGAATGTAAAGAAACACAGACAGTGTCCATTTTCATGATGACGCTTGTCAGTATATTTCAACAAATCTTTTATCTTAAGTCAGCATTTTTCATTTATGTTATAGAAATGTCAGTTTGATCTTTTCACGTCAGTGTAGAAAACATTATAATCATAGACATGTCTGTCATTCCTTTTATTCCTCGAAACATTATGATCAGAATACAAAGTCAATTTAGCCAGGGCAGACGAAAAATACTTTTATTGTGGCTAAGCTGAGTCTGTGAACACGCACACTCATAACATCGCATTCTCTGTATGATTATAATACACGTAATTGATTGTGTGTTCAATTAAAATGTCCATTACCACTCTTATTTGGAAGTTTCCATTCGGCATTTACTATTAAAATGCCTATTTTCACTTAACCTATTCTTGTGGTTTTTCATTTGTGTCATACTAGTTCAACCGCTCCTGGGTTCTGTGTCGTCTTCTTTAATAACAAAACCGAACAAAACATAAATATATGTCATGCCACTAAAAGGCCACTAAAAGGCTCTTCAAAATACAAAGTGTATATTTTATTTTTGTACTTTTCTATAATCACGTTTTAACTGTATGGCGCTTCTGACACATTACCTACTATAAATAATGTTTGACCTCAGTCGTCTCAACCTAAAAAAATAAAAGTCTATTATAGGAATACAGGTTACCCTAGAGTTAATTGATGCGTAAACCTTGGTTATCATCGGTGACCGGACATTGTATTGGGTACAACCACAACTTCTTGGACAAGCAGTTACTACCCAAAACAAGAAGAGTGCAAACTTTAAAGTACAATAACAAAACGTATAAATTTACGAAATGGATTTATTATACAAAATTGGAAAGTACTCCACGGTTTGTTGTTATTGGCAAACCATTTTGCAATCGGCTGTCTAAACATAGACTTTGCCAAAGTCACACAGGTGTTTATCCTAATACATCCATTGGACAGCATCGTTATGCGAAGAATCCCTTTTTAAGAGTGAATGCTTTTATTACCAAGTACACGTAGCTTAACCGTGACCTTCAAAGCGTTACCTTGGAGTGCCTGTATGTCATTATTTACGTTTTTAAAAACAACAATATGTATTATGAGCTTTTCAGGAGAACACTTTAACTCGATCATTAATGCAATTAATCGTCAGCAGACCACTTTCAGAGTATCTAGTAAAACAATGGAAAACCACGCTTACTGAAAGTATAACTATTTAAAAGAGTTCAAAACATTGTGACAAAAGGGAAACTTGCTCAATATAAGCTCACTCGCTATTTTTCACAATGTTTCAAAAGTCGCCTGCTGTATACGCGTTAATATGCGTCTGCTTGTGGGAAATAGTTTAGATATTGTACGAGCCAGGTCTGAAGTTATTGGATAGTGTTGGCTCTCCCATTATATATCATTTTTAAAATACTAACGTCATGTATAGCGTCTTGACTGCACTTCTATTTGTTTTGTCTGAATAGTCATTTAAGTATCTATAGTATATTGATTAGACCGTGTATTCGCAATATACAAGGACCGCTAGACGCGCCTCATCATGCACCATCGGAGATCACTGGCAGCTCTTCTGTCGGTTTTCTCGCGGGATGACTCATATGTATTTCAGTCTGTATTTGCGGACAGTTAGTCTTCATGTTACGCAGATGCAAACAAAACAGAACAAATCATTAGACGCTGCTCGTACGTAGACTTGCGAGAGTAAAATTCGGATACAATAATTGTAAAAGACTGCCTATTCTCAGTTTCGTTTTATAACGTGTCTATTCTGTATAATGGGATTTCAATCTACAGGACTAAATCCGAAAACGTCACCCCTCAGACAGCAGCAAATTCAAAGTAATTTGGATTTTATTTTCCAGAAAAGTGATACTTGTCTGGTTAGCTAAAACGCGAATCACGCTATTTGACAAACTGCAGGGATTCGTTGTGATGTAGCTATGTCTGGTCCGCTACATAAAAGTCGGCGCAGGTGAAAACAAGCTACTTCAGCCGTCTTTTGTACGGAGAGTGAAGTCCCTGAAGATATTGTGCGATGGCAGGGTAGTCTGCAAGGTCTGTTTTTTACAAGTCGTTGGGTAGGGTTGTTGCAAGGAAAGCAGAATGCAGTACAGTTCGTTCAGAGTCACTAACTTGCTGATGATGGTAATAAATAGTACCAACAGGATAGGATGTGTCTACCTCTTCATGGCAGTTCTTTCAAGAACGAAGTTCTATCATCGATACATTGACCCGTTAATAACTCAGTATACAGTACATTGCGGTCCATTACGAATGTATGCAACTCGATCTTAGACACCATACCGAGATATTGGCGTGAAACAGTTGTAACTTGATGCCTATTTTGAAAACCCTGGTTTAGGGGCACTTTTGACCCTTTTGTAAACAATGCAAATGTTGGTGCCATTGCTCAGAACGAGCAATGGCACCTAAATTTCCATTGTTTACCAAGAAAAATGATTTAACGCTTACAAAGACTTGATGGCGAGGTGATATAAAAAATTACCAATTTTAGTTACAACCGTTTCACGCCAAGCCCTCGATACGTCGGTCCATAATTAGATTTGAACACCAAATCTAAAAGTTTATGTTTAGTGTTGTTTTTCTGAGATACCGGAGCGTGACCTTTTTAAATGCTGCATGCGACTGTATTAATTTTCGTACATCTCAGAAGTAGATTAGTGCCCGAATACGAAGCGTATAATATTCACACATGACAAAACAAAAAAAAATTATGATAAACTATATTTTGTTTTTGTCGGTTAAATAATGGGTTTGATGATATGTACCTTTGGGACACGAGGAGAGCGACACAATTCCTGTGTCACACATGTAAGCCGTCCCGCCAGAAAACCATCATTGCGTAAAGAATCGACCCTGATCAGCCTAAGCATGCCACACAGGCTAACCCGGATAGACCATTTTCGCCTCCTGATGATTTTCTGTTTCGGGAATCATGTATACCTTTATCGCCCTGAGACGGACTGTGTCGGCCCGGATTAGCCTGCGCGGTCTGCATAATGTTAGTTTTCTCGTGAGACGGCTCATAATACGTTTTCCTGACATTCTGTTGATGTACTTCAATACTTCAATACTTCAATACTTCAATACTTCAATACTTCAATACTTCGATACCAGTCCTGGCACGCTAAAGCATTTACCAACAAAAATGTTTTCTTGGTACTAAAATAAATTCTCAACTGCTATGTTTTACGAATTCTTAAACTGGATGAGGGAAAAGATGTGTACATCTTGTAGAGTCATGGCTTTCTGTTAGGAGTTCCATTATCGGTACATTAACCCATTAGGTGTTCATATTTCGGCTGGTTTTGGTTTAATCAAATTCCATACAGCGCGAATTTATACGGAACAATACGATCCGTAATTAGGTTTATCCATTGAATATATCGCCATAAAGACGATGTTGTGTCATTGAGTTACCTCTGGCTTGTCTTCATACTAAAGTATGGACACATTCACACGATGGAGAGCGTTGACATTCACAGATAACTGAGATATCCTTAACCCTTCCCTCATATAGATGCTTTCTGACGCCTCTGCAGCAGACAGCTTTTTAAAAAAGTAGTGACAAAAGAAGAAATAGCTCAAAACGAGCAATTTCTTCTTTTGCAAAAATGTGTTCCACTTTTAGTCATACATGTAGGTTATCCATTTAATTATAGAGATTTTTCTATTTTTTGACAAAATATGTTCAAAGTCGTCTGCTGCACAATTGTCGTATGCGGGAAAGGGATAAGATACATACATCGTTGACTAGTCTTTCCTCTTGGCGGTAATTGCATTAATCATACCCGAAAGCGATGCGATTTTTTAACCAGAGACATTAAACTTAAGTCAGATTGCTTCATTTTTGAAATATTGAATGAGATATATTTCAAAAATGAAGCAATCTGACTTAAGTTTAATGTCTCCGCTGTAATTCGCCAAACACGCCAATGGCGAAAAAATAAAAATAATGGCTGAAAAATGATTCGCCGTAAACTGTTGTTTTTTATACACGAAATTTCCTTTACTAAACTTCTCGATGTGGCCGTAAATCTGCATAACACACGCCAAGGTGATAACATTTGGGTAAACAGCGTATCTGTTATCACCTACTCGTATCGTATACTAAGGACATACAGAAAAAATCACAACACGTGTTTGATTGTAAAACAATTTTCAACGGATATATACAAGGATATTTACAGCACTGTGATCTCTTACGACTTTTGATGCTTTGTGATCTAAGACCGTCTGTCTTTATTAGTATCTCAACGGTAATGGGATGGAAACTTGTCGTAAATATCATGGAAGCACGTTTGATGAAAACTGTACATTTTGTATTTAATATGTTATGAAAAGCAATGGGATGTGAACAATCTGCTTTGATAAGCTATTCCTCAATTTAAGAAAAACGTCTAGCAGAATATGCTTTTTCGCAGATGGTTTGTAAGGAGTTCTTGGTCTTTTCTAACAATCGTCTAGCATAGACGGACTCGACATGTTTAACTCTTACAGCGCCAAAGGCAATATTGAGGTTTTTGCAAACAATACTGATCAGGCGAGTCAGCTCGTAACGAGCTGTCTCACCTGAAATCAGCATTTTTTGCCTTTTATTCATCAAAATAGTCGAAACTTTTATTACATGAGAAATGCAGACGCCCGATTGTGAACACGATTAAGTCTACTTTAAACAATTTGGCGCTGGAATAGTTAATGTCCGGCGCGGCCAGTTTGCTTACTCAGCATTTCATGAAATTAGGAACTATCGATTATACTCAGTTTCAGACATTGGATGTCGTTCATTGATATATCAAACACCTTCATTTACATTTACACACACAGTGATGCTTTAAAATTTAGTCCACATGTACAATTGGAACTATATTACCCTTTCCGAATAAAATATTATCGTATTTAAACAAGATACCCGGGAATATCCATGTTGACGTTATTGTTTACGTAATATAATTTACAAATCAGGAAATATTGCGCAATCTAAGTAAACACTTTTTTATTTATCGCTGCTGTCGAATCTGGTCGTAGACAGTATTATGGATATGTCTTTATGTGGAGAAAATTACCTCAATTACTCTTTACGGCTCTTATACTGTCAGGGCAGGAGGTCGAGACCGGAAAAGGAAGTTTCCACCATTCAGGAATAAATCACGTGGTGAACAATTCACGTATATAACACCATTAATTTACTGTGGATATTAACAATTGACAGTAATCGTTAATTTAACCCAACTTCGGTTGCGAGGTAACTGTATCTAGACGGATTGATGTATGATCTATGTGAGATACGTACATGTAATTGTTTTGTTAGAAGAGTTTGGTGTGATCTCTTCCTTTAACTCTTTCAGCGCTAAATTGTATAAAGTAGACAATTCCATTTTCAAAAACGGACGTCTCCAGTTCTCATGTTATACAACTTTGGACTATTTTGATGAATAAAAGGCAAACAATGCTGCTGATTTCAGGTGAGACAGCTCGTTACGAGAGGACTTAACTGAATCTGTATTGTCTGAAAACCCCTCAATATTGCCTTTGGCGGTGAAAGAGTTAATTCCTTTATACGTAGATCGATGCAACGTAGCGTTGATGGTATGGTAGTTACCGCTGTTGTGTCAAGGTGTACCGTCCAAATAAGAAAATAAATGTATGATCGAATGAATAAGGTTCCAGATAATGCAATCAAACTTGTATTTAATTTGCATTCAAAATACATCAAACACTGTATACATCTGTACATATATGAACCGGACTCCAGAGAATCTAGAACTTCAGCCTTTATTTCACATTATTTAGATAAAGATATGTCTGTGTATCAATAAAGTCCGATCTATCTGTGATTCCGTTAAGTATAATGTACATGTACATTGTTTAGCGGCGGTACCTAGAAAGCTATAGTGACTGTTTATTGAACAGTCAATACCCACCACACTGGTCGCCATTGTTCTAGGGATTGTTTTCGCAGAACACCATTCTTGTTTCAGTAAAATTTTATCGCCTTGGAGACGAAGATCGATCACGTTTGTTGTCACAATTACGTTAACCCTTTCCCTCATATAGACGCTTTCTGACGCCTCTGCAGCAGACGGCTTTTTGAAAACATAGTGACAAAAGACGAAATTGCACAAAACGTGCAATTTCTCCCTTTGTCACAATGTTTTCCACTTTTTGTCATAGGTTATCCATTCAACTATGGAGATTTTCTATGTTTTTACAAAATAAGTTCAAAGTCTTCTGCAGGAGAATTGTCGTATGAGGGAAAGGGTTAAACTTCTGTTTAATCATCTGACAGACTGTCGATGCCGAAAACGGAATTCCTTATACAAGTAAGGTAACATGGCAAATAATTACGTTGATTACAAAAGTGTTTTCATGCTGAGTTGTTTTGTTGTGGGATTGTTCTATGCATATTTAAGCTGCTCGTCTGGAAAGAAAAACGTCAGTGTATTTTCAAAAAGTGTCAATGAAAGATGTATGTGATAAATTTTTACATTATTTAAATATTTCAAGTTTAATTGGTGAATAGTTTAAATCCAGATTATACGATATATCCGCTAAACTGGTCGTTATTTTATCAAGGAAAATTTCACTTGAACATCGATCAAATATTATATGTTCACACTGTATTACGTAACAATAAGGGCTGTTAATTTACGGTCATGTTAGCCTGGTATGGTAAAATATTCTGTGTTGGAATGAAAGTAGATTAATTCATCTAGGCACCAAGAACCTGTCGAGCCACAGTGTAAACATAAAGTTGTATCATCAACTTCATTATTGTGGCTCTGTGTCATCAAGTAAGATGGCTTACGTTTAAACAGTGTTATTTGAGAGTTCTTTATGTGGATTTTTCGTCAAAAGGTAAGCTTACTTACTCACGTTGATGGAGCAAATGCTATAACTGACAGATTCGATTTGGTTGTGAGAGAAAGCTAGTTCTATCAATTATCATTTATATCTGCCCACACGTTTCTACTCCTTGCAGGAATCCGCTTTGGCTGAGTGTTTAGCGATGGGATTTAAAACCGGGCGTGCCATGCACGATCCCCAGTCGTGGCGGTCATGGTGAAGTGCCTTTTGGCAAGGCACATTTCCTAACTTAGTAGTGGTTTCTTAACCCTTTCCCTCATACGTTAATTCTGCAGCAGACGACTTTGAACGTATTTTGTCAAAATATAGAAAATCTCTTTAATTGAATGGATAACCTATGACAAAAAGTGGAAAACATTGTGGCAAAAGGAGAAATTGCACGTTTTGTGCAATTTCTTCTTTTGTCACTATGTTTTCAAAAATCCGTCTGCTGCAGAGGCGTCAGAAAGCGTCTATATGAGGGAAAGGGTTAACCCAGGGATCATAAATAAGTGAACTGTCGCTGTGATATGACTGAAATAATGTTAAAAACATTCTGCCAGTTTGGTCTCTTCGAAATCACACATTTATTATAAAAATTGAGATTGGTATGAGATAATATTTTGCTGATTTTGTTGTGTGACACGAATTTAAACTTAATTTAATATTGATAACTAATAACGGTCTTGTAATTATACCAATTCGAGTGTTTACCTAAACATTGTATGTGTAAAGCTTATGCCACATGACACAATATTGACTCTTATAAATATTAGTCTATTTTGGAGATTCTTGCATATATCTAACAAAACGATCACTGGGTGAACTTGCATATAAGTATGGCAGTTGTAATATGACTTATATAAAACAAAATAAATGCTTCTTTAAATAACATTCTAATAAAATAAAAACAGTGCTCAGATCAATCCAAGTTATATTTGAATGTTCCATCATGATACAGAACGGATTACCTACGGCCAAATAGGACTCGAAAATGTTAACGAGCGATATAATTCTCGGTTAACATCAATCAGTGCGGTAGGTCGCGGGTTCGATCCCCTGTCGGGTCATACCAAATACTTTTAAATGATAGTAATAGCTGCTTTCCTTGGCGCTCAGGATTGCAAGAATACCATTACGACTGAGTGACTGGTGACAGAATAAATGGACCTGTAGTACTGGTAACTTACCCAGGAAACGCCGTGATATTTCTGAATAGTTGTTGAAAGCGGCAATAAAGACCAAACAATAAATCAATATACATTTAAAGAGCACTTTTTGTCGTCTAAAAGATGACTCTGCTATCACCACAGACCCTGATGATACTGCGAGGAGACACAGATGGGTATAATTTATTATGAGTCAATAGGGTCGGTTTTCATATGACACGACCGATCTAATTACTGTCTGTGATAGAATGCTTTCTTCCAAGACTTAATTTCCGTCATAATTGCATTGCCTTAAGCTGTTTGTAACATGTCTATGCAATGTTTACTGTGACCTAAATCGCGGATTGGCGATCATTCAACTTTCATTAATCTAAGATTTACAGTGGGCAATTGTAAAATTCATTATGCTTTGATTGATTGTTTGAGGTTTAACGCCGCTTTCAACATTTGTTTCAGTTATACCACGACATTTTCTCTGTACGTTACCAGTTATATCGATCCTTTTATCTTGAAATCAGTTACTCAGTCGTAATGCTATAACCCCGGAGGGCAGCCATAACTACACTTTTAAAGTATTCGGTATGACCCGGCCTATGATCGAACACGCGACGCTCGCGCTCTACCACTACACCACAGAGCCGGTCCAATCGGATTTTATATCCATTTGTTAAGATGGTAATAATTTGCAAAATATGATAACGAACATTGCTTCACCCCCGGACAATTGCATTGAAGTGAAATTTAAGAATATGAACATTTAGAAAATGTAAAGAACGAACAATTTAAATGTAAACAATTTCCCCTGAAAATGAAAAATAGAATCAACAAACTTGTATATGGTTAAGGGGGGAAACAGGACAATTCTCAATTCATATGTATATCCAAAGTAATATTGTTTAATTCTTGTCAAAGGGATTTAATTATACTAGTTAAATATTCTCTTACGTGTATATTTTCATGTTTTTATAAAAAGCCCATAATGATCATATTATTACAATCAAAATGGATTGAAACCGTTACATAGGTTTTGTGTTGAATACTCAGGGATTGTCTATATTTTTGTTAAGACAAACATTTCCAACGTCTTACTCTAGCATTGAAATATAAACATAAATATATATTCTCATACAACTTTTAAATCATTATTATACACGTGCCTAAGTCTGTTCGTCTTGTTGAACAATAAATATACCATTTTCACCAATCAGCTTCATTTTCGATGCGGTATTTTCGTAACGAGAGATCTGATTAGACAACGTATTTATACTTTAGGCATATTTCACTCAAATAAATCCACGAACAAAATAAGTTTGCGTTCTAGTGTACCTGCTTACTTCGTGTAAGTGTAACCATGTATATGTTCAATATGTAGATACGCTGGTGAGACATGAAGTATAATATTTGTCTATCTCCCATTGCACAGTTCCGATATAATCCTAGATCTTGATGCAAACGATCCTGCGACATATTTCATTTTAAAACCATTTAATTAATCAAAAGAGAGCTGTCAAAGATTTCATGGAAATGTTCTGTCCTGTCAGCTTGTCATTGCTTAC
>JASEVX010000004.1:44943115-45360615 GCA_031761405.1 Serripes groenlandicus
AGAATATGTAACAAACTGAAATACCGCATGGTCAATAGGCGACAACCGCCTCCTCCCAGTTCTGCTGACGTTAACAGCCCGGTAGCGGTAAAACGTAATCGTAACACGGAAGGCAGATCTAATAGAAAAAAGAAGACAAACATACTGTTGGCAATGATTGGGATCGTGTTCGTGCTGAGCTGGACACCATTAAACATTATGAACATATTGGTGGAGTTCCAGTTTCAAATGTTCCGGAATAAGGATATAGATTCGAGCCTTGCGTTTGTTTTGTGTCATTTGCTCGTTCTTAGTTCTGCATGTACTAATCCCGTTTTATACGGTTGGCTGAATGACAATTTCAGAAAGGAGTTTATGAAAGTTCTTAAGTGTCGTATATGCCAAACAGAATGGCGATGTTTACAGCGGGCACAGCGTAGAGCTATTCCGACTATTTTGTTGTCAGGGGACCAGGACAATGCAAACACGAATGGATGCAATCGCGGCAGAAGACCAACCAATACATCGCAAATGTTTATGACAACAGAGATCGATCACTCACAAAATTCAGCCGTATCGCTTTAATGCAGCGCTTAGAATTATTCGTCTTTCACAGTGGCGTCAATATTTTATGAACCTGCCCTATGTTCAAAAGATACTGAAAAAAAAAAAAAAAGTTTTGTGCAAACCCAGTATGGTTCAGTGTTTTTCCATGAAAACTCACTTCGTTTCGTTGGAACGAAGTTTTGTTCATGACGGCAGAGTGTAGTTTCACTTAACGCAACCCTGTCAAAAGGCCTTTCCGTATGGTTAGAAGTTCATTTCTGAGAGAAAGTGTGACAACTGGTATAGTGGGAGAAGCAACTTGCTACATAATTGAAATGACAGTAATACATGGAGAATGTTCCCGTGTGGAGAGAAATCTGGACGTTTCAGCATTGTTTTCAAACGTCCTTTGATGCGGAGATGTACACAGATTCTGAATACCGGCTATTCGGAAGAGAATCTGAAATATAACAAATAGTTAGCGTCATGCGACCATATTGCACTATTCAGAGAAATGGAGGTCATTTTGCTTATCCCAAACAACTTTCCCCTTGATCGGAACGTGTATTGTTTCCCACTTAAAGTTTTATTTGGCTTCCAAGAGACTGTTTCGCGATTTTGGGTCGTAAATCTGTATAGGCTTAAAAAAGTTAGAATGCAAACTGTAATTGTGAACAGTGATTGGATCAGCAAACCTTGACGATTTAATACATGTAACTATGTATGTACGTTATGTATTAATGCTATGGTTGGTATCACATGGTAGACCATGAGATTAACCATTTCTCACCCGCCTACGCTTTCTCAACACATTTGAAAATATTGTGGCAGAAGGAGAAATTGCTGATAATGAATACTTTCTCATTTTGCCACAATGGTTTCATCTTTTTTTTTTCAAAAATTGTTTTTATCATTTATATAGTATTGGTATAATTAACATAATTGTTTCAAAATCAAGATTTGTTGTAACGGAGAAACGTTTTTTTGTACATATTTCAAGCTTTACAAAATGCATTATTCTACTGAAGAACAGTCGAGTCCCGGTAGCTCAGTCGGTAACGACGCGGGCTGTTCCAGGGGTTCGAATCCCGGCTCGGTCAACTTTCTTTCCGACGTTTGACAAAAGTCATTTGCGACATGCGTCATTCGTCTTCCACCAATGGGCTAAGTCTATGTGGAAAAAGCAGCTAGTTCTTGGGGAAGATTGTTGTGTGGAGTACTGGTGTGCGAAAACCAGGAAACATATGAGTAGGTTAACTGGCCGCCGTGATATAACTGAGAAATAGTTAAAAAAGGCTTAAACCCCCAATCAATAAATCATTCAGCATATTATTATCAGTATAAGTTGATGAACTGGCCGCCGTGATATAACTGAGAAATTGTTACAAACGGCGTTAAACCCCAATCAATCAATCAATCAATCTACTAAAGAACATCCAAACGGCATTATTTCTCAAGATTTAATTGTCAGTAATTGAGCCAGTTGTTGTTGTTTGAAAATTGTGAACCTGAAATCGCGAGACAGTCCGTTTAAGATTTGTATTTCTTTTAACGAAAGTTCAGACGACCCTTGAAACGTTATGTTAGGTTAAATTCAATTTGTAGAGCGAGACGAATTCAGTCAATATAATTACCGTATAGCTCATGAGATGTTACGTGCCTGATAACTCTTTAGTGTATGGAAATCCGAGTATTGCTGCGGGTGCTGTTTGTTCTATTGAAAAATTCATTCAGCGCCAATGGCAATATTAAGGTTTGTGTCACGAGCCGTCTCACCCGAAATCAGCACTGTTTGCCTTTTAGTTATCAAACTATTCCGAGACACTTATAGCATGAGAAATGGAAAAGTCTGATTTTGAACAAACATGGGAGAACTTACCTTCAACAATTCGGTGCTGAAAGAGTCAATAATCTCTTAATTCTGAAGAAGCTGGAGTTAAAAAAGCCAGGGGTGTACCTAACACAGTGTTTGATACTTGAACAAATCGTTCACAAGTAACAGTTGCTGATTGAATTACTGTATTGACAGGATTGCTATTGAGAACAAATGTGCGAACTTTTAGCTTTTTTAAGAAAAGTGTAAAAATGTAATCACAAACGTTACTAAATTTAATCAGAAACCAAAATAGAAAAACAAAGTCTCTGATTGAATTCAGCAAATAACAGTTACTGTTTTAACTAACATCAACCTAACCTCTACTGCGTTAGGTGAATCTAGGTTATGGCTAATATTCAGTAAAATGTTCCAGTCAAATCTGTATTAACAACCACACGGCTTTGTATTTATATTGCATCTCATTCATACACCAGTTGGCATTGTTGCTGATGACGACCTTTTACAATACTGTGGTAAAAGGATATAATTACTCATAGTGAGATTTCTTTCCTTTTCCAACAATGTGTTTAACTTTATATCTGAATCCACAGGCGTCCACATTTCTATTACAGCAAAAAATGCGGAAAATCACACAGTATAAGAGGGGCTATTTATAGTAACACGTGCGGGATTCCCCAACTTACCATTGCGATCATTTTTATCAAAGCGTATAGACAATATAGAGAGACTTTTTGTGTATTTTAACGAGGTATTGTGTGATTTTTCATATTTTTTGCTGTAATAGAAATTCGGACGCCTGTTCTGAATCATACCTCCACACTAGAACGGAGGAACATTAGACGGCACTAAATTATCGTGAAGTTACATTCAACAGGTACACAGTTTAATACGTTGGATAATATCTAATCATAGTAATCATTAAATAACTTGTTTTAACCCTTTCAGCGCCAAATTGTTTAAAGTAGACTCGTCTATGTTCCAACTCGGACGATTCAATTTTCATGTTATAGGATTTATGGAATATCTTTATAAATCACAGCCAAACAATGCAGATTTCAGGTGAGACAGCTCGTTACGAGCTGACTCACCTGTATCTGCATTGTTTGCAAAAATCTCAATATTGCCTGTGGCGCTGAGCGAGTTAAACGACCACCGGGTATTTGATAGGAGCACCTGTCATCGTTCCTTGAGTGACCGCTTAACACGTGATTTACTGGGTACTAGCTGGTGTCTTCTATAACACATACAGGTGCGATTACATATGTTATGATAATGATATGCGGGATAATATCTATATTATATTTAGAATATATGGAAAAAAATTATCACCTTTAAGCTTTTGAAAGTCTTTTTAAAAATGAGATACGTTGTGAATTTTTAGTCTAATGCAGATTTGTACGATCCTAGAATTTATTAAATAAATTGTAAACCCGTTATCCATATTGTTTCTTTTTGTACACACTGTAATAGTCCGTATCGCTTAATTGTGTGAGTCAACAACGAAAGCTGTTTTCGATTATAACTTCATTGATAGGAGTAATATTGAGAACAAATGTGCGAACTTCTAGCTTTTTAAAGAAAATTGTACAAATGTAACCACAAACGTTTCTAGTTTCACATTTCCTGACGATGCGCCTTTTTGTTTAAACACGCTCTGGTCAATCCGTATTACATGTATCTCATTCAGAAACAGTAGAATTATATGTTTGGCTATAGATGTGATACCGTGTGTTTTCATCGATGGAACTCAGTGCACTTTTAAAAATACATTCAACCACGCTTGCGTATCCATCTCGTAAAGCATAAAGTATTTCCCTTGTATGGGCATGTGCATCCCCGGTAGCTCAGTCATTAACGACGGGCACTGTCAATCAAGGGGTCGTGAGTTCGAACCCCAGTTCGGCAAAACCTCTTTCCGACGTTAGACGAAAGTCACTGTGACAAGTTATATTCGTCTGCCACCAATGGGTTAACTGTCTATGTGGAAAAGCAGCCAGTTGCTTCGAAAGAATATTGTGTAGAGTACTGGTCTGAGAAAGCCAGGAAACACACGAGTAAGTAACAAAGTCCGTTATATGACTGAAACAAAAATGTTGAAAAAGGCGTTAAACCACTTTCAATAAATCAAACAGAAAAAACATGATAAATTCGATTAAACCTATAAATAACCTCAATATAAACATATCGATTTCATTAAAGTACCTCACAACTGTACTATATGACGGTTTGAATAGTGTAAATATAACAGAAAGCATAAACAACTATATGCTGTCAACTATCACACCGTAAACAGTTATAGTAATGAATAAATCTAGGCTAACTCAAGGCCAAGCGCTGTTAATAGTTCCAATAAAATCTTGACGAGAAATACACAAGGGTATTTATTGTTAGGAGGTGTCATTGTACTATGATTAATGTTAGCCGTCATGTGAAAATAGGTTTGATTGCATATAGTCCAGAGGTCCAGATAAGGAGGCGTATACAGGTCTTTCCCCCACAATATCTCTCTAATCATCCAACGAAACCCTATGATGTGGGTACTCAAAAGAATCGTCTCAATGAGACGATTGTTTTGAGTACCCACATCATAGGGTTATAAGGATGATATTATACGTCTGACGAATTTGTGTATAACGGCATCTACGTTTATTGAGGAATCTGGTGAACCTGCGCGTAAGCGCACTCTCATCAGAATCGCCAATGTCCACCCACATGTTATATAGACTGACCTGCATATTCTGTTATCAGTTAAGAAGATTTGTAACTCCAATATAACTATAAATGATATCAAACCGGAGATACAATACGACTCTAATCGCCAGAGGATGCTATTATGTAAGTAGTGCAGAGTCAGTCTCATCAGAAACGTCATAGATTGCTGGCACGTAGCCTATCTCTCAGTGTAACTTCTGAATGAAACAATACAATACAATACAATATTTTTATTTCGATGCTGAGTATGTACATAATACGTAAATGACAGCTCTGCAATATATTATACCAAGACGCGTTGGTCCCCGTGTTATTCCGCCCGTATGTTCCTTAATCGGATGACATTCCTGCGATGCAACATGACGTATGTTCGTCTGCCGTTTCTCAAACGTAGACATTAAAAGACAGTTACAGCAGCCGGCATTAAAGTTATAAAATACACTGCAAACAAATATTAACTCTTTCAGCGCCGAAGGCAATATTCACGTTTTTGCAAACAATACTGATTCAGGCGAGTCAGCTCGTAACGAGCTGTCTCACCTGAAATCAGCATTGTTTGCCTTTTAGTTATCAGAATTGTCCAAAAGTGTATTATATGAGAAATGGAGACGCCCGATTTTGAACATGGAAGAGTCTACTTTAAACAATTCGGCGCTGAAAGAGTTAAAAAGTTCAATTACAGAAATCGTCTGCAGCGTAAGTGTCATAATACATCTGCATGTGGGGATAGAATAATAAATTTCTACACAGGTAAAACAAAAATTGAGATTTGTTGGAATAATTAAGTTTACTCTAAATCTCAACAATCTTCCAGCCGAGCCCCGGTAGCTCAGTCGGTAGCGACGCGGGCTGTCAATCCAGGGTCGGCCAACTTTCTTTCCGAGGATTGACAAAAGTCAATGCGACATGCGTCATTCGTCTTCCACCAATGGGCTAAGCCTATGTGGAAAAGCAGCCGGAAGATTGTTGTGTGGAGTCCTGGTGTGAGAAAACCAGGAAATGCATGAGTAGGTGAACTGGCCGCCGTGATATAACTGAGAAATTGTTAAAAACGGCGTTAAAACACCAATCAATCAATCAACAATCTTGCAATTGTCTTTGAAATGACTTCTAAAATTATGGGAAATTCAAAACAACATCAGTGATATTGAAACTGCATACAGCTGTTACCCTATCTACGCATATGCATTGCAGGTTCAAAGGTGCGTTGTGTTACTTCTCAAATTGTATGGAAACAATTAACCATCATCATAATACAACGATGACCAATGGGCCACCTTTTACAGAGAACGCATGTCTACTTACAATGCAGAACTTACGAAGTCTTAGTTTAGTTTGGAACTAATCTATTTTACATCGATTTCGAAACGAACTTTGAAGCTTATATGATTCATGCACGATGCAGTAAGCAGTTTATGTGGAAAATCCTGAAGGTACAACCTGCGTATAACAGGATTTGAACCCTGGACATGTGTACGAGAGGACGACGCTTACCACTGCATATCGTCCAGTCCGATGTTAAATTATGAAGTATTTTTTGCATCATTGAGTAAAATAATGATTTACATATGTATCATGTACATACATTCAATCACAGCATATTTTACCTTCTCTATCGTTTTAACAAAGATGAATACAAAATACATCAGAAGATTTTCCCTTTCCAAAATGCAAAGACAATTTGACTCATCTGTAGCAAACGAATTTTAAAAACATGGTGACAAAACGAAAAAATACTCATAATTAATTCAACTTGATGAGCTTATTGTATGTTTCATTCTATACTTTGTCTAGATATGTTCAATGGTGTTACTTCAGAGTTATCGTATGCAGGTAACGGTTAACTCAACAAAGACCAGAACGTCTTTCAATGTGTCACCTGCAGACGCATTCGACGCATTTGATGCATTTGCAGCAGAATTATTTTGAAAACATTGACAAAGGGAGATATTTCCCACACTAAATGTATCCATTTGCCACAATGTGTTCAACTCTATTTAATGATTTATGGAGATCTATTTTCATTTTTGAAAATATGTTTTCAAAAGTGACTGCTGCAAATTGTTGTACATGTATGTGGTAAAATGTGAATAGGATATCTTTCTTTATAGGTATAAATCATTATTAAAAGAACAAACTAGTTTGAATTTTCTTTTCTGAAAAAAACACAAAAAAAACGCAGGCGTCACGTAAATCACATTATTCTCAGTTTTTAAAATAACGTAAATGTAATAGAAGACACGGAGAACCATTTTAATATGGATATTGCGACACGCATCACATCGAAATGATTTATACGTGTATCCAAGGGGCTACGATACCTATTAAATAGACTTAGCACAGTCAATTAGGTGTCAAAAACATGGCACGAACTTCACAATGTTTTGGAAAGAAATAATGAGGAAAAGTGTAATATATCTTGATATGTGTATACACAGTAGTAGAAAACATTGTTGAATAAAAAGAAGTGCTGTAAGTGTTTTGAGCCTTCTGTTATGTTTCAAGAGTCAGTAGTCGGACATTATCCTCTCCGGACATTATACCCTTCGTAAAAAGCTGCATAGGCGGACATTATCCCATCCGGACACTTTCCCGTTCGTTAAAAGCTGCATAGGCGGACATTAACCACTTCGTCTTTTTCACATAGTGGACATTATCCCCTTCGTCCGTTTGTGCATGGCGGACATTAGCCCCTTCACATAGCGGACATTAGCCCCTTCAACAGTGAACTAACAATGTCTGTGAGGGTTGGAATAATGGTTTCAGTAGGTTGGTTGGCCACAAGAATCCCTCACGTTGGACTGTTATCCAGTGCCTTGAGAAGGATGTGACGATGGTAGAAGCAGACATTCATCAGATGGGCCAGACTTTCACGCAGAGGTGTAAACATTCAGTAGTCAAACATAAATAGACTCTTCACACATTGTGTAGCCAAGACATTGAAAAGCAGAAGTCCCTTTCAGAGTTCTTGAACACTATTGGTTCTAACATTAGACTTTCGAAGTAACTTCAGAATGTATTGATAGATGAAGTGAAATAGCTTTGGCTGTGTTTTTTCCCTGTCCTTATTTTATAGTACGTGCTATTAACATTGTGCTTATTCGAAGAAATATACTTGTTTCTCAATCTGTAATCCATATTTGAAAATAAAGTATATTGTAAAAATGTGATCAGCTGTTGTTCTTCTATCTCATGTTTTTTGTCATAACCATTCGATAATGTTCATTGCGAGAAAACTTAAGAGGACTTAAGAACATTTTGAGACAGAAGGAGTTATTGCTCAAAACTAGCAATATCTCCTTTTCTCACAACATTTTCTACTTTGTTCACTAATTAGAATAGGGACTTTCCATACTATTGCCTTGATGTAGTCAAGACGACGATATCGAGGATGTGGAAAAGGGAAAGGGTTAATCCAGTGCAGATTAAATAGATGTTCTTTATTTATATCTGTTGAAGGGGATAATGTCCGCTTTCAGCAATCCTATGAAGGGAATAATGTCCGCATACGAAGGGGCTAATGTCCGCATGTGAAGGGGCTAATGTCCGCCTATGCACTTTTTGACGAAGGCTATAATGTCCGGAGGGGCTAATGTCCGTCATTATCAAGAGTCGTAGTCTGAATAGGCGTCTTAGTTTGCTTGTATATGGTAGATCGGCTTTTATTTGCCGCAATGTTTTAACTATATTCAAAAAAGAGCAACTAGACGTATTATATGAGGCCAATAGTTAAATTTACAATATACGAATTCTCTGTGAAATTTGGAAAAGACAACAAGAAGAAAACCAGTAAAGTAAAAACATTGATATGGCCGGAGAATTTATTTCATTCTTCCACGATTTTAGTGAAGGGGTGAAACCCCTGGAATTTCCCAGTCGTGTCGTTAATTACCAAAATCCATATTGACTTTTTGTCACAGGCTCTTAGGCGTAACAGGAATCCACTATCATTAATGTGCCCATGCCTTTCATAAACCACTGTAGACCTGTCAACACAAAGGGATAGTATATTCTTGTAGATTGACCTTGGGTTGACATCGGCTCTAGTCTATGGCTTCATATCCAATAACTTATATTAACAGTGTGGTATATTGCCACCTCGGCATTATTGCAGTCGTATCATAGCATCTTGTTCCTTCGTATGTATCGGATATGACATGAGTTGTCATTTCATATAAGGTTTTATTAAATGAGTTCGAGAAATTTTGTTATTAAGCGAGACTCTGGCGAGCTTAATAACAAATATCTTGGACGAGTTTAATTAAAATTTATGAAATGACAACGAATGTCAGATTCTTTTTATCATATGAGGAAACGCAAACAGAAAATTGGATTTTCGCGGTCAGAAAATAGTCCGAACATGTCAAACTTAACAAACTGTTAGCTAATCAGAATCAAAATATGTTTATGACCGATAATGGTCCTTTTATCTCGTCCATCTATCGTGACGTTTGTGTTTACCGGATATACGTTCTCAGCCAATTTGTAAACACTCGCTGATGAATACAAAAAAAGATATTTTACACACGTTATATATATAAAGAAATACGTAATGAGGTATATAAGATCGGATACATTTGATTGATTGGGGTTTAACGCCGTTTTTAACAATTTCGCAGTTATATCACGGCGGCCAGTTCACCTACTCATGCATTTCCTGGTTTTCTAACACCAGTACAACACACAACAATCTTCCCAAGCAACTGGCTGCTTTTCCACATAGACTTAGCCCACTGGTGGAAGACGAATGACGCATGTCGCATTGACTTTTGTTTATCGTCGGAAAGAAAGTTGGCCGAGCCGGGATTGGAACTCACAACCCCTGGATTGACATCCCTCGTCGCTACCGACTGGGCTACCGGGGCTCGGCAGATCGGATACAAGCATTGTCATGTGATGAATTGATATATATAGACCAAGTGCTCTGATTGAGCATAAACTATTTGGCTTATATATATATATGTCATTGTTATAGTGTACACTATGTAAAAGCATCTGACATATCGAGGGCTTGGCGTGAAACGGTTGTAACTAAAAACCTATTTTGAAAACCCTGGTTTAGGGGCAATTTTTACCCCTTTGTAAACAATGCAAATTTAGGTGCCATTGCTCAGAACGAGCAATGGCACCTAAATTTCCATTGTTTACCAAGAAAAATGATTTAATGCTTATAAAGACTTTGTGGCGAGGTGATTAACCTTGGTAAAAAAATAACGCTTTTAGTTACAACCGTTTCACGCCAAGCCCTCGAGATGCAGCTAGTATTAGTAAAACGGTTGTAACTATAATTGGTATTTTTATCCCAAGGTTAATCACCGTACCATAAAGTCTTTATAAGCGTTAAATAATTTGTCTTGGTACACAATTGATATTTAGGTGCCATTGCGCGTTCTGAGTAATGGCACCTAAATTTGCATTGTTTACAAAGGGATCAAAATTGCCCCTAAACCAGGGTTTTCAAAATAGGTTTTTAGTTACAACTGTTTCACGCCAAGCCCTCGATTTCTGATACAAGGGAGTCCGAGTGCTTTCTATTAAAGTGTTAGCTGGTTCATCAGTAGTGTCAAACAAAGAAATCTTCGCAAACTGGAATTATGTCTATGCCGATGGTGCTAGACAGCTTAACATTATTATGTATGTGTTCCAGTCTATGAATACAACTTTTGTTCTGTTTTATATATGGGCCGTTCCTCGAGAAAACCACCATTGTAGATTGATTGAAGCATCGACCCGGATAAACCTTAGCATGCAGCGCAGGCTAACCCGGACTGCATAGGCTGATCTGGTCGATACATTACGCAGAGTCCATAATGTTGGTTTTCCCGCGGGACGGCTCATATGGTGAATCACAATCAATTGTAAATGTAAATTCAGGTTACTCGCAGATACTAAAACCACACCCTATGTACCAAGATATGCATTGTGAATACTTTCCGGATATGTGTTATACCTTTGGGCTAATCATTATATAAAAGATATAGCCCGGTCACACCGCAAGAACTTTGCTGGAGCGTTCCTGGAGCGGTGAACAAAATTCATCACCGCTCATCACCGCTCGTTACCGTTCACCAGAAGTTGGCCCCCGTTAAGGCAACGCCGTATACGCTCGGCCACCGCTTATGGTTCCTCCTACCGCTCCGAAAGTTTTGAGCTGCACAAAATATTGCGAGCGGTGAGGAGCGGGCAATTTTCCGCTCCGGCAAAGTTCACCACCGCTCCAACAACGCCCAGTCAAAGTTTGGCACCGCTAGACGCAAGTTCGTGGACGCTTGGGTCCGCTAGGCCAACGCAGAAATCTTGAACGCTGGACCACCGCTGCTTCGCCAGCTTTGTCCGGGCGGTGATTAAACGTTGCACAAACTTTGGTGGAGCGGTTGTAAGCGTTTTACGAGCGGACACGGGATTGCTGGAACGGTGTCGGGCGTTGAAGCAGCGATCCATTGCGGTGATGAACTTTGGTTTGGCGTTGGTATGGAGGTGTCGGAGCGGGACCAGAATTTGGCTATAAATGAACTTCTATCAAAGCGATCCGTTCAGCTCCGTAGTCAAAAGCGGTATGCCGCTAAACCAACTTTAAACCCCCGCCGAGCCAACGCCCGCATGCGCAGAACGCCGCTCTATCAACGCTCGCGTCACCGCTAAACAAACGCTCGCTACCGCTCGCTACCGTTAAGCTAACGCTATAGCAACGCCGGCTTCAGCGGTGCACCGCTAAGGCAACGCCCATGTTTTCGATTTTTTTCCCATTTTGTGCGCGGTGACGAGCGTTGTCGAAATTCGGTCCCCTCTCCCTACCGTTCAAGGAACGCTCCAACAAAGTTCGGGCGGTGTGACCGGGCCTTTAATACACAAACATCTAGGACGTTTGGAAAGACGGAAAAATAAAGTTAAATGTCAACACCTCGTCGCAAACCAGGAATATTTTAGCGTAAAAATTAATATAATTCTACAAATATTAATTAAAAACGTAATCATAGGATACGCGTAGTTATGTTTTACATGAATCACTGCAGATTTGTAAACTCAAAATGTGATTACTTCAAGTACATAAATCCTGGTAAAATTGATCTCTATAGACTATGAATTGCATCGTTTTATATTCTTGTCTATAATAACACCATAAAGTAATCAAGCGTAGACATTTCTAGAAATGCGAGTATTCCCTGGGAAATAGTTCAGGTCCATTTCAAAGTGCTATCTAAATATCTACCGTGTTAACCATTTCCCTGACAGAAATCAGCGTGGATGCCGGCCACTGCAAAGAGTTGACTTTATACATACTGTGTTGGCGAGAAAACCAACAGTATGGCCTCTGCGTAATTTATCGACCAAGATCAGCCTACGCAGTCGGCGCAGACTGATCTGGGCCTACACATTCCGTCTCAGGGGGATAGAGGTAAAGAGTGATGATTCTCGAAGCAGAAAATCCACACGAGTTGAAAAGTGTCTATCCGGGTAAGCCTGCGCGGCATGCTTAGGCTGATCCGGGTCGATAGTTTACGCAGAGTACACAATGTTGGTTTTCTCGCGGGACGGCCCGTGTATATATATATATATATATATATATATATATATATATATATATATGATCCCTTTACGGAGAGTCAATACGACCCCAAATCGCCAGACGTGACTCGTATTAACAGATAGTCCGATATGGGATAACGCTGAACGCAATCCGGATATGTTGCTTGATTGGTTTTCCATCGCTTAGCTAATTGCATTTACGGCATACAGGGGCGTAGCTTGTCAATAATCAATGTGTAGCCCGTCTCGTGAGAAAATCAACATTGTGGACTCTGCGTAAAGTATCGACCGGGATCAGCCTAAGCATGCCACACAGGCATACCCGGATATAAACTTTTCTCCTCCTGTGGATTTTCTGTTTCAGGAATCACTACTCCATCTATCCCCCCTTAGACGGTATGTGTCGGCCGGATCAGTCTGCGTGGACAGCGCAGGCTGATCTGGTCGATAAATAACGCAGATGTGTATCGCCGCAGCTGCATTTTAGGGCATTTTTAGAAAAAATGTGTAGGCACGTGCCTACAGGGAGCTACGCCCCTGGCATATATCGGATTGTACGATGTCGCTGAAGCGCTGTTAGATCAAGTCTAACCGAACATATCCTCATAACCTGTAAAAGTGTGCAATCATGTATTTGGAATTTCTTTAAATTTAATATAGATTTTTTCATTTAGAGGATGTTTAGTCGTACACTTATGAATAGCCGTGTATGGCTTTCAAGCACGCTTGCATAATGTTTGTATTATTTGTTTGTATATATATCCTCTTATATTCATATGCACGGTTATATATGCACACGAGCACATGCCTCTATGTGTGAATTATCCTTTTCCTAATTGATCACCTTTCATTTCGTTACGATTTAGTGTTGTTATCGGTGAACTTCATAAAAGTAATTAATCCGAAAAGACAGTGCAAAAGGCGGTTATTCGCTTGGGTGTAAGACAACGATATTTCTATTTATCTTCCCAATGGAACGGGTTCGAATTTTAGTGTATTGTATGTATTTTGCTGGTGATAACGTTCAAAATAGCGAATTCGAATCATACAAATGTAAAGAAATAGACGAGAACGTGATTACCGGCATGTAATGTCGCCTAATAATGCTAAGGCGCTTAACTTTGCTATGTACGGATACTCATATTTCGGGGGAAATTCCAATGTCCTTTTTGGTTTCTTGAGTCTGTACTAGAGATCCAAGATCGCTACGATGTTCCTAAAATGTATGCACTGCATTGCATAGCATCCCCGGTATTCTTATCAGCCAAATCACACACGTTTATGAAATAAAATTATCGACCATCATAGTTGGTGTAGAGTCATGAAGCCAGCACGTGTGAAGAGGGGCGATCCAAATGCAAATAGGTATTTTGTTATAATATAGACATGAATCAATAGTTGATTCATGTCTACGGCGTTTGTATGGTATTTAACGCCGCTTGCGACAACTTTTCAAATAAATCACGACGTTTCCTGATATCATTCAGTTAATGTATCGGTTATTCAGAACGAGTAATTTAAGTCGACGCTAACACATATTGTAAATATACCATATCCCTTAGTCAGTATAGGATACGTTTCAATTTTGTACCATGGTGTGACGTAATCGAAAAGGGAGCAACCAACATTATTATTGTAAAGAAATACTCTGTAATATGTTAGAAAAAAACAACTTTTATGAATGAATGACTTAAATAACAACAAGATACACAATAATTATGTCTTCTACCGCTCTTACAAAACTTTAGACACATTTAATTTGCATTGGCCTGGGGTTTTAGCCCCTGGTCATAGTAGTAATACCATTTTTTCGGAGTTGGCAGCCTACCAATTGCTGTTAGCACCAAACAACGCATGAGAAACTGCGCGAGAAAAACAGTTCATCATGGATTCAACAAAACTGCATTTAAAAGGTTAGGATCTACCCCATAAATATTATTTTAAAGTTGTTGGAACATTAGTGAAAAACTTAAGGCGTGAGTACTCCGATATAGTTTTAAGAAATGCTTTAGAAATGAATGCGCCGAGAGGTCAAATATGTACGCTTGTTAACATTAACGGAACGGAAAAAAAGAAAGAAGTCACGTGAAAAAACAGTGGCGGATTAACTTACAGCAGCCCCCAGGCCGTCAGCACTGCAGTGCTTTTATTGAATAACTATTCCCCAACTTCCTAGGCTGCGCTTTCTTTATAGGTTGGTTTACGGAGTGCACTTTTACCCAACTTCCAAGGCTACGCTTTTTTAATTATTTGGTTTACTGCTCTGACGACTCGATTCATCAAAGCTCAGATAAAAGTTTCGGGGGATGTTTTTTCCTATGTATTTATGTTGTATTTCTAAACTTAAAACATTCCTTACAATACAGTTATTCATTCACACAATTGTAATCTTGCCATATGTTGACTTTACATGTGAACTTTTTCTTTTAATTTCATAAATACTCAATTTTGATACTTTCTGTAATTCGCTTACACAATCGACTATTTTAAGAATGGAATTTTAGAAGGGAGGTAACTCTCGAGTACAAAGGCTATAGAATATTTCGACCGTTAGACTCGGGTATTTAATCCCATTGGTATGTTCGAACAAGGAACTGTAATAACTTCCAGCTTTCGCTACCTCTGCTAAATCTTAAAAGGATAGTGGTTAAAAGCTCACAAAAACATTTGAAAACATGTATATTTAATAACATTTAAACTTTTTAAATTTACATCGTTTTTTTTGTTTATTTACTCCTGTCTTTATTATCATACTTCTGCTAAACTGGAAGGAGAATAAACTTCCCGCTCTCCTTCCAAAGCTTGTGTCATACTTAACTTATAACTAGATGCATTAACCCTTAATATATGTTAATATTTAAGCACCTACGTGTTTTTTGTTTTTTGATCTAGTTAGAGCAGATTTAAAAACGTTTATTGGTAAAACAATTAAGAAACTTCAGCTTGTATGACACATTCAAGTTGCAATCAATGTTAAGCAAACTGTAAACCAAATGTTTTCAGGACTAAACTTCACATTTCATGACTGAACTTCACTTGCTGAATATCACATAGATCGCAGCATATAAAACGTCTATCCCTACGTCACAATTGACCCTTTCTGCTCATGGTAACCTTTTATTATAGGCCGCCTAAGGCTATGGTAGCCAGTTGAGCAGTGTAGGCATATCTCTGTCTTCTTGTTTAAAATAAAGTGACATTAGTCCTTCTTGTTTGAAATGTTTACATCCTGTCTGTTTACACCTTATTTAAATGTAATGAACTGCATCAGATTCCTTTAAGTCATGCTTCAAAATCATGCGCGGCGTTTTTAATGCTTTGCATCAAAATTCGTCTTGTTATCGTATATCGAATTTAAAATTATTGAAAGACAACCCGCGAAAATATCAACAGAGAAACCAAGTTGCTTTTGTTTCTATTAAGTTATAATGATATTTAGATCTATACGGTTTACACACCAGTATGTTCAATTGATTCAAATCTAGTTTTAAATCTTTCCATTACTTAAAACAACATTCTATTTCATTTGAAGTGGGTTTTGTTTTATATTTACAACAGGACTTTGATTGTCCTATATCGCCGACTTGATTTAAGATAATTTCAATAATATATTAAAGCAAAACCCTTGTCGGTCATTTTTATAAACGGATCAGAATAATTCGGACAATATTGGTAGAGGATCACACAAGGATCCTGTGTACCACATTATTTTCATATTGGATCTTTTATCTACACATACATATAAAGAAAATAATGCTTTTCAGAGGATCGGAATATAGTAAAAATAAATCGAAAGAGTGTCACACATTTTGTCAAGGAACATTTTGTAAACTTATTCGTCCAATTGTTTAGGAGGATAAGATGCTTGTAGGACAATTTGAACGGACGGACGACGACTCCAGACGGTGAGAGTAATCACAATAGGTCTACGCGCACATCGTTCTCAGGTGAGCTAGAGTGGCACGTTTGAATGGGGTTTTACCCCGATTTCAACATATATTAATCACATTCGTGGCATTTCTTCTGTAAAGTATAAGATGTATTGTACCTAAACAACCCAAGTCGTCAAGCTGCTCAAGGAAATCTAAACCGAATCTTGTTCTGCCATTCTTAAGGAGAACTCTTTATAACCACAACACAACTTAGTCGGTCAAACAAGAAAATGACAAAAGCTGTTAACCCTCGCGGCCAATACAGGAAAATGACCTCTCAAAATGCTCTTGACGTAAACATTCAGCACTGTGCCACCTGAATCAATTTGTCTCTACAAGAGAACGATTCTTGGTAATCTGACGGTGCTGCTTGTTCACGAGTACGATGAACTTTATCTACAAAAAAAACTTAGTATGCATTCTTTGATTTATCCTATAGGATTTGATTATGTAGAGTGGCGCTTAGAGTAGGGTGGCACTTTTCTGCCATCAAATTAATTATATCTATAATTTTTAAATTTCTGGTCCCTTACCTGGGATAACAAATAAATAGAGTTCACTTCATATGGGCAATATTGTGATACAATGTTATATATGAGCCTTTCCATCAGAAAACCAACATTATGGACTAGGCGTAATGTATCGACTAGATCAGCCTGCGCAGTCCACGCAGGCTTATCATGGCCGACACATGACGTCTCAGGGGGATAGAGGTATAGAGTAATAATTCCTGAAATAAAAATTCCACAGGAGGTGATGAGTGTCTGTCCGGGTTAGTCTGCGCGGTATGTTTAGTTTATGTATTTATACTTAGGCCTCCGGCCCATATATATATATATAACATGTATACATAATACATCAAAAGTAGTTATGTTCCTGTGAAGACACATATAAACACATGTGGAAATAATGCATGTATAAGTGATCTTGTTACATCAATGTACATGAACTGTTGGAAAAATAGATTATTATACATTGCTGAAAAGAAAAGTATCTCTATCTTTATTAGCATGGTATAAATACATTGCCAGATTTCTAATAATTGTGGTATATTGCTTGCACACAAATCATGGAATTTGTGGTAAGTAGGGTAAGTAATTTATTTATCTTGAATATATTTCTTTCGTAATACACAATACAATGGGCAGTGGATAACAAACTGGTATTCATTTTCAAGAATGTTTTTTCAATAAGCACAAAATCGCACATCCCTTGTAACCTAAGTAAAACACCCCTTCTCTATTATACGGTTATGACAGGAAAATCTGTATGCTTAGGCTGATACTTTACGTTAAAAATGTTGGTTTTCTCATGGAACGGCTTATATAAAAGAGCTACGTTTGGCTCAAGTGATCATATACATGTATACTGACAGTCTATTCAGAGTAAGCACTGTCAATATGTGTTATTTAGGCCTCGTTGCATGTTATGACAAGAAACCGGAAGCATAGTCCAACGAACTGGGCGACAATGCAACTTTAAATGATACTAAACCGCCGAGTCAATAGGTCGCTAAATCGACTGCCGCAGCTGAAATAAATTATAGACAATTACATGCACATCTTATGGTAAGAACTATATGTGGTTTAAATGACATTCAGAGAAGTCAACGCTGTTGCTTTTGAATCCCAATTTATTGTGTCACAATGAGGCTTGTACTGTTTTCTCAATAAAACAAATAGTAAGAAAAATCAATCACGTTCGACCAAATATTTTTTTGTGAGGAATTGGGTGTACTATATCTCAGCAAGACGAGACGTCAAATTAGCTATACAAAATAGAATGCATAGGAAGCATTTATACATATATATATATAAGTTTTATATAATTCGACATTTACACACTTTCAATTACAGTAGGTTATGTACCATTGATGATCATAAAAACTTTAATTTCCAAAACTATAGATTTGTTTGTTTGGAGTTTAACGCCGCTTTCAACAGCTTTGGTCATATCACGGCGGTCAGTGCACCTACCCATGTTTTCCTGGCTTTCCCACACCAATACTTACACAACATTCTTTCGAAGCCACTGACTACTTTCTCACATAGATCAGAGGTGAGAGGCAATTGAAAAATCGCCCGAAAGAATGTCGCCGCAACCGGGTATCGAACCCGTGACCTCCAGATCACGAGTCAGATACGCTACCAATTGAGCTACCCGGCCGGGCCCAAAACTATAGAAGACATTTGCGAGATAGAACTGGTGCTCACAAGCGAGATTGTCATTTAAAATGAAGATTCACGTACTTTCGGGTATGTTTGTTTATCTTGTCGGAACATTTCGGACCATCTGCTCTTCGGAATTCGATTCGACAGAGCAGGGTTTAATGCTTTCCTACATACAGCAAGTCTGCAGCAGACTATGAAATTATCGAAAAAAAAAAAAAATCTTTAAAAAGGAATAAGTATAATTAAACAGAGTTGAAAACGTTGTTGCAAAAGGAGAAATTGCTATTTATGGGCAATTTCTTTTTTTGTTATAAAGCTTTCAAAAGTATTTTGCTGCTGAGGCGTCAGTAAACGTCCACATGTGGGAAATGGTTAATAAACATGTAGGAACAATATGTCACACCAAATGTCGATGAGATGATACCATTGTCAAACTTGCCCTGTCGTATCAAATGATAAGGAGTATCTACACAAATTGAAAACCATCAAACTAGTTAATATACTTCATGGCAGACGAGCGCCACCATAGCCTAGTTATTATTATTCCGCGTCAATTGCCGGCTTTATATACTTTTTGTCGGGCAACAATTGATTACGTCGGGAATCAGATGTTTGGAAAGACTATATTTGTTGACGTTAATTCCCGACTTCAGTCCAACGTGTTTCCTGGTAATATCTTGGGAGATTTGGATGGAAACGTGTGCTTATTGTCTGTCCTATATCCTGGACATTCACTGTTACAATAGTGTTCTAACTGGCTTGTTTCTATATTGTATTTGCCTTCTTTAAACACATATGTACTCGTTCTGTACCCTGGAAGAGGATGCATAGGTCAACATTTTTACAGAATATTGAACTATTGAATTATCTGCACTATTTCAACGATACAATTTCTTCAGTGTGTATACCGAACACAGTAATAATTATAATGTCAATCAGTCAAACTCAACTTCTCAGTTAATAAATAAAATGTACACAATCATTAGCAGGGATGCGTCCTCGGTTAACTACTGCGGTCTAGATATGACATGCCCATGAGTTATGATGTGTTCTCTTATATTATTTCCACATCCAAGAAACAGACACAACGAATCATTCCCGCATATATACGTATACTGGACAATATGCAGCTGATGCCTTTTGAAAAAAGAATAGACTGATAAATTCATAAAATATACTTTACTTACGAGGAGAAATATACCTTTGCCACATCATTTTTGAATACATTCAATAATGATACTTTATTATATAAAGACTTTTCCTAAATACATCTTGAAAAAATAATCGAAAACGTCGTAAAACACCCGAGAATATATTTAGTTTCTGTGTACATACGGCTACATAAAATTTGATTCAATGGACCAAATGGCAAACGATTATTGCTCATTGTGAAAGGGTCGATGTAACGCTTTATAAGAAGCACTGTTACAAACATACATCATGACCGAAGAAAATAGGCTTATCAAAACTGTATTTAATATAGATTACAATGTTTGTGAAAATAATTGGTGTAGTGAGTTGAAAAGCATCTTGTTCAGAATCGGATTAACGGTTTATTATAACAACAAACGTGTAATTAACATGAACCTAGCTGAATTAAAAATAAACAGTACTATAGGTCGGAGTGGTCAACCCTACAACCCTCAGCGCCACGGAAGGCAGCTTTACTATCAATTTTAATGTGGTATGACCCGGCAAGGGATCAAACCTGTGACCGCTCGCATCCGAGGTGGACGCTCTACCACAACATCATCGAGGCGGTCAAGTAAATGTGTATCTAGTTCTAAACTAAGTATGCTGTGTATTAGATGATTTACGGTATGTCACAAGAAAATACGATTCTCTTATTTCATAAAAGTAAAGATCGGCATGTACATATGCAGTATGATCAGGGTCCTCACTATTAGGCATTAAGAGAATGTTAGTTTTCTGTGACATACCTGAAATCATCTATATCCCATACACAGCATAATTGTATAATGCTTTAACACTAGATAAACATACTTATTGTGTATCTGTGCTTCAATGAGTTATTCGTACTTATATTGACTTTTTATATCTACCTTATTTTTCTTTTGGAGATAAAGTTCATGGAATGGATGTTTTCGAATGGAATGGAACTGCCCATATCTGCCTATTTAATAGTGTCGTTATGAAGTAGAACGATACCAAAACAACACGTGTTGTTGCATGTTTTTTTTGTTTTCTTAATTATTTTTCTTTTGAAAGTGACTTATAGGCCCATGGGCCCGGGTGTTATTTATTACTTTTTGTACCATTGTTTTGTTGATGTACATACACATGTCACTATAATAAAATATTTACTTACTTACATGAATAATTAAAAAGGAAAAAATATTATTTTCCTTTATATTTACTAAACGCTTTCAAAGATAATTGCTGCATTATATTTGTTAAGTGGGGATGGATAAATAAAAATCATTTTCATCGGGGTAAATTTGTGCAGTTCAGAAATAAGCTGATCAAAACATCAGTTCGTCACACTACCAATATTGAGGGGAAATATACGAATGTACTACTGTATATTGAAGGGAAATATACAAATGAATTATTATAAGATTCAATAATCAAGATTTTAATCACAGGAGACAAAATGTCTATCTTGTACATACAATCATACAAACTAACATATACATTTTTTGTCATTTACATATACTTGAATTATTATAATTTGAATAGAAATATTAATGTGAATCTGTAGATTGAAGGGAAATGTATGTAAGAATATTTTCCTGTAGATTGAAGTGGATTATCTAAATGTACTTCTGTAGATTGAAGTGGATTATCTAAATGTACTTCTGTAGATTGAAGTGGATTATCTAAATGTACTTCTGTAGATTGAAGTGGATTATCTAAATGTACTTCTGTAGATTGAAGTGGATTATCTAAATGTACTTCTGTAGAGTGAAGTGGATTATCTAAATGTACTTCTGTAGATTGAAGTGGATTATCTAAATGTACTTCTGTAGAGTGAAGTGGATTATCTAAATGTACTTCTGTAGATTGAAGTGGATTATCTAAATGTACTTCTGTAGATTGAAGTGGATTATCTAAATGTACTTCTGTAGAGTGAAGTGATATATATGAGTAACGACTGTAGATCAGTCACAGGTCGCTTTAACTGTTTAATATGGTATGTCAGGAGAAACCCTAACGGTAATAATTTGACTAGACTCTAGTCTCTTCGTCAATGTCAAAATGTCGGTATAAGTTACCCATCAGTCTGCAAATCATGCATCATGCAAAAAGCTACTATAACCTCTGACAGAGGACTTAATAAAAAGAAGTAAATTTGACTTTTTATCACACTTTATAAATTATTGTAGAATTTAAAACTTTATATTGATGATAATCAAAACCATTCGTCTCAGCTGGACAATTGTTGTGGTGCCACAGTATAAAGATAAAAGGTCGACTAGGGATTCATGTACAATAATAACAAGAGGGCCAAGATGATCACTGAGGGATAGTAAAGTAGCAAATATTTAACTGCTTTTATCGGAGAAAATTTGACCAACAGTGCGAATGAGACTGCATTAATTACTCTTTCATTTATATACAATTTCCATATTTTTGACAATATGTTTTCATCTCCTCCTAAACTGTTGGACAGATACCAACCAAGCTTAACAGGATTGTTCCTTTTGCGGTCCACTTATATATGGTGCAACGATTTATGCCTTTTTAAAAATGTAATTGTCTGATAAGCTATTTCATTTACAGTGTCCACTCCTTGTAGGTTTGTGCTAAAAGTTCATTTACCATCGTAATTGCTGCGCCATTGTATTGGTTTACGTATATATGTGGTGCGAACTGTTATGGACCGAATGATGTGATTAAGGTTACTTCCCTTAGTCTAATCTCCGCCATATGTATTCTCAATATGTTGTAATTATCAGACTCGACAATTAAAGCGTTTTCTTATAAATGAACTGTGTTTACTCGTCTAAAGTTAATACCAACTGTTAACTGGCGTGGTGGCAGCGGTTTTACGTACCGAACTCAATCAAGTGAGTAAACATTTCGACAAAGAAAGAAAATAAAAGAAACATTTAACAGTGATTTTATTTTAACACGACCAAACGCGGTCTGGACGAGATAGTTATCAATAAAACTATAAAACAAACACATCTAAAGGAACATTAAATTGTCAAGATACAATATGGCACATATAAGAGCACCGAAACAGTGGTCTTTGACAAAACAAGAAACTATAACATCGTTTGAATCGTTGCGACAAAATTTAAAATACACGTTATCTTTAGATCCACATTTTTGACAGATGGGGTAATCTGGGAGAGGAAGACCGATGCCAATCCAACGCGAGGATTTGTCGATGATGCTGACAGCGATGCGCATCCGCGAACGGCGGCACAGAAAACGACTCACTTAGAACTAATGTTGGGACAAATCGCAAACTACTGTCTAGTAATTTCCCGTAACACCATCGTAAAAAAATTCATCTTCTGTAAAAGGAATCTGGCAGGCTATCCGCCTACATTATGGCTTCCAAACATCAGGTGGCCATTTTTTAGATCTAAACAACATCCGCCTTGAGCCAGGTGAGAGGCCTGAGGATTTGTTTCAAAGGCTCACAAGTTTCGTAGAAGATAATTTGATACGCGCTGATTGTTCAATTTCAAACCACGGAGAGGTTCCTGCAGCAGATGAAGAACTTTCCCCTACACTTGAGAACATGATAATACTTACGTGGTTGCGTCTTATCAATCCTGGACTCCCTGCCCTAGTTAAACAAAGATATGGCACCGAGCTCCGCTCGAAGACATTAGCTTCGTTACAACCAGAAATTTTACCGGCTTTAGACAGCCTCTTAGAAGAAATTAACACCACTGCTGATGCAAGAGTGCTTAGGGCAGCATTTCACACACCCGTCTCTGCTAAGAAAAAAGACTATTTTAACACTCAAACGTCAACTAAACGATCAACTCCAAGTTGTCCTCTTTGAAAACAGGCTGGTCGTTCGAAATACCAACACTTTTTGTCATTTTATAAATTCTTACCAGAAGAAGACAAAAAGTTCATAACAAAAGTCATCAAGATACATGGTGACCATGTGAAAAAGAAGCTCTTTGTATTGCTGCCGCGTTTAAGCACTTTAGCTCCTATATCATTCAATCTAAGCATCAAACTTGCTTATTTACAGATAGTAAACCATGTGTCCAGTCGATTGAAAAACTGTGTCGTGGTGAATTTTCTGCTAGCCCACGAGTAACTTCATTTCTATCTACTGTGAGCCGATACCAGGTTAATGTGCGTCATCTTGCCGGCTCAGCAAATGTTCCATCCGATTTCGTAAGTCGCAATGCCCCTGATTGTGATGAACCGCAATGTCAGATTTGCTCATTCATAATAGAGACGGAGGATACAGTTGTGAGATCAGTTCAAATAAGCGACATTATAGAAAATTTAATTCGTTTGCCATTTACTACCAGATCTGCTTGGCTTAACGTTCAAACGGAATGTCCCGATCACCGTCGGACACACGCTCATCTAAAACAAGGAACTCGTCCTTCAAAGAAAATAACAAACGTAAAAGACGTTAAAAGATATATAAATGTGGCAGCAATAGCAAAAGACGATCTCCTAGTCGTCAAACGTAATGATCCACTAAAGCAATCTACCGAGCTCATAGTTGTACCTAGATCAGTTTTAGATGGTTTAGTCACAGCTCTACACATAAATTTGAACCATCCATCAAAACACCAGCTTCAACAAGTGATGAAACGTCACTTTTATGCGCTTAATATGGACAGTTCTATAACTCGCGTATCTGAATCTTGCCACACATGCGCCTCTTTAAACAAGTTCCCTGCAACAGTCGCGCAACAGTCCTCAGAGGACCCTCCAGAATATATCGGTTTATCATTTGCGGCGGACGTGATGAAACCTGGCAATTAATTCTAGTTTTTCGAGAAACCACAACCTCGTTTAGCACATCAATGAGTATTGACATTGAAAAGCATGACACGCTCCGTGATGCTCTTGCTAGGCTTTCAGTTGAATTACACCCATTATATGGCCCATCAGCTGTCATTAGGTTCGATTATGCGCCTGGTTTTATGGCGTTAGTAAACGATGACACTTTGAAACGACTTCATATTGGTCTTGAAATAGGTCGAATTAAGAACGCGAACAAAAACCCTGTAGCAGAAAAAGCCACTAGTGAATTTGAGGACGAACTATTACGCTTTGAACCAGGAGGTGGAGCTGTAACACCTTTGGGACTTGCAATAACAATTGCACGCCTTAATTCGCGTATTCGCATACATGGACTATCATCGCGTGAGTTATGGACACAAAGTCCATTTTCACATGAACAATTGCCACTTAATGACCCACAAATAATTATTGACCAACAGGCACAGCGCGCAAAGAATCATCCTCATAGCGAAAAGTCTAAACATACAAAGACAAGAAGCCACTCTGATATCAATGTTGATGACCTAGTTTATCTTTATTGCGACAGAAACAAATCTCAAGCCCGCAGTAGATATCTTGTTGTAAATATTGACGGTGAATGGTGTTTAATCAAGAAATGTTCTGGTAATCAACTTCGAGCTTCGTCATATAAAGTTAAAATGGATGAATGTTTTCGCATTAAAGGTCATATCGCGACATCATCACTACAAGCAAAATATAACTGCGAAGAAGAGGACTTGTCGTGTCAGAAACAGTATCCCATGCCGCAACCGGCAGATATACCAATAACTTTATCAAATCCCTCAATCGACATAAGCCAACCGACTGAATGTCCTATACCTTTGGGAACACTGGAAGATAGTTTTCATGAATCAGATGTGGAACTGGTAGACTCAATAGATTCTTGTATTCCGTTATCCAATACAAGACATACAAATGATAATGAACCCGGCAACTCTTCGAGACCGCAAATAATTCGTAAACGCCCAAACTATTTGAAGGACTATGTACAATAAGTAAACAAATAGACCAGCAACATGATAACTAAATACTTAGTTCATAACTATTATTAATAACGTTAATATCACATTACCAGTATGACATATGTGTTTATATACAATTTGTGAACTTTCAAATTCTCAAGATTTTGTTCAATCATATTATGATATTAGTGGTAGATTTTGTTCTCTTTAATTGTAATAGTTACTTAATCTGTCATGGTTTCTTAAATTTGTTATCAGTATGACATATGTGTTTATATACAATTTGTGAACTTTCAATTCTCAAGACTTTGTTCAACCATTATGATATTAGTGGTAGATTTTGTTCTCTTTAATTTTAATAGTTTTAAATTTGTATTGTTCACTTAATTTGTATTTGTATGTTTTGTTAAGTTATTGTACTTAAAAAACTGCATTTAATCTTATTCTTAAATTGAAGTATTACTTTTAAAAAAAGAAAGAGAAAAGAAATAGCGCCATTGTATTGGTTTACGTATATATGTGGTGCGAACTGTCATGGACCGAATGATGTGATTAAGGTTACTTCCCTTAGTCTAATCTCCGCCATTTTATTCTCAACATGTTGTAATGATCAGACTCGACAATTAAAGCGTTTCCTTATAAATGAACTGTGTTTACTCGTCTAAAGCTAATACCAACTGTTAACTGGCGCTGTCTTTTGCAATAAATATGGCGTGAACGATTTTTTTTAGAGTAGTACATTTCTTCCAAATCATTTGAAAATCCGATTAGTGGACTCGGAGGGGAAGAATGTTAAAATGTGGGTAATACCTCCCTTTACTGGTGCAGCAGCAACCAAAGTTCTACACAGAATGTATATATTTCAGCAATTCTGAAAGACGAGCAACAAAAGAACGTTCTTGTGTTGTTAAGTTGAAATTGATCAAATTAAAGTGTACGAGTTGACATTTGAAGCTTACAGTTAATTTAACCCCTTGTATGATGACACCTTATTGGTATGATTGGATAACCAATCAATATGGCTTGAACCAATTAATTAGAGAGTCACTTAAGAAAGATGGCTATAAAATTATCTTGAAATCTGACAAACACTTTCTTAAGAAAGGAATTTTTGGATTTGGTTATTTTGACCATTTAATTTTTATTAAATGATATTGGAATACGGACAGGTAGATTCGGAGAAGAAGAATATTTTAAATATTGGACATTTCCACACCCCACAAGACATATGTACAGCCAGGGTTTATAAAAATACTATTGTCTTCTTTGCTATTCTTTTAATGGTAGACCCTGTCAATGTCATTAAATATATCTTCCTAAGAATGTACACTCCTATAGGGTCAAACATGCAGTCAGCTATACAAAAGTAGAATATTCATTTGTTGCAATAATTGATAACAATAAGGGGAAGGCTACGATATCAATAGTAGTTTGTAGTATAAGTAGGAGTATTTTAGCTCCTAGAACATTTAAAGGGATCCAAAAATGTATCGATTCAAAACACTGATGTAGGTCTGTAAAATGGGGAAGTGTGGCAAGATTAAGTGTCTGTCTATTGAGTCCGGGTGTGTGTGTGTGTGTGTGTGTGTGTGTGTGTGTGTGTGTGCGTGCGTGCGTGCGTGCTTGCGTGCGTGTGTGTTCGTGTGTGTGCATTTCCTATCATTTTATCGATTTTTGTATTCGCCAAGGCTGTACTATATGTTTACGTTTATTTATTCGATATAAAAAAAATGTTGGACTGTCAAATAGTTTCGGGACATCTATATATCCTAAGTGAAGTATTGCTTTGTCTGTTTAATGTCTATCACATTCAATGCATTATGGAAATAAGAAATTCTTACGCCAGTTCTATATTCATCAATAGAAAAAAGAAAAAGGCGATGAAATATTCAAATTGTTTGGAAAGCAAATCTACTGCTTATTTTAAAACATGGAAATGTCATTCGTTAATCAAAATGAGCATGATGAAAACCAGTTATTTAATTTTAAGTCCAACTTAATAACAAATCCTCCATTACGAAACAAATTTGATTAAAATAATGAAGACGGAATGATGTAAAATCGTGTTTTGAATGTAATCAAATCTTGCATCTGGAGAAGCGTTAAGAGTGTTATATCTCGCATAGAGAACGTTGACACAGGTTTGTCTTATTCCTTCGTACAAATAACATCTAACAATCCTATAAAACGTAAAATATGTTGCCAAATTTTAAAAGCTTTTCAGAATTGAATAAACAAGAATTATTTTATTTAAAAACAAGCCGTTCCACGAGAAAACAAACATTATGGACTGTACGTAATGAATCGACCCAGATAAGCTTGCGCTGTCCGCACAGGTTAATCCGGGATAGAGGTATAAAGTAATGATTCCTGAAACAGAAAATCCCCAGAAGGCGAAAAGTGTCTGTACAGGTTAGTCTGCGCGGCATGCTTAGGCTGATCCAGGTCGATACTTTACACAGAGTCCACAATGTTTTCTCGGGGGACGGCTCATTTGTATACGTCTTACCCGTTTACCCATTATACTGGTCTTAGAACTGTCACCTATTAAAACATGGTAATGTATCATTGAGGTCTCACGAGACCAAACTACAATGGATATGAAGAAATAATGAAGTAAGTGGTGTTCTTCAGAGATTAAAAAAGTGCTGAGAATGAAGAAGTTGTGATAAACAGAAAGTATAACTGAAAATAAATGGCTCGATTTGGATATTTATTCCTATATCGTTTTCTGTGCCATGGACATATTTAAACACAACTGTCCAGATAATGCCCTTCCGTTATGTTGGCGACATGAAGAATGTTGTACAATCAATACTGTTTTTTATAACAACGTTGGTGATGTTGATTTCGACGGTCGAGTAATGTCATCGCCTCGCAATATCGAGCAGTGTAAGCGTTGCGCCATATCGAGCAATGTCAGCGTCGCGCAATATCGAGCGATGTAAGCGCCGCGCAATATCGAACGGTGTTAGTGCCGCGCAATATCGAGCAATATCAGCGGCAATATCGAGCAATGTGAGCACCGCGTAATATCGATCGTTGTCAGTGCCGCGTAATATCGAGCAATATAATCGCCGCACAATATCGAGCAATGTCAGTGCCGCGCAATATTGAGCAATGTAATCGCCGAGCAATATCGAGCGATGTTAGTGCCGCGCAATATTGAGTCATGTCAGTACCGCGCAATATCAAGCCACGTAATCGACGCGCAATATCGACCCATTTAATTTCCGCGAAAAAATCAAGCAATATCAGTGCCGCGTAATATCGAGAAATGTCGGTGCCGCGCAATTCCGAGCAATGTCAGTGCCGCGCAATATCGAGCCATGTAATCGCTGCGCAACATCGAGCAATGCTAGCGCCGCACAATATCGAGCCATGTCGGTGCCGCGCAATATCGAGCCATGTAATCGCCGGGCAATATTGAGCAATGTCAGCGCCGTGCAATATCGAGCCATGTAATCGCCGTGTAATGTCAGCTCCGCACAATATCGAGGGATGTCAGTACCACGTAATATCGAGCAATGTAATCGCCGCGCCATTATGCTCGTTATTGTATACAACAGTTGATATTGCACGCATTGATATTGCACTCAGATTTTGTTCACGTGCTGCTAAGGACAAACAATAACGTTACAAAGAGCTCTCATCCAACTTTTGATGATTTAAAGACCAGCTAACTTCTACTTCTACTTTGTTACTGTCAGGGCGTAGTGCATCGCAGGCAAGTGAAGCCATCAAAATGGTAAAAATAACTTTTTAGGCATATTTACAAATAAAAATGAAATAAAAAAACATCTGTGTTGGTTTAGGCTGCGTATCAATGCAAGACCGGACTTGAATCAGTCTACAGACGTGATCTGCGCAAGGTCCGGAGGAAGGGGGTTCCGGTCTCTGATAGTCCTAGGAAAAAACATGCTTATACTGTTCGTAGTACAGCGTTTGTTACGTCTTGTATAGATGACACGTAGTGAAAAATCGATAGACATGCCAAAAGAAAATCTGATCTATTTATAGCGTTAGCTGTTTTTGTAAATAATGTGACGTGTAGAGCATTAATAATATTGCTCAATTGTAAGGACGTACGCTATAAAGTTGTTTTGATTGTCGTTGATGATCTATTATAAGTACAACTATCTCAATTACACATGAACAAAAAATAAATAAGGATTCATAACTGCTATGATGAATAAGCAAATGATTGTATTAAACGTAGGTCTTCAGATTGTTTTTGAAATTCTCCGATGTGAAGTTTATCACACTTTACTGAACATACTGCGGGTACAAAAGAGGCATCTAAATCGTAATAAAGAACATAAATATCCGGGCGTAAATACCAGAAAAAGATAATACACGAGTTCTTAATGAAAAACACTGCTAGAAAAAGCGTTACACATCATTTTGTCGACGTTTCAATTTCGAGTCGAAACCAAATGGGGAACAACAATGGCGGTTCGTAAATTATATTTTTTACACGAACCTAGCAACCATCGGAAAGGATGCATAATCTTATGGGAACCTATTGTGATGGGATAGATGCAATAACCTATCATGTCAGTGCCGCGCAATATCGAGCAATGTAAGCGTCGCGCGATATCAAGCAATTTAAGCGCCGTGCAATATCGAGAAATGTCAGCGGCGCGCAATATCGAAAAATGCAATCGCCGCGAAATATCGAGCCTCAATGGCGAAGTCGAGGGCTATCAACTCAAGGGTCGTGAGTTCGAATACAGGCTCGAATATTGATAGTTTTTGATGATTGAGAAATATCATACGTATCTGTGGAATATTGATGTAAACAAGTATGGAAGCACATGGTTGTGTGAACTGGCCGTGATGTAACTGAAAACTATCAATCAAGTAGCAATTGAATGCTGTTGAATATTAAGTACATTTTTGAAAATTGAGAATATAATCTTAATATAGGAATAGTCTTAAGCGAAAATGGCAAATACAAGATTCGACCAATTTCGGATTTGTCTTCAATGTTTTAAAATGACATCTGCTGCAGAGATGTCTTAATGCATCAGTGTTGGACAAGTATCTGGTTTCTTTATTTGTATTTTTGAAAACTTACTAATAAAATGTTATGACAAGTGTACCCTAAGCCAGACAATTTACCGACATCGTACACAATTTATCAGACAGTATTAGCTGAATTATTATTCAAGTCATTTCATTTCCAAATATTTTCTAATAATGAGTCTGAAACCTTTTTCCATAGAGAGATATGCCTTGAGGTCGTAAATATCCCTCATTGAATTAGAAATGCATTTTCTCGGTCCGTCGGAATAGTGTTTTTTCATTCATGTTCATTCCTTAACTCGTTCCCATGTGTGGACGCATTGAGCACATCTGCAGCAGACAATGTTTTAAAAACTTTGTTACGAAAGGCAAGATTGCTCATGATGAGTTATATCTTCACAATGTTTTCAACAATGGCTAATAATTGTACCTTCATTAATAGAGTTCTCATGTTTTGCCTAGATGTTTTCAACGTCGTCTGCTGCATATTGGTTGCTTTGTGAATATAAATTACGATCACGGATATCACTGTGACAAGTCAAAATATACCTGCAATATAGCCCGATCACGCACAATACAAATAAAACAACAATACTGTTCGACTTTGGAATGTTCTTTATAAAAGAGAATTGAAAGTATCGACAATTTAAAGTCAAATTTTGAAGAGACAAAACAAAAGATAATTTGTGAAAAAAAGATGTTATAAGCACTTTCTAACTCTTCAATTGTCAAGCAATGTGTTTTTCATATTTCACATTCCTCATTTGTCTCGACTTCGGGGTTTGTCTTAACACGAAGTTAAAACAAAGTATCACAGAAAGAGGATATATATCAGATAACGAAAACAGTAATGCTGTTATTTACCTGATATTCACGTTCAATTGTAACCGTTTTAATCACAGCTGGTAAATCAATTCAACAAAGTCTGGGTCACGGGCGACGAGGAAAGTGCAATGTGTTCTATCTAACCTCCCATAACATATCAAATGCATTCGGTTAATTAGAATTGTACAAAAACACGGATACTCTGGTGAATGGGCGAGATTGTGTCCAGGTTCAAGTTAAATTGGTTTTAAGTCTGAGACAGTAAATCTGTCCCGCATTTTTACGCTTTTAGAATACAAATAAGATAAAACAATCCCTGTGGAATGCAATTTGCAAGAATTTCACATTCACAAATCTATCAAATCAAATAGGTAGATTATGTTGTATTAACTTCAAGAGAAAATGAAATAAAGTTTCAAGAATGTTGGTGTGATAATATGAATTAGGCTGAAGCTGAAATTAGTTCTGCTGTATACTTGTGTGAGTCTGTTGAGAGTAGGTATGTTCCAATGTACAGGTTCACTAAGCGAACAATGTCCGCCTATATATATATGTTATACATGTATAGTCAATTCATGTCTTATACGTTTCGCTGAACTGATACAAGTAAAGTAACGGGTTAATTAATACAGGTTACTTACTAACTAGCTATCAATATTTCCTCGCTGTCCTTTGATAAACATCTTCTAGGTATTCGTGTCGAATTCAAACGATGCTAGGGTTCTGATTTTCTCTTTCACTGCATTTCACAAAGTAGACTCTTCCATGTTCAATTTTCGTCAAATAGAAACGTTGGTAGAATGTAATGTCTAAGTTGCAAATGGCAATGCAGATTTCAAGAGAGACTGCATGTGGTCACAAGCTGTCTCACCTGAATCTGGATTATTTGCAAACGCCTTCAATTGCCTTTGGCAGCGAAAGAGATATGCAAAGTGTATTAATGTAGCGTCATTCACATTCATAACCTATGACAACCGTTGTACATTACCATACCATGTCGAGATTTCACAATATATACACAATTATAGTTATTGCATAAAGATGAAAACATAGATGTAAAACGAGAAAATGCTCATAATGTGAAATTTCTCCTTTTGCCCCAACAAAGACAAGTCGGACAAGTCGCCAGCTGCAATTTCGTCAAAATATGTCATAAGGTTGTATATAGATGAAAACTCAAATAGACAGACTGTGCCCAAATGTTACAAGAGTTAGATTCTTTCTAAAGGAAAAAAACAGATTTATTCTTACTTAAAAAATCAATGAAACTTAATATTAGCTTTTATAGTAAGGCTGAATAAGTGTCCCTTTATACATAAACATGTACCTTGGCTACATTAGTAAATTGCCAATGAGATGAATTTAGCTAAACATTTGAAAGGATTTTGAACTAAAGGAAAATAAAATAAGATGTATTCGAATGCATAATACGCTTATTTATAATGCTCATCTCAATAGTCTGCAATGTTGCTCCGCATAGAATTTTTCTGTCACATTATGAGATTTATTATGCAACTTCTGTTCAATTTTTATTCAAGTCCTTTCTTCCTTTATATTTCCCTGAGATTAGATTTGGTGTGAAAGGAATAGTGTTAGCCGCGTCTATCGACCAAGAGTCTCTCAAAATTGACATTATTTAATGCTCTAGTTGTTTTGTCAGATGTTACGTCTGTATTAAATGTTTATACACTCAAATATCTGTATTAAATGTTTATACACTCAAATATCTGTATTAAATGTTTATACACTCAGATGTTACGTCTGTATTAAATGTTTATCCACTCCGATGTTATGTCTGTCTTAAATGTTTATACACTCAGATGTTACGTCTGTATTAAATGTTTATGCACTCAGATGTTACGTCTGTATTAAATGTTTATACACTCAGATGTTTACGTCTGTATTAAATGTTTATACACTCAGATGTTATGTCTGTATTAAATATTTATACACTCAGATGTTACGTCTGTATTAACTGTTTATACACTCAGATGTTACGTCTGTATTAACTGTTTATACAATAGATGTTACGTCTGTATTAACTGTTTATACACTCCATGTATGGACAGTCACGCCCGAGTCTCCAATGTACTCAGTTATATAATAAATAATAAATATTTTTTAAATATTTTAAGGCAACGACTTGAAGATGTTTTCGTACAAAACTGGAATGAACGGCTTAATCTTTCAAGCAGAGCAACTTTTTACCGTAGATTTGCAGAGTTTAAATTTCAACCATATCTTAATATTGTAAATATGTAGGATTGCCTTAACTTAATTAAGGGTGTCTTCACACCGTCTTGACATCGAAACAGGTCGTTGGACAAAACCAAATAAAATAAGTAGAGAAAATAGAAAATGTCATGTGTGCTCTACACTAGAATTCCATTTTGTGTTTGAATGCTTGTCACAATGAATTTTGTCGAACATTGGAAAAAATGTTTGCCGAGCTGGACTCTGAACTCACAAATCCTGGATTGACAGCCCGCATCGCTACCGGCTGGGCTACCGGGGTTCGGCCTAATTTTGGTAGGAAGTATTATGGAATGTTCAACATCAGTAGAATGAGTATATACCCTACATATTACGTAGGTTTTAAACGTGTCACGACCGAACGAGAACAGTTCAGTTTAAAAGTAATAACATTGCTAAAAGACAATAAAGATATGAAACAGTTCAAAAGTACATCAATCCTTCCCCGTATGAAGTGTTCGCACCTGTATCAGACGGATTTGGAAAATAGTGTGACAAAAGGAGAAGATGAATATGATTAGCAATGTCACTTTTTCTCATGATAGTGCTTAACTATGTTAAAAATCATCATCAATACTTTTGTTAATACGATTTCAAATCAAATACCTTGCACGTGGGAAAGAGTTAACGTTTATATAATTTCTTTTGTTTGATTGTGGCTGTGACATTAAATGAAGGGAAAAATCGTCTTCGGAGAAGAGGTTTTTATAACTTTCCCTCACATACGCGACTTTAAACACCATTTACGTATGCTGTTACACACTGCTGTAAACTACGATAAGGAACAAAGACGACCAAGATCACCCTGCGCAACCGTGCAGTCTTATCTATATATTTACTGCTCGTTCATCATGAATCAATATGTAGTAGAAGCTACTCCAACAATTTGTAATAACTTATTATCAAAAACCAATGCTCGCAATACTAGTTGAAATAATTCAGCGGGATAAGGGTTAAGATTCAATTACACACATGGGATGTCGAAGTAGGTGTCGGTGTAATTCTGTCGACCTAGATCTTCCCGTTGTAATGTGAATTTCAACCAACAGTTTACAATTTAAATGTTATTAGGACAAGTGATACTTTGAACACCTTAACGAATTAAAAATACCCAAAAAACTTACTACATAAAATACGACGATACAAAAGGAGAAAATCGCGTTTATATAGTACATCCCGAACATATACAACACTAGAAAATAAAATGTAATTTATTTTGTGTCTATGTTTTCAATAATGAAAAAAATATTAACGCGTACTTGAAGTCGTTATTTTAGAGACCTCTATTTTGAAATATATGGACAAATATTTTTATAAAAATCTGAAGCACGAGTTATAATGTTCAGGGTTCAGTACACGTGAGCTGAATTACGAGGAAAACCAACACTGTGGACTCTGCGTAAAGTATCGACCCGGATCAGACTATAAGCATGCCGCACAGGCTTACCCGGACAGATACCTTTCGCTGCCTGTAGATTTTCTGTTTCAGGAATGATTACTCTATACCTCTATCTCCCAGAGATCAGCTGATCTGGATCGATACATTACGCAGAGGCCATATTGTTTGTTTTCTCACGGAACGGCTCATTTATGTAATGGAAATCAGATAATTTTATGTTCAAGAGGCTGTACTTGTTACAACAAAAAATGTATATCGGGAGAAACGTGAATTTCGAATAATTGTTTCTAAGGAAAATAATTGATCTCAGCGCAATATTTGACACTTTGTTCTTGGCTTCTGTTTTTGACTTCTCTTCCTGTAAGAAAATGTATAAATCCTGGCGAGGCGTTATTGCAGTTTTACATTCGTTGAAAACACCTCACGTTTAGTATTTATTTTTACTTTTTATTTGCTATTCTAGACGCTTATATATTAGTAGTCTCAATTAATTGTGAGAGTTGGTGATTACCCAAACGTTTCGTCACATATGTATGGCAGTTGTAAGGGTGTGGTTGTCTTCCGACTGCTATTATCAGCTAATATGCGATAAATGGTATCACAAAGTTAATGTATTCTTCTACACAGACGTTGTTATGTCTTTCATTTCTCTGTTCCAACATTGTTTTATGGCTCAGGCATTCTTGATTGTTATATTCAGAGCAATCAATGCTGTTTACGGATACCCTAAAGTGACATTGTTTTGAATATACGATTCGTTACCTATTCCGTCAACAAATTAATTATACGGCGAATGAATATTTTAAAATATCTAGAAAATCCCTTTATAGTCTCCGTTAATAAAGGGAAACATATCTCTTTAGAGTCTCCGTTAATAAAGGGAGACATCTAGTAAATTGATCAGACTAACTTAGCTTTCATTACGTCACAATGACGATGTGACTATTAAAGACACGATACTAGATAACACCAGTGCTCCGGTTCACCTTTACATTTTAAAAGTTTTACAGAAAGAGGTACAACCAGATATTCATATCTATAGGGGCTATTTTCAATTAATTTTAAAAGCGTTATATCCATTTAAATGCTTTACCATTGTAAAAGTGGAAAGTCAATGATAGTAAAAACGTTGTTTGTTGCGTTTTTAGCATGCGTGTGTAATATCTTTAAAATGATCGATAAAACATCTAAATCATATTTAAAGGTCCGCAAGCGCTTGCTAAAAGCTGCAATTTGATTCGTTAGCATAGGCCCAAGGATGTGATGTGTTAGGACAATCTATATGCGTCCCTGCTACTGGAAAGTTACACGGCCAAAGCAGAGGTATAACTGAAGAAAAACTGAAGAAAGTGATATGTCTCGAAATTATTCTTGACGTCGCCTGTTTCAAATTCAAGTGGACGCCAAAAATACCTTTATGATGTATTGGTCATGGTATAAAAGTACTATATTTGGGTTCTCCAAACGCGTTGCACTGGTACTAGTATCGTAGCCTATTACAACAAAATCGCATTCTACTAATACCTTAAAATTTTAATATTATAAAAAAGAGAAAACAAACTGTAACACCATAAAGGTATATTTCCCTTTGGACGGCCATTTTTTCAAAGTGTCGCAAACAACAAATGCTTTGAGATTTCTACACGAATTTTCGTTTTTATAAAACGTACCGTAAAGATAAAAATCTGCGAAATCCCATTTAATTTCGTTGGTTTCTTTGCGAGATATCGCAACAATTGTAAAGATAATATTCCTCTAATAAGGTAAGCGATTTCCGAATAATATGTTTAGTTTGTGGTAGTTTCTGAGCATTCAAAATAGATACAATCGAAGGTCAATAATAAATAAAAGGTTTAACCTGGAATAAAACCAGAAAGTTCATTGCATGAATACGCATCTTGATGAAATCATCTGCCTGATTATTTTCTTTGGATAGAGTTGGCTATTGTTGTTGTTGTAAAAGTTTACAGTTTGTGTCAAGATATTTCATTGGGTGATAGAAACTCATCCCATTTTTCATTGACTGATAGAGACACACTTCCAAAATTTGATTTTTCTTTTTTAAATATTCATGTATATTGTTGGATTACATAGTTGTTATTGTATATTGTTGGATTACATAGCTGTTATTGTACATTCGGGTTTCCGTGTCATGTCTTTGTCGTTCACTTTATCGCGTTGACGTGGAATTCAATATTTTGAACAGTGCTTCCAATCTGTAACAAAACTTGACAAATGGCTTTCACGTCAAATGAAACCTTGAAGTATGTCATTCACACGGATAGATTTGAAATGTGTAATTTTCGGTCTAAATGATTATTCTGTGAAGATTTTCAATTATGCGCGTTAACTCGAACGAAGACTTTAACCAGTATTGGCAGTTGGATATTACTCTGTCATTATATAGGTTTATTATGACGAAATCCTCAGATTTAAATTGCATTAGTCAATGATAATAATAAAGAAAAAGAGACAAAGATGTGACGAAATGGTTCCTGTAATTTACGTTGTATTTTCCCAAATATGTTCCTGTTCAGTTTTACGGACAAGCATGTACACGTACTGTAATATCACTGTACTGTGATGTTAAAACTATTCTCATAACAGACATTCGATAGAGTTTTGGCACAACGGACTTTTCTTAAAAAGTGTCAGTGTGTTATTGCTTTTATGAGTCTGAAACAATTATTAGTATATACCGTTCTATGTTAAGTTAAGACCGGTACATATTTAATGAATTACATTAGCTCTGTAGCTTTAACATAAGAAGCCGAGCCCTAAGCCGAGCCCTGATAGCTCAATTGGTAGTTGTGCGTGCTGTCAATCAAGAGGTTGTGAGTTAGAACCCCAGCTCCGACATTTAACAAACTCAACACGACAAGCGTCATTCGTCTTCCACCAATGGGCAAGCAATATATTCGAAAATACTGTTGTGTGGAGTATTGTTGTGAAAAAAACAACAGGAAACATATAGCAAGGTGAATTGTTAATACTTTCCCATGGGAATATATGTATATCTTATAACATATCTTAGAGTAATGTTGATTTCATTTGACTTTTGTAAGTACTATCGTCTGATAAACATAATGTTAAATAAAGAATGTAAACCGTAGACCTGGAGGATGATGGTGTATACGCCTGTGTATACGTGTATGTTCTCGCTTTATAGATACGTGACTACAACACGTGTAACTATCACCATATGTATGTGAAATTCAGTGTAAAAGGAAACACCACCGGTAGTTAAACTGGTATTTGTATTTACGTTCATAAACAGAGCATATTGAATTAAAAGTACGCTCAACATTCGATGCATTAATACAAATAGAAATCCATAATTATTTAATATTGTTCAATGTTAACAGAATGAAAACATTTGCAATCTCAGACCGTATTCTAATTTTTTACCGATTTAATCTATTTCCATAAATGAATTTCGATCCGTTCTTTTCCTGGAAAATTCTGATAGCTAAATTGATTAAACGTTTCGAAAAATAGCTGGGACATATAAATGAGTCTTTGGGTACAAGGGGTTCAAAAACACATTTAACAAACTCGCAAGGCAAGGAAATGACATACAAAGACAGAGTGTCTGTCTGTCTGATAAATCGGAGAACATATCCATTAATACAACTGGAGGCTATATTGAAAACATTTGAAGAGGTATTTGAAAAGGCTTCAATACTATTTGATTCGCCTGTTTTCTCTCAGTTTAAAAGCCGTTCAAGAATGCTACGAAATTATAAATAAGTTATAAAGGAAATGCATACGATGCGTTACCAGTATCGGGTGTAGTCTCTAAATTCATATTTTTTTAAAATAAATTTCAAACTCTGTATTTTCTGTATTTTTCAATTATAGCCCTTTACCACATACACAAAACATGCAGCAGAGACAACATCTTCGCAAAACTATGGAAAATGTATTTTTTTTAACCAATCATATAGACGCTTTCTGACGCCTCTGCAGCAGACGGCTTTTTGAAAACATAGTGACAAAAGAAGAAATTGCTCAAAACGACCAATTTCTCCTTTTGCCACAATATTTTCCATTTTTGGTCATAGGTTATCCATTCAATTCTAGGGATTTTCTACTTTTTGAGAAAATATGTTCAAAATCGTCTGCTGCAGAATTGTCGTATGAGGGAAAAGGTTAAATCAAAACTATTGACTACAGTTGGATACATTGTGACAAAGTAAATTCTGCTTTTTCATCACGTTTTTCAAATGTTCGTCTGTTGCAGATGACTCAACTTTTGTCTGCGTGTAGCAACATGTTATTGAGATCTAATTTTCCTTAACTCAAGATAATATTAATATTTTTTACTATTGAAGTTTGAATAAATGTTCTTCTATCAGTTCTCTACAGTAATCGTGTGTTTTAAATGTATTGCATGCGATATGAACTTTGTAAAGTATAATGTTCATACAGTTTCTTGTCAGAAATTCAGACGACCATATATCTCACAGAACTGTCGTTTGGCAGCTGACGTTGCAACAGACGACTTTTGAATTAATTTGAAAATGAGAATAGATATGTTTGATTTGACATTTCTTTCGAATCATCTTTAACTCTTTCATCGCCGTTGGCAATATGGAAGTTTTTGCAAACAATACAGATTAATGTGAGTCAGCTCATTAAGTGCTGTCTGACCTGTAATCAGCATTGTTTGCCTTTTGTTTGGCAAAACTCGGCAAAACTCTTACTACATTGAACATTGAATTGCACGAGCAGCTTGACTATGGAAGAGTCTTCTTATGGGAACTCGGTACAAGAAGTAATACAACATGTGGATTTATGTTGAATATGATTAGAACAGCTATCACAGTTAAAGCGCTGACTATCAGGGTTTAAACGTTTTAATCGAGATTTTACCAATAAGCTATCCGACTCTGCTTAAATGGTAATCCACCTAGGTGTTAGCAACTCATTACATGGGTTAATTATGAAAACTCTGACTTCTTAAACTATAGTTCATTATTTTGGTAAATTTAGAATTGATTGCGTCATTATTTTTTGCCCTAAAGTTGCAACACAAATAAACTCAACCGGAAATGTAGACAGCGATTGTAGGTTGAAAAGAAGGTTTATATATGAACGGAGAGATTCAAAGATAGTTGAGCACCTTGACCATGGAAGAGTCTACTTAAAGGTATTCGTTTCGAAAAGGACATTTTATCCTTTAATATTTATTTATTTATTGGGGCTTTACGCCGCTTTCAACAATATTTCAGTTATATCACGGCGACAGTTCACTTATTCATGATCCCTGGGTAAACAAACCAGTACTAGGCTAGAAAATGTGCCTTGCCCAAGGGCACTCCATTTTATCCTTTAAAGATAGTTGAATAGTTTCACAAAATGAAATAATGACACCATTAACGGCAATGTTATCATGTGAGTTTTAAATTTGTACATGTTTATGTAGTAGTACATAAGACTGGCTTTTGAATAGGAGCAGATTTGTCATTGTTCATCCCTGTTTATAATATAGCTCTAGTCATTGTTCATCCCTGTTTATAATATACCTCTAGCCATTGTTCATCTCTGTTTATAATATAGCTCTAGTCATTGTTCATCCCTGTTTATAATATAGCTCTATTCATTGTTCATCCCTGTTTGTAATATAGCTCTAGTCATTGTTCATCCCTGTTTATAATGAAGCTCTAGTCATTGTTCATCCCTGTTTATAATATAGCTCTAGTCATTTTTCTTCCATGTTTATAATATAGCTCTAGTCATTGTTCATCCCTGTTTATAATATAGCTCTAGTCATTGTTCATCTCTGTTTATATTATAGCTCTATTCATTGTTCATCCCTGTTTATAATATAGCTCTAGTAATTTTTCTTCCCTGTTTATAATATAGCTCTAGTCATTGTTCATCCCTGTTTATAATATAGCTCTAGTCATTGTTCATCCCTGTTTATAATATATCTCTAGCCATTGTTCATCCCTGTTTATAATATAGCTCTAGTCATTGTTCATCCCTGTTTATAAATAGCTCTATTCATTGTTCATCCCTGTTTATAATATAGCTCTAGTCATTGTTCATCCCTGTTTATAATGTAGCTCTAGTCATTGTTCATCCCTGTTTATAATATAGCTCTAGTCATTTTTCTTCCCTGTTTATAATATAGCTCTAGTCATTGTTCATCCCTGTTTATAATATAGCTCTAGTCATTGTTCATCCCTGTTTATATTATACCTCTAGCCATTGTTCATCCCTGTTTATAATATAGCTCTAGTCATTGTTCATCCCTGTTTATATTATATATCTTTATGTTCGTCATTAGTCTACGTTCTCGTTCAATGGAATCGGTATGTTTCATCGAAAAAGAAACTTTTTCATGGGAAATTAACATTTTTATTTCATTTTCAAAACATTTTCTCAATATTTGTGAAATTCTCTCAAGAATTGATGGTCCGCCGAAAATAAATAAGATCAACAGCGAGTTTGGTAAGTTGATTGATTGAACAGGGCTAAATGCCTTTTTCAACAATTTTTGATAGTCATATCACACTCATTTGTTTCCTGGCTTTCTCAAACCAGTATTCCATTGAACTTTTTTTCCAAGAAGCTGGGTCCTATTCCACATAGACTGTTAGCCCATTGTTGGAAGACGAATGACGCTTGTCACAATGACTTTTGTCAAACATCGGAATAAAAGTTGGCCGAGCTAGGATTCGAACTCCCGACTGTGCTTCCTGTACTCGGCATAATTGGGTTAGAAGTATTATGGAATATTCAATATCACTAAAAAATAATTATACCCTACATATTACCAGGGACACTATGTTACGTAGGTTGTTTTGGAACGTGTCACGACCGAAGAAAAGCAGTTTAAAAATAATAACATTACTGAAAGAAAATATAAGATGTATGAAACAATTCAAAAGTACATTAATCCCTACCCACACACAGACGTAACTTTACGCACATGTATCAGACGGCTTTGGAAAATATTGTGGTAAACGGAGAAGTTGAATATGAACAGCAATGTCTCTTTTTCTCATGATTGTTTAAATAGTGTAACAATCATCATTAATACGTTTGTTTATATGATTTCAAAGCAAATACCTTGCCCGTGGGAAAGAGTTAGCTGTTTATATAATTTCAAAGCAAATACCTTGCCCGTGGGAAAGAGTTAGCTGTTTATATAATTTCAAAGCAAATACCTTGCCCGTGGGAAAGAGTTAGCTGTTTATATAATTTCAAAGCAAATACCTTGCCCGTGGGAAAGAGTTAGCTGTTTATATAATTTCAAAGCAAATACCTTGCCCGTGGGAAAGAGTTAACTGTTTATATAATTTCAAAGCAAATACCTTGCCCGTGGGAAAGAGTTAACTGTTTATATTATTTCAAAGCAAATACCTTGCCCGTGGGAAAGAGTTAGCTGTTTAATTAATTTCAAAGCAAATACCTTGCCCGTGGGAAAGAGTTAGCTGTTTATATAATTCTAAAGCAAATACCTTGCCCGTGGGAAAGAGTTAACTGTTTATATTATTTCAAAGCAAATATCTTGCCCGTGGGAAAGAGTTAACTGTTTATATCATTTCTTTTGTTGGAATGTGGCTGTAACATTAAATGAAGGGAAAAATCGTGTTCGGAGAAGAGGTTTTTATAACTTACCCTGACATACGCGACTTTAAACACCATTTACGTATGCTGTTACACACTGCTGTAAACTACGATAGGTAACACAGACGACCAAGATCATCCTGCCCAACCGTGTAGTCTTATCTGTATATGTATTGCTCGTGCATCATGAATTAATATGTAGTAGAAGCTACTCCAACAATTTGTAATAACTGATTATCAAAAACCAATGCTCGCAATACTAGTTGAAATAATTCAACGGGATAAGGGTTAAGATTCAATTACACACATAGGATGTCGAAGTAGGTGTCGATGTAATTCTGTAAATGTCGACCTAGATCTTCCCGTTGTAATGTGAGCTTCAACCAACAGTTTACAATTTAAATGTTATTAGGACAAGTGATACTTTGAACACCTTAGCGAATTAAAAATACCCAAAAAACTTATTACATAAACAACGACGATACAAAAGGAGAAAATCGCGTTTATATAGTACATCCCGAACATATACAACACTTTTTAGAAATAAAATATAATTTATTTTTTGTCTATGTTTTCAAGAATGAAAAAAAATATTAACGCATACTTAGTCAGTGATTTTAGAGACCTCTATTTTGAAATATATATGAAAAAATATTTTTTTAAAAATCTGAAGCACGAGTTATAATGTTCAGGGTTCAGTACACGTGAGCCGAATTACGAGGAAAACCAACACTGTGGACTCTGCGTAAAGTATCGACCCGGATCAGACTAAGCATGCCGCACAGGCTTACCCGGACAGATACATTTCGCTGCCTGTGGATTTTCTGTTTCAGGAATGATTACTCTATCTCCCAGAGACGGAATGTGTCGGCATGGATTAGCCTGAACGGACTGCGCAGGCTGATCTGGATCGATACATTACGCAAAGGCCATATTGTTTGTTTTCTCACGGAACGGCTCATTTATGTAATGGAAATCAGATAATTTTATGTTCAAGAGGCTGTACTTGTTACAACAAAAAATGTATATCGGGAGAAACGTGAATTTCGAATCATTGTTTTTGAGGAAAATAATTGATTTCAGCGCAATATTTGACACTTTGTTCTTGACTTCTGTTTTTTACTTCTCTTCCTTGCATTTCACAAAGTAGACTCTTCCATGTTCAATTTTCGTCAAATAGAAAAGTTGGTAGAATTGTTATGTCTAAGTTGCAAACGGCAATGCAGATTTCAAGAGAGACTGCTTGTGGTCACGAGCCGTCTCACCTGAATCTGGATTGTTTTCAAACGCCTTAAATTGCCATTGGCAGCGAAAATGATATGCAACGTGTATTAATGTAGCGTCATTCACATATATAAGCTATGACAACCGTTGTACATTACCATACCATGTCGAGATTTGAGACTGTATTTACCAAATTATAGTTATTGAATAAAGATGAAAACATAGACTGATGTAAAACGAGAAAATGCTCATAATGTGAAATTTCTCCTTTTGTCCCAATGTTTGGACAAGTGGCCAGCTGCAAAATATGTCTAAATGTTGGATATAGATAATAGATAAAAACTCAAATAGACAGACTGTGCTCAAATGTAATATGGTTGTTACTTTACATGCGTTAGATTCTTTCTAAGGGAAAACAGATTTACTCCAACTTGAAAAATCTATAACATTTAATATTAGCTTTTATAGCAAGGCTCTGTAAGTGTCCCTTTATACATAAACATGTACCTTGGCTACATTAGTAAATTGCCAATGAGATGAATTTAGCTGAACATTTTAAAGGATTTTGAACTAAAGGAAAATAAAATAAAATGTATTCGAATGCATAATACACTTATTTGTAACGCTCCTCTCAATAGTCTGCAATGTTGCTCCGCATAGAATTTTTCTGTCAAATTATGAGATCTATTATGCAACTTCTGTTCAATTCTTATTCAAGTCCTCTCTTCCTTTATATTTCCCTGAGATTAGATTTGGTGTGAAAGGACCATTGTGAGCCGCGTCTATCGACCAAGAGTCTCTCAAAATTGACATTATTTAACTATTTCAGCGCCAATGTCAATAACAGGTTTCCGCAAATAGTACAGAGTCAGGGTAGTATCAGCTCGAAACGAGCTGCCTCATCTACAATCAGCATTGCTTGCGTTTTAGTTGCTCTAAATACATGAAAAATGGAGTCGCCCAATTTTGAACATGGAATAGTCTACTTATGGAAATTCAACACTGAAAGGGTTAAAGTTACATTGACTCACAGCTAATGGAGAAACACTTCTAGTTGTTTTGTCAGATGTTACGTCTGTATTAGATGTTTATACACTCAGATGTTACGTCTGTATTAAATGTTTATTTTTCTAAGATGTTACGTCTGTATTAAATGTTTATACACTCAGATGTTACTTCTATATTAAATGTTTATACACTCAGATGTTACATCTGGATTAAATGTTTATACAATCAGATGTTACGTCTGTATTAAATGTTTATACACTCAGATGCAAATATCACCCTGCAGTTTGTTATGTTCGTCATTAGTCTACGTTCTCGTTCAATGAGATCGGTATATTTCATCGAAAAAGAAACTTTTTCATGGGAAATTAACATTTTTATTTCATTTTCAAAACATTTTCTCAATATTTGTGAAATTCTCTCAAGAATTGATGGTCCGCCGAAAATAAATAAGAACACCAGCTAGTTTGGTAAGTTGATTGGTTGAACAGGGCTAAACGCCGTTTACAACAATTTTGTATAGTCATATCACACTCATTTGTTTCCTGGCTTTCTCAAAGCAGTATTCCATTGAACATTTTCTTCCAAGAAACTGGATCCTATTCCACATAGACTGTTAGCCCATTGTTGGAAGACGAATGACGCTTGTCACAATGACTTTTGTCAAACGTCGCAATGAAAGTTGACCGAGCTAGGATTCGAACTCCCGACTGTGCTACCTGTACTCGGCATGATTGGGTTAGAAACATTATGGAATATTCAACATCACTAAAAATAATTATACCCTACATATTACCAGGGACACTATATTACGTAGGTTTGTTTGGAACGTGTCACGAACGAAGGAAAGCAGTTTAAAAATAGTAACATTACTGGAAGAAAATATAAGATATATGAAACAATTCAAAAGTACATTAATCCTTACCCACACACAGACGTAACTTTACGCACATGTATCAGACGGCTTTGGAAAATATTGTGGTAAAAGGAGAAGTTGAATATGAACAGCAATGTCTCTTTTTCTCATGATTGTTTAAATAGTGTAACAATCATCATTAATACGTTTGATTATATGATTTCAAAGCAAATACCTTGTACGTGGGAAAGAGTTAACTGTTTATATCATTTCTTTTGTTGGATTGTGGCTGTAACATTAAATGAACGGAAAAATCGTCTTCGAAGAAGAGGTTTTTATAATTTACCCTGACATACGCGACTTTAAACACCATTTACGTCTGCTATTACACACTGCTGGAAACTACAAAGACGACCAAGATCACCCTGCCCAACCGTGCAGTCTTATCCGTATATTTATTGCTCGTTCATCATTAATCAATATGTAGTAGAAGCTACTCTAACAATTTGTAATAACTGATTATCAAAAATCAATGATCGCAATACTCGTTCAAATAATTCAGCGGGATAAGGGTTAAGATTCAATTACACACATGGGATGTCGAAGTAGGTGTCGATGTAATTCTGTAAATGTCGACCTAGATCTTCCCGCTGTAATGTGAATTTCAACCAACAGTTTACAATTTAAATGTTATTAGGACAAGTGATACTTTGAACATCTTAACGAATTAAAAATACCCAAAAAACTTATTACATAAAAAATAATTAAATTCACCAAACTTCTATCCTCAACTACAAAGAAAAAAATGAATAAACTAGCTAATTATATATCTTTGGCAACAAAACGTAGAAATAGTAATATATAACCATTATTCTATACATGTTTAGCATGCACATAATCATAGTTATATACGAAATTGTTCATCCTCTATGTAGTATATAGTATAACAATTTAACATTCTTAATAAGTGTCTTGATGTAACCGTGTTTGATTTGTGTTAATTCATGTATAAATATGTTTTGTATGACGAGATGCATGTATTTTGTATAAGTCAAATTAAATATGTTCTGTTCATAAAACACGACGATACAAAAGGAGAAAATCGCGTTTATATAGTACATCCCGTATTGAAGTCGTGATTTTAGAGACCTCTATTTTGAAATGTATATTTACAATTTATTATACAAATCTGAAGCACGAGTTATAATGTCCAGGGTTCAGAACACGTGAGCCGAATTACGAGGAAAACCAACACTGTGGACTCTGCGTAAAGTATCGACCCGGATCAGACTAAGCATGCCGCACAGGCTTACCCGGACAGATACCTTTCGCTGCCTGTGGATTTTCTGTTTCAGGAATGATTACTCTATACCTCTATCTCCCAGAGACGGAATGTGTCGGCATGGATTAGCCTGCACGGACTGCGCAGGTTGATCTGGGTCGATACATTACGCAGAGGCCATATTGTTTGTTTTCTCACGGAACGGCTAAGTTATGTGATGGAAATAAAATAATTTTCTTTTCAAGAGACTGTACTAGTTACAAAAAAAAATGTATATCGGGAGGAACGTGAATTTCGAATAATTGTTTTTGAGGAAAATAATTGATTTCATCGCAATATTTGACACTTTGTACTTGACTTCTGTTTTTGAATTCTGTTCCTGTAAGATATAAATCCTGGCGAGGCGTTATTGCAGTTATTGCAGTTTTACATTCGTTGAAAACACCTCACGTTAAGTATTTATTTTTACTTTTTATTTGCTATTCTAGACGCTTATATATTAGTAGTCTCAATTAGTCGTGACAGTTGGTGATAACACAAACGTTTCGTCACATATTTATGGCATTTTTATGGGTGTGGTTGTCTTCCGACTGATGTTATCAGCTAATATGCGATAAATGGTATCACAAAGTTAATGTATTCCTCTACACAGACGTTGTTATGTCTTACATTTCTCTGTTCCAACATTGTTTTATGGCTCAGGCATTCTTGATTTTTATAATCAGAGCAATCAATGCTGTTTACGAATACCTTAAAGTGACATTGTTTTGAATATACGATTCGTTACTTATTCCGTCAACAAATTAATTATACGGCGAATGAATATTTTAAAATATCTAGAAAATCCCTTTATAGTCTCCGTTAATAAAGGGAAACACATCTCTTTAGAGTCTCCGTTAATAAAGGGAGACATCTAGTAAATTGATCAGACTAACTTAGCTTTCATTACGTCACAATGACGGTGTACGTATTAAAGACGCGATTCTAGATAACACCAGTGCTCCGGTTCACCTTTACATTTTAAAAGTTTTACAGAAAGAGGTACAACCAGATATTCATATCTATAGCGACTGATTTCACCTAATTTTAAAAGCGTTATAAACATTTAAATGCTTTACCATTGTATTTTTGAATTAACATGAATTTTTATTTTGGGCCGGTGGCCTTATGTTACAAAATAAACAATATCTTATCTTATCTTATCTTATTTAAATGCTTTACCATTGTAAAAGTGGAAAGTCAATGATAGTAAATGATAGTAAAAACGTTGTTTGTTGCGTTTTTAACATGTGTGTGTAATATCTTTAAAATTATTTAAAGATCGATAAAATATCTAAATCATATTTTAAAGGTAGATCTAATATGTTTTCAAATTGTTCCAACACATTGAGTGTTCCGCAAGCGTTCGCTAAAAGCTGCACTTTTATTCGTTAGCGTAGGCCCAATGATGTGATGTGTTAGGACAATATATATGCGTCCCTGTTACTGGAAAGTTACACGGCCAAAGCACTGGTATAACTGAAAAAAACTTAAGAAACTGATATGTCTCGAAATTATTCTTGACGTCGCCTGCTTCAAATTCCAGTGGACGCCAAAAATACCTTTATGATGTATTGGTCATGATTTAAAAGTACTATATTTGGGTTCTCCAAACGCGTTGCACTGGTACTAGTATCGTAGCCTATTACAACAAAATCGCATTCTACTAATACCTTAAAGATTTAATATTATAAAAAAAAAAAAAAATGTAACACCAATAAGGTATATTTCCCTTTGGACGGCCATTTTTTCAAAGTGTCGCAAACAACAAATGCTTTGAGATTTCTACACAAATTATTGTTTTCATAAATTGTACAGTAAAAATAAATATCTGCGAAATCCCATTTAATTTGGTTGGTATATTTGCGAGATATCGCAACAATTGTAAAGATAATATTCCTCTAATAAGGTAAGCGATTTCCGAATAATATGTTTAGTTTCTGGTAGTTTCTAAGCAATCAAAATAGATACAATCAAAGGTCAATACTAAATAAAGGTTTTAATCTGGAATAAAACCAGAAAGTTGAATGCATGAAAATGCTTCTTGATGAAACAGCTGCCTGATTATTCTCTTTGGATAGAGTTGGCCATTGTTGTTGTAAATGTTTACAGTTTGTGTCAAGATATTTCATTGGTTGATAGAAACTCATCCCATTTGTCATTGACTGATAGAGGCACACCTCCAAAATTAGATTTTTCTATTTTAAATATTCATGTATATTGTTGGATTACAAAGTTGTTATTGTACATTGTTGGATTACATAGTTGTTATTGTACATTCGGGTTTCCGTGCCATGTCGTTGTCGTTCACTTTATCGCGTTGACGTGAAATTCAATACTTTGAACAGTGCTTCCAATCTGTAACAAAACTTGAAAAATGGCTTTCACGTCAAATGACACCTTGAAGTGTGACATTCACACGGATAGATTTGAAATGTGTAATTTTCGGTCTAAATGATAATTCTGCAAAGCAGTTCAATTATGCACGTTAATTCGAACGAAGACTTTAACCAGTATTGGCAGTTGGATATTACTCTGTCATTATATAGGTTTATTATGCCGAAATCCTCGGATTTAAATTGCATTAGTCAATAATAATAATAAAGAAAAAGAGACAAAGATGTGACGAAATGGTTCCTGTAATTGACGTTGTATTTTCCCAAATATGTTCCTGTTCAGTTTTACAGACAAGCATGTACACGTACTGTAATATCACTGTACTGTGATGTTAAAACTATTCTCATAACAGACATTCGATAGAGTTTTGGCACAACGGACTTTTCTTAAAAAGTGTCAGTGTGTTATTGCTTTTATGAATCTGAAAAAATTATTAGTTTATACCGTTCTATGTTAAGTTAAGACCGGTACATATTTAATGAATTACATTAGCTCGGTAGCTTTAACATAAGAAGCCGAGCCCTAAGCCGAGCCCTGGTAGCTCAATTGGTAATTGTGCGGGCTGTCAATCCAGGGGTTGTGAGTTAGAACATCAGCTCCGACATTTAACAAACTCAACGTGACAAGCGTCATTCGTCTTCCATCAATGGGCTAGCAATCTATTCGGAAAGACTGTTGTGTGGAGTATTGTTGTGGGGAAAAAACAGGAAACACATGGCAAGGTGAATTGTTAATACTTTCCCATGGGTATATATGTATATCTTATAACATATCTTAGTTTAAGGTTGATTTCATTTGGCTTTTGTATGTACTATCGTCTAATATACACAATGTTAAATAAATAATATAAACCGTTCCAAAGATCTGGAGGATGATGGTGAATACGCCTGTGAATTTATACGTGTATGTTCTCGCGTTATAGATACGAGACTACAACACGTGTAACTATCACCATTTGTTTATGAAATTCAATTTAAAAGGAAACAGTACCGGCGGTTAAACAAGTAGTTGTATTTACGTTCATAAACAGAGCATATTGAATTCAAGAGTAAGCTCAACATTCGATGCATTAATACAAATAGAAATCCATAATTATTTAATATTGTTCAATGTTAACAGAAGGAAGACATTTGCAATCTCAGACTTTAATCTAATTTTTCACCGATTTAATCTATTTCCAAAAATGAATTTCGATCCATTCTTTTCCTGGAAAATTCTTATAGCTAAATTGATTAAACGTTTCGAAAAATAGATGGGACATACAAATGAGTCTTTGGGTACATGGGGTTCAAAAACACATTTAACAAACTCGCAAGGCAATGAAATGACATACAAAGACTGAGTGTCTGTCTGTCTGATAAATCGGAGAACATATCCATTAATACAACTCGAGGCAATATTGAAAACATTTGAAGAGGTATTTGGAAAAGCTTCAATACTATTTGATTCGCCTGTTTTCTCTCAGTTTAAATGCCATTCAAGAATGCTACCTAATTATAAATAAGTTATAAAGGAAAGGCAAAACGATGCGTTACCAGTATCGGGTGTAGTCTTTTACCTAAATTCATATATTTTTTAAATAAATTTCAAACTCTGTATTTTTCAATTATAGCCCATTACCACATGCACAAAATATGCAGCAGACAACATCTTGGCAAAATTTTGGAAAATGTATTTTTTAACCCATTACATAAACGCTTTCTGACGCCTCTGCAGCAGACGGACTTTTGAAAACATAGTGACAAAAGAAGAAATTCCTCAAAACGAGCAATTTCTCCTTTTGCCACAATATTTTCCATTTTTGGTCAAAGGTTATCCATTCAATTATAGAGATTTCTATTTTTTGACAAAATATGTTCAACGTCGTCTGCTGCAGAATTGCCGTATGAGGGAAAGGGTTAAATGAAAACTATTGACTAGAGTTGGATACATTGTGACAAAGCAAATTTCTCCTTTTGCATCACATTTCAAATGTTCGCTGTATCAATAACGTCAAAGTTTGTCTACGTATAGCAAAATGTTATTTAGATCCATATTTTCCTGAACTCAAGATAATGTTAATATTTGTTACTATTGAAGTTTGAATAAATGTTCTTCTATCAGTTCTCTACAGTAAATGGTGTGTTTGAAATGTATTGCATGCGATTTGAACTTTGTAAAGTATAATGTTCATACAGTTTCTTGTCAGAAATTCAGACGACCATATTTCTCACAGAACTGTCTTTTGGCAGCTGACGTTGCAACAGACGACTTTTGAATTAATTTGGAAATGAGAATAGATATGTGTGATTTGACATTTCTTTCGAACCATCTTTATCTCTTTCAGCGCCGATGGCAATATGGAAGTTTTTGCATACAATACAGATTCATGTGAGTGAGCTCATTAAGTGCTGTCTGACCTTTTGTTTGGCAAAACTCTTACTACATTGGAAATGGAATTGCCCGAGCAGCTTGACCATGGAAGAGTCTTCTTATGGGAACTCGGTACAAGAAGTAATACAACATGTGAATTTATGTTGAATATGATAAGAACAGCTATCACAGTTAAAGCGCTGACTATCAGGGTTTAAACGTTTGAATCGAGATAAGCTATCCGTCTCTGCTTAAATGGTAACCCACCTAGGTGTTAGCAACTCATTACATGGGTTAATTATGAACACTCTGACTTCTTAAACTATAGTTCTAGTCATTATTTTGGTAAATTTAAAATTGATTGCGTCATTATTTTTCGCCCTAGAGTTGCAACCCAAATAAACTCAACCGGAAATGTAGACAGCGATTGTAGGTTGAACAGAGGGTTTATATATGAACGGATAGATTCAAAGATAGTTGAGCACCTTGACCATGGAAGAGTCTACTTAAGGGTATTCGTTTCTAGAAGGACATTTTATCCTTTAATATTTATGTTATCATATGAGTTGTTCATCCCTGTGTATAATACAGCTCTAGTCATAGTTCATCCCTGTTTATAATATAGCTCTTGTCATTGTCCATCCCTGTGTATAATACAACTCTAGTCATTGTTGATCCCTGTTTATGATATAGCTCTAGTCATTGTTCATCCCTGTGAATAATATAGCTCTAGTCATTGTTCATCCCTGTTAATAATATAGCTCTAGTCATTGTTGATCCCTGTTTATAATATAGCTCTAGTCACTGTTCATCCCTGTTTATAATATAGCTCTAGTCATCGTTCATCCCTGTGTATAATATAGCTCTAGTCATTGTTCATCCCTGTTTATAATATAGCTCTAGTCATTGTTCATCCCTGTTTATAATATAGCTCTAGTCATTGTTCATCCCTGTTTATAATATAGCTCTAGTCATTGTTCATCCATGTTTATAATATATCTCTAGTCATTGTTCATCCATGTTTATAATATAGATCTAATCATTGTTCATCCCTGTTTATAATATAGCTCTAGTCATTGTTTATCCCTGTTTATAAAATAGCTCTAGTCATTGTATATCCCTGTTTATAATATAGCTCTAGTCATTGTTTATCCCTGTTTATAATATAGCTCTAGTCATTGTTGATCCCTGTTTATAATATAGCTCTAGTCATTGTAGATCCCTTTTTATAATATAGATCTAGTCATTGTTCATCCCTGTTTATAATACAGCTCTAGTCATTGTTCATCCCTGTTTATAATATAGCTCTAGTCATTGTTCATCCCTGTTTATGATATAGCTCTAGTCATTGTTCATCCCTGTTTATAATATAGTTCTAGTCATTGTTCATGCCTGTTTATGATATAGCTCTAGTCATTGTTCATCCCTGTGTATAATATAGCTCTAGTCATTGTTCATTCCTGTTTATAATATAGCTCTAGTCATTGTTCATCCCTGTTTATAATATAGCTTTAGTCGTTCTTCGTCCCTGTTTATAATATAGCTCTAGTCATTGTTCATCCCTGTTTATAATGTAGCTCTAGTCGTTGTTCATCCCTGTTTATAATATAGCTATAGTCATTGTTGATCCCTGTGTATAATACAGCTCTAGTCATTGTTCATCCCTGTGTATAATACAGCTCTAGTCATTGTTCATCCCTGTTTATAATATAGCTCTAGTCATTGTTCATCCCTGTGTATAATATAGCTCTAGTCATTGTTGATCCCTGTTTATAATATAGCTCTAGTCATTGTTGATCCCTGTTTATGATATAGCTCTAGTCATTGTTCATCCCTGTTTATAATATAGCTCTAGTCTTTGTTGATCCCTGTTTATAATATAGCTCTAGTCATTGTTGATCCCTGTTTATGATATAGCTCTAGTCATTGTTCATCCCTGTTTATAATATAGCTATAGTCATTGTTGATCCCTGTTTATAATGTAGCTCTAGTCATTGTACATCCTTGTTTATAATATAGCTCTAGTCATTGTTCATCCCTGTTTATAATGTAGCTCTAGTCAGTTCAGCCCTGTTTATAATATAGCTCTAGTCATTAAAACATTTTAGAAGCGTTTGAACGATGTTGTTGATCACATTTATTCAATTGTTTGCTTCAAATGTCTTCTCCTTTATTCCTTCAAATGCTTTGGATTCATGCACAATTGCCATGGCATCTGAAAGAAAAAATAATGAAAACTTAAGAAAATCTTCACTTCCGAAAGTGTTGGGACGATTTTCAAATATTTTTTAGAAATGTTCCTTGGGTGACCCTCTATCACACTTCTTCAAGCCATGTAGATTGGTCGCAAAACATGGCCAGGGGGCGGGGCTTTTTTGTTATATATGGCTATAGTAAAAGCTTAAAAAATCTTCTCCTCCGAAAATGTCTAGCCGATTTTTAAATACTTTTGTGGAAATGTTCTTTGGGTGACCCTCTATCCCGTCTATCTGATTCCGTCAAACCATCTTGATTGGTCGAAAACTCTGGCTGCCAGGGGGGCAGGGATATTTTGCCTTATATGGCTATAGTGAAAAAATTTGCTCCTCCGAAAGTGTCAGGCCGATTTTCAAATAATTTTGCAGAAATGTTTCATGGGTGACCCTGTTTCAAATTCCTACAAGCCATGTTGATTGGTCGAAAAAACATGGCCACCAGGGGGCGGGGTTATTTTGCCGTATATGGCTATAGTGAAAACTTAAAACATCTTCTCCTCCGCAAGTATCTGGCCGATTTTCAAAAAAGTATGTAGAAGTGTGCCTAGGGTGACTCTCTATCAGATTCGTTCAAGCCATGTTGACTTGTCGAAAACATGGCCTCCAGGGGGTGGGGCTTTTTTGCCTTATATGGTTGTAGTGAAAACTTAAAAAAAATTCTCCTCCGAAAGAGTTGCGACGATTTTCAAACAGTTTCGTAGAAATGTTCCTTGTGTTTCCCTCTATCGGATTCTTTCAAGCCATGTTGAGAGGTAGAAAAACATGGCCGCCAGGGGGCATGGTTGTTTTGCTCTATATGGCTATAGTGAAAACTTACAAAATCTTCTCCGACGAAAGTATCTGGCCGTTTTTCAAATAATTTTTTAGAGTTGTTCCTGCAGTGACTCTCTATCAGGTTTTACCAAGTCATGTTGATTGGTCGAAAACTATGGCCGTCAGGGGGCGGGGCTATTTTTGCATAATATGGCTATAGTGAAAATTTAAAAAATGTTCTCCTCCGAAAATGTCTAGCCGAATTTCAAATATGTTTGTAGAAGTGTTCCATGGGTAATAATAATAATAATAATAATAATAATAAAATCTTTATTTAACGAAGGTTGCACATTAAGTAATATAACAAATGAATTGCATATGACTTATCTGCCATGTGGCCTTCAAATAGAAACTACATTTCAATTTGAATAAGGTGAATGTTAGTATGATACTATGATACAATGTACTTAAGATGGTGAATGATAGATGAGAACATGAAATGATAAAACAGTAGGCAGACACAAATGAACTGTTATGTTTGCTTTTATGCAAATATAAACATTGATATTCAACATGTTATTGAATTAAGTTGTTATTGGGATAGGGTCTTATTTTTCTTGTAGTAAGTGATATTTCACTCTATTTTTGAAAGTTTTATTGTTGCTGATATTGCGAATTTCCAATGGTAATTCATTCCAAACACGCATTCCATAGAAGGTAAATGTATTTTTGCCGTAGTTAGTGCGAGGTATATAGGGTAGAGTAAGATCATTGTTTGTTTGTGATCTCAGAGTATACGATTGGTTTTTAGATATTGTTATTACATCATTCATATAGGACGGCGTCATGTTGTTAATTGTTTTATGAATGAGAACCGCAGCATGGTAACGACATCTTTTGTCAAAATTAAGCCAACCCATTGATTGTAGAATACACTCGGAATTTGATCTTTTGGCTTGGTTTAGAACCAGTCTTGCGGCTCGTTTTTGAAGCTTAATAATTTTTATTGCGTTTTTTCTTTGACAAGTACCCCAAATATGGCAACAATAATCAAGCAGTGGTACAATGTAGGCATTGTAGAACATCGTTTTCATGTCAAAAGTGATGAGGTAAGATATTCGTTTAAGCAATGAAATTTTGGTGTTAATATTTTTTCTGACTTTCGTTACTTGAGTGTTCCACGAGAGTGTTTGGTCAATATAAATCCCTAATATTTTTTGTTCAGTTACATTGTTTAAAGCTACATTATCTATTGTCAATTTAAGTTTACTTGAAGATTTTATTTTGTTGGCTGTTCCAATAAGCATACATTTCGTTTTCGAGGAATTGATCGCCATGTTGTTAACTTTACACCAATTTCCAATATTGCTCAGTTTTGTTTGCAGCGTGATTTGAATGTCAGATACACTTTTGCCTGATTGATTCAATGTTGCGTCGTCGGCATACATATCAATGTTATTGTTTTCACACTCGTAAACAATGTCGTTTATATAAATTAAAAAAAGCAGCGGTCCGAGGATCGATCCTTGAGGCACGCCAGATTGTATAAGGAGTTCATCAGATCTGTTGTTTTCTACTACGACACTTTGTTTTCGATTTTTTAAGTAAGAATTAAAAAGTCTTAATGCTGATTCATTAAAATGATAAAGTTTAAGTTTGTGGAGTAAAATTGTATGATCAACTAAATCAAAGGCTTTACGGAGGTCCAGGTACACACTGCCGATGAGTTTTCCTTCGTCTATATCTTTCATCCAAGAATCTATTAACCTTGTCAGTGCTGTAACACAAGAATGGTCTTTTCGGAAACCGGACTGATATTTGTGTATTATATCAGTTTTTTTAAAATATTCATGTATATGATTAGCAATGTGTCTTTCAAAGATTTTTGACAATGTTGGCAATATGGAAATAGGCCGATAGTTTGCCGGGTCTTCACGAGTACCAGATTTAAAGAGAGGAATAACTTTCGCTTGTTTTAATTTATCAGGAAAAGTCCCACTTGCTGATAGGGTGACCCTCTATCAGATTCCTTCAAGCCATGTTGAGTGGTCCAACAACATGACCATGGGCAGAGCTGTTTTGCCTTATATGGCTATAGTGAAAACTTAAAAAGTCTTCTCCGACGAAATTATCTGGCCGATTTTCAAATAAGTTTGTAGAGGTGTTGCTTTGGTGACTCGCCATCTGATTTCACCAAGATATGTTGATTGGTCTTAAAATAAAGCTGACAGAGGGCGGGATGTTAGCCTTATATTGGCTTTAGTGAACACTTTAAAAATGTCTCCTCCAAAACTATTTGGCCGATTTTCAAATAATTTTGCAGAAATGTTCCTTGGGTGACACTCTACGAGATTCCTTCGAGCCATGGAGATTGGTAAAAAACATGGCCACCAGGGGGCAGGGCTGTTTGGAGATTTAATGTTTGCCTAGTGGCAGTGGAGCGATACTGGCCCTCTTGGGCCTCTTGTTCCCTTATACGTATTATGTTGGTCTAGAGTTGTGATGGATGTGTAACTATATGAAATGCCTGCGATTAATTATATACGCGTTGAATTATTACTTATAAATGTGTTCATACAAAAAACATTGTACGCAATATAATTGGCAATATATATATATGGCGGAAACAACATTTTAATGTTTATTATGTTCGGTCATTATTACTTTGTACATGGTGTAAACAGCTTTATATACGTTGTTTTTTATGATTATGATGCTTTCCGGCATTATCTGGAATAATTTATAAAACGGAAAAGGCACTGCATATCATGAAAAATGTACCATGTCAAATATAATATGTACCAAGTATACATGAAATGTACTGCGTATAATACAATACCACATATTAAAATAGTAAAGATGTACCATAGTATTCAATTAATGTAGGTCAATATCAGACTGGAGGACATGCCATATACCAGTACATCGTTCGCTTCCTGTTTATGAATTCAATATGAATACTTCATCAATTAACATGATCATGTGATGGTACATTCATTGGCAAAAGTAACTGAAATATAAGTGTTGATGATTCTATTCAACATTTAAATATTACAAAGAATCGATTGCATTCTTTTGTCATACTGAGATTCAATAAGTATGGCTGGTGTCTTTTTGTTATTATTCTAAATACCTAGGACATGTATTTATATTTGATAACTGAGCCGTCCCAAGAGAAAACCAACATATTGGCATCTGCGTGATGTATCGACCACATCAGCCTCCGCAATCCGCGCAGACTGATCCAGGCCGACACATTCAGTCTCAGGGAGATAGAGGTAAAGAGTAATGATACATGTACCTGAAACAGAAAAGTGTCAATCCGGGTTAGCCCGCACGGCATGCTTAGGCTGGTCCTGGTCGATACTTTACGCAGAGTCCACAATGTTGGTTTTCTCGCGGGACGGCTCAACTGGTGTAAATAGTATCATAACTTGCATAGATCACCCAGTAGACTAGTTAAGGAGGAGTGAACTGTTCTTTTCTCTCAAATAGCTCTCTTTTTACTCAACCAAACCCTATTTTATGGGTACTCAAAATGATTTTCTTAAATCATAGGGTTGAAGTGTCGAATAGGGATTTTAGAACATGAAAAAATGCCCCTAATCTAGAGGATCAGCCATAAAAAAACGTCATCATGTAAATGTCGAATAAGTGTTTGAAAACAGAAACAGCATGGACAAATCGCTAATCATGATGGTGGTAGTTTACATTTGATCAGCGCTTCATTTATCAAACCTTCGGACATTTGCAAACTTCACAAATCCAGTTCAACCTATAAATATATGCACCATGGTCAATTGTTCACCAATAAGTCACTCATGGTTTCAAAAAACTATTTTGCAAACATTTATGTTTTGAAGCAGATAATGTGGATGCCCATCCATTTATGTATCTTCAATAGCCATTGATATGAAAACCTGAGCACATTTTTAACTGATAAAGAAAACCGTCCATCTTCACATATATACTATGTGATTATTGCGCGGGTGCATCCGTGTTAATCGTCTTGATCGCGCATGCGCCGTATTTTACCGTCAGCTCTCGGATATTTCCGTAGCAGTTCGTCACTAGACTGGTTCTCGTTCGAGTTTGCAATAGAATATTAAGATTAGTGAACCAGTCTATTTATATGTGAATAGTTTTTTTATAATTAAAACCGTAGTTTTTTAATAACACCCACCGCTGCCACCAGGTCACCCATCCAGGCACTAACCGCGATGAACATTGCTAAACTTTACACAAAGGTCAACCACTGTACCAACGTCACTATAAAAGCCGGCTTTCACAGCAAGGCGGTATAATTGATATGTATACCTATATTTAGACCCCGTTCCCGTTACATTAGGAAAATGGGAATATTTTCATTAATGCGAAGTTATTGTGCTAAATGTTACGATTTTAGGAATATATTAAGGGAAAAAACGGACGCGCATGCGGAGACAAATGTTTACAATCATTTTGGGAAATCGAGGTCAACACGTTGGGAAAAGGTATTTTTGTTTTCGTTTTACGTATTTAACCAAAAATCTGTTGTTATCATATATTTATATCATATATTTAAAAGCGGGTTTCGTGTTTTTCAAATTAAACAGTATTTCATAAGCCATACAATGCTGATTCCCTCGCCGATTGCTGCATCTTGTAGCAACTCTTGTATCTTGTATAATTACTTATTTAACACGAACCAATATTGTATTTATGTCGATAATAGGCAGCAACACAATCAACACAAACAAGTTTAAACTACACAATTAATAAAAGAGCCCTGTGTTCCATAGTCACAAAACTCAAAACCTGTTTTGCGAAACCTATATAGGTTGTGTCGATATACCGTTCCTTAGTCGGTTAACCAAACATGTTCTACCTGTTTTCCATTCATAAAACAGGTAGGTTTCGTTCAGTTTGATAGGCATAGCTTAAACTGTTTATGTTGTGTTTACTATGGAACACAGGGCAGATCTATGTTATCTATTACAGAAGGAAAACTGAACCGGAACAAGAAACATCACACGGATGAACAGCGGTTATACAACTTCCTGATTATAGGTTATTGACCCTGTACTGTGAAATCATCGTTGGACCGAGGTCTCTCTTTGGCTGGTCCAACGATGATTTCACAGTACAGGGTCAATAACCTTTGTATTGCATACTTTCATATTGTAAACTATTTGCTTTACGTTGTGGAGATTTTTGTTATTATCTAGAATTGATAAATCTGCTTCCGAATTAGAAAGAAACTGTTTGTTTACATAAGTAGTAATTGTTGTGCAAATGCCGTTTGAATTATAACGGTGACGTATTTTTTTTAAATGACGCCATGCACGTGCATAACCAACATTTTAGACGCGTGATTTAGACCGTTTTCATGTCAAAAACGTACTTTTAGCATGAGACAGTAAGAAATTGTCCATGATCAATATATGAGAATTTAACATTACAAAGTCCCGTGAGGTTTAACAATGATATTTAGTTCAGCTATCTTTGTTAACATAACAAAAGTAGTCCCTAGCATGTTAATTATGCAGAATTTTCGCACGTCCTTATCTACGGTCATGATCACTCCTTGACAGCGGTCATGACCACTTTCTTCAATGCAAAGTAAACGGGACAATATGAACGTATGCAATAAGGATAATTATTTACTATATAATCGATAACGAAATATAATAGGAGGTAACAAATCTAGTAGCCATGTTTAGTTCAAGCCAGACGTATTTAGTTTACTTAAGTACGTTCTTCGAATTGTTTACCATCGTCGTGCACTATCAATAGCCATTCTCTGTAAGCATTTGCACGTCCATATAGGGAGTACAGCATGCATGGTCAAAGATTTTCTTCAAACTTCATATATTTTCTCAACTTGGTCCAAAAAACTAAGGGAGGTAATTTGTATTTGTATTTTTCTGAATATTTCACTGATGTTAACATGTGAAATATGTTTAAGCAAATTATTTGACATTGCGTGCCCAAAAAGTTTAAAAGCTTACAGAGAATGGCTATTAAATAGTTGGCGAGCAACGATATAGAACACCGGGCACCAAACTACGAGCATATACACGCATCTTACTATAACCCCGGTGTCTAGAGTTCAATATATTTAGTATCAAAATAAATTAGGAAAAAAGAATCAATGTATATATCAAATCAAAGTCGAGATGTAAACTGTATAGTTGACTGGTTAATAGCAGTCAAAAAATAATTAAGAGATTAGTACGTGTGGGGTTCGAACCCACGCGGACATTCGTCCATTGGAACTTAAGTCCAACGCCTTAACCACTCGGCCAACGTACTCATATGAATAATTTCAACGCTATACACAATCTAAGCAGTATTCCTTGCTAGTCTATACTCTTTCGTATTCAACAGTGTGAAAGGATACTCTTTCGTATTCAACAGTGTGAAAGGATTAGTAAACATTATACATATAAATAGTACGAGCGTTTGCTTCTGCAGCAAAGATCATGTCTGGTTTTAATGAGATTGCGTGAAATTAATCAAAAGGGTTTACACAGTCATGTGACAATACCATCTTAACGTGTATTATGATTACCTGCATTTAATTATAAAGAACATAAATTTACCGGTTTAGCATAATTTTCTGTTTTAAAATGTATATTTGGAATTTGGAATATAGAAAAAAATCTTCAATCGTGTTTCAGTCGGCTGTTATCGGAAAAAGATATCTTCTGATTTAAAAACCGTCCATTGCGGACAACCTTCGCAAGTAAAATGGCTGACTTCTGAGCTGAATGATCGACACATCAATAATGTATGATAGATGCGCATGCAGTTCTAACTTGTATATATATATATATATATGTCTACTTAAGGCATTAGGGGGACCGTATATTTTTTACAGCATTATGGAGACAATTTGTATAATTTTTATTTTATACTTTATATTGTGTTTTTGTTAATAATCTGGTTCTAAAATGATCATCTATCATGTGTACATGATTTGGGCCTCAACAATTAATAAACAAAAATTTACGTTTTTGTTGGTCTCCTTAAAAATTGGTAAGTATGTTACAGGTTTTTAGGAGACACACACATATATATATCTATATATATATATATATATATATGAGCCAGTCCACGAGAAAACCAACATAACGGACTCTGCGTAATGTATCGACCCAGATCAGCCTGCGCAGTCCGCGCAGGCTAATCCGGGCCGACACATTCCGTTTCAGGGGGATTGATGTATAGAGTATTGATTCCTAAAACAGAAAATCCACTGGAGGCGAAAAGTGTTTGCCCGTATTACCCTGCGCAGCGTGCTTAGGCTGATCTGGGTCGATACTTTACGCAGAGTCCACAATGTTGGTTTTCTCGTGGTACGGCTCATATATATATTTATCACATGACAATGCTTGTATCCCATGTAATAACCCATTACGTATTTCTTTTTATTATATAACCTATAAATAGACGCCTTTTCATTGGCTAAAAAGTAATTTTTTAGAAAAAATATCTAGCGATATTGACCGTTTTTTTCTGATATTGACCAGTTTTATAAATAGTAACAGGGGAAGACCGGGGAAATCCACGAGCCGCCTATTAATATCCTTCGCCTTTATCCGTACGCTACGGAATTTTCCGAGGCGCGTTCCGAATGACCACGTAAACTTCCGAGTGGTCATTCCGGTGACGTAGTTTTTTTTAAATGACGTCATGCACGTGCATTACCAACATTTTAGACGCGCGTTTTAGACTGTTATCATGTCAAAAACGTACTGTTATCATGAGACAGAAATACAACATACAACAGTAATGTTCCTTGAGTGGTCCTCTGTTTTCTTTTAAGTTGATCAATATCAAAACGATATGATAAATTGAGGGTTATACAATAAAACAGGTATGGGCTTTTCAGCTGTTATACATGATGTTGATATGTACCAAAAAATCATTATTGACCTCGGCTATCGCCTCGGTCAATAAAGATTTTTTTTGGTGCATATCACATCATGTATAACAGCTGAAAAGTCCATAATTGTATAATATACAACGTGTGTAATATAACATGACCTAATACTAGGAAAAAATGACGTCACGTCATCGTTTTGACGTCATACGTTAGTCACTTTGGCGCCAAAACCTGTAAATTTCATCTAGAAATATTGTAAACGTTAAGTACTTTTGTATCGAAATAAGCCTCATAAGTCACTTTATGTGATAAATATAATATCTCATGAGTGTTATTTATTATACCTTTTAATAAACTAAGCTGAATATCACCTCGGAATAATTATTTGTGGCATTGTTATACGGTTTACTGACGAAATTAAAATAGCTTTGGAAAACCCGATTTTCTGTGTGTGTTTCGTCATGTGATAAAAAGAATCTGACATTTGTTGTCATTTCATAAATATAGGATCCATCATGAGTTTTCTTTGGAGATCTAGATTTCTTAAATGAGTCTAGAAAAAGACGGTTATTAACCGAGCCTCTTGGCGAGGTTAATAACTCTCTTTTTCGAGACGAATTTAAGAAATCTTCTCCAAAGAAAAACGAGTGATGGATTCTTTTTATCACCTAAACAGTGTGTTTTAATGAAAAATATTGACAACATCAAAACAAAGACCGAATAACATATTCTTCATAAGAACTTGTGATTCACCGCATAAAAAAGTAGTCCTCATAATTTTTCAATAAGAAGAAAAAAAAAAACAATGTTTTAAACAATTAAGACTCGTTATTTATTCAAAATAACGTATTATTGCATTTTTCAATGTGTAAAATTTAACAACTTAACAATAAACATAATAAAGATAAAGGTCAAAATGACGTCATCAGTAGTCGCGTGTATGACGTGTTTTTGTTATCACACATGTTGGATATCGTTGTTCCGTGATTTGTTCTCAACTTGAAAATAAGGGTATTTATGTGATAAATATAGGATCCATCATGAGTTTTCTTTGGAGATCAAGATTTCTTAAATGAGTCTAGAAAAAGACGGTTATTAACCGAGCCTCTTGGCGAGGTTAATAACTCTCTTTTTCGAGACGAATTTAAGAAATCTTCTCCAAAGTAAAACGAGTGATGGATTCTTTTTATCACCTAAACAGTGTGTTTTAATGAAAAATATTGACAACATCAAAACAAAGACCGAATAACATATTCTTCATAAGAACTTGTGATTCACCGCATAAAAAAGTAGTCCTCATCATTTGAATAAGAAGAAAAAAAAAAAAATGTTTTAAACAATTAAGACTCGTTATTTATTCAAAATAACGTATTATTGCATTTTTCAATGTGTAAAATTTAACAACTTAACAATAAACATAATAAAGATAAAGGTCAAAATGACGTCATCAGTAGTCGCGTGTATGACGTGTATTTGATATCACACATGTTGGATATCGTTTATCCGTGATTTGTTCTCAACTTGAAAATAAGGGTATTTATGTGATAAACAGTTTTATTAAACTCGTCCAAGATATTTGTTATTAAGCTCGCCAGAGGCTCGCTTAATAACAAAAAATCTTGAACTCGTTTAATAAAACTTTATATGAAATGACAAATCATGTCAGATCCTATTATATACAGAGGGACCTATTTATACAGACCACCAATGGGAAGACAACAATCTGGTCCATGTTCGCAGGTGCTCCTTATATGCAGGGTCATTTATGAAGAAAATTACCCATTGGGAAATTAAAAGTGTGGTTGTTATAGACTGGAAATTACTATTCAAAAGGGGTCTTTAGCACAGGTTTGACTGTTCAGATACTGTCTCTGATTCCATTGACCGACTGTTTAGTAACACCTCTCTTATATAGCCCCCATGGTAAGCGATCACTTGGTCAAGGGTTTTGAGCAATGTCAATGAACACTAAACCAGATGTTTACGGAATATGTTTCTTTGGCTTATCAGCAAACATAGCAAGTCCGGGTCAGACTTCACAGATGTGCAGGGTGATCTACATTGGTCGCAAACGTCATTTGGAGTGTTGTTCTCGAACGCCGTTCAAGAAAACATAGTCACTCATAACATAAAATCCAGCCTGATTGTGTTACTACTCAGTGTAAGAAGGATTTATTATCTTCAACTTACCATTATGTTCGAGCAATACTCCTGAAAGAGTACTGTCCAAAAAACACATAGACTGTGATATTTAACAGAGATCATTTGAAAAAGTATACAATGGTGTATTCATTCCAAATGGTAGAACTAATCGAATCAATTATGCACGAAATTCGAAGGAAACATAAACCAGCCTCGTCGTGTTTGTATTACTTATTCACAAGTGTATAGATGTGTTATTTCAAAATATTCACCTTTAAATGCCAATACTCAGTATTAGCGTAAACAAAGCAATATCAGTTAATTCCACGCTGATCATTTTCGTTTTAATTATGTTCGTTGTTCAACACGGCTCCTGAAGTTCTTACATCAATTAAATTACAGTGGTTTCACAATAACTTGATTGATCGATTGTTTCTCTGTTTTTCTTACGCCGATTTCAACAAATGTTCAGTATTATCAAGGCACATCTTTCCTTTTTGTTCCAGGGGAGTTCAAATATGTTTACAATGACATGTTGAGAGACAAGCAAATATACATCGAATCTTATTTACAAAGAAGTACATGTGTTTCACACAAACATGAGTACATATCATTGTTGTATACTAAAATAAATTCATGTTGTATTTACAATCGTTCTCGTGGTTCCATCTGTTCTGCTCGCCCCATTTCAGAGCACAGTGGATGCCATAGCTCTAAACAATTATGTCTTTACATTCGAACAATTTCTTAGATTGGATCTATCTTTGAAAAACATTTTAGCAGTAGTTCTGATTGGTCATAATAGCAACCAGAACTGACGCTCAGACGTTTTCGGAGAATCTTAACAATGCCTCCATTTTCGAAACAAACAAATAAATGAGCCTTCCCAAACCAACATTGGGGACTCTACGTAAAGTATCGACCCGAATCAGCATAAGCGCGACATGCGCAGGCTTACCCGGATAGACACTTTTAGCCTCCTGTGGATTTTCTGTTCGTTACTTTATACCCCTATCCTCCTGAGACGGAATGTGTCGGCCCGAATGAGTCTGCGCAGGCTGATCTGGTCGATACGTAACGCAGAGACCATTATGTTGGTTTTCTCGCGAGACGGCTCAAATATCGCTGAATTTAGGCGTATTGTACATGAATTTAGTATAAATCAAGTGATCACTCAAACATATAAATAACTCACTGTAATTTCTGGATTCATTTCGGCTTAACGGAGGAAAATGAGAATGTTGTTGCCACAGAATAATTTGATTTGCCGTGACAGACGTAATGAAGAAGAGTCAAAACAATCCTTCCACTGATATCGTTTGTACTGAAATATGTCCGAAACAACTTATGGAAACAGACTAGAAATGTATCGCCTCTTTCAACCAATGGGCTACAAAGCTAAATTTTGAATCCAGAACTGTTTACCCCCATATCAATCGGGCAGTTACAGTTTCTTTTCTACAACAAAATCGTCATAATTACTGCTTTTATTATGCCGAAAAGTACAGTGGGTTTCATCCGTAATTACTTGGTCGCTGTTCATTTGCACCCTATTCAAGAGCGCAAACGTAAATTGGGGATAACAAAAATCAGACACAAAATTACTGAAATCTAAAACATCAAACAACTGTAAATAAAACTGTCATGGGTTTGAATTTTTGTCAGATATTGGAACTGGTGAGTGGTTATCAACGTTCTCATCCAATTTTGGACAGCTTATACTTTAATTTCTAGACAAAAATGAAAGAAAACCGATACAGTCTTACATATTCAGGTTTCAGAAACTATAATGCAATAACACTTTTCAAAAGAATCTGTCAAATAGAAAAATGCTATTCAACAACAATGAGAACATCTTTGTTGATCTCCTTTCGCAAAGTTGCTACCAGTGTTGACCTTTCGATCTTACGTTTGCTGCATGGTCATATCTGCTTGGCCAACATGTTTTCTTGTTGGTGATTAACAAGAGTAATTTCGACCATTTAATCATCTAATTTATCTTCCACCAAATTGCACGTATAGTTATACATACGACGGTAGCATTGCAATACTGTTATGAGAAGTGTTTATGTAACCTGGATGTCGTGCTTTAACTGAAATAGCCTTTGTTCAATATCGCTGAACTATAAATAATCAACCAAACAGCGAAGCAAAGTAATTTGAGTCATTAGGTGCAGTATCATTTACCTGATAGTGTTCATATACCAGGGACGTAGGTAGTAAGTATTATCTACATTCCTGCATATACGTACAATATGACTGTTTACAGCAAATATGAATTGTTTGAGAAACGAAACAATCGGACAGATTCATCAAGTATCACAATGTTAACAACATAAAGTGTTTATCAAACGAATTAGAATACTATAAGTTCGCTATTTCAGCCAATATAGTGTGCAATGTATTGTTGCATATGTTATCAGTGAAGATTCAGACGAACCTTTGCACACGCGTAGTCTAACCAAAGCCTTTTTTGTCTAACTACTATGCAACTAAGTCCTACATGTATACATACATTTCGACGACAATCTGCAACTCTAAGCCCATTAAATAGTCAGTCAGCAACAACATCCATTTGATTAAAATATTGCTCAAACATGTTCGAGGCATATTCACATGATTTGTTAACATATTTTCTTCATTGCGTGAGATAAAATCCTACTTAGAAACGTCGTAAATAAAATAACGAAACTCTCCAATTACAATCAATTTTAATTGTCACGGAAATGAGACGATACGTTGGCAAGATCAAAAATCGCAAACACGCGACTCATTTGTGATTTAGATTAGAAAATAAAAAGAATATTTGTGTGGCGCTTCCCAAGAGAATGATAACAGCAATATCGCCGTCATCTAGTTATTCTCATTGAAGGAGATATCCAAAATTAAATTAAAATGTATGCAGGCTACTTCCGACAATTTGAAATTCATTAGTAGATTTATAACGGCCAAAAGTTGGTACCACCGCAAACCAATACTCGCCATGAGTTCTGTTTGAGAATCAAGGAAGTCGGTATCTCGTTTGATTAAAACACACTACTTAAAATGGTCAGGACAACAGCTTTGTTATGGCTTTTCAATACTTTTGTGAAAGTTTAATTTCAAAAGTTCACGTACCTTTACAGTTTAACGTATAGACTAAATAAAGGGCATAGGCAATCGTGAGTAACTGCACGTGTAAGTATTCTGATCACTTCTTGAAAGAGTAATTATCAATTTATAGAGATTCTACGGTGAATTGTTTTTGGCCTGGGACTTGAGCCCCTGGTCATAGTAGTAATACCATTTTGTTTTCGGATTTGGCAGCCTGCCAATTGCTGTTAGCTAACAACGCATGAGAAACTGCGTGAAATAAATAGTTCATCATGGATTCAACAAAACTGCATTTAAAACGTTAGGATATCCCCCATAAATATCATTTTAATGTTGTTGGAACATCAGTGAAAAACATAAGGCGTGAGTACTCCATATAAGTTTAAGAAATGCTTTAGAAATGAATGCGCCGAGAGGTCAAATATGGACATTATTAACATTCGCGAAGAGGAACGGAAAAAAATAAAAAAGTCACGTGAAAAATACAGTGGCGGATTAACCGCGGGCCGTAGGGCCGTGCGTCGAGAAATTAATGGTAAACAAAGAAAAAGCATGACATGTAGTGGCGGATTTAGCGGGGACCACTAGGGCCCGTGCCCGACTTCCCCCACCCCACGAAAGAAGTCACGTGAAATATACATTGGCGGATTAACCGGGGGGTCGTAGGGCCCGTGCGTCGAAAAATCCAACCTTCCAGCATCCCCCAGGCCGTCAGCACTGCAGTGCATTTATTAACACTTGGACTCGATAAGGTTATTGTACGTCGCATATGGATACTCGTAGACATTAAAACGTTGGTGAGATGTCGATTGGCTAGACTGCAGATGGTCGGACCGACTTTTACGCCATGTTTGCCGTCATTTTAACGTAATCGGCCGCGTAACTTGACAGAGCGTCTTTGGCGAGGCTGCTCGAGAGAGACAACGGACCATAATTTCCGGTATACTGACATTGTGGCGAGACGAAGCTTTAAATGCCAACTCCCGAATGGCGTCTAGAGTACATACATGTATGACAATTCTGCAGCAGACGACTTTGAACGTATTTTGTCAAAACATAGAAAATCTCCATAATTGAATAGATAACCTATGACGAAAAGTGGAAAACATTGTGGCAAAAGGAGAAATTGCACGTTTTGTGCAATTTCTTCTTTTGTCACTATGTTTTCAAAAAGCGTCTGCTGCAGAGGCGTCCAAAAGCGTTTATATGAGGGAAAGGGTTAATGACCAAACAGATCGGACGGTATGCTGCTTATCGTGCTCGCATGCCTGCTGTCCGTCCAATATTGACCGCATTGGAGAGTAAACTAGAATGTGATCGTTCGAATCAAAATGTTCGGATTGACAGACTCTTTCATATCCTTATCGCAAATGAGACCAAGTTCTGTAATGACGACCGGAGGCATTGTGTTGAAGTAGAAAGATAAGAGATATAAATACAATATGTTGTTGAACAGTGCTGTTGTGAACACCTCAAAGCGTGTGTTGTTTGATTGTCTTATGACGGAACCACGGACCAGTACGTTATTCGGAATGACAAGTTCGTGTACAGGGATTCTTTATCGGGATTAAACCCTTCATGAATCCGTGAGATCTTATACAGCTGCAGTATGCAGATATCTCCTGTTAATGGTCGAAAATGCTTACACCCACATACACGTAGAGTTGCTTGCGTGCGAGAGAAACGTGCTCACGGACTAGCCCGCTGGCTCGCCATATCTTTACTCAAAAGAACATGTTTGGAACATTGTTCACGGAAGTGTCAGTTCGAGTTCTGCAAAACCATCACATAGACTCAACAGGAATTGGTATATATGCATTAATTTATGTTAAAACATTGGACGGTTGATATGCCGTTTTAAATCGAGATACAGTTACATTATTGATCTCAGATATTGGTGATTTGTGATTTTGTTATTCGTACAGACCGTGATACCATTAGACCTTGATACCATCAGACCCCGATACCATCAGACTGTGATACCATCAGACCGTGATACCATTAGACCGTTATACCATCAGACCCCGATACCATCAGACTGTGATACCATCAGACCGTGATACCATTAGACCTTGTTTCCATCAGACCGTGATACCATCAGACCGTGATACCATCAGACCGTGATACCATCAGACCGTGATACCATTAGACCGTTATACCATCAGACCGTGATACCATCAGACCGTGATACCATCAGACCGTGATACCATCAGACCGTGATACCATCAGACCGTGATGCCATCAGAACGTGATACCGTCAGACCGTGATACCATCAGACCTTGATACCATCAGACCGTGATACCATCAGACCGAGATGACATCAGACCGTGATACCATCAGACCGTGATACCATCAGACCGTTATACCATCATACCGTGATACCATTAGACCGTGATACCGTCAGACCGAGATTACATCAAACCGTGATACCATCAGACCGTGATGCCATCAGACCGTGATACCATCAGATCGTGATACAATCAGACCGTGATGCCATCAGACCATGTTGCCATCAGACCATGATACCATCAGACCGTGATGCCGTAAGACCGTGATGTCATCAGACCGTGATGCCGTCAGACCGTGATGCCATCAGACCGTGATACAATCAGACCGTGATAACATCAGACCGTGATACCATCAGACCGTGATACCACCAGACCGTGATACCATCAGACCGTGATACCATCCGACCGTGATACCGTCAGACCGTGATACCATTACACCGTGATACCATTAGACCGTGATACCATCAGACCGTGATACCATCAGACCGTGATACCATTAGACCGTGATATCATCAGACCGTGATACCATTAGACCTTGATACCATCAGACCCCGATACCATCAGACTGTGATACCATCAGACCGTGATACCATTATACCTTGTTTCCATCAGACCGTGATACCATCAGACTGTGATACCATCAGACCGTGATACCATCAGACCGTGATACCATCAGACCGTGATGCCGTCAGACTGTGATACCTTCAGACCGTGATACCATCAGACCGTGATGCTGTCAGACTGTGATACCTTCAGACCGTAATACCATCAGACTGTGATACCATCAGACCGTGATACCATCAGACCGTGATACCATCAGACCGAGATGACATCAGACCGTGATGTCGTCAGACTGTGATACCATCAGACCGTGATACCATCAGACCGTGATGCCGTCAGACCGTGATACCATCAGACCGTGATACCAACAGATCGTGATACCATATAATTGATGTAAATCGAAAAGGTTGAACAATCAATTGTAAGTTGCTTGCGATAATATGCATCCTATCTGTTTATGATTGTGTATGGTGTTTTACAGCTTCCAACAGAAAGTCAGTCATAGCACGGCGTTTACTGGGTGAATTACAGATACTGCTGTATTCTGACACCAGCATATCAGTCGGAAAGTTATCCCCTACTTGATTTATAAACACACATTAATAGTATAATGTATAGTTATATCGAATTATAACAGACGTGACAATAGCCGTGTGGATACGTAGAAAGATTGGTAATCCGATAAAACTTTGGAAAAAAAGCAAAAGAAGAGAGATCACGTAAGAGACCGTAATGTTTGTTTATAAATTAAGTATGTTCTGTTGTGGTGCAATCAGACCGTGATATCATCAGACCGTGATACCGTCAGACCGTGATACCGTCAGACCGTGATACCATTGGACCGTGATACCGTCAGACGGTGATGCCATCAGACCTTGATACCATCAGACCTTGATACAATCAGACCGTGATACCATCAGACCGTGATACAATCATACCGTGATACCATCAGACCGTGATACCATCAGACCGTGATACAATCAGACCTTGATACAATTAGACCGTGATGTCATCATACCGTGATGCCACCAGACCGTGATACCATCAGACCGTGATACCATCAGACTGTGATACAATCAGACCGTGATAACATCAGACCTTGATACAATCAGACCGTGATACCATCAGACCGTGATACTATTAAACCGTGATACCATTAGACCGTGATACCATTAGACCGGGATACCATCAGACCGTGATACCATCAGACCGTGATACCATCAGACCGTGATACCATCAGACCGTGATACCATCAGACCGAGATGTCATCAGACCGTGATACCATCAGACCATGATACCATCAGACCGTGATACCGTCAGACCGTGATACCGTGATACCGTGATACCGTCAGACCGTGATACCATCAGACCGTGATACCATCAGACCGTGATACCATCAGACCTTGATACAATCAGACCGTGATAACATCAGACCTTGATACAATCAGACCGTGATACCATCAGATCGTGATACCATTAGACCGTGATACCATCAGACCGTGATAACATCAGACCTTGATACAATCAGACCGTGATACCATCAGATCGTGATACCATTAGGCCGTGATACCATCAGACCGTGATACCATTAGACCGTGATACCATCAGACCGTGATACCATTAGACCGTGATACCATCAGACCGTGATACCGTCAGACCGTGATACCATCAGACCGTGATACCATCAGACCGTGATACTGTCAGACCGTGATAACATCAGACCTTGATACAATCAGACCGTGATACCATCAGATTGTGATACCATTAGACCGTAATACCATTAGACCTTTATACCATCAGACCGCGTTACCATCAGACCGTGATGCCATCAGACCGTGATACCATCAGACCGTGATACCATCAGACCGTGATACCGTCAGACCGTCAGACCGTGATACCGTCATACCGTGATACCATCAGACCGTGATACCGTCAGACCGTGATACCGTCAGACCGTGATACCGTCAGACCGTGATACCGTCAGACCGTGATACCATCAGACCATGATACCATCAGACCGTGATACCATCAGACCGTGATACCATCAGACCGTGATGCCATCAGAACGTGATACCGTCAGACCGTGATACCATTACACCGTGATACCATCCGACCGTGATACCATTAGACTGTGATGCCATCAGACCGTGATACCATTAGACCGTGATACCATCAGACCGTGATACCATTAGACCTTGATACTATCAGACCTTGATACCATCAGACCTTGATACCATCAGACCGTGATATCATCAGACCGTGATACCATCAGACCGTGATACCATCAGACCGTGATACCATCAGACCGTGATACCATCAGACCGTGATACCATCAGACCTTGATACCATCAGACCGTTATACCATCAGACCGTGATACAGGTATGATCCCATGACAGGTTTATCCAAAACGAAATAGTAGATAAGGTAGACACAGAAGTATGAGATATTTTGTGAAAAATGAATTGACCGAGGCCTCTGAATGCACTAGAATTTCGAAGCTTGATTTGTCACTAAAAGATAAAACGCTACAAACAACGTTATACATGCCTTTATATCCGTGGTGGCATGTTGACTTTCCCATTTAGAGATAATGTGTTTCAATTTGAGTTGTTATCCGTCTTTAATGCATTTAAGGTTAAAGTATTATATCTGTCTTTAAAGCAGTCCCTTGCAGAATCACCTATGTACAAGTAAAGTGTTACAGAAGAATTATAACTGCCTTTAAGAATTACATGCAGCAAACTCAAACTACTTTACGAAGATCAAATTAAGCATTTTACGGAACTGCATCGACTATTTCTTGACATTCAAAGTTTGTAATTAAATTGTAACGCTAGTTTGAAAACTGCTTCTTTGTTAATTTGTACAGACACAATCTACACCAATTAGCTGGTTTTAACCCTTTCGCTTATACGACAATACCGCAGCTGACGACTTTGAACACATGTTGTCAAGAAATAGAAAATCTCTATAATTGAATGGATAGCCTATGACTAAAAGTGGAAAACATTGTGGCGAAAGGAGAAATTGCTCGTTTTGAGCAATTTCTTCTTTTGTCACTATGTTTTCAAAACGCCGTCTGCTGCAGAGGCGTCAGAAAGCGTCTATATGAGGGAAAGGGTTAATGAGTTTACGAAACGATTTGGGCCGCTGAATCAGAAAACAGGAACCTATGAGCTTTGCGACTTGCGAAGACCAATAGCACGCCGAGTCATGGTGCAGTCTGATCAGGATCTTCACGTTTCGCTATCTAGTCCGCTAGCGTTGCGCTACCAATGACAATGACAATGACAATGACAAATATTGTATTGATTTAAGGCCATCGACCCATAACAACATGTATAACATATAATACAACATCAGTCAGCGTACCGCACGCTTGTCACAAATATTCATCTAGTCCGCTAGCGTTATGCTACCAAAGACCGGCAGTACGATAACGGTCACACTTAACATTTATATTTAGATTGTACATTCCATTCGATCGTATTCGTTATGCATTTTAAAATATATCAAAGTTGGCTGGCCTATATGTGACACATATATATATCTTTCAGTGTCCATGAGAAACGTGATTATTTAAGCCAGTGCATTACCAAATAGACGAGTTGGACAGCGTAGGATCAAACCATCTAGCCAATATATACCTGCTCAGTTTTATCAGAATCTACACAAGTTGACAGAATATTTTAAGTTACATGTATATGTGAACAGCAGTAATATATATATCACAGACTATGTCGATGTACAGGCTGATTTTGGATCAATACTGTTCACAAAACCTAACTGCTACCATTATCCATGTATTGGCTCATTTTATTTTCTTCATCTTCGATACCTTACCGAGCCTTAACTTTTGATATTATCCCTTGAAACGACAATAGTAACGTTGTGCGTCGTGTTTTTAATTAATTAATTGATTATTGAATTGACATCGATGGTGTAGCTGGTTCATTCATTTCAACTCATGTTGATCCATTTGCTGTCTACTTCTTTCAAGAATAAAGCAGTGTGTATCCCGATGGCGTGGTGAAATCCATAGGCTATAACCCGCTCACCAATAGATTTGAGCCAACTGCTTTGTTACCAAGACGATGGCGCTCTGCTTCTGAATCACTGTCTGTTAAATTGTACGTTGCCACAGGCGGACAGTGTGTTTAACCGTTTCCAATATATAGACGCTTTCTGACGCTTCTGCAGCAGACCACTGTTGAAAACATTATGACAAAATGATAAATAGCTTAAAACGAGCAATTTATCCTTATGTCACAATTTGTTCAACTTTTGTCAGTATATATACCTCCATATATAGAGATATATAGTCATCTGCTGCTGATTTGGTGTATGTGGGTAAGATTAAATGGTACAATATGTAAATTAAGAGAGACTGATGGTGACTGTGTACAAGGATTTTCCGAGTTCAGTGTGAAGTGTGAAGTATGAACTTGATTGTTTAATTGTAAACTCGTTGAACTTTACAGTAAAGGATATAATCTATGTTCAAGTATGAACTAAGAACTAAGTTAGAAATCACCATGTTCGTGGCAAATGATAATATGTATGTCATTTGCAGTGATACTTTATCAAGCTCAATACAGTCGTCCTTGCTACACATAATGATACTTTGTTAATGCGATTTACAACATATGTATGGTTTAATTGATATATAGCGTGGCCAATCACATTATCTTAAAGCTATTTAAATATGAACCGCACTAAACTAAAATGTGCCTTGTTGCATGTTGTTAACAGAGAGTATCGAAGCAAGCATACACACAGTCGGACCTGACATATGTATTGTATATGGTAAAAACAGATTTCTCAACATTAAAGTACATGTGGAATCGCTAATTCACACTTTTACAATCGATTGTGCAACTCAATCCTACAACTCAAAATAAATACTCCCGGTGTCTGATTCCTGAACCTGCAAACAGTATTAGGGATATCATTACGACTGATGCATCAGTGTCGGGACAAATTATACTGGCAACCCTGCTAATATATGCCCCTCCGCACTCTACAGAGTGGCGATAAGTGTATGTTGGCCGTCCTCCTATCCTTTATCCGTGCACCTCGAGTCAAATAAAAAGGCTGTACAAGTAACATTGTCTTGTTGTGTTCTATGCACAATCCATCTCCATCTTCCTTTACTTATTCCTCTATATTTTCTATTTTATTTCTGGCAATTTTCTATATTGTCATTCTATGGATTTCCCTTAGGATATTTATTTGGAAGACTGATAGTAAGTGTATGTCATTTATGACATTCTTCAGTATTCTGGGTCATAGAGAAAGATGGCCAGAATATAGCTTTAATAGAAATTTAATTTCGTCTTGTAATGGTATTACTTCTTGCTTTGTTGATACGTTATTATGGCAGTCCCTTCATCAGTTTTGATAGTGCTTTTTTCAATATGCTAATTCTTCTTGAAGAGAGATTGTCAAGCTAAATTATATGTTACATCTAGAGAAATCAATAGTGACCATCATATGACCCTGCTTTAACCTTCGGTTGTACTTCTTTTGTAAGCATACCATATTTAGTATAATCTCTACCACTCCATAAAGGAACATTAACTATGTATCTATTGACGGTATGTTGTGACGTACTTACTTCTCTTAGATGCAGTAACAATTCCTATTTTTGAATCTGATCAGCGGAATATGATGACAACAAAGAGATCGAAACGGGATGCCCGGTTCCAAATCCCAACTGCTATCCATTCTGACACGGTAGGCTCCAACCTTGTTGCATTAAATTTTCAACTTTCTTGCGTTTTTTTATGAAAATACTTTTTAAGCTATATGTGCTGTATGAACTGCATCTGTTCTTTTTTCACAGACCTTTGTAAACTTATTGGATCATGTATACATACACAAGCGTCATTCCGGGAAAACAAATCATTGGTGCGACAAGTGAACAAAAATGCATGTCTAGCCATCTATGGTAAATTCTATCTGATACATTTGAATGGTGCTGGTCAGAATATTCTTTGAAACGTCAGTGATTAATCGGCGAACAATGTTGACCCAGATACATTTGCGCGAGTGCAAATACGCAGATTGAACTGGATCTACACTGCCCGCAAATGCCATCTGGTTGCTTTTTAGAGTATGGTGCATGTACGTGCACTGTTTGCGAACAAAGTAGTGATGTTGTCAATTATAGAAAACACTGAGTGTAAATAAACCATTAGAAACCTTGAGCTTTAGGGACTTTTTTGGTGGTTTTTTTCCATAATTTTAAGTAACACATACAATGTATCATCATTGAAATTTAGAGAGTTTAATCTGTTGCGTGGTATTGTAAAAGGTAATTGACCGTAAATAGAGCAGACATCAATGGTAGGGCCTACATGCGTGATAAGCGCGAATGGTAATACGAACATTCACAAAGTTACCTCATCTTTGTGTGTGTGTGTGTGTGTGGGGGGGGGGGGGGGGGGGGGGGGGCGAATAGTGCTCTCGTCCAATGGTCTGAATGGTGTATTTACCATTCGATGGTCAACTATTTTTCACAATACAGCTTAGTCATGACCCCCTACAACGGAAGAAACGAAATGAGTCATTTCTTATTCAAAGTGTTATACTACATGTATAACTCTTAAAATTATGCATTGAACTCTTTTAACAGCTACCCTTAATACAGAAGAGTCCAACAATGGCTTTCTATGAAGGGAAGTAATCAATTACGAACAAGACTATGTAACATAAATTCTGAATTATGAGTTATAAAATGTTGAAGTTTGTTCTTCAAGTTATTGTTTAATCCTGCTTTCAATAGTATTCCCATTATGTAATGAGAAATCAGTACTAAATTCATCCTGATAGTGATACATCAACCGTTAAAATACGTATACGACGACTAACAGCATGCAATCACTACTGACATTCTAAAATATGTGGTGTGTTTGTTTGAGTACAGGCGTAAGGTGTTTTACGCCGTTTTCGACATGTTTTTAGTTATATAATTCCTGGGTTAGTTATCAGTGCTACTGGTTCATTTATCCCGAGACCAGCGAGTCGGTAACCACTATCCTGAGTACCAAGGAGTGAAAAGCATTACTACAATGTTTATAGTCTTTAATATGTCCCGGTCGGTGATCGAACCCAAGACCTACCGCACTCCTGGAAGACGCTCCAACGAGGCAAGCAGTGGCCGTGATGGAGATTGCACCCGCAAGTTTGCACCAAAACCACAAAGGCCTCGTATAATGCAAAAAGAAACAAACGTATATAACATTAATGTATATATATATACGTCTTTAATATTTAATTCCGGAACTATAAATCCTTTAGAGATACATTATTGGAAAGTGAAAATTGTTCATCAAAAATTCTGACATATCATACTGATAAATGATCAATGTCCAAAATTTCAAAATGTTGTCCTAATAAAGTGAAGCCTCTTCTTTTGAGTTTCTTAAAAAAAAGTGTAGGTTGGTTGATCAATATTGCATTTAAATATTCTCTATTAAAGCTGAAGATGTGTCCTCTGATGATATATTCACATACACTTTGTTAGCATCTATACAAAACCAATTATATTTGGCATGCTAACATTTGCACTATTTCTAGAGGATTTTCGTTTCGGTCGTTTCTTTTCTGCGTCACTACTCGTGATCTTTACAACCTTACGACCTGGTTCTACATGTACACGTAAATCGGGAGTTTTTCTAGATTGAGATCTGTCCGGCATAATAGGTGTTTTTTGTAAGGTTTTATGTTCAAGGTCTGTATCTGTGTTCATTATATGTTCTGCATTTATTTGTTGGGTAATTTCCTGTCCATTTGAAAACACGATTGCATGTGATTTTCTGGAATCATTCTGCTGACACATCTCCCTAGACTTCTTTCCTTCATTGGAAAGAAAAACACGTCTAGATAATACTGCGGTCGGGGTATTGTCTGGCGTGTTGACTGGTAGTGATGAGGAGCAGGCACTCAGAAAGTTTGGCTGTCTTTCCTCTGTAATGGCTCTTGCTACATGTTCAGTCTTCGAACTCTTGTCTGAATTCTGACATATTATTCGTCGTTTAGTTGAGGTAGATTCTGTAGTATTATCTATGTTATTTTCCCTACCTGGTTTAACATTACGGTCTTGTTTATTATATTGTTTACATGTTGTCTGACTAATTTCCAGACTTTTTCCTGGTACCAAATACACATCTTTACTGACTGAAGTTACAGTCTGCTTAACAGGAGCATGTATTTCATTGACTGGTTCCTTGTTAATTGTCACTTCTGCAGTTGTTACAGACTGGAAATCTGAGTTGTATGTTGCTTTAGTTGGTTCGTTAATAATGTTGGCTACAGGTGATCTCTGTATTGAATCAGATTGGACCTTGGTTATTTTGGAAACACAATTCACTTCATTGGTACATTTGGCTACATTGGATTTCGACTTTGTCAATTCACTACTTGCCTGAACCTCGAAATCATCAGCTAGTCGTCCGCCACAATTGGCCATAAGAGTAAAGCGAGAAACCATAGCAGGGTTGATGTAGATCAAACGTGGCTTTTTAAAGACTATGTTCGAACTTTCTAATTCAATTCTCTTTCGATGGGTTGGTTTTTCTTCGGTTGATTTCATCTCAGGAGTTGATACATTATACTCGGAGCGTTTTTCAACATTTTCCTCCTTTGCTTGAGCATATAGTTGATCAAATACAGTAGAACTACTCGTATTGTATTTCTCTCCGATAGGTGCAGTAGACTCTTCCACCTTCTTGAATTCTTCAAAATCTATTTCAACTTTCTCTTTCCCAGACAATTTTGTAGATGTCTGAACTGCATTCTCTGACTGGGATTTATGTTTATCTATATTACTTGTGTCATCCGACTTTACCTGTTTCCATTGATCTGAATTAATGCTCTCGACTTTTAGCTGTATTTCAAATGTTTCGGCTATATCAATTCCCGACTTATCTGCCTTAGACTCTGCAATGGTCTGTCTATGCTCTTTCTCTAAGTCAATGGTCTTTCCAGATGGTTCAATCTTTGCTTTCCCCGACTGTGACTCTTCGCATGACCTTATTTCTCTCCGAACGGGCATTGCCGGTATCGTCTCATCTATGTTATCTGCTGACACAATGAGCTTTTCAGATACGTTTTCACTATGTATATATAATGAGAGAATATATTCTATTGACTGTTCTGCAATGTCTATATCTAATTCATCAATTTCTTCTTTCTCTTCATGCTGAGTGTCACTGATGTTAATTGCTTCTTGCTTAATCGCGTTGGCAACTATTGGATGATTCTCATTTGTTTGCTTTATTTCCCTGATAGAATCAGGTGTTTTCTCTATACCAAGAAGGAGGCTGATAGCAGATTCTGATATAGATAAATCTGTAACAGATGAAATATGTCCATGTAAATGGTCTGCCTCCATACCAAATTATTTTTCCGTTCAAGACATTTAGAACAGCTTAATGAACAGTAGAAAGTTGGAATCCATTGTATAAGAATATTATGACTTTTAATGTTTTTAAAAGAAAATTTAACTTTTCCTTGCAATACTTCAATCTCAAGAAGAATAACACGATTCATCATATTAAAAAAACCTTAAAATTCTAAGATTGAATAAGGAAAAGGCGAAGCCTCATCAAGAACACAGCACCTTTAATGGGTCCTAGCTATAGGTATATTAATACCATTGTTAAGAAACCGGTGACAAGCTGTCAGAACTGGGGTCATTTTAAAACCCTACTCCTACTTTAAGTATGGGAATTGCTGATTTTATACTTAAAACGGTTATTTATTACTCACCAGAATAAGACTGATTTGTGTCGTAAGGATCTGTTCCAAGTAGAGATTCATCTTTGTCGAGCAAAGTGGTTTCTGAAGAAGGAGAAGCTATATGTGTACCCATATCTATAGAAGTAGATTGTTTCAGACTAGAAAGAGTAACTTCGTTATCGTCATCTGATACCGTCGCATGCTTTTCACTTGATGGTGAAATTTCTTTATCCCCATCTGATTCTGGTGATGCAGTTTTGCCGAGTGGTGTAACTTCAGTGGCATTCGTACTAATTATACCCAGTAGTTGGTTAATTGCAGACTCGGATATTTCCAGCTCTGTAAAGAAGACGAAATAAGCCGGGTCACCAGAAAATGAAAATAAAAAGCCGCGTCTGACGATGTGGGGTATTAGTGACTCTCCGTAACAGGAGCATACTTAAATACTAAAAAGGTAAATTAACAAAAAACAAATTTAAATGGGCAACAGTTCTAGTTGTTTGTCCAAATATGCACCTATCATAAAATTACATGTAGGTGGAAAGTTTAAGCTCTGTTGAGACTGTGTATGTATAAGATCGTCCGAGTCTTCACTAAACGCAGATGCAAGCAATAGCATAATCTGCTTGGTTCATCTACTGGCCCTCAATTTTTATCCCTTTAAATGAGTATTATGTTACTAACAATATAAAAATAGACATGATTCATGTATGATGTGAAGGAGGTTTGTCACGACCTCCACTTACCGCTATACGCGGCAAATAAAGAAAAAGATAAAAAATATCTGAACATGTAATTAACATTTAAATTAAATTAATTAGCAAGTAAATTTGAATCAGAATTCTAAGAAACAGCTTTTAATTGTATGCATCTTACAAACTTTATACACAGCAAAGCTGTCTTCGAATAATATATACAGGTTTGTACAGATCAACTATTTGATAGTTTGGTTTTAAAGGTCTGTTTAACTTACCAAAATCATCATTTGGATCTATACGTAGTAAATCATCTTCGTCGTCACTGTCTGTCATTTTCTTATCTGGATTGTCAGTAAGTTGCTTGTCTGTTCTGTAAGTAAATTTATAAGTATGAGTGCATAAATCTCTACTGTGACCAAATTTTGGATGATTCCGACTTTTGAAGTTTGCTTTTAATTTCACATGCTTGATTAATCTATATTCTTTTAACCAAAAACGTTGAGTAATGTTTCAATATAAGATGAAATGTTGACTTTCTTAAATGGAAGATTTATGATAGAAAGGTTTCAGTAAGAATATAACATTGTGCACATTTAAACTGCAATTTGTATGATGCATAGGCCTAAAGGGGCCTATTTTGTTCTACATGTACGTACGATCCATTATAAAAAAATCCTAATCGGCTTTTAGTCCTTACATCTCTCCATGTTAAAGACAACTTTTGGTTGACACATATGTAGCAAATACGTCAGATAATATTGTGGAAAGAGAGGAACTGCTCAAAACAAGCAATATGTGTCTATTTCTCTGTTTAAACACTATTAAAACTGAGCGTTTAATATCAAGAGTGTTTCCCTCAGATGATTTAAAACAGGACGTATAAAGAAATTATTCAATACTCACACTGTAGATCATTTGCAATCAGACAAGACAATAATTATCATTGAATATGTCTGGTTTTCTCTAGGGAAGAGTATATTTTAATTATTGTCTCATCCATTGTTTCCTCAGTGTAGGCTTATTTAACAAAAGACAATATCGTCAATCTGCGCAGAAACTCTCAAGGACTGGTCCATAAAAAATTAAATCACAAAGAAGAGAAAAACATTTACCTTTTATTTGTCATAATTCCGTTACATATTTGTTATTAATTCATTAAATAATGCATATTTTGTGAAAGTATAAAACATCGTGTCTGTATCAAAATGGCGATTGACGTATTCCATAGCAACGACGTTAAGCTTGACGTCATGTTTGTCACGTAACTTTTCCCGTTAACTTATTTGGTACGTTTCCCGCCAAATCAGACAGATCCATCCACATTTACAGATGAAATGAGCCCGTCTGTGGCGAAAATACAAATTGGCCTTTGTGAACATGCACTGAACTACATGTATCTACACTGTTCACAGTTTATTTACGTGGGCTTGTTAGAAGCTTGATCTGTCGATATGTGTATATTGTTACTGTTACTTTTACGCCTTTGGGTTCAACGTTTTCCCTCTATGACAATGCTTATTTATTATACGCGAATGGGTTCCAAAGAGATACACACAATATATATACACGCCAGTCCATTTTTACACTTTATCTGTTTCTATGGAACTCCATGAAACTTAGTCGTTGTTATCAATCACGCTAAATAATTATGACATAATTTAACATTCAAGCTAGATTCCAAGGTGGCAATTATGAAAATTCATCTATAATATATTTTTTTCAATGTGCTATTTCTGACAAAGTCAAAAAAACATCATATAAATTACATATCAATTTTTAGCGTTCAGCGTCTCTAACTTTTGTAAAGCAACCTCAAATACGCTCCCCAAATCAAATTTGTATTTCCTTTTTTTTTCTTGTAATGCGCATAAGAAACCTGGAATCCTCTGCTAATACAATACCCCTGTAGAAACTTAAATAAAAAAAACATATCCAAGGTTTAGAGATAACCACAATATCCTCTTCAATAGATCTGGGCTACTAATACAAATTATTTATCAATCACTTCTCGTAGAACGTCCTAGATGCACATGTGTTTTATTCATCGATACATATACCTTTCTGAATGGTATAATTGTAATATATATATACAAACAAGAGAAAGTTGATGCAAGGCATCAGTGTCGCCGGAAAAGACTGCATTGATTTATTTATGTATTCTTGACTTTCCTTAGTCTATTCAATCATTAGGAACGCAGTAATGAAAACATTTGCTTATAAATTTTATATACATACCTATACATTAGGGTATCTATAAAAAATTAACGAAATGTGTACACATTTATCTGGCTTAAATTTAATTTTGCTGTTGTTACTTATTTAAATAATAGTATTCATTCATATAATTTCAATGTTTGTCAATCTTATTCGAATCACAAGGTAAATATCCTGGTATTGCTTTAAAGGGAGGTAATTTGAAGAAAACAAAAGTCTTCAAAAGGAGAAATATATCAGCATTACCGTCTACAGTTTAAATTGTTCTATTGTTTGTGGATTTAAAAATGTTCTTTTTTTCTTATTTCTACATGTACAACGAAATATTGCGGCTTCTCTTTGACGCTTTGCGTCAAACATTCGTCTTGTACTTGTCTAAAATAAAATAATATCACTCGCTTTTTCATATCGAAATGCGCATGCGCGAAAATCGATGTTAAAGGTCACGAAACTACACAACAGAATAGGGTCTATATTTAGCTTAGAAACAGTTCCTACTTTAGATATTCATGGATTAACATTATTAAATGAATTCTACACAAATCAAGACATCTCTTTGAACATGAAAACAACATTTAGTAAGTTAAAATTGCTATTAAAAGGAGAATCCGAAATTGACCTCAATGATGACACATAAGAGTCTGCATTAGGGGATGTTGGTTCACGTCTTGAAGGGACCACTTTTGTCTTCGTAAATAAGACAAAAAACTTAAATGCGAGTGAAATAAAAAAAACTGCAAACATTAAAAAATCGGAATATTTATTTCATTTTAGATATGTCATTTATTAGTGTTCGTAAACAACCACAATTGTAATATGTTCAAATCATCTAGATTTGTTTCTTTCTAATAATAAGCCGCCCTCCCATGTGATTTCCGAAAAGCTATTAAAAATAGAAGTCGCGGGCTTCTGCCCTGCGACTAATGGAATTTAATATTTTTTTTCTCGGTCCAGGACAGAGCTAAGACTCTTTGTTACCGACTGACTTATCTAATCACACCTGTATCCCAACACTACCTACATCCAGAGAGATATACATGATATATATTTTTTAAATATATCTCTGCTTTAACCAGAGTTAAATATATGTCTCTGCTACAACACATTAAGAAACTAAAATTTCAGATTTAGACTGACAGTAAAAAATCCTTTTCGATAGTTATTTTCCAGACCGGTAATTCTATAAGAAAACTCGGAGCGCCGAATACAAAAATACGTAAATATTGCTGAATTTATTCATATTTCTTTCGCTAAAAATTCACATCTAGTTAAAGAACATGAATTATATTTCATTATTGTATTACATATTATAATTGATTGCATGTGTGCATCATCTACGACTGACAGTCTTCCTTTGTCGTTAGTTTTCGCGTCGCCATTCTCTTGACAAGTTTCTTGGTTTGGGTATCACTAAACAGAGTCTGGTAGAGTCCGGTAGAGTCTGGTAGAGTCTGGTCGTCAAATATCCCATTATATCACTGTTTTGTTGTGTTTTTGTATTGAAATGAATAAAATAAAGTGCTATTGTATCATATAAATAAAAAAATAAAAGGTATTTGCCTATTTTAGTTCATTTTCGAGTGAATATAGAAATATTATATGCTTGAACACGGACACTGGTAGAGTCTGGTCATTATTAAGCAATAAATACAAAGTTTTATACGATTTTTAAGTTATAAAAAGTTTAATTTGATTTATATGTGTCATATTATACATTTATTTATTATATTATTTCAGCTGATAATCGGGAAAATAGTGGAAGATTGAGGATTTTTAACGATAACATTGTGTTTCGTAAATCAAAATGGCTGACGTGAAATTTCTGTTTATAATGCGGCCCTATCGTACGAGTAATACACTAAATTCTCTCTCTATTATGGGCCAACTAATTGATTAGGTGTGATCGATTAGTGTTATAATTATTAAATAATTAAAGATTTTAAATGTATGAAAACTACTAGATTGGAATAATTTTATGTTTTATATGTCATAAACATTAATTAAACCAAATGATTAGAGAGCTATATACTTACTTAAAAGTAATTCATATGAAATTGGAGGATAAATTGAGTGACATTGACCAGAGTAAATTAATATTTTGTCCCTACGAAGAGTTTTCGACTTGTAAAGCCATTGACATATGTTTCCCATAAGCCACAAGAGTTCTTTGCGCGAAACATTTGAAGGATAATGCGGTAAATTTACTCAGTAAGTGTCTTCCTCAACCTGAGGTTAACCGCATTATTTGTAAACTCTTCGGTCCTAATGGTATCTTAAGTGCTGAAACTGCAACCTCATTCACAGAAATGGACCAAGAAATATCCAATACACATCCATATTTGACATATTTACAAGGGATACTTACCAATTTGAAGAAGCATATGTTTCTCCCCAAACTCAAACATTCTTGGCTACCACAACAATGGTTTAATAATGCAAATGAGTCGTACAACCATGTTATCAAAAGGACGACAAACTGGGTAGTCCAGAAATTACCCGACATGATAGAAAAGTTCCGAGAACTTGAACAGTGTTGAACTCTTGATGTGAGAGTCGCAATGCACGACTCTGGTAAATATTGTTTGGCGACACAAGCGTCGGTGCTACACGTTTCTCATGCTACATATGGACATAGTTAAGTCCTGACCAGAGATCAAGGCGATTTATGAAATTATTGAACTTTAAGTCGCATCACATTTCAAACATCACATCAACAGATAAGCAACTAACATTACCCTCCATTACGAGAATTGAACGAAAACTCGGCACTCGCAAACGCCTGAAAAATTGCAAAACATACACAATTGAAAATTAAAAAAAACACAGATTATATTGAAACACATTCATGTTAAAAGGACTGCATATTTTAGTTGCAAACCAACAACAATATATTTTTTATCAATCATTCGCTAATACCTGTATGTCAGTTGTACATTCAACATTTTCAACCATAATTCCTCTATATCCGTCTAAAATGTTAACGCTAGGACCAGGTTTAAATTTGAGTACTGGTTATGTCACCAGGAAGCAGACATAAAGAAGCGGAAAATATAAACCAAAAACAATAAATAAAAATCCCAAAAAATGGAGCTCTGTGTAGGGTCTTTTTTGTTAACCTAAAATGAGATCACGTCACCAATTAGAAACGAATTGAATCAAACACACATAAATCTTGAGGATACAAAAGAAACCGGCATACATCTGTTCGAGATTCGGGTTGAGACAAATGTGTTAAGGGACAATTCCTGGTTTGTCCTTTGCGTATCACTCAATTTAATAGCGAGCTGGCAGGGGAAGGGCTCTATATTGACTTATGAGTTTCGTGGGTAATGTTGCCTTGGCCCCGGGTTCACATGTTGCCAATGTCTGCATGCTAAACACCCTAAGCAAGCACGCTCAACAGTGGTGCAGACACGGCCGGTAGCTGCGTGCTCGGCCATGCTTTTGATCTTTATCACATGAATGTACATAGAACCAAAATCATAGAATAAAAAATTAAAAAAATGGAGCTCTGTGTAGGGTCATTTACGGCCCGGGTCCTCGTCAGGCGCACGGGCTCTATTTTGGTAACCTAAAATGGAAAACATAGAAAAAAATCCAAAAATGATATAATATAGATCCAAACATTAAATTTTGGACCATGCGAGAGTTCCTCCACGTGTTGTGGCCTGAATACAATATTTCGCAAAATGCATTTTATGAACTATATCAGGATATATATTTATTTTTCAAGTTAAAGTATTTTTGCATATTTTTAAATATGGTTTAGTTTGATTCTATTTTTTGCGGAAAGTAGTCTTTAATTTCATATGAATTACATTGTACTTTTAAGTAAGTATATAGCTCTCTAAGTATTTGGTTCAATTAACGTTAATGACATATAAGACATAAAATTATTCGAATCTAGTAGTTTTCATACATTTAAAATCTTGGCATTGTTAAAATATAATTATAACTATAATCTGTTGATCACACCTAATCAATTAGTTGACGCATAATAGAGAGAGAATTTAGTGTATTACTCGTTCAGGATGTGCGATATTGCCGCATTATAAACAGAAATATCACGTCAGCCATTTTGATTTACGAAACACATTGTTATCGTTAAAAATCCTCAATCTTCCACTATTTTCCCGATTATCAGCTGAAATAATTTAATAAATAAATATATAATATGACACATATAAATCAAATTAAACTTTTTATAACTTAAAAATCGTATAAAACTTTGTATTTATTGCTTAATAATGACCAGACTCTACAAGTGTCCGTGTTCACGCATATAATATTTCTATATTCACTCTAAAATAGGCAAATACCATCTATATTTTTATTTATATGATACAAAAGCACTTTATTTTATTCATTTCAATACAAAAACACAACAAAACAGTGATATAATGGGATATTTGACGACCAGACTCTACCGGACTCTACCAGACTCTACCAGACTCTGTTTAGTGACACCGCTTGGTTTCATTAAAAAAAAAAGATAATAACTTTAGGCTTACAGACACTGGTTTAAATGTTCTCATTCTTTATTTTGTTAATTAAGAACTATTCTATTTCAGTATTTGTGTCTGCTAAAACTAATCATGGCGGAAACACCAAGTGAATTCACAATGAAGAATCCCCCTACAGACGGGATAACTGCAGTGAAGTTTGGACCGAATTCGAATCAGTTCCTTTTGACATCCTCCTGGGACACGTCGGTACGACTCTATGATGTGATAGCGAACCACCTGAGAATGAAATACAATCACCCAGCTCCTGTTCTAGACTGCTGCTTTCATGTAAGATTGTTTATTGTGGAGGTCCCTGTTCTCAAATAGACCTATTCTCGAACCTTTAGTTCAAGGACTGTTAACATATTTCCAAAAACGCATTATACATAATACATTTTATGTGAACTGGTGCTTGGTTTACTTACAAATAAATTGTTCAATTTATTTGACAGTATTGTTGGTTTTTGACATGAATTCATAAGTATTCCCTTGAGCCCTTAAATACATGTTAATTAAGAGGTTCGAGAACTGGTGTCTACATGATAAACCAGTGTTCAAATTAAATCACTAAGACATTTATAGTTTTGCTTGAACTCGTATGAGCTATATCACACAAAACACATCCTTTGGCAGTTTAGAAATCAAAAGTTATAAAAAACTTACTTCAGATTGACCAAATTAATTTACGGTGCACCCACACACTATTTTACAAAGTTTTCAAGCTTTACATGGGTCAATCCCAATTTCACAATCAATATATGTTCTTATCAGATTAATTATTCTATACTGAAAATGTTCATTTACATTAAATTGTAATAATTGCATATATGGACAACAACTATTAAAATTAAGCACAAATAATTTATTATTGATAAAATGATTATGTTCACTTCATAAACATCCATCCATGCGGAGTTGTTGTTTGTTACAATTGGACATTGCTAGGCAGCGCAATGAAAGTTATGATTATCTGCATAACTTCCTGTGTACGATTAATTAAGCTAAATGGAGGTAGTGAATTAATCTCTCATCAAATATGTAAAATTTGATGCTATGTCTAACACTACATAACAGTGATATTCTCTGCAGAGTAGTGATTAGAGAATCCATCAGCAAAGTAGGAGACCAGAGTCTCAGTCCTGGTCAAGTCATATCAATTACTTTAACCCTTTCCCTCATATAGATGCTTTCTGACGCCTCTGCAGCAGAAAGCTTTTTGAAAACATAGTAACAAAAGAAGAAATTGCACAAAACGTGCAATTTCTCCTTTTGTCACAATGTTTTCCACTTTTAGTCATAGGTTATCCATTCAATTATAGAGATTTTCCATTATTTGACAAAATATGTTCAAAGTCATCTGCTGCAGAATTGTCGAATGAGGGAAAGGGTTAAAAATTATAATAGTGATTTCCCTCCTCCTTGGTTAACAGGGAAAGTACTACAACTTTATAAATACTGATGCGCTGGTTTCAGAACAAACATACCAGCAGAACTGGTTATATTTCCAGAAAATGTTGTGATTTAACTTGAAAATTCTTGTCAACTGGAATGTAATCATGTTAAAAAAGTGCCCAAATAGACAAAATATCAAGAAATATCATTCTTTATTTATCCCTTTCCCATATATACAACAAATCCACAGCAGACAACATTCAAAACATACAGCTAAAACAATTGAAACTATAAATGAACGAACAACCATTGCAAAAAGTTGAAAACATTGTTGCAATAGGAGAAATTGTCCTCTGAGCAATTTCTCCTTTTTCCCAGAATGGTTCAAAATATAAAATCATCAGCTGCAGAGGCATCAGAAAGCATCTTTATGTGGAAAAGGGTTAAAGAATCAATGATTTACTATTTTTTTCTTCTTCAGGATAATGTGCATTGTTATAGTGGAGGATTAGACAATACATTGAAAGTTTATGATTTCAACACCAACACAGGTATTGTTTTGTAATAATAAGATTTAATAAATTAACCAAAAACTTTGTATGCAATGCTAAGACTGTTCCTTTCATTGAAAATGAGCCAGGCCCTGGTAGCGATAGGCTGTTGATGTAGGGGTTGTGTGAGTTTTAAACGCCAGCTCAGCCAATATTCTTTCCAACTTTTGACAAAATAAAATGTGACAAGCATTTATCTTCCACCAGTGGGCTAACAGTTTATGTGGCAAAGCAGCCAGTTGCTTGGAAAGTCAGTTGTGTGAAGTACTGGTGTGAGAAAACCAAGAAACACATGGGTAGTTGAACCGTCATAATTATTATGACTGTTGCAGGGATAGCCAGGGTTTTCAAAATGTTTTGTTATAACAGATCAAATGGGAAAAGTAACCGATCAGGCTTGGGGTCAGGTCAAGGGCAAATCCCTGGTTGGGGGCCCAGGGGAGCAAAACTAACAGATCAAAAAGTGATTTCAACAGATAATTTTGATCGGCAATCAGTTAATTTTGAAAACCCTGGATAGCATTATGACTGATGTATCATATCAGGGTAAATAGTACTGGTAATACTGGTCAATTACCCAGGAAACACACTGATATAACAACCAGCTGTTGAAAACAGCTTTAACACCATTCAAACATAATCAAAATTATTTAATATTGTTTAAACAGTAATTAACAGTGTGCATTGTTCTGTGGCAGACATTTCTAGAAAACTGGATATGAAAAAAACAAATGGCTCTCAATGAACACTTTCTGCTGTTCCCAATAATCATGCTCTATTTTGTTGGAAAACGTTCAATTCATTTTCCGTAATTACTTTAACCATTTTGAAAACATTGTGACAAAAGGAGAAATTGTTCATTGTGACTTTACCGGTATATTAAATAATTCTATTTCCATTCATTGCGTTTTTCCATATTTTTAAATAGATGGTTTAGAAGTCATCTGCTGCAGGCTTATTGTATATATGGGAAAGGGTTAAAAAGTGTAAAACCAACATTTTTGAAACTATAAAATATGAACAGGTTTAACCCTTTCCCACCTTTAGACGCATTTTGACGCATCTGCAACAGACGACTTTAGAAAACATCGTGACAAAAAAAGAAATTGGTCAAAACGAGCAATTTCTCCTTTTGCCACAATGTTTTAAACTTATTTCAGTAAGCATACCTACAATTATACAGATTTTCCATATTTTTAAGTAGTTCATTTCAAAATCGTCTGCTGCAGATTTGCTGAATGTGGAAAAGGGTTATATGAGCTGTAATCCAGGAAGCCCAAACACAGCCTGACAACACTTATGACTTCATTTAAACCTATATAGTGATTAATCAAAATAATCCTTTCACTGACAGCAGTCTGATTTAAAAAGTTTCACAAAATAGATAGAGGATTATTTTGAATACCCACATTATAGGTTTTCAGGGTCAAATGAGAAATTGAGGGTCAAATAAGAAAATATTAAACCCTGAAATACAGGTTGAGCCCCCGAGCATCCTTTGCCTTTGCAGCAGACGGCTTTTTGAAAACATAGTGACAAAAGAAGAAAAACGAGCAATGTCCCTTTTGCCACTTTTGGTCATAGGTTATCCATTCAATTATAGAGATTTTCTATCTTTTGACAAAATATGTACAAAGTCATCTGCTGCAGAATTGTCTTATGAGGCAAAGAGTTAAATCTGCAATGTCCACCTAAAACACACAGGAGATTTTAACAGATGGTTTGAATTCCCCGCAAATGCCCTAAGGTGGGTTTTACACGAGCATGACCTATATATACAATGTTTTATACAGGTACAAATGTAGGAACACATGACAATGCTATCCGCTGTGTGGAATATTGCCCTGATGTGAATGTGATAGTTACAGGTAGTTGGGACTCAACTGTTAAATTGTGGGATCCGAGAACACCATGCAGCGCAGGAACTTTTCCTCAACCAGACAGGGTATTTTATACTTTATAAACACTTAAACTTGAAATTGATTTATAATATCATAGCTCTCTAACATGCATGGTCATGGTAAGAGTTTAACCCTTTCCCACTTGTAGATGCATTTTGATGCATCCGCAGCAGCCTTTAAAAAAAATGGCAAAAGAAGAAATTGTTCAGAACAAGTCTTTCAGTGACCTGACATGCCGTGGTATAACGTAATCTAGGCTATTGATTTTGTGTCTTAACACTTTCCCACTTGCAGACGCAATCTGATGCGTCTGCAACAGCCGACTTTTGAAAACATTGTAACCAAATGATAAATTGCCACAATGTTTTAAACTGTATTCAATAATGATATTTTCATTGTATGATAATGTACCTCAGTTCCTAGATATTTCCAAAGACACCTGCTAAAAATGTTGTTGTTTGTTGGAAAAGGTGAATGACACTCCATTGTATTAACAAAACTTTCCTTTCTGTGTCAGAAAAGGTGTTTATGTACCAAACAAGTATAACTGAAAGCAGATGCCTTTAGAAAACATTTTGGCAAAGGTTGAAATTGCTCTTAATGAGCAATTTCTCCTTTTGCCACAATGTTTTCAACTCTATTTAATAGTAAATCTCATTTATTGAGATTTTTCATGTTTTTTGTAAATAAGTTACGAAAGTTGTCTGCTGCAGATTTATTGTATGTGGGTAAGGGTTAAGAAAGGCATGGTGGCTGAGGTGAATACTATAATATCAGAACCCCTCCCACAAACTTGCATTCTCTGTGCTCAGAAATAAACTGCGAGTAACTCCATGCTCCAAATAAGAACATCATCGGCCCCCTTGTTTAAAAAACTTACAGGATTTGACAACATGAAATGTGTGCTTCTTTTATTTAAAGCTCTACGCAGTTCTCTGGTTATTCAGACTTCGCAAAATATTTTGAAATCTATCCCCCATTTATCACCTTCTTCATCCTTTGTTCAACAATTTATTGCATGACAATTTGTCAAATTGATAAGGACTGAAGGACAGTAATTTCGCCAACAAAACAAATCTAGCTATTAAGTGAAAAAGGCCTATTCAAATTTTACCTCAATTGTAGAAGTGCAAATCTTCTTTTTGGTATTTTTCATAAATAATTTTAAGACTTGGCATTTTCATAAATAATGTTAAGACCAGTTTACCCCAAATTGCTATCTAGGTAATTTGATTGGCTTTTAGTTTATCTTACTAGCAATTTTATTGGCCGGATTGCTTAAGCAATTCCGGTCTATAGATTGGCGATGTCCGTCTGTCTGTCTGTCCGTCAACATTTTGGTTAAAGTTTTAGGTTAGGCAAAATGGTTAAAGTTTCTGGTTAAGCAAAATCTCAGACATGGAAAGAGCTACAAACTTGAAAATTGGTCTGTGTGTAGCCACTAACATGTTCTTTTGATTTCCATGATAACTCTTCACCTTCACCTTCCTATTGCCCGTCTGTCTGTCTGTCTGTCTGTCCGTCAACATTTTGGTTAAAGTTTCTGGTTGAAGCAAAATCTCGGACATGGAAACAGCTACAAACTTGAAAATTGGTATGTGTGTAGCCACTAACATGTTCTTTTGATTTCCATGATAACTCTTGACCTTCACGTTGCTATTGCCTGTCTGTCTGTCTGTCTGTCCGTCAACATTTTGGTTAAAGTTTCTGGTTGAAGCAAAATCTCGGACATGGAAACAGCTACAAACTTGAAAATTGGTCTGTGTGTAGCCACTAACATGTTCTTTTGATTTCCATGATAACTCTTGACCTTCACGTTCCTATTGCCCGTCTGTCTGTCTGTCTGTCCGTCAACATTTTGGTTAAAGTTACATCACAGCAACTTGCGTTTTAATTTGCTTTCAACAGTTTTATAGTTATATCAACTTGTGTTTTAATTTGCTTTCAACAGTTTTATAGTTATATCATGGCAACTTTCGTTTTAATTTGATTTCAACTGTTTTATAGTTATATCACGACAACTTGCGTATTAATTTGCTTTCAACAGTTTTATAGTTATATCACTGCAAATTGCGTTTTAATTTGCTTTCAACAGTTATATAGTTATATCACAGCAAATTGCGTTTTACTCAGCTTTCAACAGTTTTATAGTTATATCACGGCAAGTTGCGTTTTAATTTGCTTTCAACAGTTATATAGTTATATCACAGCAAATTGCGTTTTACTCAGCTTTCAACAGTTTTATAGTTATATCACGGCAATTTGCGTTTTAATTGGCTTTCAACAGTTTTATAGTTATATGCACTTGTGTTTTAATTTGCTTTCAACAGTTTTATAGTTTTATTGGCCGGATTGCTCAAGCAATTCCGGTCTATAGATTGGCGATGTCCGTCTGTCCGTCTGTCTGTCTGTCTGTCCGTCAACATTTTGGTTAAAGTTTCAGGTTAGGCAAAATGGTTAAAGTTTCTGGTTAAGCAAAATCTCAGACATGGAAAGAGCTACAAACTTGAAAATTGGTCTGTGTGTAGCCACTAACATGTTCTTTTGACTTCCATGATAACTCTTCACCTTCACCTTGCTATTGCCCGTCTGTCTGTCTGTCTGTCCGTCAACATTTTGGTTAAAGTTTCTGGTTGAAGCAAAATCTCGGACATGGAAAGAGCTACAAACTTGAAAATTGGTCTGTGTGTAGCCACTAACATGTTCTTTTGATTTCCATGATAACTCTTCACCTTGCTATTGCCCGTCTGTCTGTCTGTCTGTCCGTCAACATTTTAGTTGAAGCAAAATCTCGGACATGGAAAGAGCTACAAACTTGAAAATTGGTCTGTGTGTAGCCACTAACATGTTCTTTTGATTTCCATGATAACTCTTGACCTTCATGTTGCTATTGCCCGTCTGTCTGTCTGTCTGTCTGTCTTCTGTCTGTCTGTCTGTCTGTCTGTCCGTCAACATTTTGGTTAAAGTTACATCACAGCAACTTGCGTTTTAATTTGCTTTCTACAGTTTTATAGTTATATCACGGCAACTTGCGTTTTAATTTGCTTTCAACAGTTTTATAGTTATATCACGGCAACTCGCATTTTAATTGGCTTTCAACAGTTTTATAGTTATATCAACTTGTGTTTTAATTTGCTTTCAACAGTTTTATAGTTATATCATGGCAACTTTCGTTTTAATTTGATTTCAACAGTTTTATAGTTATATCACGACAACTTGCGTATTAATTTGCTTTCAACAGTTTTATAGTTATATCACTGCAAATTGCGTTTTAATTTGCTTTCAACAGTTATATAGTTATATCACAGCAAATTGCATTTTACTCCCCTTTCAACAGTTTAACAGTTATATCACGGCAACTTGCGTTTTAATTTGCTTTCAACAGTTTTATAGTTATATCAACTTGTGTTTTAATTTACTTTCAAAAGTTTTAAAGTTTTATCATGGCAACTTGCGTTTTTATTTGCTTTCAAAAGTTTTATAGTTATATCATGGCAACTTTCGTTTTAATTTGATTTCAACAGTTTTATAGTTATATCACGACAACTTGCGTATTAATTTGCTTTCAACAGTTTTATAGTGATATCACTGCAAATTGCGTTTTAATTTGCTTTCAACAGTTATATAGTTATATCACAGCAAATTGCGTTTTACTCCGCTTTCAACAGTTTTATAGTTATATCACATCAACTTGCGTTTTAATTTGCTTTCAATATTTTAATAGTTATATCACAGCAAATTGTGTTTTAATTTGCTTTCAACAGTTTTTGGCTGGATTGCTCTAGCAATTACGGTCTATAGATTGGCGATGTCTGTCTGTCCGTCCGTCTGTCTGTCTGTCCGTCAACATTTTGGTTAAGTTTCAGGTTGAGGCAAAATCGGTTAAAGTTTCAGGTTGAGGCAATCTCAGCACTGGAAAGGGTTACAAACTTGAAACTTTGCCTGAAGGTAACCAGTAACAAGTTCTATTGATTTCTATGGTTACTTTGACCTTGACCTTGGTTTGTCGATTTTCAAGGTCAAATTGCCGACAATCCGGCCTTACCGTCTTCAGCGGTTTCTTGTTTTGATATTTAATCAGTAATTCAAGAAATCTTCTTTTGTTAATTAGAATCTGTTAACCCATTGGAAAAAAGTTGGTTGTCTTGCTGTACTAGACTTGAATATTAACTTTTAGCTCTTTTAGGCATTTAATTAACCGTTTCCCACCTAAAGAAACATTTTACGCATCTTGAAGCAGACGACTTTAGAAAACATTGTGACAAAAGAATACATTTTTCAAAACGAACAATATCTTCTTTTGCCACAATTTTCCGTATCTTGAGTAGATGTCTCAAAGTCATCGGATGCAGATTTTTTGTATGTGGGAAAGGGGTTAAAGGTTCTTATCAGAATCATCATTATCAAAACCATTGTAAATTAATCATTCTATACGAAAATAAACTTCAATCTAATAGAAATTACAATCAGTTTGCATACTTGTATAATTTTTTCTCATTGATAGCTTTGAACACTCTTGTTTTAGATATGCATTGATACATGTATTCTAACTAATTTCCCAGGTTTACACGATGTCTGTATGCGGAGACAGACTGGTTGTTGGCACAGCATTACGTAGAGTTCTTGTATGGGACCTTCGTAACATGGGATATGTACAGCAACGGAGGGAATCCAGTTTGAAATATCAAACCAGATGTATTAGATGCTTCCCAAACAAACAGGGCTACGTCCTCAGCTCTATTGAAGGTAAAACTTGCAGATTGTTGACCCAATCGTAATTCAGCCCTGTCATAGTATAACTGACTTTACAGGAATTTACAAACAACAAACCCAATCAGCATGCTCCATTCAGGGTTATCTGTGATCAACTTTTGGTATTTGAAGTTTACCTTATCAAGTTATGCTTCCAGAAATGCTTTATGACCACACAAACAAATATTTATTTTGATTAATTCTAAATTCTTTGAAAATAAGGATTGGTGTGACATGTCAAAATACAACTGAAAGGCACTTTTTAGATCACCTTAGCCGAAGGCTGAAGGTGAGCTATTCTGATCACTTTTTGTCCGTCGTCCGTCGTCCGTCGTCCGTCGTCCGTCCGGTGTTAACTTTTAGCTTTAAACATCAACTCCTCCCAAACTCCAAGGACAATTTTCGTGAAACATCACAGGACTGTTCCTCTGGTTGGCCTCTTTCAAAGTTGTTCAAAGATTTAAATTCCATTGAGAACTTTGGTTGCTGCGGCATCAGAAAGGGGACAAAATGTCCAAACTTTGAAAATCTTCTCCTCCGAATCTGCCTGTCAGATTCAAATATAATTTGGTAGAAATGTTCCTTGGGTGACCCTCTATAAAAATTGTTCAAGCCATACTGATTGGTCGAAAAACATGGCAGTCAGGCGGCATCAAAAAAGGGGCAAAATGACAATACTTTAATAAAGTATCCTTATAAAAGTGCTTGTCTGATTTAAAGATAGTTTTGTAGAAATGTTCTTTCATTGATCATCTACATACTTTGTCAAGCCATATTGATTTGTTGAAAGGCATAGCAACCAAGCAGCATCAGAAAAGGAGTAAAATTAACTTTTTGCTTCAAATTACATATGGTTATTAGATTGATGGTCTAAGGGAGGTAACACTTGGCAGAGTATTATGCAAGGGCAATCTCCTTCGCAGAGTTGTCGTTCCTTACACTCACCATACACTAACAATCAGGTGATCGATTTAATGTCCAAACTTTAAAAATCTTCTCCTCCGAATCTGCCTGTCAGATTCAAATATAATTTGGTAGAAATGTTCCTTGGGTGACCCTCTATAAAATGTGTTCAAGCCATACTGATTGGTCGAAAAACATGGCAGTCAGGCGGCATCAGAAAAGGGGCAAAATGACAATATTTGAAAATTCCATTTTTAGCTCGACTATTCGAAGAATATGAGAGCTATACTACTCACCCTGGCGTCGGCGTCGGCGTCGGCGTCCACGTCACACTTTGGTTAAGGTTTTGCATGCAAGTTCTAAAATACTACATGTATTGCATTGAAACTTTCTACAACCCTACCAAACTATCACACCAATGTAGATTATCAAGTTAGATAACTCTGTCCTGCATTTTATGCAAGTTATGGCCCTTTTTTACTTAGAAATTCTGGTTAAAGTTTTGCGTGCAACTAAAGTAAGAGTCCATATCTCAGTATTTACTTGATGCATTGCATTGAAACTTTCTACAACCCTACCCAACTATCCCACCTGTGTAGATTATCAAGTAAGATAACTCTATCCTGCATTTTATGCAAGTTATGGCCCTTTATTTACTTAGAAATTCTGGTTAAAGTTTTGCGTGCAACTAAATTAAGAGTCCATATCTCAGTATATACTTGATGCATTGCATTGAACCTTTCTACAACCCTACCCAACTATCACACCTATGTAGATTATCAAGTAAGATAACTCTATCCTGCATTTTATGCAAGTTATGGTACTTTTTTTACTTAGAAATTCTGGTTAAAGTTTTGCATGCAACTAAATTAAGAGTCCATATCTCAGTATTTACTTGATGCATTGCATTGCAACTTTCTACAACCTTACCCAACTATTACACCTGTGTAGATTATCAAGTATGATAACTCTATTCTGCATTTTATGCAAGTTATGGCCCTTTTTTTACTTAAAAATTCTGGTTAAAGTTTTGCGTGCAACTAAATTAAGAGTTCACGTCTCAGTAAATACTTGATGCATTGCATTGAAACTTTCTACAACCCTACCCAACTATCACACCTGTGTAGATGATCAAGTATGATAACTCTATCCTGCATTTTATGCAAGTTATGGCCTTTTTGGACTTATAAATTCTGGTTAAAGTTTTGCATGCAACTACATAAAGAGACCATCTCTTAGTAACTACTTGATGCATTGCATTGAAACTTTATACAGCACTTACCAACCATCACATCTAATCATCTATGTAAACAATCAAGTATGATTACTCTATCCAGCATTTTATGCAAGTTATGGACCTTTTTGGACTTAAAGTTTTGCAACTACATTTAGAGTGTAATCTCAGTTACAACTTGAAAAATTGTATTGAAACTTTATACAACCTTTCCCAATTGCACAACTATAAACACAACCAATTATGATAACTCTATCCTGTATATGGTACAAATTGTTGTCCTTTTTTTAACTTAGAAATTATGGTTAAAGGTTTGCGTGAAACTACATTCAGAGTCCATATCTGAGTAACTACTTGATGCATTCCATTGAAAGGTTATACAACCCTTTCTAACCATCACACCTATGAAAATAATCATGTTAAATAACACTATCCTGCATATAATGCAAATTATCACCCACTAAGAAATTGTGGTTAATGTTTTGCATGCAACTACATTAGAGTCTATTATCTCAGTAACTTAAATAAGCGGTGGAATAGTCGAGCACGCTGTCCTCCGACAGCTCTTGTTTATGAAAGTGTTTGTCTGATTTTAAGAAAATATAATACGAATCTTACTGTAATGATCCTCTATTTAATTTATTTAAGCCGTTTTGATTGGTTACACAATCATATCAACCAGGCGTCGTTACAAAAAGGGTAAATTGAACTTTTAGCTACAAATGACAACCAACTCCTACCATTCCAATAGACCAATTTCCACAAAACATCACAAGAATGTTCCTTTGGTGGTCCTCTTTCAAAATTGTTCAAAGATTTAAATTCCATTGATAACTTTGGTTGCTGCGGCATCAGAAAGTGAGAAAAATACCCAAATTTTAAAATCCTTTTCCTCCATAATCTACTTGTGCGATTGCAAGATAATTTGGTAGAAATGTTCCTTAAGTGACCCTCTAAATAAACTGTTGAAGCCATATTGATTTCGTTGAAAAACAGGGCAACAAGGCGGCATCAGGAAAGGTGCAAAATGACAAAAACTTTATAATTCCATTCTTATTAAAGTTCTTGTTAGATTTCAAGATATAAATGGCCTTTACTGATAAGCTGTTTCTTGAGAAGTGTCCACTCCTTTGCAGTTTCATTTGCATTCCCTGATAAAATTTTCCAAGATATTTGCAGTTAAATATTTGCTACTAATTTACTATCAATTAGGTGATCGATTTAGGGCCATCTTGGCCCTCTTGTTTCACATGAGATTCAAATATTTTTTAGCAATTTGATAGCCAAATGTTTCACAACTTGCAACAAAATGTTTACTTGATTTACCTCTTTTAATGCAACTTTTTAATCAGAAATCAAATTTAGTTTCAAATAATCAAGTCCTAAACTCAAGAACCATCTTTTAGGAAAATGAACATGGAACAAGTAGCCTAATATTTGATACTTTTTATCCACTTTCTGTCTTTCATATTAAACCTTTCAAAGGGGACAGTAATAATCAAATTGATAGAGTAGAATTGTTTTATATTACACTTTTTCTCCCCATTGTACAGGACATTGTATCATTCCAATGTCAATATCATTTCAATATCAAAACGAGGCTGTCAAACTGATCCATTTTATTCTAAAATTTATCAAATGTTACTGATTAAATGTTTATATTGTGGGTCCTGCTGTGGGCATTAATTTATGTTAATCAATATGCAATGCTTCAATTATAGGATTAAACAAAAACAAAAGGAATATGACACCTTGTGTATTTCCATCAAATTCTTCAATATGCTAAAGATTTTAAATTTGCAAAACAAATGGTTTGAACAATTGTTTTACTGTAAACAATAGACCATGAAAAGTTATTATCAATCAGTTTTGTAGATTAAAAAATGTTTTACATTTCTTGCTCTACTGGCTAAAGGCCAGAAGAGCTTATGCGATGGCGTTGTGTCCGTGAGTGCGTCTGTAAACACAATTGCTTGTGAACGTAATAAAGTCTTCCGTTTTTATCTCAATCAAACTTATACAGTAGTTAGATATCCATGAGAGCTCGGTTCATTTCGCAAACCAGCCAGATCCGCTCATGCAAGACTGGATTGTGGCCCTTGAAATTGTCAAAATTTCTATAATAAAGCTTGTGAACACAATAAAGGCTCCATTTACTATCTAATATTTACCAAACTTAGATAGTAGTTAAATATTGATGAGAGCTCGGTTCCTTTCGAATACCAACCAGATTTGCCCTTGCATGACTGGATTATGGCCCTTGAAATTGTCAAAATTGCTATAATACAGCTTGTGAACACAATAGAGCCTCCATTTACTATCTGACCTTCACGAAAATAAGATAGTAGTTAAATATTGATGAGAGCTTGGTTCCTTTCAAAAACCTGCCAGATCCGCCCATGCATAAGCGGTTTATGGCCCTTGAAATTGACAAAATTGCTACAATACAGCTTGTGAACACAATAGAGCAACCAAAGAACCATGCCAGTAGAGCATGGGCCCTCATGGGCCTCTTGTTTTTATTAATTTACGCATTTGACAAATCCTTGATTGTCAGTATGGGCCCTGCAATTTGTCTGAAAAAGGTTCCTCAGTTTCTGTTGATTTCAGTTATTGAGTATTTTTCTCCCTTTGTTTTCAACTCATCAGAGAACTAAATGATTGAGTGTATTACTAGGCTCAATAACTGTCTGCCCATGTTGTTCATCCATTGTCAACTTCAAACAACTTTTCTATGAAATTAAAGTGAGCAAACTTCAACAGAAAATGCCTGTGAGGTTCTGCTTTCAAGATAGGTTAAACAATTTCATCTCATTGGGAAGAAATACACGTATGATGGCTATGAAAGTCTTTGTCTCAGCTAACAGATAAAAGCTCTTTCCCACAAACAACAGATCTGCAGCAGAAAACATAGACATAGACAATTTCTATAAATGAAGGTAAGATTCCTAAAACAGAATAAAACATTGGCAAAAGGTGGAATTGTTTGTTTTTATCAATTTCTCCTTTTGTTGCAATATTTTCAAAAGTGATCTGCTACAATGGTGTCAGAAAGCGTCTACATGTGGGTAAGGGTTAAAAACCACAAACGCATTGGTGCATCTGTATCCCTTAATCAGCACTTAAGAGTCTTACTCACCTGATAACACACTTTCTCATCACATGAACAATTTCTACCTTTGCCACAATATTTTCAACAATATTTTCAACAATAATACTTTCGTTTCTTTTTATGGATTGTTCATATTTTTGCCTAAATCATGATGTTTTCAAAGTTGTCTTCTACAATGATTGTATGTAGAAAAGGGTACATGTGTATAATCAGAGCTCTAGATAAGAAGAGTATTTCACATCCACAAATTCTTATTTGCTCTTCAAACCCTATGTTGTGGGTACTCAAAAGAATCATCTAATTAAGTTCCATTATCATAGGGTTTAGTTTTATAATGAGGGAGATAAATTGTGGGAAAGACAACTAATGTGGACCTTTTTTCAGGGCGAGTTGCTGTTGAATACTTAGATCCCAGTGCAGAGATACAGAAAAAGAAATACGCCTTCAAATGTCACAGAGTTAAAGAGAATGGTGTAGAGATGATATACCCAGTCAACGCCATTGCTTTTCATAATCAACACAACACATTCGCTACGGGTGGCTCTGATGGCTTTGTTAATGTATGGGACGGATTTAACAAGAAAAGACTCTGCCAGTTTCACAGGTAAGCTGCTGTTTTTAGCTCACCTAAGCACGAAGTGCAAGGTGAGCTTTTGTGATCATCCGGCGTCGTCGTCGGTGTCTGTTAACAATTTCCTACAAATTACTTCTCCTACTAAACCAATTGACAGATTTCAAAATAACTTCACAGGAATGGCCCTTAGGTGGTCCTCTTTCAAAGTTGTTCAAAGAATTTAATTCCATGTAGAACTTTGGTTGCTGCGACATCAGAAAAGGGGAAAATTGCCAAATCTTAAAAAATCTTCTTGTCCAAAAGTACTGGCCCGATTTAAAAATTATTTTGCACAAATGTTCCTTGGGGTACCCTCTACCAGGGCTCGCGCTGTAGGTCGCCATTGTCGCCAAAAGGCGATTATTTAATGAAGACGGCGATTATTTTGTTAATTTGGCGACGGAAAATGGCGATTATTTTATTTTGCAACTGGATAAAAATAATCGTCTGCTAATCTCGTGTGAGAGCTTGAAAACACGTGTCAATGAAGCGTGAACGACCTTGTTTATCTCAAGTGTCATACCCCGGTGTTAATTACAAGATTGATGGCCGCGGGTCATCGCCTTATCAGTTAATCCTTGAGTGTGTGTAATACACTTCGAAGACTGTGCAACTTATCACCTTTCATTGTACATTTTAATCGCCCCAATTTAGAATGATAACAGCTTAAATTAATTCAATGCCGATATAATTTTCGATGCATCCAATTTTTAAAAAAGACGGACATGTTTATTAAATCTAACAGATTTGTTTACCTTGCAAACAAAATGGCGGACGATTAAAATTTATCGCTGATCAATGTGGATTCGATTTTCATGTATTATTGAAGTGGTTCTGAGAGGTCGGTTGCACAACACATACGAGAAAATACTTGTCTAAATGATTTGGACTATTTAAACACATACTTTGTTTTTGTTTAACTGGAGGGTTTTCCGGAAATTAACTTTCACTTTGGTAATTATATGCAGACTGTTTCGTACCCTTTCCGTTTCGTACCCTTTACGTTTCGTAACAGAAATAAATTGACTTGTACAAAGACAGTGATCATGATAGGGACTGAGTGTTTAGATTTCCAAGATGAACTTATGAATTTCAATAGGCTTATAATGTATAGTTGAGATTAAAAGTATCCCTCTGAATCATATTTATAAAAAAAAAAAATTGTTTTACTTTTTTCTTGTTACATATATGTTTCGGTCTCACAGATCTTTATGGCTTTGGCTATTAATTTTTTTCATGAAAAAATAATGGCTATTATTTTGTCTAGGCCAGAGCCAGCCCTGCTCTACCAAGATTGTTCAAATATTTTCGATCCGTTGAAAAACATGGCCGCCAGGGGGCGGAGCTTATTTTCCTTAAATTTGCATTGTTAAAACTTTAAAAATCTTCTTGTCCAAAAAAAGTACTGGCCCGATTTGAAAATTATTTAGCACAAATGTTCCTTGGGGCACCCTTTACCAAGATTGTTAAAATATATCCGATCCGTTGAAAAACATGGACGCCAGGGGGCGGAGCTTGTTTTCCTTATATGTGCATTGTTAAAACTTTAAAAATCTTCTTGTCCAAAAGTATTGGCCCGATTTGAAAATTATTTTGCACAAATGTTCCTTGGGGCACCCTTTACCAAGATTGTTCAAATATTTCTGATCCGTTGAAAAACATGGCCGCCAGGGGGCGGAGCTTGTTTTCCTTATATGTGCATTGTTAAAACTTTAAAAATCTTCTTGTCCAAAAGTACTGGCCCGATTTAAAAATTATTTTGCACAAATGTTCCTTGGGGCACCCTTTACCAAGATTGTTTAAATATTTCCAATCCGTTGAAAAACATGGCCGCCAGGGGGCGGAGCTTGTTTTCCTTATATGTGCATTGTTAAAACTTTAAAAATCTTCTTGTCCAAAAGTACTGGCCCGATTTGAAAATTATTTTGCACAAATGTTCCTTGGGGCACCCTTTACAAAGATTGTTCAAATATTTCCGATCCGTTGAAAAAACATGGCCGCCAGGGGGCGGAGCTTGTCCTTATAATGTGCATTGTAAAATCTTTAAAAAATCTTCTTGTCTAAAATTATTGGTCCGATTTTAAGATAATTTTGCACAAATGTTCCTTTGGGGACCTTCTACCAAGATTGTTCAAATTAATCCGATCCATTGAAAAACATGGCCGCCAGGGGCGGGGCTTGTTTTCCTAATATGTGCATTGTAATATCTTTAAAAATCTTCTTGTCCAAAAGCACCTGCCTGATTTAAAAATTATATGACACAAATGTTCCTTGGGTGACTTTCTACCAAGGATGTTCAAATAAACCCGATCCGTTGAAAAACATGGCCACCAGGGAGGGTTGCTTGTTTTCCTTATATGTATAGAGTATAAAACTTTGAAAACTATTGAAGTTCTAAATCAGGTGAGGGCTATTCCAGTAAAACATATGTCCCACCCCAGGAAGGCACTTTCAAAATTGACCAACCCCCTTCAGAAGTTTATTTGACTAGAAAAGAACCCCCTTTAGAATATTTTCTGAGCAAATTCGGACCCCCTTCAGAAGTTTATATTTTTTGTTGCAAATTTCAACCCTCAATAGCAGTTTTGTCGGACTTCTGATTAGGACTTACTATAAGTGTATTCATGGTCCAACAGTAAGTTTCTGCTCTTGCATCGTAAGTAAAGATGTTGATTCTGACAGGAATTAAAATACACATGAATTTGTATTGAGGTTTAAGACTGATTTTCAACATCTTTGGTCATTTAAAGGCGGTCAGTTATCCATACCCTCTGTTCCTGGAAGACCCAGTACTAAGCCAAACCCAAACAACTGACAGTTTCCTCATATAAATCAGAGGCGGAGGCCTCGAACTCGGAACCTTCAGGTTACTAACCTAGCATATTACCAACCACGCCACAAAGGCCTTCATTAAGATATTTCAAATTAAATTTGAACAAGAAAATGTGTCCATGGAACACAGATGCCCCAGTCGACAGTCAGATGAACAAATGTAGGGTCACAAATAGCTTTATTCAACAATTAAACAAAATAACTTTTTTCAGATTTTCAGTACCATACCGTTTTGATCGTATCTCGAAAATTTGTCTTCAGACGAATTCTGTACACTACGTTTGAGAAATATATTATGTGGTTAAAACAAAACGGTTTTTCTTCATCGGACAGTCTGTCTGTCACAGTGATTCAGATTGCAACTCAGTCTTTTAAGACAGCTGTCCTAAATGTAAAAAAAAAACCAGGCCATTTTGTCCTAAACTTAAACAAGAAGGCCATGATGGCCCTGGATCGCTCACCAGATTTTTCTTTTCACTATAGCAATATAAGCCCTGCCCCCTGGTAGTTTCCTACCTTGGCTTGGCTTGAAAAAATCTAAGAGGGTCACCCTAGGAACATTTCTAGTAAATCTTTTGAAAATAGATCAGACACTTTCGGAGGAGAAGATTTTTTAAGGTCCACTATATCCATATAAGGCAAAATAGCTCCGCTCCCTGGAGGCCATTTTTTTATGACCAATCAAAATGGCTTCAAGATATCTGATGGAGGGTCACCCAAGGAACATTTCTACAAAATTATTAAACAAGAGTACCGCGGTACATAATACGCCCGTCAGGAACTTCTTTACAAATATTCTAAGTCCAAAAAGGGGCATAACTCATTCAAAAATTGACGAAATCCCAGGAAATATGTACTTGATCTGTGACACATCACTACAAAGCCTTATACAAAATTTCAGCTCAATAGCTCAAAGTATGTAGGAAACAAGATGTGTTTGTGAAACACTGATGCCCCCCAATGGCAACATCTAGGTCAAAGGTCAAGGTCGCAAGGTATACACATGTGAAATATGGTAGCATTACCTGTTATTGTTCAAAAGAAGTGGGGAAGGTTAAAAAAAAAATTGAGAATGGCAACATCTAGGTCAAAGGTAAAGGTCGCAAGGTCAAAAATGTTGGTACTGACAGAAAGGTCATGTCACAAGGAATACACATGTGAAATATGGTAGCCGTATCTGTTATGGTTCAAAAGTAATGGCCAAGGTTAAAGTTTTTTTCGAGAATGGCAACATCTAGGTCAAAGGTCAAGGTCGCAAGGTCAAAAATGTTGGTACTGACATGTGAAATATGGTAGCCATACCTGTTATGGTTCAAAAGTAATGGCCAAGGTTAAAGTTTTTTTCGAGAATGGCAACATCTAGGTCAAGGTCAAGGTCGCAAGGTACTGACAGAAAGGTCATGTCACAAGGAATACACATGTGAAATATGGTAGCCATATCTGTTATGGTTCAAAAGAAATGGCCAAGGTTAAAGTTTTTTTCGAGAATGGCAACATCTAGGTCAAGGTCAAGGTCGCAAGGTGAAAAATGTTGGTACTGACAGAAAGGTCATGTCACAAGGAATACACATGTGAAATATGGTAGCCGTATCTGTTATGGTTCAAAAGTAATGGCCAAGGTTAAAGTTTTTTTTGAGAATGGCAACATCTAGGTCAAAGGTCAAGGTCGCAAGGTCAAAAATGTTGGTACTGACAGAAAGGTCATGTCACAAGGAATACACATGTGAAATATGGTAGCCGTACCTGTTATGGTTCAAAAGAAATGGCCAAGGTTAAAGTTTTTTTTTAGTATGGCAACATCTAGGTCAAAGGTCAAGGTCGCAAGGTCAAAAATGTTGGTACTGACAGAAAGGTCATGTCACAAGGAATACACATGTGAAATATGGTAGCCGTACCTGTTATGGTTCAAAAGTAATGGCCAAGGTTAAAGTTTTTTTTGTGCAGACAGACAGACCAACAGACAGACCAACAGACAGACAGACCAACAGACAGGCCAAAAACTATATGCCCCCCGAATCGGAGATTCCGTGGGGGCATAAAAAGTGTGGTAAACCCGAACGGACGGAGGGAGGGACATATATGACCATACCATAATACGTACCGTTTTTAAGAAACGGTCGTATAAAAATCGGCCTGACACCTTTGGAGGAGAAGATTTTTAAAGTTTTCACTATAGCCATATAAGTCAAATTAGAGTTAAATGATAGAGGGTCACCCAAGGAACATTTCTACAAAATAATTTGAAAATCGGCCAGACATTTTTGGAGAAGAAGATTTTTTAAGTTTTCACCTTAGTCATATAAGTCAAAATAGCCCCGCCCCCCTGGTGGCCATGTTTTTTGACCAATCAACACAGCTTCAAGGAATCTGATAGAGGGTCATCCAAGGAACATTTCTAAAAAATGATTTGAAAATCTGTCAACCAGTTTGGCAGAAGAAGAATTTTGAAGTTTTTTTCATTTCGTTGCCATGGAAACCAGAATTCTGCATGGATCTCAACAATTTGAAGGAATTCTGGTGAGGCCATTGCGAGGATGCTTTCTGTGAAGTTTCAGCCCAATTGACCCACTGGTTACTGAGGAGAAAAAGTTGCCGGACAAAAGGCGATCACAATAACTCGCCTTGAGCAAAGCTCAGGTGAGCTAAAAATTCAAACCCAGAAAGGCCACTTTTAGATGCGCTTTCCAAACTTACACTTACTGATGAACACCTATTAAAAATCTGCAGCAATATTGAAAACCTTTTAGAATTACAGTTAATATACTATCAGGTTAAGAAAACATTGTGGCAAAAGGAGAAATGAGCAATTTATTCTTTTCCACAATGTTTTCAAAAGTCTTCTTCAGGTGACTGTCTAGCTTGTATTTTAAACTTATTTAGTGTTAAGCTGGAGTGAATTATTGTAATTTTCACTTTAAACTAAATTTAAACATAAGTAAAGAGGGAAGAGAAAAAGTCATCTAATTGACTGTGGTTTCAGAGGAAAATGAAGCATTTCCACTATGTGACAGGTGATATACCTGGACAGTCTAAAATGTTTAAAAATTCAAGTAGGCTTGTATATTTATGATGTGGGGGATTCTCTTCTTTTTTTTAGACCAAAAAACGTTTTGAGTGTCTTGTAAATTATGGCCTTTTCATTTTCGCTGCTGGCCTTTATCACAACTTGTTCAAAGTTTGGCAGCAGATTTGCACAAATCACAGAGGCCTTATGGTTTTTGCTGTCTGCGTGCCTCTTTAATGTATACTGGTCCGAAAATAGGAAGTCCCGTCTGTCAATGCATTTTTTATATGTTGTGTGCACAAATTGTAGCCGTTTTTCTGCATTGAAATATGCTCAGCCAGAAATTTTGAAACGCTCTAGACGATTTGACAGGCAAATCAGGTACAGTACTTATTGAGGAGTTGGGCATTTGTTCTTAATCGGCTGAATTTTGATTATTTTTTCCGTTTTAATGCTTGTCGACGCGTTATCTTTCCGGAAAAAAAAGCGATTGTCGAAAATGTTTTCGTTCCGACATTTTGAAAGGGTTTAATCCGGGTTCTTAAAAGAGGCCCTACGATTGGCTGATATTTAATGAGCCAGCCAATGAAATCAAGTTTTACATCAATGATCATTAGACGCTTTACATGTAGTATACTTTAATGCATTGTAACTGCTATGAAGCGCGTACGTAACTCGACAAAACGCTTTTTGTTTATTATGAATCAAAACGCGTCTACTGCACATGATATTTTTCAGTTGGCTTCGCGGAGATTAACTCTAGCGATGTCATATTTCCGATGCCCGACGCCAATCTGATTCTGAATCTCTGCAGTCAATATAAATGAGCAGATACGGACAGAGGCAAAAAAGAAAATGATGCCCCCCTTTAGAAGCGAAATTGGACTTTTCACCACCCCCTACAGTAGCAAATTAAGAAAAAGACCTTCCCACTACAGAATTTTTTTATTTTGCCGTCCTGGGGTGGGACATATGTTCAACTGGAATAGCCCTGAGCGATATAGAGCCATCATGGCCCTCTTGTCTAATGTTTTGTTATTGAGCCACAAAAGCTCAGTCGGCTTTAGATCGTGGGTCATGAGTTTGGATCTCTTTTTGATTACCAAAGGTCATTGTGCCTTACATCATTAGTCTTCCATCAATTGGTGAAAATTATACGTGGGAAGGTAACCTGTTGCCTAGGATGAACCACTTTATACAGTCAACTGGCTGCCATGATATTTCTGTTATACTTTTTAAAAAAATAAATATTTATTCAATCTTTTGTTTTGGTCTATATCTGAGAGAAGTAAATCTAGAGGATATTTCATGAGTGTTTATTTATTATAACTTTTAATAAAACGAGTTTACTAAGCCTTGGCGAGCGTCATATTCAGCTTGGTTAACGAGTTCATTAAAAATGATAATAAATAAACTGGTGAGATATTCTATTTAACTGTCAGATGAAGTATTTTATGAGGCGTTTTTTTTAAAAATGTATATAACGTCTACCATATTTCTACATGAAATTTGCTGGTTTTGGCGCCAATGTGACTAACATTATGACGTCATTTTCATATTATTTGTTTCAACATTGTAACGAAAGATTTGAGCGTAAGATTGGAAACCAAACTAGTAGTGTCATATGATATTTATGTAATGGGATTTTGAAACTCCTAGAGAGGGCTTTATGTGATAAATGTACAAGTACCAAGTCAGGATGTATACAAGTTACTGTTAACAGTAACAGAAGACTTTAACCCTTTCCCTCATACAACAATTCTGCAGCAGACGACTTTTAACATATTTTGTCAACAAATGGAAAATCTCTACAATTGAATGGATAGCCTATGACTAAAAGTGGAAAACATTGTGGCAAAAGGAGAAATTGCTTATTTTGAGCAATTTCTTCTTTTGTCACTATGTTTTCAAAAGGACGTCTGCTGCAGAGGCGTCAGAACGCGTCTATATGAGGGAAAGGGTTAAGCAGTTCATTTCATTACTGTCAGATGAGATGAGGATGCAGAAAACTGGACCGTAAGACAATTTGTCAGCCCATTCCTTCATACAGACACTTTAAAGGCCTCTACAGCAGATGAGTTGTGAAAACATTGTGACATAGTTGGAAATTGCTCATAATGAGCAATTCCTGCATCTGCCACAATGTTTTCAACTCTACTGAATTATAATACTTTCATTTGCAGAGATTTTTGTCTATACGTTTGCACAGTCGTCTGCTGCAAATTTGTTGTATGAGGGGAAGGGTTAGGATTTACGTCAACATTCATACAGTCTTGTCTGTCATAAAAATAATATTTTAATGGTTTTATTTACCAGCAGTGTAGATTCTTTTCTGCATGTGTTTAAACACTATGCACAGTCTAATCTAAATCTGCAATTTTATTTACTCTCTTGCATGACTGCTGAAAACACAAATCTTGTACAATGTACCTTTTTGGTTTGCAGATAGCCTTGATAGACAGTCTGAATTAACCCTTTCCCACAAGCAGATAGCTGCAATAGGCAGTCTGAATTAACCCTTTCCCACATGCAGATAGCCGCAATAGGCAGTCTGAATTAACCCTTTCCCACAAGCAGATAGCCTTGATAGACAGTCTGAATTAACCATTTCCCACATGCAGATAGCCGCAATAGGCAGTCTGAATTAACCCTTTCCCACAAGCAGATAGCCTTGATAGACAGTCTGAATTAACCATTTCCCACATGCAGATAGCCGCAATAGGCAGTCTGAATTAACCCTTTCCCACAAGCAGATAGCCTTGATAGACAGTCTGAATTAACCATTTCCCACATGCAGATAGCCTTGATAGACAGTCTGAATTAACCCTTTCCCACATGCAGATAGCCGCAATAGGCAGTCTGAATTAACCCTTTCCCACATGCAGATAGCCGCAATAGGCAGTCTGAATTAACCCTTTCCCACATGCAGATAGCCGCAATAGGCAGTCTGATTTAACCCTTTCCAACATGCAGATGCTTATGAAGCAGAGGACTCTTGAAATGATTGTGACAAAAGTCTCCATTTGCCATAATGATTTCCAACTATTCATATTTTTATTTTCATTTATAGAGATTTTTTGCCTTGGTGTAATTGTCTGCAAAGTCATCTGCTTCAGATTATGCTGAATGTGGGAACGGGATCACTAAACTAACAGCCTCTTTATAAGAAGACGGGCAATGATAATTGAGCATTTATTCTTTCTCTCTTATTACTCAACCAAAGCCTATGTTGTGGGTACCCAAAAGAAATGCCTTGATGAGATGATTCAATTGAGACCCACAACAGTGTCAAATAAAGATTCTAGAACATGAAAATGACCCTTATCCCTTTCCCACATACACCAAATCTGCAGCAGACGACTTTGAAAACATACCCAAACAATTTTAGAAACTCTCTTTAAATGAAAGAACAATAAATAATAATTGAATAGAGTTTAAAACATGCTGACAAAGGGAGAAATTGCTCGTTTTGAGAAATTCTTCTTTTGTCAACATGTTTGCAAAAACACGTCTGCTACAGAGGCGTCAGAAAGCGTCTATATAAGGGAAAGGGTTATCTAGAGCTCTGATTTGAACAAGGAACCACAGATAAACGTTCCTACTATTTATTACCTGAAATCCATGTTGTATAATAACCCTGCTTCATTCCAGGTATCCAACAAGCATATCATCTTTAGCATTTAGTGCTGACAGCTCTGTACTAGCCATTGCATCATCATATATGTATGAAAATGAAGACATCAAGACCAAACCAGAAGATAATATTTACATTAGAAATGTCAGTGATCAGGAAACCAAACCAAAATAGAACATACTTTTATCTTGTAAATCAAACTGTACTTACCTGTATTCATACTGTACATAGATATTCATTCCTTTACCTGTTTCAACATACAATAAATCTGCAGCAGGTGACTTGGAAAACATCTAGGCAAAACTATTTAAAATATCTCTATATGAAAGTATAATTATTGAATAAGCTAGAAAACATTGTTGCAAAAGAGGAAATTGCTCATTATGAGTAGTTCTTCTTTTGCCTCAATGTTTTGAAACGTTGTCTGCTGCAGAGGCATCAGAAAGCGTCTCTATGTGGGAAAAGGTTAACTTTTTTACATGTGTACGTTGACACAGTGTACCACGTTACTATAGTTTCAAGTCTTATTAACTGAAACAAAAGTATGATGAGAAAAGTAGTAAGTGGCCCTTTCCCATGTGCTGACACATTTTGATGCATTTAAAAGCATTGAAATAAAAGGCAAAATTCCTCATTTTGTGTAATGACTCTATTTGCCTCAATGTTTCAATAATAATACTTTCATTTATAGAGATTTTCCATATTTTGGCGAAGATGTCTTGTTGTGATTTGGCGTATAATGGAAAGGATTAACCCTTTCCCTCATACGACAATTCTGCAGCAGACGACTGAGCATATTTTGACAAAAAAAAGAAAATCTCTTTAATTGAATTGATAACCTATGACTAAAAGTGAAAAACATTGTGGCAAAAGGAGAAATTGCTCGTTTTGAGCAATTTCTTCTTTTGTCACTGTTTTCAAATAGCCGTCGGCTGCAGAGGCGTCGAAAGCGTCTATATGAGGGAAAGGGTTAAGAGCTGAATATGACATTTTTTTGTATTGTTACTGTATCCACTTTATTGAGCAGTTTACTACATGTATGAAATTACTTTTTCTGCTGTCAAAATGAAAGAGGTTATGCAATTTCTGTGTAGGAAAGGCTTAATTTATCTTTAAATATATTTTAATGCTGGATTTCTGTTCTTTCTCAAAAAGCCGTAAAAAACATCATTAAAAGTGATTCAATGATTGCAATCTAGGAACTATGTTTGTGGTGGTTCTCCGTAGATCCCAATTTCATGATGAGAGGGATACATATTTAGAACTTTCCATACACTCTGCGTCCGTACTGGTTAAGAGTTATGCATCCAACAGAAATAAAACATAGTGTGATATACATGTATATAAATTCCAAAATTTCCTTCACGATCATTTTTAAATGAAATATTTATATAAATTGAATAAGGGTAAGAAGTTTATTGAAAAGTAAGTGACTTTAACCCTTTCCCTCATATAGACGCTTTCTGACGCATCTGCAGCAGACGCCCTTTTTGAAAACATAGTGACAAAAGAAGAAATTGCTCAGAACAAGCAATTTCTTCTTTTGCCACAATGTTTTCCACTTTTAGTCATGGGTTATCCATTCAATTATGGAGATTTTCTATGTTTTGACAAAATACGTCTAAAGTCGTCTGCTGCAGAATTATCGTATGAGGGAAAGGGCTAATATCTGGTTATGATTGTCACATGGACAGAGGTAGGTCCTGATTCAAGGCACTTACCAATACAATCATATACATAAGAGACTTAGAGCCTTTTCAGGTGACATAGGGTCAGAACGGCTCAGCCTTTTAGCCCTTTCCCAAATTACAACAATTCTGCAGCAGATGACTGGAAACATCTGGAGCACCTTTTGGTCATTATTTGAAGTCTTACTTCAAACATGTATAAATCACAAATGCATACCCAACTAATATATCTATAGGTGCTACCTATTTACGAAAAAACCGCAAGATAATTATAAACAAAAATTAAAGAGCATACTTTGGCCATAAAAAAGGATTTATAAGTTATTGACTAGACAATAATAATGTTAATGTCATGTTTCTTGCATTATCAAAACATATTTGAAATTAGTATTGCTGTTGTCTATTATTTGAACAGAAAATAATTAAGTAAAGACTTTCAGAAAATCAAGGAATACATTTATAATGAACGTGGTTAAAACATGAGGGCCAAGATGATCCTTAATCGATCACCTGCATTATGGTAAAGAAGCAAATAGATCAGCCCTTTTCTGATGCCACCTGGCGACTGCCTTTTTCAACCAGTCAATATGACTGGAACAAATTATTTAAGGGGTCACATTTCTGCTAAACCCTTTCCCTATTAGAGACGGTTTCTGAGGCCTATGCAACAGACGATTTAGGAAAAGATTGTCGTCACAAGAACAATTGCTCCTTTTGCCACAATGTTTGATAAATAATTATACTTTGAATGAGTGAGTCAATAGCTCATGTATAGGAATTTGGGGTCTTTCATGTTGATACCACTTTTTTGCGGGAAACGACGTCGCTCCATTGACGTTACGCCAAGATGAAGTGTAACGGAAATGACGTCACGCCCTTCTTTGGCTACGATACAGTCAAAATTTAGTTTCGGGCGTAGAAGGCTAATGCTGTCATTTTTTTTGACGAACGGGAAAACATATTTCTTACAGATTTCCATTTATTTTTAACTTTTCGTACAAATGTTAATTCCCACATAACACAACACTTAAATGATCTTAAATATCGATTTAAAAAAAAATGATTAAAAAGACGACAATAATTTTTAATCCGTGTTTTTCTGCTCATTTTATACATACCCAAAATACCGATTTAAAAAAAAAAAGATTAAAAAGCCGACAATAATTTTCAATCTGTGTTTTACGTCTGCTTTTTATACATATCCAAAATGGCGGCCCCCATGGATTTTTCCAGGAAAAAAAAAATCTCACACCTGTTACCTATAAGCGAGTATTAAACTGACAGTTCAATGGAAACGCTCCAGTTGATACGAACATCCGTTGGTCATCGTAGTTTCACAACAGAGATAATGTTGCAACAGATTTTTATGTAAAAACAAAACGTTTTGTATTTTTAAGGCAGACAATTTTCAAATACACCTTAAAGTTTATGTACATTGTGTGTTCTTCTTTCTATTTATTGTTTTTTGACATGGAGGTTTGTCATTTGGATGTTGAAGAAGATTTTAAGAGCGACATATTAAAACTCATTATTGAGAAAGGAATGCAACTTAAAATTGTGTACATAACTCACCTGGATCAAGTTATGCATATATATCTCTGGCGTTGGTGTACGCCACCAGTTAAAAAGAATGCCCAGAGGTCCAGATAAGAAGGGGTTTAAAGCTATTTCCCCCACAAAATCTCTCTTATTTTCCAACCAACCCTATTTTGTGGGTTATCAAAGAATCGTCTCATTGAGACGATTCTTTTGATTACCCACAACATAGGGTTAACGGATAAAATAAGGATGTTAGAACAAGCATTACGCTCCTTGTCTAGAGCTCTGATGCCTCATGCAATTACTTGACTCATCAATTTTAACATGAATACACCATCAATAATTTGCTAGGAATATGCAGTGGTGAAATGGTTGGCGTGTGCATTTGGGAAATAGCGTCACTTGTTTAATCCCCATTCTGAACCTTCGTGGTTAAGTGCCCCATGGCATTACCCAATGCTTAGTATTGTACAGGTTTGTAACCCCAAACTCATTAATGAGTATTTTGTTTCAGTGATATAACTGAAATACTGATACCAATGGTTTTGAGCCCCATTCAAGTTTAACAAATCTCTATATATATTCTGAGCAAAAATTAAGAAAGAAGACGCTTAATCGAGACGTCATGAAATAAAATCTTTGACATGTTAGCATTCAGTGTCTGTGACAGCCAAGACAATATCAACAATCTGTGCAGTTAAAATAATATGCAAACACATCTGCAGCAGACACACTTTTGAGGCAAAAAAACACCGTGTAATAAGGAGCATTCGTTTGTTATGAGAATAAGATCATGGTTTCGTTCCCTGTCCTGGCCTAGTATTGGTTTGTTTACCCAAGGATCATGAATAAGTATTCTGTCGCCTTGACATAATTGAAATAATGAAAAGCCCTATAAATCAAAATGATTCAAATCAAGAATAAAGGATCTATTCAACTCGGCGATTGTGGTTTACTTTTGAGGGCAAGGTTTTTGTACTTGTTTTGTATTGGAATAACACGTGTATATTGGGTTATACCTTATAGTCCCGTATTAATTTGAATTTAACCCAAATAACGCCCCTTTTCCCACATTCAACAAATCTGCAGTAGACGATTTTGAAGACATCTTGTCAAAAATATGGAAATTATATATAAATTAATGGATGAAGTTGACAGCCTTTTGACAAAGTGGAAAGCATTAATGTCATCCTATTCAAATCGTCCTACGTCGACAAGTTTTAGTTGGTGCAATATTCTAAACATTCTAGTTGTTTATGTGCAATTTGAGGTTGACAACTTGACATTTGCCAGTTATTATTGCGAGTTGTCTTGAATTTCAAATTAGATCAATAATATCAACATATGTCTCGCATACCAAGGTCACCATTCTGAATGACCATTTCAGCTCTGCATTTACGAGAGAGGACCCTTCCTCCATGCCTTCTATGTCCGGCGCCTCCTCAAAAGATGAAGACATTCACCATCCACCAAAATGGTGTCCTGAAGCTGCTTCGAAACCCGAACCCCCCCACAAAGCACAAGGACCAGATGGAATCCAATTCGTTTTCTGAGAGAACTTGCAGTTAAAATATCCCCCAGCACTCACCCTAGTATTTCAGGCCTCTCTACAGCAAGGCAAAGTCCCTGATGACTGGAAACAAGCCCTTGTCACGCCCATATTTAAGAAAGGTGACAAGAGCGCTCCTACCGACCAATATCTCTCGCCTCTGTCTGCTGATAAAGCGCATCATCCACAGCCTGGTCATGAATCGCCTGACGACCACAAACGATTGTCCGATGCTCAAAATAGGTTCCAGAAAAAACGGGTCTTTTTACAGCCAGATTATCCTCGCACTACAGGACCTCCCAGCTAGACTGGACGAAGTCGAGCAAATAGATAATATACCATACTCATCGAAATTCTTCGACAAAGTACCGCACCAGCGACTTTCTGTAAAGCTACGACACCACGGCGTCACAGGGAACACACTACAGTGGATTCAAAGTTTCTCCGCTGATCGCAGCCAACAGGTCCTTGTCGAAGGTCATGTATCTTCCTCTGCCCCAGTAACTTCTGGAGTCCCCCAAGGCACTGTCCCAGACAACTTGTTCTTACTTCTTGACATCAACGACAATGTGTCGTCAACCACCGCCTCTTTCAAGATGATAGTCTCCTTTACAGGAAGATCCGCACCCAGCAAGATTCAATAACCCTACGGGAAGATATTTACTGTGCAGAAGTGGAAGTAGGATTGGCAAATGCCGCTCAACCCCTCCAAATGTAAAACATCAATTCACCAGGAAACGAAACCGATCAAGACCAACTTCACCATTTATGGCCACGACCTTACCATCGTAACATCAGACAAGTAGCTCGGAGTTACCCTATAGGACAATCTCTCATGACACAGACATGTGGACGAGAAGATAAAGAAGGCCAACAACTCTTTCGGCGAAGAAACCGAGCCATAAATCCCTAGAAATACCAAAGCCCAGTGCTACACTAGCCTGTTGAGGCCAATCTTATAGAATTCCTCCTTTGCATGGGTCCCTTACACCAGTAGGAAGAAGTGCAGCGCAGAGCAGCGAGATTTGCAACTGGGGATTATAGCAGCATCAGCCAGATGATGTCCAACCTGGGCTGGTACCCTATACAAAAGAGACAGTCAGACAACCGACTGGTGATGATATATGGTCTACAGGATCACCAATGGCCTCATTGGCATCCCTGGACGATGGTAATAAATTCCACAACACAGCTACACTTTCCATACGTGGTCGCTCCGTGCGATACATGCTACCTTTCTGCAGGACGGACATCTACCGCAACCCATTTCCCCCAGCTGGAATTCGTTTGTGGATCCAGCTACAAGAGATCGTCGCTAAAACCCCAAAATTAGAATTCTTCAAGAACGGGCTGGCAGACTTCCAGTAGCTATGCACAGTGGGTTTTAACTGTTTTGTGTCTGCATTTTAATTGCGTGTTGCGCACCCCACAGCGACCATGTACATATTTCATATGCGATCATGTTCAAGAATAAGCTAGCCCTGCACATAACAGGAAGAAAAAGTAGAAGTCTGATCAAACTGCATTCCAAGTTTTCCAAATATTAAACAGTCCTTCTAAGAAGTGTTCAAAGCATATTGGTCTTGAAACATCATTTTTAGTCATCAGTTTGTAAAAATATCTGCCAACAAAACGAAGGGAAACCATCGTCTTGAATACAATCCTGTCCAAGTCTCGGAATGACATTTCACCCATTTCGCAAGCAAAAGAGACTTCGGCAGACACATTTGGACAACATACTCGCTTAAAAATGAAAGTATTAATATTTTAAAAATAAGAAAGTCAAAACATCATGACAAAATGAAAACAATTTAATTCTGGGTAGTTTTTCAGTTTCTGCATATGCAAAAAAGTTTTAGCAATCGCGTGATACATATATATGAGCCGCTTTAACCCTTTCCCTCATATAAACGCTTTCTGACGCCTCTGCAGCAGACGGCGTTATGAAAACATAGTGACAAAAGAAGAAATTGCACAAAACGGGCAATTTCTCCTTTTGCCACAATGTTTTCCACTTTTTGTCATAGGTTATCCATTCAATTATAGAGATTTTCTATTATTTGACAAAATACGTTCAAAGTCGTCTGCTGCAGAATTGTCGTATGAGGGAAAGGCTTAACAACATTTTGAACTCTACGTAAAGAATTAACCTGGGTCAGCCGGACAGAACTTTTTCTCTCCCTGCGGATTTTATGTTTCAGGAATCATTACTTTATCCCCATACACGGAATGTGTCGGCCCGGATTAGCCTGCGCGTACTGCTGATCTGGTGCGATACCATTACGCAGAGTCCATAATGTTGATTTTCGCGTGGAACGGCTCATATATTTTTTAATGGGAGAGAACTCAAACTGTCTCAATATCAGAATTAAAAGTTACATCCCATTAATTTTGTAAAAGGGAAGCTACTTGTATGCACGAAGATATTAGAGTCGCCTCTCTTGGAACAAATTCTACTTAAAAACCGACGTTACTAAAAATAGATTCTTGGGGAAACACCGACCCTATTATCTATTTGTCTTCAAAACAATGACTTTGTTTTAACTAACAGCCGATGAACGTAATTAAAATAGGTAAGTTTTTGACATGTGAAGTAACGTTTCATATTTATAAAGTTCTTTCAATGAGCATCTAATCCTAAAAAATTCGTTTCTTTCTTTTTTGTATTCTTCTTCTTGTTTCGGTTTCAGTGAATGGCATTTACTCCGACAGAAAATTTGATAAGCTCATGTTTAGTGCAGCCATTTGTACCAGAGATGCAGAAGATAAAGTTAACTCAACAATCAGTAATTGAAAAGAACACTTTATCATTGCCTTGATCTTTGTGCTTCCTATTTTGTTACAAAGTCAATGCTATATAGTGCAGCCAGGTGCCAGAGAAGAATGTTGTATAGAAAGTGTCAATATAATGTCGACGATATATACAAATGCGAACCGTCAAAATATGAAATCGCATTTCGAGTAAATAAACCTGATTTAAGAACATTTCTATTTAGGAAATTGTAATCATTAAATAGAGTTGAAAATATCCCAATTTGTTCATAAAATCAATTTTCGGATGAAATAAGCCCCTTGTTTTACAATCATATATTGGAGCAATTTAATGCTTTTGCCACAATGTTTTCAAAGGTCGTCTGCTGTAGATGCTTCAAACATGCAGGTGGGAAAGGGTTATGGATTCATGTACTAGAATATAAAACTCATGAGTGATAAGCAATAAGCTAGCCCTGCACATAACAGGAAGAAAAAGTAGAAGTCTGATCAAACTGCATTCCAAGTTTTCCAAATATTAAACAGTCCTTCTAAGAAGTGTTCAAAGCATATTGGTCTTGAAACATCATTTTTAGTCATCAGTTTGTAAAAATATCTGCCAACAAAACGAAGGGAAACCATCGTCTTGAATACAATCCTGTCCAAGTCTCGGAAAGACATTTCACCCATTTCGCAAGCAAAAGAGACTTCGGCAGACACATTTGGACAACATACTCGCTTAAAAATGAAAGTATTAATATTTTAAAAATAAGAAAGTCAAAACATCATGACAAAATGAAAACAATTTAATTCTGGGTAGTTTTTCAGTTTCTGCATATGCAAAAAAGTTTTAGCAATCGCGTGATACAGATATATGAGCCGCTTTAACCCTTTCCCTCATATAAACGCTTTCTGACGCCTCTGCAGCAGACGGCGTTATGAAAACATAGTGACAAAAGAAGAAATTGCACAAAACGTGCAATTTCTCCTTTTGCCACAATGTTTTCCACTTTTTGTCATAGGTTATCCATTCAATTATAGAGATTTTCTATTATTTGACAAAATACGTTCAAAGTCGTCTGCTGCAGAATTGTCGTATGAGGGAAAGGCTTAACAACATTTTGAACTCTACGTAAAGAATTAACCTGGGTCAGCCGGACAGAACTTTTTCTCTCCCTGCGGATTTTATGTTTCAGGAATCATTACTTTATCCCCATACACGGAATGTGTCGGCCCGTATTAGCCTGCGCGTACTGCTGATCTGGTGCGATACCATTACGCAGAGTCCATAATGTTGATTTTCGCGTGGAACGGCTCATATATTTGTTAATGGGAGAGAACTCAAACTGTCTCAATATCAGAATTAAAAGTTACATCCCATTAATTTTGTAAAAGGGAAGCTACTTGTATGCACGAAGATATTAGAGTCGCCTCTCTTGGAACAAATTCTACTTAAAAACCGACGTTACTAAAAATAGATTCTTGGGGAAACACCGACCCTATTATCTATTTGTCTTCAAAACAATGACTTTGTTTTAACTAACAGCCGATGAACGTAATTAAAATAGGTAAGTTTTTGACATGTGAAGTAACGTTTCATATTTATAAAGTTCTTTCAATGAGCATCTAATCCTAAAAAATTCGTTTCTTTCTTTTTTGTATTCTTCTTCTTGTTTCGGTTTCAGTGAATGGCATTTACTCCGATAGAAAATTTGATAAGCTCATGTTTAGTGCAGCCATTTGTACCAGAGATGCAGATGATAAAGTTAACTCAACAATCAGTAATTGAAAAGAACATTTTATCATTGCCTTGATCTTTGTGCTTCCTATTTTGTTACAAAGTCAATGCTATATAGTGCAGCCAGGTGCCAGAGAAGAATGTTGTATAGAAAGTGTCAATATAATGTCGACGATATATACAGATGCGACCCGTCAAAATATGAAATCGCATTTCGAGTAAATAAACCTGATTTAAGAACATTTCTATTTAGGAAATTGTAATCATTAAATAGAGTTGAAAATATCCCAATTTGTTCATAAAATCAATTTTCGGATGAAATAAGCCCCTTGTTTTACAATCATATATTGGAGCAATTTAATGCTTTTGCCACAATGTTTTCAAAGGTCGTCTGCTGTAGATGCTTCAAACATGCAGGTGGGAAAGGGTTATGGATTCATGTACTAGAATATAAAACTCATGAGTGAGAAGCAATAAGCTAGCCCTGCACATAACAGGAAGAAAAAGTAGAAGTCTGATCAAACTGCATTCCAAGTTTTCCAAATATTAAATAGTCCTTCTAAGAAGTGTTCAAAGCATATTGGTCTTGAAACATCATTTTTAGTCACCAGTTTGTAAAATTATCTGACAACAAAACGAAGGGAAACCATCGTCTTGAATACAATCCTGTCCAAGTCTCGGAAAGACATTTCACCCATTTCGCAAGCAAAAGAGACTTCGGCAGACACATTTGGACAACATACTCGCTTAAAAATGAAAGTATTAATATTTTAAAAATAAGAAAGTCAAAACATCATGACAAAATGAAAACAATTTGATTCTGGGTAGTTTTTCAGTTTCTGCATATGCAAAAAAGTTTTAGCAATCGCGTGATGCAGATATATGAGCCGCTTAATTAACAACATTTTGAACTCTACGTAAAGAATTAACCCGGGTCAGCCGGACAGAACTTTTTCGCTCCCTGCGGATTTTATGTTTCAGGAATCATTACTTCATCCCCATACACGGAATGTGTCGGCCCGGATTAGCCTGCGATCTGGTGCGATACCATTACGCAGAGTCCATAATGTTGATTTTCGCGTGGAACGGCTCATATATTTTTTAATGGGAGAGAACTCAAACTGTCTCAATATCAGAATTAAAAGTTACATCCCATTAATTTTGTAAAAGGGAAGCTACTTGTATGCACGAAGATCTTAGAGTCGCCTCTCTTGGAACAAATTCTACTTAAAAACCCGACGTTACTAAAAATAGATTCTTGGGGAAACACCGACCCCATTATCTATTTGTCCTCAAAATAATGACTTTGTTTTAACTAACAGCCGATCAACGTAATTAAAATAGGTAAGTTTTTGACATGTGAAGTAACGTTTCATATTTATAAAGTTCTTTCAATGAACATCTAATCCTAAAAAAATCGTTTCTTTCTTGTTTGTATTCTTCTTCTTGTTTCGGTTCCAGTGAATGGCATTTACTCCGATAGAAAATTTGATAAGCTCATGTTTAGTGCAGCCATTTGTACCAGAGATGCAGAAGATAAAGTTAACTCAACAATCAGTTATTGAAAAGAACACTTTATCATTGCCTTGATCTTTGTGCTTCCTATTTTGTTACAAAGTCAATGCTATATTGCAGCCAGGTGCCAGAGAAGAATGTTGTATAGAAAGTGTCAATATAATGTCGACGATACAGATGCGAACCGTCAAAATATAAAATCGCATTCCGAGTGCAGAAACCTGATTTAAGAACATTTCTATTTAGGAAATTGTAATCATTAAATAGAGTTGAAAATATTGACCCAATTTGTTCAAAAAATCAATTTTCGGATGAAATAACTAAGCCCCTTGTTTTACAATCATATATTGGAGCAATTTAATGCTTTTGCCACAATGTTTTCAAAGGTCGTCTGCTGTAGATGCTTCAAACATGCAGGTGGGAAAGGGTTATGGATTCAGGTAACCAGAATATAAAACTCATGAGTGAGAAGCAACCTATCTTGATTATTTTCTTGGAGCATAACAAGGGGCCATATCTGTATAACCTCAAAAAGCCTGGGTTTAATGGACTAAACCTAAGAAATCACATCTTTATAATCTGTGCATCTAGGAAACAATCCAGCAGAATCTGTAGTAATAGCTAAACCTCTTAAATCCTTTGAAAACCACCTTGATAAAAAAACACTTGAAAAAGTACAACTTTTATTGAACAAGTTTAAAGTCTATTTAATACCATTAAACTGGAAGTAGATATATATTGAAGACATATATAGTCCTGAGCAAAAGGAGCTCTTCACTTGAAGTTGTATTCTGCTAATACTTAGGCAGACTAAGGATGTATGAATAGACTGCTAGCTATGATATGACTGAAATAGTGTTTTAAGTGGTATTTTTACTGTTTCCGACATACAACAAATATACAGCAGACACCTTTGAACATTCAGATTAAACTATGGAAAATCTCTTAGTATAATTATTGAACAGTTTTGAAATCAATGTGACAAAAGGAGAAATATAATATTATGAGCCATTTGAACCTTAGCCACAATGTTTTAAGAAACTGTGCTGCAGATGCGTCAAAATGTGTCTGCATGTGAGTAAGGCTTAAACCAAACAGCCAATGCAATTTGACTTTTTATTTAACCTTTTCAGGGAACATATTGGATACAGTAACACATATAGTACTTTGTACCTTACCGCCGATGGCAGATAGAAATCCATGTATGTATCATAATATTTAACAAATCAAGATCTTGGTTACTAAAATTATGTGTTTTTGCATTAATCCATTCTTTTGACACAATTAAAGACGTTCACGGCAGTTTTGATTCTAACAACATTTTATGAATAAATGTATATAATTATTATGTAAAAAATAGTTATTGATTAGAGACGAAAAGCAAGTCGAGCTTTTGTCATGGCAAATTGTCTGTTGTGTGCGCGTCTGTTTTACAAAAATGTCTTCTTTGCGTCAACTTCTCCTCTCTAACTGCTTGGCCAATTAGAATGAACATTCATAGGAAGCATCCTCTTAATGTCCTCACATAAATTCCTTCAAATTGTTTGGATCAATGCCGAATTCTGGTTATTTTTCATGGCAACCGAAAGAAAAAAATAGTGAAAACTTAAAAAATCTTCTCCTCCCAAAGTGTCCAGCCGATTTTCAAATAATTTTGGAGACATGTTCCTTGACCCTCTATCAGATTCCTTCAAGCCATTTAGATTGATAAAAAATCGTAGACGCAAGGGGGCGGGGCTATTTTGCCTTATATGGCTATTGTGAAAACTTAAAAAATCTTCTCCTCCGAAAGTGTCAGGCCGATTTTCAAAACATTTTGTAAAAATGTTCCTATGGTGTCCCTCTATCAGATTCCTGCAAGCCATGTTGATTGGTAAAAAAACATGGCCGCTAGGGGGTGGAGCTATTTTGCCTTATATGGCTATAGTGAACATTAAAAAATCTTCTCCTCCGAAAGTGTCTGGCCGATTTTCAAATAATTTTGTAGAAATGTTCCTTGGGTGACCCTCTATCAGATTCCTTCATGCCATGTTGATTTGTTGAAAATCATGGCTTGCAGGGGGCAGGGCTGTTAGTCTTAAATTAAAACCATTTGGCCGATTTTCAAATAATTTTACAGAAATGTTCTTTGGGTCACACTCTACGAGATTCCTTCAAGCCACTGTGATTGGTTAAAAAATATGGCAACCAGGGGACGGGGCTGTTAGGAGATTTAATTTGTGTTTCCTACAGTGGAGCGATACTTGCCCTCTTGGGCCTCTTGTATTAGCTTACCTGACCACAAAATGAGTTAACGTTTTGACTGTGTGGTTGGCATTATTGGCCATCATTGCCAGTTGTTTTTATGTTACATAGGAAACAGCAATTGCATTTGCAAAAGTATGTGGTATAGAGAAGTAAGGCACAGGAAACTTTTCCAAGCCTGTTTACCCCATATTTTTATTTCATATTTCTATAGATTAGGTAATATATGCTATCAACACAACAACTTTCATATTACTCTGAATGTTTTTAAAAAAAAAATGATGAAACTGTACTGGATTTTGGTTATAAATATTTAATTGCAGCGGGCTGTTCTTTACTTAGAGAGTCAGTATTTGGATGTTGAAGACAATTGACTCTGTTAACCCATCCACATCTATAAACAAACTTTGAAGCATCTGCTGCAGACGACTTTTGAAAACATTGTGACAAAAGGAGAAATTGCTCAAAACAAGCAATTTCTCATTTTGTCACAATATTTTAAACTTTTGTCAGTAATTATACCTACATTTATAGAGATTTTCCATACCTTTGAGTGGACATTTTCAAAGTCATCTGCTGCAGATTTGCTGTATGTGGGAAAGGGTTAATTCTGCTGCAGATTTGCTGTATGTGAGAAAGGGTTAACTCGACTAGGATTTGCTGTATGTGGGAAAGGGTTAACTCGGCTACGGATTTGCTGTATGTGGGAAAGGGTTAACTCTACTGCTGCAGTGCAGATTTGCTGTATGTGGGAAAGGATTATTTCTGCTGCAGATTTGCTGTATGTGGGAAAGGGTTAACTCTGCTGCAGATTTGCAGTATGTGAGAAAGGGTTAACTGCTGCAGATTTGCTGTATGTGGGAAAGGGTTAACTCGGCTACGGATTTGCTGTATGTGGGAAAGGGTTAACTCGGCTACGGATTTGCTGTATGTGGGAAAGTGTTAACTGTGCTGCAGATTTGCTGTATGTGGGAAAGGATTAACTCGGCAACGGATTTGCTGTATGTGGGAAAAGGTTAATTCTGCTGCGGATTTGCTGTATGTGAGAAAGGGTTAACTCGGCTACGGATTTGCTGTATGTGGGAAAGGGTTAACTCTGCTGCAGATTTGCTGTATGTGTGAGAAAGGGTTAACCCAGCTGCAGATTTGCTGTATGTGGGAAAGCGTTAACTATGCTGCAGATTTGCTGTATGTGGGAAAGGGTTAGCTCGGCTCAGTCTCGGCTACAGATTTGCTGTATGTGGGAAAGGATTAATTCTGCTGCAGATTTGCTGTATGTGGGAAAGGGTTAACTCTGCTGCAGATTTGCTGTATGTGGGAAAGGGTTAGCTCGGCTCTGTCTCGGCTACAGATTTGCTGTATGTCGGAAAGGATTAATTCTGCTGCAGCTTTGCTGTATGTGGAAAAGGGTTAACTCTGCTGCAGATTTGCTGTATGTGGGAAAGGGTTAACTCGGCTACAGATTTGCTGTATGTGGGAAAGGGTTAACTCGGCTACGGATTTGCTGTATGTGGGAAAGGGTTAATTCTGCTGCAGATTTGCTGTATGTGAGAAAGGGTTAACTCTACTGCTGCAGTGCAGATTTGCCGTATGTGGGAAAGGATTAATTCTGCTGCAGATTTGCTGTATGTGGAAAAGGGTTAACTCTGCTGCAGATTTGCTGTATGTGGGAAAGGGTTAACTCGGCTACAGATTTGCTGTATGTGGGAAAGGGTTAACTCTGCTGCAGACTTGCTGTATGTGTGAGAAAGGGTTAACCCAGCTGCAGATTTGCTGTATGTGGGAAAGCGTTAACTATGCTGCAGATTTGCTGTATGTGGGAAAGGGTTAGCTCGGCTCAGTCTCGGCTACAGATTTGCTGTATGTGGGAAAGGATTAATTCTGCTGCAGATTTGCTGTATGTGGGAAAGGGTTAACTCTGCTGCAGATTTGCTGTATGTGGGAAAGGGTTAGCTCGGCTCTGTCTCGGCTACAGATTTGCTGTATGTCGGAAAGGATTAATTCTGCTGCAGCTTTGCTGTATGTGGGAAAGGGTTAACTCTGCTGCAGATTTGCTGTATGTGGGAAAGGGTTAACTCGGCTACGGATTTGCTGTATGTGGGAAAGGGTTAACTCGGCTACGGATTTGCTGTATGTGGGAAAGGGTTAATTCTGCTGCAGATTTGCTGTATGTGAGAAAGGGTTAACTCTACTGCTGCAGTGCAGATTTGCCGTATGTGGGAAAGGATTAATTCTGCTGCAGATTTGCTGTATGTGGAAAAGGGTTAACTCTGCTGCAGATTTGCTGTATGTGGGAAAGGGTTAACTCGGCTACGGATTTGCTGTATGTGGGAAAAGATTAATTCTGCTGCAGATTTGCTGTATGTGGGAAAGGGTTAACTCTGCTGCAGATTTGCAGTATGTAGGAAAGGGTTAACTGCTGCAGATTTGCTGTATATGGGAAAGGGTTAACTCTACTACATATTTGCATAATGTGTGAAAGGGTTAACTCTGCTGCAGATTTGCTTTATATGGGAAAGGGTTAACTCAACTGCAGATTTGCTGTATGTGAGAAAGGGCCAACTCTACTGCATATTTGCTGTATGTGTGAAAGGGTTAACTATGCTGCATATTTGCTGTGTATGGGAAAGGGTTAATTCTGCTAGAGATTTGCTCTATGTGAGAAAGGGTTAACTCTACTGCAGATTTGCTGTCTGTAGGAAAGGGGTGATAACTGCTGCAGATTTGCTGTATATGTAGAAAGGGGTGTTAACTCTGCTGCAGTAGCAATGACTTGCCTTCACGCTTTCCCTGAGGCATATATACAAAGGAAGAGATTGCTCAATAAGTAAACATTTTGTTTGCACAGTGTTTTAATCCCAGTTTTGAAATTGTAATGCAAATTCTACAGATGTGACATAACTAATTGCTCCGATGTTTTTAACTCTTTCCCAGATCCAATAAATCTGCAGCAGATGACTTTGAAATTAACATGGTCAACATATAGAAAATCTAACAAGGATTTCAAAAGTTGTCTGCTGCAGAGGTTTCAGAAGGCGTGAAATGGTAAACACATACATATCTTCAGATATAGGTATATGTCAATACTGATCAACTTAAAGAAATTGTGATGTAGCAACACTTTCAAAAGTTGTCTGTATTATGTATACTGCAGAGTTTTAGATAATGTGCACATTTTATGATCTAAAAGCCTTGTTGTATTCTAAAATATACGCTGTTGTATTCAAATGTATTGTTGCAACATAGTATTCGGCTAAGAAATAAGATAGATGCTGGTGGGAAAAGACCAGTTTACTCCTCCTTATCAAAGCTGGATATGTTCAATATTGTTTACAGCTGATGTGTACAGTGATATTTATGAGGAAAATGGTGGATATGAAAGACCAGTAACAAGAAGCACGTCACGCCCACTGACAAGGTTACCAGCTAATCGTCCACACGAAGAAGAAACATTTTCTAATATTTCTGAGGAAAATGGTGAATTCGAAAGACGAGTAACAAGACCAGTAACAAGAACCAGGTCACAATCACTTGGTTAGTTAATTGTTTGAACTTACCTACAAAATATGGACATCAATTTGACTTTTCTTAAGATAATACTTATATTAAATGTTTCAAAAATGTCTTCTTTGATTAGTCATACATGAATGCGCACAACTCATTTAAACTTGGTCCCACAAGATGCAGCAAATAACTTTAAAAGCAGCATTGCAAAAGTATGGAAAATGTCTATTAATTTAACCCTTTCCCTCATACGACAATTCTGCATCAGACAACTTTGAACATATGTTGTCAAAAATTAGAAAATCTCTGTAATTGGATGGATAACCTATGACAAAAAGTGGAAAACATTGTGGCAAAAGGAGAAATTGCTTGTTATGATAATTCATATCGTACCAATATGGGAGTGCCAAAGTATTATTTTTTCCAAAGAAGAATGATTGTATATATCGCAGTTCTATTTCTAAATCTTTTATGATATAGTTTTATCCTATACTTCTTTTAAAAACTAATTTAAGCTGTATTGGATGTAAAATAAAACAAATCTTGTTTATTACAAGTTTAATATCTGTTTCATGTTTTCTGTTTCAGATGAAAAAAAGCAGATAAAAGTGAAGAGGTACTCTGACAAGTGTACAAAAAATTACTTTGAAAACTACTTTGAAAATAAGAAGAGATTTGGTAGGCAGTGTTCTGTAGAAGATGTTGATATTCACGGCAGTGAGTATGCAGTTATCACTTTCACAAAAGCCAGAGGTAATTACCAGTTGAATTTTCCTGTCTGATATACTTTTATCCCTTTTCTATATTAAACATTCTACAGCAGACAACTTTGAAAACATCTTGGCAAACATATCGTAAATCTTTATAAATTAAAGCACAATTATTGATTAGAATTAAAATTATTATGGCAAAAGGAAGAATTACTCATCATGAGCAATTATTCCTCCTTTTGTGATAATGCGGTTTTTAAATCTGTCTTCTGTAGATGCCATCAAATTCAAAATTCATCTGCATACAGGAATTAGTTATAGTCTGCTGGTGCTGTTTCATTGTACACACATAATTAGCAACATCTCCTCAATTGGTCCAATGTCAACCAACTTTAAAAGAATATTTGTTTGGTGGCCCTCATTAACCCTTTCCCTCATACAACAATTCTGCAGCAGTCAACTTTGAACATATTTTGTCAAAAAATAGAATATCTTTATAATAGAATGGATAACCTATGGCTAAATGTGGAATTTAACATTGTGGCAAAAGGAGAAATTGCTCGTTTTGAGAAATTTCTTCTTTTGTCACTATATTTTCAAAAAGCCGTTTGCTGCAGAGGCGTCAGAAAGCGTCTATATGAGGGAAAGGGTTAAACAAGTTCAAGGATTTAAATTCTATGGAAATGGTATATCCTTTTAATCCTCTAGACTAGTTGCAACCAAACTTCACAGGAACGTTCCTTTGGTGGTCCTCTATTAAATTTGTTCAAATTTATATAAATTCCATGTAGAACATTGTTTGATGTGGCATGAGAAAGGTGATAAAATGCCCAAACTTTCTTCTGCTCTGAATCCACTAGTCGGATTCCAAGATAATTTGGTGGATTTCTTTTTGTAGTTGCTCTCTGCAAACAATGTTCGCATCAGAAAAGGGCAAAATTACAAAACTTTATGATTCCATTCTTATGAAGTTTTCTGGCTCCAAAACTATAAAAGTTTAATCTGTACTCAGAATTTGTGCTCAAGTATCTGATTGGTCAGAAGCCAAATCATTCTCCAAATTGACCAATCAGAAGCCTTATTCTGAGCACTTTCAAGATAATTTAGCAGACATACTCCTTCTACATAATGTGTTCAGTTGATAAAGATAGCTGCAAGGCATGCGTGCAGCATCAGAAAATGGGGAAAAAAGGTTTTAACAACATCTTCATCTTAACCATGGGCCAATATCAACCAAACTTCACAGGAATGTTCCTATGGTGTGGTCCTATTTCAAATTGGTCAAATATTCAATTCTTAATTACATATATACATGTCCTTTGCTGATAAGCTGTTTCATTTACAGTGTCCACTGCTTGCAGTTTCATTAGTTAATGTTTTCCATGATATAAGCAGTAACACATTTATTACTACATTATTACTTAGGTGATTGATTTAGGGCCATTTTGGCCCTCTTGTTCACATTCTTTTTGTTAGGTTCATGTTTTCTGAAGTGTCAGCTTCAAAGTTGATATGTAAATAGCGTGTAATCTGCAAACGTGCAGTGCACAGGAATTATAATTCTAACATGTATGTTTTTTAACCCTTTCTCTCATATAGACGCTTTCTGACGCCCTTGTAGCAGACCGCATTTTGAAAACATAGTGACAAAATGATTTCCACTTTTCCAGGTTATCCATTCAATTATAGAGATTTTCTATTTTTTGACAAAATATGTTCAAAGTTTTCTGCTGCATAATTGTCATATGAAGGAAAGGGTTAGCCCCCTATGTGGATTGTTTTGATAAGCCATCTTCTCAATTATTATCCATATTCATGCAAGCAATTTAACACATCTGTTTGCCTGCAGTTCTTATATTTCAATTTGACAGCCTGCAGGACTGTTCAGAGCTCAAGATAAGGGTATTTAGCATGTTTTAAAATCCTTACTTGACCTTATAACCAACCCTATATTATGAGTTCTCAAAAGTCGTCTCATTCATGATTGCGACGATTCTTTTGAGTGACACATCATAGGGTTTGGTTGGATGATAAGAGAGATATCATGGGGAAAAGAGCTGTATACGCCTCCTTATCTGAACCTCTGAAAGAAAAAAGTTTTAAGACAAGTTGACCATTTTTGAAATCTATGAATTGCTTGTTATTCACAATTCCTGTTTTTCAATTATGTTTCTAAAAGTCATTTGCTTCAGAGGTGTTAAAAATTGACGATAAGTCAAAGAATTGAAGTGCAGAACCTTTTTTAGATCACCTGAGCCAAAGGCTCAAGGTGAGCTATTCTGATCACTTTTTGTCCGTCGTCCGTCGTCCGTCCGGTGTTAACTTTTAGCTTTAAACATCATCTCCTCCCAAACTCCAAGGACAATTTCCGTGAAACATCACAGAACTGTTCCTCTGGTTGGCCTCTTTCAAAATTGTTCAAAGATTTAAATTCCATTGAGAACTTCGGTTGCTGCGGCATCAGAAAGGGGACAAAATGTCCAAACTTTAAAAATCTTCTCCTCCGAATCTGCCTGTCAGATTCAAATATAATTTGGTAGAAATGTTCCTTGGGTGACCCTCTATAAAAATTGTTCAAGCCATACTGATTGGGCGAAAACATGGCAGTCAGGCGGCATCAAAAAAGGGGCAAAATGACATAATTTGAAAATTCCATTTTTAGCTCTACTGGCCAAAGGCCAGAAGGGCTTATGTCGTGGCGATTTGTCCGTCGTACGTGCGTGCGTCGGTAAACAATTTCTTGTTAACACGATACAGTCTTCACTTTTGTATCTCAACCAAACTTATACAGTAGTTAGATATCCATGAGAGCTCGGTTCCTTTCGAAAACCAGCCAGATCCGCTCATGCATGACTGGATTATGGCCCTTGAAATGGTCAAAATTGCTATAAAAGAGCTTGTTAACACGATACAGTCTTCAGTTTTGATTGTATCTCAACCAAACTTATACAGTAGTTAGATATCCATGAGAGCTCAGTTCCTTTCGAAAACCAGCCAGATCTGCCCATGCATGACTGGATTATGGCCCTTGAAATGGTCAGAATTGCTATAAAAGAGCTTGTTAACACGATACAGTCTTCACTTTTGATTGTATCTCAACCAAACTTATACAGTAGTTAGATATCCATGAGAGCTCGGTTCCTTTCGTAAACCAGCCAGATCCGCCCATGCAAGACTGGATTATGGCCCTTGAAATTGTTCAAATTGCTATAATTGAGCATGTGAACACAATAGAGGCTCTATTTACTATCTGATCTTCACCAAACTTAGATAGTAGTTAAATATTGATGAGAGCTTGGTTCCTTTTGAAAACCAGCCAGATCCGCCAAGACTGGATTATGGCCCATGAAATTGTAAAAATTGCTATAATACAGCTTGTGAACACAAGAGAGCCTCCATTTACTATCCGATCTTCACTATACATACATGCTCTGGATTGAAAATGACCAAAGAACCATACCAGTAGAGCATAGGCCCTCATGGGCCTCTTGTTATGAAAGTGCTTGTCTGATTTTAAGAAAATATAATACGAATCTTACTGTAATGATCCTCTATTTAATTTGTTTAAGCCGTTTTGATTGGTTACACAATCATAGCAACCAGGCGTCATCACAAAAGGGGTAAATTGAACTTTTAGCTACAAATGACAACCAACTCCTACCATTCCAATAGACCAATTTCCACAAAACATCACAGGAATGTTCCTTTGGTGGTCCTCTTTCAAAATTGTTCAAAGATTAAAATTCCAATGAGAACTTTGGTTGCTGCGGCATCAGAAAGGGGACAAAATGTCCAAACTTTAAAAATCTTCTCCTCCGAATCTGCCTGTCAGATTCAAATATAATTTGGTAGAAATGTTCCTTGGATGACCCTCTATAAAAATTGTTCAAGCCATACTGATTGGGCGAAAAACATGGCAGTCAGGCGGCATCAAAAAAGGGGCAAAATGACAAAATTTGAAAATTCCATTTTTATGAAAGTGTTTGTCTGATTTTAAGAAAATATAATACGAATCTTACTGTAATGATCCTCTATTTAATTTGTTTTAAGCCGTTTTGATTGGTTACACAATCATATCAACCAGGCGTCATCACAAAAAGGGTAAATTGAACTTTTAGCTACAAATGACAACAAACTCCTACCATTCCAATAGACCAATTTCCACAAAACATCACAAGAATGTTCCTTTGGTGGTCCTCTTTCAAAATTGTTCAAAGATTTAAATTCCATTGATAACTTTGGTTGCTGCGGCTTGTGCGATTGCAAGATAATTTGGTAGAAATGTTCCTTAAGTGACCCTCTAAATAAACTGTTGAAGCCATATTGATTTCGTTGAAAAACAGGGCAGCAAGGCGGCATCAGGAAAGGTGCAAAATGACAAAAACTTTATAATTCCATTCTTATTAAAGTTCTTGTTAGATTTCAAGATATAAATGGCTTTTACTGATAAGCTGTTTCTTGAGAAGTGTCCACTCCTTTGCAGTTTCATTTGCACTCCCTGATAAAATTTTCCCAGATATTTGCAGTTAAATATTTGCTACTAATTTACTATCAATTAGGTGATCGATATAGGGCCATCTGGCCCTCTTGTTTCAGATGCTGCCAGTGTGATTGAGGTACATCACAAGAAACCCTGTATCGAGCATGAGCATGAGCTGGATATCGAGTACTACAATCCATCAGAAAGGGAACAGGAAACGAGGACAATTGAGGTACAGTATCACTTGCATACTGCTGACATGAGATTTTGGACCTTTAGACTTTTTTTTTACGTTTTTGAGATTTTACATTTTTCTTAACCCTTTCCCTCATTCAGACGGTTTCTGACGCCTCTGCAGGAGACGAATTTTTGAAAACATTGTAGCAAATGGAGAAATCGCTCATGATGAGCAATTTCGCCTTTTGCCAAAATGTTTTCCAACTCTATTCAATATTTATACTTTTATTAATGGGAGGTGTCCATATTTTAAGGTGTCTGCTGCAGATTTGCTGTATTTGGGAAAGGGAAATAAATAATATTTCATTAACTGAGTATTTTTTATTTTATTGCTTATGTACCAAATGTTAACATAATAAGGTCAGTTTACGAATGCCAATTTAAATGACGTTCAAAGGGTAAATAAATGATATTGCGTTCTGTGGTATTTCACAAACAAGTAATTACAGGTTTTAAAAGGGAGACACTCAAAATCCCCATGCTCAAAATCCCCATGGTTCAAAATTGACATAGTACTCAAAATCCCCATGGCTAAAATGACAGGGTATTCAAAATCCCCATGGCCAAAATGATGGGGTATTCAAAATCCCCATGGAGCATTTCTGTGTTTATTTTGTTTGTCACAGCCAGTCATTTAAATCATCATACCCCTCAATTAGATTCCTCCCAGTACTTTGGAATGTAGGGGGACATTCAAAACCCATATGGTCACTTTTTGTCATAGTAGTCAAAACCCATATGGTTAAATAAAAACAGGGTAGTCAAAACCCATACGATAGAAAATGCAGGTTAGTCAAAACCCATACAATAGAAAAAACAGGGTAGTCAAAACCCATATGTTTGAAAATGCAGAGTAGTAATAATTCAGTCACAGATGATAGTTACTTTAAATAATTAATATGGATGCCAAATACTAAGTCCTTTTATTTAAACATAACACAATTTATAAATATTAATTAAAAAAGAGAAAAGCAAAATATAATCAATTAGCATAGCCCACTTAAAAATGCTTTTTTATTTCAATTTTGAACCATGGGGATTTTGATATACACATAATACATGCCCAGTCAAAATCAAGTGTTCTTAATTAAACATAAGTTTGTTCATGTCATTCAGAGGCTGTATCTGAATAAGGTGTGTTGGGCTCCACAAAAACAGAAAGAATCTGGGCTTTTAAGTCTAATAAAAACAGTTTAACAAGTCAAAAGTGAAATTAAATTAATATTTTACAATCAATGAGTGATCTTACAAATGAACAAAGTAATTATGACAGACTAGTTCTGATATGTTTATATGATAACATCGGTAAATGAACGAAAGACAAAATAACGAATTTACATGGCTGTTTTGTATAATTTGGCTATATTGATTCAATTTTTGCCTAATGGCAGTAGAGCGATACTGGCCCTCTTGGGCCTCTTGTTTTGATTATTTTGGTAATTGCAGATTTAACATGTGCATCTAGGTAACCGGACATTTGCCACTGCGGACATTCTCCCCTTCATCAAAAAGTGCATAGGCGGACATCCTCCCCTTCGTCTTTTTCACATGGCGGACATTCTCCCCTTAGTCAGTTTGTGCATGACGGACATTCTCCCCTTAACACGTGGACATTCTCCCCTTCATTCTTAATTGACCAATTATCGAATTTTCATTAAAAATATTTAATCAGCAATTGTTTTGTGTTTAACAGTTTGAATTTAAATCCCAAATTCCACATACACGATACCCAAGACGACATTGACTACACCAAGGCAATAGTATGGAAAGTCCCCATTCTAATTAGTGTTGTGAGAAAAGGAGATTTTGCTAGTTTTCTTTGCTTATCTTTTTTCTCGCAATGAACATTATCGAATAGTAAAGACAAAAAACATGATAAAGAAGAACAACAGCTTATCACATTTTTACAATATACTTTATTTTTAAATATGAATAAGCACATGGAATAGCATACTAAAAAATAAGCACAGGAAAAGAACACAGCCAAAGCTATTTCACTTCATCTATCTATACATTCTTTAGTTACTTTGAAAGTCTAATGTTAGAACCAAGTGTTAAAGAATATATAATGTTTAAAGTGAAGACATCGACCAGATTCAGATAAATAGTGACTTGTGATCCAAATTTGTTACAAGCTCCATTTCAAATGTTACCCCCTTCGTAAAAAAATGATATAATATAATAACTTACGTCAAGGTCTGTTGTAACAATGCCTCGTCATTCTTTTCCTCGTCTTTGTGTACATTCCCATCTCTGGCCCGATTTGGATTTAGATTTTAATGTGTAAGTGTAGCCTGCATAACACAGTTTCCTACCAGTGCTTGCTATGAACTCCATGATTGCAATTAAAGTATTGAATTGAAAGATATGTGACCATATTAATATAAGATTCTTCGTTTGCATTTCAAGTTGAAATTCTTTATCTGTTTTAAGTCCGAACATCATTGAAGGTAATTATAGTCAAACTGTTAATTGGGGATTAAAAGGCAAACTGTTAAACAAAAAACAATTGCGGATTAAATATTTTAATGGAAATCCGATAATTGCTCAATTAAGAAAATATATGTATAGGCAAACTGTTGAAGGGGCTAATGTCTGTTTAATGAAGGGCCATGTTATAAATGATGAAGGAGAGAATGTCCACGTGTGAAGGGGAGAATGTCCGCCATGCACAACCTGACGAAGGGGAGAATGTCCACCATGTGAAAAAGATGAAGGGGAGGATGTCCGCCTATGCACTTTTAAAGGAAGGGGAGAATGTCCGCAGTGGCAAATGTCTGCAGCACTCAACTTTTAAAAACGGTGTGACAAAAGGAAAAATTGCTACTAATGTACAATTTCTCATTTTGTAACAATATTTTCATCTCTGTTCAATAATTATCCTTTATTAGTCCCCTACCGGCGTGCCGAAGGGGACTATTAGGTTTGTACTCCGTCCGTCAGTCCGTCAGTCCATCTGTCAGTCAGTCAGTCAGTCCATCTGTCAGTCAGTCAGTCAGTCAGTCAGTCAGTCCGGCAAATTTTTGTCCGGAGCATATCTCCAAAACTGTACTAGCTATGGCTATGAAATTCCATATGTGGATACATCTCATCAATGCGGAGTGCAGTGCATATGAACCATAACTCTTGCTTCCCTAATTTTTGAGTTATTTCCCTGTCTATATTTTCATACTTGATTTTTGTCCGGAGCATATCTCCAAAACTGTACTAGCTATGGTTATGAAATTTCACACATGGATGCATCTCATCAAGGGGGAGTGCAGTGGACATGAACCATAACTCTTGCTTGCCTAATTTTTGAGTTATTTCCCTTTCTTTATTTTCATACTTGATTTTTGTCCGGAGCATATCTCCATAACTATACTAGCTATGGCTATGAAATTTCACACATGAATACATCGTATCAAGGGGGAGTGCAGTGGACATGAACCATAACTCTTGCTTGCCTAATTTTTGAGTTATTTCCCTTTCTTTATTTTCATACTTGATTTTTGTCCGGAGCATATCTCCAAAACTGTACTAGCTATGGTTATGAAATTTCACACATGGATGCATCTCATCAAGGGGGAGTGCAGTGGACATGAACCATAACTCTTGCTTGCCTAATTTTTGAGTTATTTCCCTTTCTTTATTTTCATACTTGATTTTTGTCCGGAGCATATCTCCATAACTATACTAGCTATGGCTATGAAATTTCACACATGAATACATCGTATCAAGGGGGAGTGCAGTGGACATGAACCATAACTCTTGCTTGCCTAATTTTTGAGTTATTTCCCTTTCTTTATTTTCATACTTGATTTTTGTCTTTTTGTCCGGAGCATATCTCCATAACTATACTAGCTATGGCTATGAAATTTCACACATGAATACATCGTATCAAGGGGGAGTGCAGTGGACATGAACCATAACTCTTGCTTCCCTAATTTTTGAGTTATTTCCCTTTCTTTATTTTCATACTTGATTTTTGTCCGGAGCATATCTCCAAAACTGTACTAGCTATGGTTATGAAATTTCACACATGGATGCATCTCATCAAGGAGGAGTGCAGTGGACATGAACCATAACTCTTGCTTGCCTAATTTTTGAGTTATTTCCCTTTCTTTATTTTCATTCTTGATTTTTGTCCGGAGCATATCTCCATAACTATACTAGCTATGGCTATGAAATTTCACACATGAATACATCGTATCAAGGGGGAGTGCAGTGGACATGAACCATAACTCTTGCTTGCCTAATTTTTGAGTTATTTCCCTTTCTTTATTTTCATACTTGATTTTTGTCCGGAGCATATCTCCATAACTATACTAGCTATGGCTATGAAATTTCACACATGAATACATCGTATCAAGGGGGAGTGCAGTGCACATGAACCATAACTCTTGCTTCCCTAATTTTTGAGTTATTTCCCTTTCTTTATTTTCATACTTTATTGTCTTGATATACCTAAACATTGGGTTGCTATGACAACAGAAACAGACTCAAAAGTGCAAACCGGTAGGGGACTATGGTATTGCTTGCAATCCTCCAGTTACTTGTTATATATAATACTTGTATTGTGGGAGTTCACTCTCAGTTCTAGTTCAATTTATTATATATAATACTTGTATAGGGGGAGTTCACTCTCAGTTCTAGTTATATTTATTATATATAATACTTGTATAGGGGGAGTTCACTCTACGTTCTAGTTATATTTATTATATATAATACTTGTATTGTGGGAGTTCACTCTCAGTTCTAGTTCTATTTATTATATATAATACTTGTATTGTGGGAGTTCACTCTCAGTTCTAGTTCAATTTATTATTTATAATACTTGTATTGTGGGAGTTCACTCTCAGTTCTAGTTCTATTTATTAGTCCCCTACCGGCGTGCCGAAGGGGACTATTAGGTTTGCACTCCGTCCGTCAGTCCGTCAGTCCATCTGTCAGTCAGTCAGTCAGTCCATCTGTCAGTCAGTCAGTCAGTCCATCTGTCAGTCAGTCAGTCAGTCCATCTATCAGTCAGTCAGTCAGTCAGGCAAATTTTTGTCCGGAGCATATCTCCAAAACTGTACTAGCTATGGCTATGAAATTCCATATGAGGATACATCTTATCAATGCGGAGTGCAGTGCATATGAACCATAACTCTTGCTTCCCTATTTTTTGAGTTATTTCCCTTTCTTTATTTTCATACTTGATTTTTGTCCGGAGCATATCTCCAAAACTGTACTAGCTATGGTTATGAAATTTCACACATGGATGCATCTCATCAAGGGGGAGTGCAGTGGACATGAACCATAACTCTTGCTTGCCTAATTTTTGAGTTATTTCCCTTTCTTTATTTTCATACTTGATTTTTGTCCGGAGCATATCTCCATAACTATACTAGCTATGGCTATGAAATTTCACACATGAATACATCGTATCAAGGGGGAGTGCAGTGGACATGAACCATAACTCTTGCTTGCCTAATTTTTGAGTTATTTCCCTTTCTTTATTTTCATACTTGATTTTTGTCCGGAGCATATCTCCAAAACTGTACTAGCTATGGTTATGAAATTTCACACATGGATGCATCTCATCAAGGGGGAGTGCAGTGGACATGAACCATAACTCTTGCTTGCCTAATTCTTGAGTTATTTCCCTTTCTTTATTTTCATACTTGATTTTTGTCCGGAGCATATCTCCATAACTATACTAGCTATGGCTATGAAATTTCACACATGAATACATCGTATCAAGGGGGAGTGCAGTGGACATGAACCATAACTCTTGCTTGCCTAATTTTTGAGTTATTTCCCTTTCTTTATTTTCATACTTGATTTTTGTCTTTTTGTCCGGAGCATATCTCCATAACTATACTAGCTATGGCTATGAAATTTCACACATGAATACATCGTATCAAGGGGGAGTGCAGTGGACATGAACCATAACTCTTGCTTCCCTAATTTTTGAGTTATTTCCCTTTCTTTATTTTCATACTTGATTTTTGTCCGGAGCATATCTCCAAAACTGTACTAGCTATGGTTATGAAATTTCACACATGGATGCATCTCATCAAGGAGGAGTGCAGTGGACATGAACCATAACTCTTGCTTGCCTAATTTTTGAGTTATTTCCCTTTCTTTATTTTCATTCTTGATTTTTGTCCGGAGCATATCTCCATAACTATACTAGCTATGGCTATGAAATTTCACACATGAATACATCGTATCAAGGGGGAGTGCAGTGGACATGAACCATAACTCTTGCTTGCCTAATTTTTGAGTTATTTCCCTTTCTTTATTTTCATACTTGATTTTTGTCCGGAGCATATCTCCATAACTATACTAGCTATGGCTATGAAATTTCACACATGAATACATCGTATCAAGGGGGAGTGCAGTGCACATGAACCATAACTCTTGCTTCCCTAATTTTTGAGTTATTTCCCTTTCTTTATTTTCATACTTTATTGTCTTGATATACCTAAACATTGGGTTGCTATGACAACAGAAACAGACTCAAAAGTGCAAACCGGTAGGGGACTATGGTATTGCTTGCAATCCTCCAGTTACTTGTTTATAGAGATTTTCAATATGTTTTTCCTTTTTGTTGTATGTAGTTACACACATGCTGCTATGTCATCTTAGCCATATTGTATTACCTTCACATCTATGTTAAACAATGAGGAAAATAATGTATGCTCCATCTTTATAGGATCTGTTACTCAGACTTGTCATTTCATGGCGGGCTGCCAATCCGGTGAACGGACGTTTTGGCCAACGGATGTTTTGGCCCGGACGTTTTGACCTAGGACTTTTTGGCCTGGACCTTTTGGCCAGCCATATTTTTTAGATAGGATCTTTTGGCCAAATCACTATTTTCCCTGCTAAAACTCTATTAATATAAGAAACTTATTAAGTTACATATAAGAAACCTATTAAGTATAAGAACATTCTATTAATAATATTTATAATATAAATGTACTTTCACACAATGTTCTAATTAACAGTTTATTGCAAACATATTACCTTTTTAGCTCGACTTTTCAAAGAAAAGGCTAGCTATACTACTCGCCCCGGCCTTGGCGTCGGCGTTGGTGTCACACCTTGGTTAAGGTTTTTGTACCAATTCCATTTTTTGTCAAAACCATTACATATATTGCTTTGAAACTTAGAACACTTATTCAGCATCATAACCTTCATCAACAGACAAGAGTACATAACTCTGTCAAGGTTTTTGTAAGAATTATGGCCCTTTTTGACATAGACTTTTGGTTAAGGTTTTTGTACCAATTCACTTTTTTTCAAAACCATTACAGATATTGCTTTAAAACTTACAACACTTATTCACCATCATTACATCCATCAACAGACAAGAGAACATAACTCTGTCCATGTTTTTGTAAGAATTATGGCCCTTTTTCCACTTAGAATTTTGGTTAATTTTTTCGTACCACCCGACTTTTTTGCAAAACCATTAGAGATATAGCTTATACACTTACAATACTTATTTACCATCATTACCTCCATCCACAGACAAGAGAACAATTATAACTCATATCAAATCAAATTTGTTTCAATACAGTTAGAGATAAAGCTTAAACACTTACAATATCTTTTATACCATCAATACCTCCACCAACGGCAAAGAGTGCATACTTGTAAGAATTAGGACCCTTTAACGACTTATAAAGTAATTTGCTTATAAATAGTATGATAAAGTAATTGCTTATGTTTTCTGTACCACCCAAAATAGTTTTGATTTATTGGCAAGCACGAAAAAGTCGAGCATGCTGTCCTCTGACAGCTCTTGTTTCACACATTTTTAATCCAAACTACATTATTGATATATAATTAACAGTTTAAAGCAAACAACAACAATTTTTTAATATGATAATTGATTAAATTTTTACTTAGTACTAATTACTCTGATAGTCATTAACTACAAGGTAAAGAAGATCAAATTATCTTAATTTGAATAACTCAGTGTTGCATTTTTTTTTTAATAAAACATTTCGTATTTTAGATATAGAGATCGATACATTGATAATAGAATATTAAATAAAATAAAAATGTGTCTTCTTATAACTGGCTTTGAAACCTGTCTGGCCCAAAAGTCCTATATGATAAAAATGGCTGGCCAAAAAGTCCTAGGCCAAAATGTCCTAGGACGAAACATTCGTTGGCCAAATTTGTGGGTTCGAATCGCAGCTCGGCCAACATTCTTTCTCACGTTTGACAACGTTTGTCTTTCACCAATCGGCTAACAGTCAATGTGGAAAATCAGCTAGTTTCTTGGAACATATGTTATGTGGAGTACTTGTGTGAGAAAGCTTTGAAACACATGAGTAAATGAACCGGCCGCCGTGATATGAGTGAAAAACTGTAACAGCGTTAATCCCCAATAAATAAATCAATTATCATTTCAGGTGCGTGGGTTTAGTCCAAATACTAGTAATGATGCAATTAAATATTACTTTGAAAACCCAAGCAGTGATGGTGACATGGTAAAAAGTTTTACCATTGATAATGATCGAACATTTGTTCATATAACATTTGAAAGAAATGGAGGTACATTTTTCTATTGATACTTGTATTGCACACATTCATTACTGATAAGGATAAATAAAACTTTCAGATCATGTGCCAACAGGAAATGGTCAGACCAAGCATGCAACTCTTTATTTTCTGATTAGGCTCTGAACTTTCGGCCATTTATTTATTTAAGCTTATGTGAATGGTCTTCTAAATAGGAACTCTTTTCCTGTATACAGTTTGTAATTCATTAATACTAGACCTTTACAATATACACAAAAATGCAGTAGATTTCTTTGAAATCATCCAGGCAAAAACTTTGCATATCTTTATTAATGGAATCTTTATGTTGAAAATATATGTGTGGAAGTGAATGATTGCACAACACAAAACGCAAGTTTAAACAAATTTATTTCTTCACCGGATGTTTTGGCCTAGGACCTTTTGGCCTAGGACTTTTTGGCCAGGCATTCTTATCAAATACGACTTTTTGGCCAGCCAGATTTAAAAGCCAATTATAACAAGACAGATTTTTATTTAATTTTTTTATTATCAATGTGTATCTCTATACTCTAAAATACGAAGTGTTTTCATGTTTTATATAAAAAAAAAAGAAGGTATTGTGAAAAAAAATAAAAACATTGTGGGAAAAGAAATTTTTCGTTACAAGCAATTTCTTCTTTTATACAATGTCTTTCTCCAATTCCTTAATAACAATATTTATTTCAATTGTATGCTATTCACACATAATAGGTACTTAAATGTTCGGTTGTCCTCTTCTTAGATTGTGTGAAACACCACGAAGGATTTCTTCAATAGTCTTTCTACCTTCTACTCTGTCTTCGCACAGGTTTCGCAGTCTTTTTTAATGTAGTTTGGATTACAAATGTGTGAACAAAGGTAATATGTTTGCAATAAACTGTTAATTAGATAACACGATTTTAGTTTGGATTAAAAATGTGTGAATGTACATTTATATTATAAATATTATTAACATAATGTTCTTATACTCAATAGTTTCCTTATACTTAATAAGTTTCTTATTTTAATAGAGTTATAACAGGGAAAATAGTAATTTGGCCAAAAGATCCTATCTAAAAAATTGGCTGGCCAAAAGATCCAGGCCAAAAAGTCCAAGGCCAAAATGTCCGGGCCAAAACATCCGTTGGCCAAAACGTCCGTCCACCAAAATTCGGTGGTAAAATCTGTGACCTTTTGTGTTTCTGAAATTGGACGATTTCATTTGGATTATAAGGGATTTTTATGCTGGTTTGACGTGAGAAATTATCTTACAATTCATTCTTTAACAAACAAATAAATCTTTTGAAAGTTTGGTCAAATATAAAAAAATGAATTTACCATTTTATTGAACACGTCGACCATTTTCTTGTTGAAGACGCGTTTGTAGCAGACGACTTTTGAAAAACATTGTGAATAAAGGAGACATTGCTCAAAATTAGCAGTTTCTCCTTTTACCGTAATGTTTTCAACATTACCAATATGTTTTCAACATTACCAATATGTTTTCAAATGTTTGCAATGATTATACTTTATAGAATGTCTTTACACATGCCAAGGTCGTGTTTTTGTTTACCTTCCATCGCCTTTTTTTACCTGATAACTTAAATTAACGGCTATTACGTTCTCAAACTTCTCAAATTATCTAATTAAGGAAGTTAAAATAAACATTCAAAGCAAACTGTAATCAATTATAACACGGATAAATTTACCGCCCGCCCCACTATGATGAATTAATAATCTAAAACAAACATACATGTATACAATATTTACACCATTAAACTTCAAAAAGTGGTCCTTCCTCATAATCGGCCTTTTTGTACCAGACATTTTGGGAAATTGGCCTTTCTTTCTGGACCTATAATTGACCTTTTTGGACTGGCCTTTTACGCATTCGGCCAATTTTGACCTATACCTAAGATAAGATAGCGATCTGAACATTTAGTAATCCATATGGTGCTAATCGGAACTGTGTAACTGATGTCACAGGAAGTTTATTATAAGCAAAGATGGCAGCGCCCATAGGCGATCGATACCGACGTGAAAACACAAACTTTAAAAGCATATATCTTGGTAGTGCAAGCATGAAAAAAAAAGTTAATTACATCAAAATGATACATTACTGTTTTGCTATTTAGTCATATAGTTTAAATTTCAGCCGAGCGTATTCCTTTAAATAGTCACTTGTACTGAAGTTAGTTAGACACAAACAGCACTTTGATAGTTAACAAACAGGTTCTCCATATTGATAACTGACAGCAATGAGGTGTATGTTGGAACAACTGACTTTTGAGGTTTGAGTCTGCACTTTATATACTTATGGTCAGCAGTCTTGGTGACATGTTTATGACCTAAAGGGGATAATTGGCATAGATTGTAAAATAAAACATAACCTAGGTAATTGGCAATTTCCTGTCGGAGATACAATCTGACATATTGAGAAGGATTAATTGGGAACAATAAGAAAATATTTGAAAGAGATTTGCCAACAATATGGAAAAGGGAAGAAATTATATAGAAATATTTAGGATTGAAAAATAACAATATTTTGAATCATAATAGAATTATAAATTATTAAATAAGGTTAAAAACATTGAGGTTAATTTCTCCATTTGCCACAGTGTTTCCAAAAGTGGGGAAGGGATCATTGATCATTTTTCTTGTGACTATCAGGGTTTATGCCCATTTCGTCTACACTTTTTGCAATTTGTCCCATTTCATCTACAACCCGTCTACACCCAGGTGCCATTTCGTCTACACTTAGATTAAGGAGACAGACAGTCACTAAATAAGTTGCTAACACGCTAATTCATTAAGGCAGACATCTTTTGTTTAAAATATGTGGGTTATACATACATTGTGGTCCGGCTTGAACTTCAAAGAATTTTGTTTCAAACAACAATTAACAGGCTGCATAATTAAAAAATGATCAGCAGTTTGTTTAAAAATCAATTACCATTGTGACCCCCTTAATAAAGATCAAAGGTAATTGCTTGAAGTTTTAAACTTTTTAATTAAAACAAAGATTCAGTGTCAAGGGAGCTTTGGTTAGATCAGGTTTCATTGACCCAGGTCAAAGGTCAATTTCACAGTTGCTATAATTTGTCTACAAAATGAGTTTACCGTTCTAGCACTTCTTTGGTAGAATTACATCATGATTTTTACAATGGTTTAGCGTCAATGAAAACTTGTTTAAGGGAGATATCCTGTTAAAAACAAAATTAGACTAAAAAAGATTATCAAGATTATCTCTCTTTCCTACAAATTTAAAAATCGAACTTGGACAGATGGAAACAATTCATTTCAATATGTGACAGTTATAGCATTATGTGATGTTGCTCTTTCCTAACAATCCCGAAAGGCCATATAAACCCATTAAAATAAAGGTCGTTCTTACAACTTCCAAAAATGCACACAAAACTTATAGGTTGACCTTCCAATTATTGAGCTACATGTATGAAGTAGATTCAAAGGTCACATTTATTCCTAAGTGAATTTTAATTTCAATTTCAGAAAATATATATGTAGTTCTGAAAATGGTTCTTAAAGTCTCAATATAACTAAAACGGTTACAAATCAGTCAGAGGGTATTCACTTCATAAAAAACACTTTCAACTTTCAACAAAAACATTAATGTCCAATTGGAGACAACATGCATCAGTCTTATGTATTTATTTGACTGCCCTATATAAGTTCAAGGGGACATAACTTTTGTTTTCCTAAAGCAATCTAAGTATAACTTACTTTGTAAGATTTCCTTATAGTGGTCAGCATACCCTACATTGTTCACACAATTCAAAACAGATACTTTTTTAAGTAAGTTTTTCAATTTTCATTTTGGAAAGAAATCGCAATTCAGTATTAACTTATTCCTTGTGGCAAAATGTGTAAATTTCTATTCAATTATTCAAAACCTCCAATGATAGATACTTACCATATATTTGCGTAGATGTTTTGATGGCTGCAGAGTGGTTGTATGTGAAAGGTTTAAACTAAACTAACATTTTTAGCTAAACTGATTATGAAATGCTCAATGTGCGTTATTGTGATTGCCCTTTGTTCTGCATGTGGCGTCTGTCAACTGTCAACATTTTCTCCTCATTAACCAATTTGTCAATTTGGAAGAAACTACACAGCAATCATCCTTTCAATGTCCTTACCAAAATTCCTTCAATTATGTTTGATCCATGCACTTTTCTGGTTACATGGCAACCAAAAGAAATTTTTTTTAAAATTCTTCTCCTCCAAAACTGGTTGGCAGATGTTCAAATCATTTTGAAGAAATGTTTCTTAGGTGACCCTCTTTCAGAATGAATCAATCCATATAGATTGGTTGGGAAACATGGCTACCAGGGTGGTGGGGCTTTGTCGCCCTATATGGCTATAGTGAATACTTTTAAAAAATCTTCTACTCCTGATTTATCAGGCTGATTTTCAAGTAATTTTGTAGAAATGTTCCTTGCATGACCCTCTATCAGATTCCTTCAAGCCATGTTGATTGGTCGAAAAACATGGCTGCAAGGGGGTGGGGCTATTTTGCCTTATATGGCTATAGTAAAAACTTAAAATATCTCCCCCTCCAAAAGTGTCTGGCCGATTTTTCAAATAATTTTGTAGAAATGTTCCTAGGGTGATCCTCTATCAGATTCCTTCAAGCCAAGTTGATTGGTCGGAAACTATTGCCGCCAGGGGGCGGGGCTTATATAGCTAAAGTGAAAAAGAAATAAAAAATCAGGTGAGCGATCCAGGGCCATCATGGCCCTCTTGTTGTGGTTAGCATGATAAATCACATTGCATATCTCATGCGAGCAATCCAAGTCCATTGTGGCCCTCTTAATGCTTTTATTTAGTTGTTGAACGAGTGATGAAGAGGGATCACGAGATAAATGACTGTAGACTAACACTAAAGAAATTCATTGTGAGTAAGACAGATCTACTGCTGTTGGATATTTCATCAGATGCAACAGAAGGCTCGATAAGTAACTATTGTGAAGCGAAGTTCAAACAAAAGGTTGAGTCTGTGATTTTTAGTGAGGACAGATCAAAGGTTTTGGTTATCTGTGCAGGACCTATTGGTAAGAATAAATTAATTCTCATATATCTCACATGCACATACATTTTGATGTGTTTGCATCAGAAGACATCAGCAATTTCCCCTATTCCTATTCGATCATCATCTAAAATATATCTAAAAAGTTGAATAATCATTGGCTTGGACATATCATCCATTTTCAAATGGTCAAACTGCCACTAGACTCTAGCATACAACACATTTACAGCACATAACATAAACAAACAAAAAAAGTCAAAAAGCAAATCTCTTCAGATGAATGTTTAATTTTTGAAAAGAGCCAATAATACTGACGATAAGAGAAGCTGTTTATTTAGGAGCATTTGCTTCTTTTGCAATAATGTTTTCAAAAGTTATCATAATTTGTTACCATTTCGGAACGGATCAAAGTTTAAAAATAGTAATCTTTACCCTTTCCCACATAAAACAAATCTGCAGCAGAATACTTTGAAAACATGTAGGCAAAAATATGCTAAACCTTTTTAATTGAATGTAAAATTGTTGAAAAGAGTTGAAAACATTGTGACAAAAGGAGAAATTGCTTGTTTTTTAGCAATTTCCTTTTTTGTCACGATGTTTTCAAAAGTCGTTCGCTGCAGAGCTGTCATAAAGCGTCTTCTGAAGGATAGGATTAAATTGGTGAATCAGGTTATTCCCTATTGTAATAGACCAGTCGACTGTTGAGTATTATAAAATGGATGAAAGGCCCAAGCACATGACAACTCCATTTGATTGGTAAATAATAACTGATTGGATATGATAACAAAAACTTTCATCTTTGTTTCATTTATTTTACATGAAAGTATTTTTGAATACATTGACCACTTCTGAGTCAATTTGTAGTATCTATTAATATATCTATAGGTGCTACCTATTTACGAAAAAACGCAAGATAATTATAAACACAAATTAAAGAGCATACTTTGGCCATAAAAAAGGATTTATAAGTAATTGACTAAACAATAATAATGTTAATGTCATGTTTTGTGCATTATCAAAAAATATTTGGAATTCGTATTGCTGTCGTCTATTATTACGAACAGAAAATAATAAAGTAAAGACTTTCAGAAAATCAAGGAATACATTTATAATGAACGAGGTTAAAACATGATGGCCAAGATGATCCTTAATCGATCACCTGCATTATGGTAAAGAAGCAAAAAGATCAGCTCTTTGCTGATGCCACCTGGCAACTGCCTTTTTCAACCAGTCAATATGACTGGAACAAATGATGTAAGGGGTCACATTTCTGCAAAACCCTTTCCCTATTAGAGACGGTTTCTAAGGCCTTTGCAACAGACGATTTAGGGAAAGATTGTCGCTAAAAGAACAATTGCTCCTTATGAGAAAGTTATCCTTTTGCCACAATGTTTGATAAATAGCTCATGTATAGGAATTTGGGGTATTTCATGTTGATACCACTTTTTTGCGGGAAACGACGTCGCTCCATTGACGTTACGTTACGTTACGTTCAATCCGTGTTTCTCGGCTCATTTTATACATACCCAAAATGGCGGCCCCCATGGATTTGGCCAGTTTCATTTCAGAAAGCTTCATGGGTTATAAGCGAAAAAACCCATTCATGTTTTTTTTTCGTATAAACAAAATTTACTCCACTTTCAAACACACATGTGATATGCAGCAGACTAAATTTAAACAAAAAACCTAGGCAATTACATGGAATATGTCTACAAATTAGCATATAAGCATTGAGACAAAAGGAGGTATTGTTCATCATAGGCAATTTCTCCTCTTGCCAAATTTGCGTTCAAAAGTTGTCTGCTGCAGATGCATCAGTGCATTGGAAAAGAGTTAAAATCTGAGAGATTGCCCTTAGAAGTCTTTAACCCGCAATATCTTTCTTATTACTCAATCTAATATGTAATTGTAAAATGTGTTCTATGTTTGGGGACAAAATGGCCTGAGAAATGTTATGCAATTTGGGCAACTTTATTTTTATTAAAGGAGCTCCAATTTGAATCACTGAATAATTGGTTGTCAAATTGTTTATCTCACCATAGATACATGTATATTCTGTCCACACTAATGGCAGGTCAAATAAAGATTGTCGAATTATCCAATCTTCTTTACTTTTTGCATTGTCATTCAGATTTCAAGAAAGTGGTTACAGCTTGCAGTGAACATAGTTTACATCAGTGCCACATGACCCCACAACCTGTCCCAATTACGGACTCCATCATAATAACTAACGCATCAGACGAATCTACAGAAGACGCATTCCGGTATTACTTTGAAAATACTGGCAAGAGTTGTGGCGGAGAGGTGTTTGATGTCAAATTTTATCAGGATGGATATTGTGTTGTGACTTTCAAAGATCCTAAAGGTTTGCTTTTATAGAGATTTGATTTTGTTCTTATTATATTTTAAAACCTTTCACTCTTGCAAGCGTCTTTTAGAAACACTGTGACACACAGAAGTAACTCAGCTTGAGGAATTTCTCCTTTGACCATAATGCTTTCCCTCGTATAGACACTTTTTGACTCCTCAGCATCATTCGTCTTTTTACACAATGTTTTCAATTATATCAAATATTCATACTTCTATATATATATATACAAATTTTCCATATTTTTTCCTTAATGTTTTCAAATTCGTCTGCTGCAGATTTGCTGTATGTGGGAACGAGTCCAGCTGTATTCATTAACTATAATTTTAATTAGAATGATTTTCCATATTTTTTCCAAGATGTTTTCTTCTGCAGATTTGCTGTATTTGAGGATTTAAAACATTTACCATAATAAACTGATAACTTCCCTTTGGACACCAGTGTTGCAGATACCATTTTGAAAACATAGAGGATAATTGTTTGTTTCAGCGTCATTTCGAAATCTCTTTCATCAGTGAAAAGCAAAAGGTGATATTTTCAAGAGGGCTTTAAATGAGTTTTCAGAAAGGTGCTGAGGTGTAAAAAGTTACATAAATTGTGCTGATGTAGTAATTAATTCCCCGCATGGAGCCCAAGTTGAATTAGACAAAAGTTGGAGTAATTTCTTGCAAATCAGGTCAAGAAGGGAGGAAAATGAGAATGATGCTAGATTGTCATAAATTATTTGTTTACACATTGTCCTTTTTGGGTTAAATTTGCAGGCATAAAGTGTTAACAAACATATGAATGTTGAAAATGTTACAAGTAACAGACATTGAATATATCAGATGCAAATAAGAATAGAGTTTTAGGGGAACAAAAGTTCTCGATCGTGTCGACCCATTGTGACTCAAATTTTCTCTTCACTGATTAACGATATCAGACATAATATCCTTTGCAAATGACAGCCATCCAATGAATCCCACAGATATATTGACAAATGGCATAATCATAATCCTTTACATTTACACTCTATGGTAAAATACAAAGTTGAAAAATCCTAGCGAGACCTTTCAGACAAATTCAACAAGAAAAACATGAATTTCATCCGATCAAGTAACCCACCAAAGAGTTCCATAGATATGGTTCGCATGGAATAAGATTTAATTAAGCTATAGTTTGTTACTCAAAATATTTAAAAATAATAAACATGGCGTTTATCAATATTACTGTTATTTATTGATCCAAAGTGTCTATTCTAAAAAAATAACCTTATATGGCGACCGCATTACACTAACTTTATGGAATAAAACTACAAGTAATTGCATACATCAGGGACATAGTTAAAAGCATACATGTAGAAAAAAATGTTGATTTGTGTATTCACTCAGTGACATCAGTTATAAAGGGAAATAATTCTTGCCAATTTACGACTTCAATTATATGTTGTTTCCCTTGGTAGTATATTCTCAATGAGTGATACATATATTCATTCTTTGTACATTCTGGCATTAGTGCTTATTGTTAATTCAAGTCATTAAATGTGCCTATTTAATCTTTTATCACAAATTTAGGTACGGATCTTATTAACTGTATCGTTAAGTTGAGTTGTTACTCATTCTCATAAATACTGTTAACAGCATGGAGAAAAAAGTAGTTCCGTAAAGTGCAAAGGTATCAACTCATTGCAAAAGTAATAAATTCACTGCAAAGAGTTATAAACTCACTGTGAGTTTATAAGATGTTAATTCACTGAACAAATTCTATAATTTATAGGTAAGCATGAAAGTAATTCCATCAAATTTATAATTCTATATTTCAGACATGTTTCCTCAGATATTTTTTGCAGTACAGTACTGTAAATAAAAAAACCTATCAAGTAAACAAATAACCCTTTTCCGTCAAACATACGCTTTCTGATGCCTCTGCAGCAGATGTCTTTTTAAAAACGTTTTGACAAATGGAGAAATTGCTCATAATGACCAATTTCTCCATTTGCCACAATTTTTCAACTCTATTTAATTATAATACTACTTCCCTTCATAGAGGGTTTCCATATTTTTGCCTAGATGTTTTCCAAGTCATCTGCTGCTGATGGTTTGTTTTATACTAAGCCAAATTTCAAATTTGACCGAGCCATAATGGTTTTCCATTTTTGTTACTTTGTTACTTTCGAATAAAAGGAAGACTGTTATTTAGCTTGATGTGTGTATACAAGCCAGTCTATATAGGGACATTGCATCCTTTGTGTGTTATCTATTTACAGTGGTTCATACAGTATGTTCACAAGACGAGCACTGTTTAAATAAGAAGTTCCTTAAGGTATCTCCATACCATTCCTGTTTGGGCCTCCCTGCCAGCAGTGAGACGCCGCAGTCCATCTTTCCAGATCCTATCGTTGTGGATTATTTAAGCCCTCCTAAACTCAAATTTTTAAAGCAAAATGAAACTCAGAAAAACCAGTTCAGCCAGAGATTATTAGACAAATACTATGCTGTGGTTTCATGGGATGGCCCATTTCCTAAAATAGAATGTGGAATCACTAACTCCGTAAGGGATTACAGGAAGATAGTAAAATCATGGGTAGAAAATGTAGAAAAAGCGGTAAATGACTTTGATGCAAGTTGTGAGATTAGGGAATTCCGTATTACTCCTGAGGAACTTACTGATGTAAAACAAGAATTAAATAAATTACAAATTGCTAATCCTGAAAGTGTAGCTGTACAAATCAACTCTAAAAATGATGTGATAAACTTAGTTGCTCTAAAGGATTGTGTTGATGATTTCATCCAACAAATAGAAGAGGCAATAGACAAGGCTAAGGTTGAATGTAAAAGGAGAAAAGAGAGAAAAACAGAAATAAAACATTTTGATCCCTTGAAAGTGAGATTTTTGAAAGCTGTTGGATTTGCTGAAAAGATGAAACAAAGGTATGATGAGAATGTAGGTATTGAGATCAACACCGAATCTTCCGAAGTTATCGTTAGTGGTCCTCAAAATTCAGTGTCGGAGATTGTGTTGGAGGCTTATGAAATGGTCCACAAACTACATGAAAGACGAGTTAAAATGGATTCAAGCAAGATTGAGTTGTTATCGCATAAGGTTACAGCAGATAAAATCAACAGACAAATGCGAGACAAAGGTTTAGGTGATACCTGGGAAATAAAGGATTCTGCTGTTTTGTTATATGCAGAGGATAATGCTGATCTTACAAGAATGGAGAATGTCATAGAAACAATGCTGACACAGATTACTGTTGATGTTGAAAAGAATGCCAAACATCTGCTGGGTTCTAAAGAATGGAAAGAGCTTGAATCCACATTACGTAAAGAATGTTCTGAATGTGTCATTATAGAGAAAACCGGAAACAAGCTGATAGTTTACACGATCATTGAACATGAGGATAACGTAGATAAGAAAGTAAAGCTCTTCTTTTCCAAGAATGCAACATACAAAGAGGAAGTTGCCCTGGAAGCAAATGTTGTTAAATTCATTGAGCAATACTTGAAAAGGGATTTAGATTCTGAGATGAAATCTGATGGAAAGAAGCTTAAGTATGATTTACACCAGAGTAAAGTCACTATTGAAGGTAATATAAAACGCAAATGACTGACAGTCTTTTCACCCTTTTCAAAATGTAGACGCTTTCTGACGCCTCTGTAGCAGATGACTTTTGAAAACTTTGTGACAAACGGAGATATTGCTCATATTGAGCAATTTCTCTATTTGCCACAACTTTTCAATTGTTTTAAAATTTGTCTGGTGCTGACTTGTAGTATGTGTGAAAGGGTTAATTGTTTACCTTATACATTCAGAGTTCTCTACTTTAATCTATTATAAAAACATGCTTATAAAATATATTGTCTATCGAAATAGCAAAGTATTATTTTGAAAGAGAACTGAAAATATAGTCGTAAAAGGAGAAATTGCTCGCAATGTGACTTCAAACTTAATGCTATGATTTTGATAGTCTTCACTCTTGGCCCTATTTATGTTAGAGGACAATGCTAATTGTACCTCATGCATGACTTGGGATTCACTTGAGTTTTCCCAGCTATCTTTTCGTAATATTTGGAAACCATCAGTAAGTTTAAAAGTCTAAAAGTTATAAATATTTGCACTTTCGCATGATTTTTGACACATTTTAGCACCCTATAACCAAACAGAATTTCCTAATTTTAGGTACATCAGATCACATAAAGGCTGCAAAGGTCATAGTGAAGAAATTTGAAGATGAAGTTAAAAGTAAACTGCATACCTTTGACAAGCGTGGAATATACCAGTACATGTCCTCCGAGAAGGGCAGAGAAAGTATCCGAGATGTGGAGAAAAGCGCCTCCTGTATCATAGACGTCATGGGTAAAGGGCTTGGTAGTTCACTTGGCAAAGACCAGAAAAAAAGAAGAGCAAGGAACTTTAACGAGCCAACCGACTGTGCTGAAAGTATTTTGGAAACAGGTCAAAAGGTAATACAGACGAATTTTAAAACAAATATTCGGAAAGAAGGATAAATTACTAAAAGAAAAAAAAGCAGCGTCTCCTTTCCCTAAAATGCTTTCAACCCTGTTATTCTCCCAGGTATTACATGGTTTACCTTTAGATGTTTTCAAACCTGACAGCCTTTGGCCTCTTTATATCATGCAGATGCATTTTCAAACACCTGTAGCAGGTGAGTCTTTAATACAACGTGGCACGTAGTCCACAGATTATAAAATATTTATTATTATACCCCCAGATACATAGTATATGGGGGCTATATAGGAGTCACGCTTGTTGGTCGGTTTGTCTGTTCGTTGGTCTGTGGACATTTCTTGTGAACACTATTTCTCAGCAACCCTTTGTCAGAATTCAATATAACTTCACAAGAATGATTGATACCAAGCCTAGTTGTGCATATTGTAGGCGTGTTGCACTGGAATTATTTTTAAATGAGTTATGGCCCCTTGAATTTCTCATACATATTAAATATATGTCCATATTTTATGAACACTATTTCTCAGCAACCCTTGATCAGAATGTAATATAACTTCACAAGAATGATTGATACCAAGCCTAGTTGTGCATATTGTCGGCGTGTTGCACTGGAATTATTTTTAAATAAGTTGAATTTCTCATACATATGTATATTGTCAGGCACCAGCTAGGGGTATTCATCACCTTCAGTGATATTTCTAGTTTCTAACTGGAATACCAAGATGATCCAAGTGTTCTTTTAGTGATCGTATTTCAAAAAATTAGCCTGTATATATTTGTCTCTTAGGCCAAGATCACACCTCAAGGTCAATTAACTCTTTCTGATGCCTCTACAGTAGACAGCTTTCTGAAAACATGGCGACAAAAGAAGAAATTGCTCTTAACGAGCAATTTCTCCTTTTGTCACCATGTTTTCAACTCTATTCAATAATTGTTCTTTCATTTAAAGGGATTTTCTGTGCTTAGATGTTTTCAAAGTCGTCTGCTGCAGATTGTGTTGTATGTGGGAAAGGGTTAAGACAATGCTGTGAGCACAATTACTGCCATACTCATTGTATTCAAACATCCTGCATCAGTAATATAATTACTGACAACTTGCCATGGGGGAGGAACATGTTTCAATAAATGAGAGTTTAATAATGGAATAAAGTTGAAAAGATTGTGGCAAAAGGAGGAATTGCTCATAATAGTTGAAAGAAAAAAATGTGGCAAAAGGAGAAATTGCTCATTATGAGCAATTTCTCCATTTGCCTCAATGTTTTCAAAAGTTGTCTGCTACAAAGGCGTCAGAAAGTGTCTGTATGAGGGAAAGGGTTAAGTTGTAATTGTTGCAATTCCACAGTGACATGAACTGTATATTCCACAGGTGATAGTGTTTGGCGGTGACATGATCACACTTGATGTAGATGTCATTGTTAATGCCTCAAATAAAGAGATGCAGCATGTTGGAGGTCTGGCAGCTGCCATATTGAAAAAAGGTAAAACTAAAATAAGCTGGTGTACAGTTAAGAACATCATGAAATTGACAATCTGAGTTAAACGTGATTGGATTGTGAGCGTGATTGGAACGAAAAAAAGCAATGACAATGATTTTAACGACTGAATGTTTTAAGAGCGGATTGTAACTTGAGCGGACCGGAACTGAACGGAGCGGAGCATTAACGGTAAATTTGTCAATTTCATGATGTTCTTAAATGTATGACATGACCAAGCCTTTACTGTCAATATGAAGCAAAGAACATTTAATGAAACAGTGCTGATGGAGATATTAGTTATCCCTTTCCCACATACAGACGATTTCTGGTACCTAAGCAGGAAACAATGTTTTCAATTTTATTCAATAATTATACCCCCTTCGAAGAAGAGGGGGTATATATAGGAGTCACTGTGTCGGGCTGTCTGTCTGTCGGTCGGAAGCCATATTTTGTCCGGCGTATTTCTTACAAAACACTGGGTGGAATTGGATAAAATTATATGGCCCTTTTACTCATAAGTTATGGTGTAGGTCAAGGTGCTGTTTAGGGGGGGTATTTATCATCTTCAGTGATAGTTCTAATTGTTCTTTCATTTATAAAAGGTTTCCATATTTTTCACGTCATGTTTTCAAAGTAATCTGCTACAGATTTGTGGTATGTGGGAAAACGTTAAAACAATCAAAGGAGAGTATCTTGCCTCTGTATCTATGCCTTCTAGTCTGTCATTATATTTCTCATGTTTTTTCTAGGTGGACCTGACATCGAAAAAGAATGTGATGATTATATTCAAAAGAATGGTTCCCTGACAACCAGTGACGTATTCATGAGTAGGCCAGGTAAACTAAAAGTGGCCGCCATTGCCCATGTAGTTGGGCCTGTGTGGCATGATGGTAAACAAAACGAGAGCAAGAGCTTGGAATTAGCAATAAGAAATTGTCTGAAAGAAACAGAGAGTGGAAATCATAAATCAATTGCTTTCCCAGCCCTAAGTGCTGGGATGTTTGGATATCCCGTTGACCAGGCCTGCACTGTTATAGCATCCACCATTAAAGCTTATTTCAAGGTGAGTAATTTAATATTTATTTATTTGTACAGACGAAGTTTGTGCCTCTGCAGCAAAACTTATAGAAATATTTGTTGAAAAGGAGACATAGCTCTGTTTGAGCTAATCAATTCTGTATTATAATTATACTACCCAGTTTCAATATGTTTTAATATTTGACCTTTATCCACATACAGAGTCTTTCGGATGACTATTGGAAAACATTACGAGAAATAGCTCATAATGAGAAATTTTTGCTTTTGCCACAATGCTTTCAAATCTATTCCGTAGTTCTTTATTCATTTATAGAGACTTGCCATATTTTTATACGCCGCCAGAGGCGGTCGTATATTGGCGTAATCTTCTCCGTCTGTGCGTCCGTACGTCCATTTCTTGTGAACGCAACTCCTCCTACGTTTATCATCGTATTTCAAAACTTGGTCAATGTCTTAACTAAAATGTGTAGATGTGCATGAAGCGGCGATTTTCCGGTTCATTGATATTTGCAAGATTTATGTCCCTTGTAACTTAGTCTCTGTAGCTAATTTATATTTCAGCTTTGTGAACGCAACTCCTCCTATGTTTATGACCGAATGTTTTCAAAAGTTGGTCAATGTCATGACTATAATGGGTAGATGTGCATGAAGCGGCAATTTTCCGGTTCATTGATTTTTGCAACTCCTACGTTTCTGACCGTATCTTTTCAAAGCTTGGTCAATGTCATAACTTTTTAGTTAATACCAAAGTCAGCTAGGCTGGTAAGCAGAGTAAGACTTTCAACTCTGAACAAGTGTGGATAAACTGTTTTGCTCAAGGAGACACCCGGCTGCCCCTGCAGGGATCGAACCTACTACCCAGGCAACCATGATCTCAGGTCTCTGTCTCTTCCAGCTAAGCTAACTGGTCTCACAGACTTCATTTTGAGCTTATGTATACAGACATATTAAAAGCAATAATTAAAAGGACCAATCTTGATTTTTATATTTTGTGGCGGCGTATATTGTGGCGGCACTGGCACTCTTGTTGTCTATATGTTTTGAAAGTTGACTGCTGAAGAATTTATGTATGTTGGAATGGGTTAATACAATTAGTCTTCTATTTCTTCAGACATTTTCGAAGCAGATAAATATATCAGGTTGACATGGTTTATGATGGTTACATTTATTTTTGTAAAGGACAAGCCTAAAAGCACCATTAAAAAGGTTTACCTGTGTGATATCATCATTAAAACAGCCGAGGCATTTGTTGAGGCAGCCAAATCTACATTTAAACAGTGTAAAATTCTAGGTAAGTATATTGTCTTGCTTTAACTTGGGAGCCAAGGCAAGATTAGGGAGTTGCTCTTCTGGCGATGGCTTTAAACAGTTGTGTTTAGCTCAATATTAAAGTTGTTCTTTCGTTTACCTAGCCTCAAAAATTAGCGCCGGAGCTTTTAAAAGTTGGAACATAGTTATACCCTATATCACATTGGAACATAGTTATACCCTATATCACATTGGGACATAGTTATTCCCTATATCACATTGGAACATAGTTATACCCTATATCACAGTGTGTGACGTTAACGCAGAGTGTCACCTTTTCTGGGGGCGAACAAACGTGTAAAAACATGAATTTCTGTGAACTTTGAGCATCTGACTTAGCTTCTTCTTTTTAGCTCACCTGAGCTTTGCTCAAGGTGAGTTATTGTGATCGCATTTTGTCCGGCGTCCGTCGTCCGTCGTGCGTCGTGCGTCAACTTCTTCTCCTCAGTAACCAGTGGGTCAATTTGGATGAAACTTCACAGAAAGCATCCTCTCAATGACCTCACCAGAATTCCTTCAAATTTTTGGGATCCATGCAAAATTCTGGTTTCCATGGCAACGAAACCGAAAAAACTTCAAAATTCTTCTTCTCCCGAATTGGTTGGCAGATTTTCAAATAATTTTGTAGAAATGTTCCTTGGATGACCCTCTATCAGATTCCTTCAAGCCGTGTTGATTGGTCGAAAAACATGGCCGCCAGGGGGGGGCGGGGCTATTTTGCCTTATATGGCTATAGTGAAAACTTAAAAAATCTTCTCCTCCAAAAGTGTCAGGCCGATTTTCAAATAATTTTGTAGAAATGTTCCTTGGGTGATCCTCTATCAGATTCCTTCAAGCCATGTTGATTGGTCAAAACACATGGCCGCCAGGGGGCGGGGCTATTTTGCCTTTTATGGCTATAATGAAAACTTAAAAAATCTTCTCCTCCATAAGTGTCAGGCCGATTTTCAAATAATTTTGTAGAAATGTTCCTTGGGTGACCCTCTATCAGATTCCTTCAAGCCATGTTGATTGGTTGAAAAACATGGCCGCCAGGGGGGGCGGGGCTATTTTGCCTTATATGGCTATAGTGCAAACTTAAAAAATCTTCTCCTCCAAAAGTGTCAGGCCGATTTTCAAATAATTTTGTAGAAATGTTCCTTGGGTGATCCTCTATCAGATTCCTTCAAGCCATGTTGATTGGTCAAAAAAACATGGCCGCCAGGGGGCGGGGCTATTTTGCCTTTTATGGCTATAATGAAAACTTAAAAAATCTTCTCCTCCATAAGTGTCAGGCCGATTTTCAAATAATTTTGTAGAAATGTTCCTTGGGTGACCCTCTATCAGATTCCTTCAAGCAATGTTGATTGGTCGAAAAACATGGCCGCCAGGGGGCGGGGGCTTTTTTGCCTTATATGGCCAAAGTATAAACTTAAAAAATCTTCAACATCTTCTCCTCAGTAACCAGTGGGTCAATTGGGATGAAACTTCACAGAAAGCATCCTCTTAATGACCTCACCAGAATTTCTTCAAATTTTTTGGGATCCATGCAGAATTCTTGTTTCCATGGCAACGAAACGAAAAAAACTTCAAAATTCTTCTTCTCCCAAACTGGTTAACAGATTTTCAAATAATTTTGTATATAAATGTTCCTTGGATGACCCACTTTCAGATTCCTTCAAGCCATGTTGATTGGTCAAAAAACATGGCCGCCAGTAGGCAGGGCTATTTTGCATTATATGGCTATAGTGAAAACTTAAAAAATCTTCTCCTCCAAAAGTATCTGGCCGATTTTCAAATAATTTTGTAGAAATGTTCCTAGGGTGACCCTCTATCAGATTCCTTCAAGCCAAGTTGATTGGTCGGAAACTATGGCTGCCAGGGGGCGAGGCTTATATAGCTAAAGTGAAAAAAAATAAAAAATCAGGTGAGCGATTCAAGGGCCATCATGGCCCTCTTGTTTCGTTAGATTGCCTTTAAAACTTGAGCACATTTTGTCTTTGTTTTTGACCGGATTGATCTAGCAATTCCGGTCTATAGATTGGCGATGTCCGTCTGTCTGTCTGTCTGTCTGTTAAAGTTTCAGGTTGAGGCAAAATCTCAGCACTGGAAAGGGTTACAAACTTGAAACTTTGCCTGAAGGTAACCAGTAACAAGTTCTATTGATTTCTTTGGTTACTTTGACCTTGACCTTGGTTTGTCGATTTTCAAGGTCAAATCGCCGACAATCCGGCCTTACCATCTTCAGCAGTATTGAGGAAAAGTGATGCACGACATATAATATGAAATATTTCTTGGTTTACCAATTATGCTTGCTTGATATACTTAGCCGAGCCCCGGTAGCTCAGTCGGTAGAGACGCGGGCTGTCAATACAGGGGTTGTGAGTTCGAATCCCGGCTCGGCCAACTTTCTTTCCGACGATTGACAAAAGTCAATGCGACATGCGTCATTCATCTTCCACCAATGGGCTAAGTCTATGTGGAAAAGCAGCCAGTTGCTTGGGAAGTTTGTTGTGTAGAGTACTGGTGTGAGAAAACCAGGAAATGCATGAGTAGGTGAACTGGCCGCCGTGATATAACTGAGATATTGTTAAAAACGGCGTTAAACCCCAATCAATCAATCAATTGATATACTTAACCCATTTACTTAATTATGCCAATCATTTACACTATTGGTTAATATATTTTGCCCATTTTCTAAGTTAGTATACTTTTCTTTGTTCTAAATTGGTATATTGAACATATATTCGAAGAAGAGGGGGTATATAGGAGTCACTATGTCGGGTTGTCTTTCTGTCTGTCTGTCGGTCGGAAGCCATATTTTGTCTGGCTTATTTCTTACAAACCACTGTGTGTAATTCATGAAGCTTCTATACCAAGAGGAGATGTGCATATCCTAAAGGGGTTACAATTGCATGTTATTTTACTTATTAAGTTATGGTGTAGGTCAAGGTGCTATTTAGGGGGTATTTATCATCTTCAGTGATAGTTTTAGTTTCAATTTGTGCCAATTATAAGGAATGACCGTAAATAAGTAATCAACTTTGAGAGTGAGTGGAAAATGTTGTTGAAACAGTAGCAGTTGCATATTGTGTGTTTATTATTTTATGAATTTTTTCTTTTGTCAAGAAGATTTAAATTTAAAACATCTGAAGAATATAAAATAATGACAAAATGGAAAAAAGATCTATTGAACACTATATATTAATGTAAATGTTTACAGAATGGGAGTGGATTTCTAAATTATATTTTTCAGTTGAGCTGGGAAACCTTCAAGGTAAAGATAGAAGACAAGCTTGGCTGACTGAGTCTGGTGCTTCTCAAGACCAAGAGCCAACCTCAACGTCTCCATTTGGAAACATTACTGTGAAAATTGTGAAGGAAGAAATGATAAAAGAGAAGGTATTGCCTATGTTTGCACTGTTTGATTTCAAGTTGATATTCGTGTGAATGTCCCATACAAGTGTCAAATTTGATGACGATAGTTTGACTTGAAGTGACATCACTATCACCTTCAAAAGATTGTCAAATCCTTGATATTGTTGACCCTTCTTCCACATAAACACACTTTCTGAGGCCTCTGCAGCAGGCAAGTTTTGAAAACATTGTGACAAAAAGAGAAATTGCTCAAAATGAGTAATCATACCCCCAGATACGTAGTATATGGGGGCTATATAGGAGTCACGCTTGTCGGTCGGTTTGTTTGTCGGTCGTCTGTCCGTTGGTCTGGACATTTCTTCTGAACACTATTTCTCAGCAACCCTTGGTCGGAATTCAATATAACTTCACAAGAATAATTGATACCAAGCCTAGTTGGCATATTGTCGGCGTGTTGCACTCAAATTATTTTTAAATGAGTTATGGCCCCTTGAATTTCTCATACATAGTTGGTCTATAGAAAATCTTGTTAACACTCTGGAAGCCACATTTTAAACTTGAGCATGTTGAAACTTTGTCAGAATATTTGTCTAAGTGATATCTAGACCAGGTTCGAATATGGGTCATGTCCGGTCAAAAAATAGGTCACTAGGCCAAATTTAAGGTAAATCTTGTTAACACTCTGTAAGCCACATTATTGGCTTGAGCATGTTGAAACTATGTCGGAAAATTTGTCTTAGTGATATCTAGGTCAAGTTCGAATATGGGTCATGTCGAGTCAAAAACTAGGTCACAAGGACAAATTTAAGGAAACTCTTGTTTACATGAGCAGCTTGAAATTTTGTCAGAAAGTTTGTCTTGATGATATTGCCATTGGCGCTGAAAGAGTTAAGTCTTAAATAGCCCATTCTCAGGTGAGCGATTTCAGGGCCTCATGGCCATCTTGTTAGTAGATATATTTACTTTTGATGTTGAACTTGTATAGTTATATTGTTAGTAGATGTATTTACTTTTGATGTTTAACTTGTATAGTGATATTGTTAGTAGATGTATTTACTTTTGATGTTAAACTTGTATAGTGATATTGTTAGTAGATGTATTTAGTTTTGATGTTAAACTTGTATAGTTATATTGTTAGTAGATGTATTTACTTTTGATGTTAAACTTGTATAGTGATATTGTTAGTAGATGTATTTACTTTTGATGTTAAACTTGTTTAGTGATATTGTTAGCTCGCCTATTCGAAGATGACCTTATATGTCAAGTCCTTTAAATCTGGAATGGATTTTGACTGAATTGTGCCCCTTTTTGAACTTAGAATTTTGGTCAAACCTTTGCGTGCAAAGCCTTTACTCAGACACTGTGTATGCTGTTGCTTTGAAACTTCACACACTTATTCAGGGTCATTAGATGACCTTGTATGTCAAGTCCCATAACTCTGGAATGGATTTTGGTCAAACATTTTGATTTTTTTAAATTTTGCGTTTAGCTCAACGTTCAAGTTTCGATTTTTTTTTTCTCAATAAGTACTGGTACTAGGGCTTTCATATTTGGAATATAGTTACATCTAATACCCTTCTGCACATTGTACGCTGAAGATGCTGAGTGTGACCTTTTTTGGTGGTTAAACATTTGATTTTTGGTGGATTTTGAGAATTGGACATAGCTTCTTCATATTTTGTTGGATTAATTTCAATTTTTAACCAGGTTTTCCAAAGGAAATATCTGGTTATTAGTTTGGTGAAGTCGGCGGGTGGGCGGGCGGGCGTCAACTTTCCTTGTCCGGACCATAACTTTGCCATGCATAGAGATATTTTCAAATAACTTAGCACAAACATGCACCATATCAAGACGATGTGCCAAATGCAAAAGAAATCTGTTTGTCCAAGGTCAAGGTCACAGTGATAAGAAATAGACTTTAATTGAACTTTTCTTGTCCGGACCATAACTTTGTCATGCATAGAGATATTTTCAAATAACTTGACACAAATATGAACTATATCAATATGATGTGTCACATGAAAAACTTTTGTCTGTAGCTTCAAGGTCAAGGTCACAGTGACAACAAATAGACATCAGTTGAACTTTTCTTGTCCGGACAATAACTTCTTCATCCATAGAGATATTTTCAAATAGCTTGGAACAGATATACACCATATCAAGATGCTGTGTCATATGCACAATGTCTGATCTGGGTCCGAGGTCATGAAACTTACTCAATTTGAGCATGTTAACATAATTATTACTATTGTAGTTACACACTTAGATTACAAGGCTAAGAAATTGGCTCGTTGCAAAGTAGATTTCAGTTACAAACTAAAAGTCCTCAAGCTAACAGAGCTTTTTTAGTTTGAGCATCATCATCCTCCACTTTAGCATCATGCTCAAACTAAAAATGCTTCGTAACCATGGCAACAAACTGCAAACATGGATTTTATTCTCATCATTGGTTTGTAATTTCACCCTATTTTGCAATGAGCATATTTCATAAACTTGTAACTCAAGCATCTAACTTTAACAACAATATTTCTATTACATGCTCAAATTGAGTAAGTTTCATAACCTCTGGCCCTGGTTCTAGTCTGTTTGCAAAGGCATAAACGCGTTACTATCAAGTAAAGGGTTAAGGCAGATCACTGATTATCAACCTGGCATTAGGGATCCTAAAATGTGGATGCTTACAACTAAAGGTTGCTTAATATCTGTTATCTATTATATGTTTTTAATAAATGAGGCCATCAACACACAATTGACTGTATTGAACTGATATTTGTTAGATAAAATTGTGATATATTTAATTGACAAAGTAATTATGATTATTCATCAATAGAAATCAATAGAAATATTCCCTGTTACTTGAATTACTAGCTTTGATTAACTATTAACAGAAAGATTTGACAGATCTGTTAATTCTTAATCAAACACCTTCCATTATAGAAAACCTAGAATTTCCATGTCTTGTTTTCTTTTAATTAACTATATTTTTGAACTCTGCGTTTTGCTCAATTTTTTTTTGAATTTCTTGTATTTCTGAATTTTGAGCATTAATTTTTTTTTTCTTTTTTAAATTTCTTGTATTTTTGAATTTTGCATTTAGCTCCTTTTGTTACTTTGTTTTTTTCTTGAATTTTGGAACTTTGCGTTCAGGTCAATATTTTTTTTTTAAATTTCTTGTATTTTTAAATTTCTTGTATTTTTGAACTTAGTATTTTTTTATTTTTTTTTAAATTTCTTGTTTAAAAACAATTGTGTTTAGCTCAATGTTAGACTTTTGTTATTTTACTTCTTGTCTTTTACACTTGCATTGATAGTCAAAGCAGGGGACAGCGAGACATTTAATTACGCGTAATTCTTGTCTTTCTTTTGTAAATTCAATTACAACTGAATTATTCCACTTTTGGATTTTGGACTTTTACCCATGCTATAACTGTTCTGAACTAGGCCCTGATAGGCGAGCTATGTTGTCCTCTTGTTAGTAGGTGAATTTACTTTTTTCAAAAAGATATGCAAGGTTCACCATGTTAAGTGCCTGCATGGATGGATGATCATAGTAACAATACTTTTCACATAACACATCTTTAAGGATTGGTTTTTTGAAAACATTGAGGCAAAAATTGAAATTTATCATGATTAGCAATTTCTTCAATTGCCACAATGTTTTCAACTCTTTTAAACAATTATGCTTTCGTCTTCTGCTGATTTGTACATATAAATTTAACTTAGTAATACTAGTTTTCAAGCAGCTATAGTAGTATTGACAACAACAAATTTGTTTTAAATAGTTAAAACTTATTTATTTCACATCGACAGCGAAACAAGCTTTAAGCTTATATATTAACCCTTTCCCACCTGCAGACGCATTTTGACCAAATAGCAGCAGACGACTTTTGGAAACATTGTGGCCAAAGGTGAAATTGCTCACTTTTGGCCACAATGTTTTCAATCTTTTGTACAATTAAGCTATCTTTTATGGACCTTTTTCAGGTTTTTGTCACAATGTTTTCTTCATTGTCATCTTCTGCAGATTTGTTGTATAGGGAAAAGGGTTAATCACGATTGATGTCTGCTTCCTTGAGACAATACTCAGTACTGAAGCCGTTTTGTGGAAAAATCCCAAAGGCAGAACCCGCTCATCACAGTGTTCAAATCCGGGACTTTTGGTATGAGAGGCCAACTCTCTACCACTGTACGATTGTTTACCTAACCATTGTGATAATGTTATATGCATAGTAGTTATATATTCAGGTTGATGTCATCGTGAACTCAGCCTCACCTGACCTCAAACTTGACAAAGGTCGATCGTCCAAAGCCCTGTTAAAGACAGCGGGCTCAAAGATGCAAGAAGATTGTAGAAATAATTATCCAAATGGTATTCAACTGGGCGAAGTTGCCATAACAACTGGTGGTAAATTACACTGTCAACATGTATTCCACATTGCTCTGGAAAGCTACAAGAAGCATAAAACTATGCATCCTATACAGGTCAGTTTTCTCTGTTTGTCAGTCACTAACATGTTGTGAGAGAGGGAGATTTTACTCAAATGAACAATATCACGTATTACCACAATGTCTACAAGTCTTTTCACTAATTGTATTTTGATTTATAAAGATTTTCAATATTTGGCCCATATGTTTTCAGAGTCTACTTTTTGAAAGTATATTGAAAGTCAACCGTAAATTAGGTACCGGGTAATGATTATCTAACTTGCTTTAGAAATCTTGTGTACTTATCTTTTAATCAAGGGCCACAGTTCTATCATGCAATGGTATAAAATATTGCATTTTTAGGCTTAACCTGTTCCACATATAGATGCTTTTGGACGCCTCTGCAGCAGACGACATTTTGACTAATTTCCCCTTTTGTAACAATATTTTCAGTTCTTTTCAATATTTAAACCTTCTTTTTGACACATGTTGAAAATATTGTGGCAAAAGGAGAAATCCCTTATGATGAGTAATATCTTCATTTTCTACACTACATTTTTTTGGATGGGTGATTTCAAAGTCATCTGCTGCAGATTTGTTGGGTGTGGTAAAGAGTTATGTCCTTTTAGTTCATGACATATTTACCATTTTCAACATATAGATTCTTTCTTATGCCTCTGCAAGAATGACTTGAAAACATTGTGGCAAAAGGAAAAATTGCTCATAATGAGCAATTTTTCCATTTGACAGAATGTTGTCAAATCTATTTAATAATTTTCTTTCATCTATTTTCAATGTTTTTGTCTTATTGTTTCAAAGACATCTGTGTGTAGATGCGTGGGAAAGGGTTAATATAGTGATATCATTGTGTGTTTTGGTCTGGATCTATTATATTTTCAACTCTATATGCAGTCAAAGTAATCTGCTGCAGATTTGTTGTTTGTTGGAAAGGGTTTAATCAGTGAGATAAAACTATAGATTATCACAAAATTTGCAGTATGATAAACAACAGTTTTATGACCCAATAAGATCACTTTAACTGAGCTTGTTAATTTAATAATATCCTTTCTTCACATATAGACGCATTTTGGCACATTTGCAACAGACGACTGTTGAAAACATTGTTTGAACTCTATTCAATAATTATGCCCCTCTTCGAAGAAAATGGGGTACATGTATATTGCTTTGCAAATGTTGGTCAGTATGTCTATCAGCAGACCAAAGTTTATTCAATTAATAACTGGATGATGCTTGGACCTACAGTACTCAAGCTTGGCAGGTATGTTTGGCATGTTCAATACATGACTCCCTTTCGATTTTAAAGTCATTCATTCAAATGTCAAGGTCACAGTGACCATGAACAGAAAAGGGTTTGAGGCATAATGTATTACAAACATCTCTTGATTTACTTTAATATATAGATATTGTTCAGGTTTTTGCCTAGATGTCTTTTGATTGAAATAGGTAAGTTGGGCCCGCTTGTAAAAGAACCTTTGAGTTAAAGCTTTTTTTCTCATTAGAGTTACCATCTATATGTTAGTGTCTGTGTTTCTCTCTCATGACAACATTCATGGCAGTTCTTTCCATCGTTGATAAAACATTTTATTTAATGTTTAACGATGAGATACTGTGTTCTATCAGTGAGATATAGTCCATATATATCACCCACACTGTGAGTGATATAGGTATGAAGTCATTTTCCTAGTTTCCGGTCATGTTATACTACACACGTTATATATATAAAGAAATACGTAATGGGTATATTATTAGATCGGATACAAGCAACCTTATCTTATCTATACCCATGTACACATTTTACAAATCGGACTTACTGTCATTGTTCGACATTGTGTAGTAAACGAATACATTCACACAGATTCGTCTGCATGTGACCAGGTACGAAGACACCAAATAGTTCCATTATTTCATCATCAATTATCATAAAATAAAATGAAAATTTGTTTGTTTTGATTGGATATGGACTATATTTCAACTCGAAGTGATACAATTTTAACATTTTCAATCGCGCTACGCACTCGTGAAAATATTCAATTGTATCACTTCTCGATATATCCACTCAAAACAAACAAATATCCTCTATATATCACACAGAAATATTACATTTATTCCTATTACTAGATATCCATATAAAAAGGGATATAAAGTACTATTCAGATTCCTCTTTATTCCTTAAAACTATTTGTTCCTTTATCTAAATTCATCTTAAAGAAGGATCTCTTTATACAGACAGGTGCTGAACTCCAGATGGAGATAAAAATTTTAAAATGTTGAAACTTCTGCAAATATTGCTTATACATGTAGTGACAACAAAGTCAGTAATAAATAGTTTAAAACTCTTTTGGCAGGAAATGTTGAGACTGTGTCAATTGAAAGTCATGGAAATGTACAAAATTTGGCTTACTTGGTATGCCTAACCAGTAAAATTGAAGCATAAATGATCAATATTTAGATGTTTATTGTACTGGAATGTGAAATTATTACTTTATCTGTATCCCAGAATTATGATTCTAATATTTCAAGACAACTTTTGAACAGTTTTAAAACTTTGACTATACAAACTATAATCTGGAGTTTGGCACCTTTGATATCCAAATCTATAAATCTACAGACTATAATTTGGTACCCATGTTTGATATCTTGATAGGAGACATGTAAAGAAAAATAAAAAATAATAGAAATTTCACATATATATAGAAGCTAGATTCCAACAAAGCATACTGTCCAGTCCAGATTTCCGTAATTAAATCAAATCGGGAGATATACATATGATAAAAGGTGTATGATTTACCATGTCAAGCTTATCTTTCCAAACATCACGATAAGGGAAAACGAGCTGTGACGTCATTTCAGCCTTTACGCAAGGTCAGATAGTATAGATTACTGTGAAGATTTGGTAGTTTGTGAAGAATTTTGACAGAATATTGTATCATGGTGCACATATGTAATCCCAGGATGACAAACAATTAATGTTCTACTAATAGATGTTACACAGTATAAAAAAATGAAACTTAGCTTTTATAGTTTTGTTGTCATTTTAGGCTATTTACTCTCGTAAAACCAACTCTAGACTATGTGTATGTCAACTATTAACAGATCTGCATCCATGGGATCTAATCAAAGTTCTTATGATAATTAGTGTTCCTTTTAACGTTTCTTAAACTAATGAGTCAACAGTATATGATCGGATAAAACTGCGGATACCAGGAGTTATCTAATTCTACACTAGGCCACTGACCTAAAGTAAGAGATCTTTCAATTCAGGTTTCTGACAGTCTTTCGATTTCCTGCTAAAACACTTATTTACTGAACGGCATTACAATTAGCTTCATGTCAATAAAGGTTAACAACCTCCCACATATAGACGAATACCTTTTGACGCAACTGCTACATAGGATCTTGGAAAATAGTGTGGCAAAAAGAGAAGTTGCTTATAATTGGCGGTTTCTCCTTTTGACACAGTATTATCTACATGATACAGTAATTGTACTTTCAATTATAAAGAGTTTCCATATTTCTGCCCAGATGTTTTAAAGGTCACCTGCTGTGGGAAAGAGTGAAACACTTATTCGAATAATGATTTCTGGTAGCTCAGTCGGTCCAGGGTTTGAGTTTAAAGCCCGTCATTTGAAAAAGTAATAATGCAATAAGCGTCATATATTTTCATCCAATGGAATAATGATTCATGTGGAATAGCAAGTCGCTTGGTGATACTGTCATGTTGAGTACTGGTGTCAGGAAACTGTTGCCACTCAAAATCCCCAAGCTCATAATCCCCTAGGTCCAAAAATGGCTAGGTAGTCAAAATCCCCTAGGTGTAAAAAACAGGGTATTCAAAATTCCTTAGATGATTTTTTCAGGTAGCTGTAAAATCCCCTAGACAGAAAGTTCAACGTAGTTAAAATCCCCTAGAATTGAAATAATTTTCTTCCTTTTATGTTTCAACCCTTTCAAGTAAATCTTGTAGGTAGAACAAAAACTATAAAAACTATATAAAACATGCAGACCATGTCAGAGGGTTGATATAAGAGCCCTCTGATATGAGTATACACTGTGTGCAGATGTAACTAATGTCTTTTAGCAGATCAGTGTGTTGAAAAAGTTAAAACAGCTCTTTTATGGACACCATCATAAAGATAAGTAACAAGTATGTCTATATTATACCCTTTAATCAACACAAACAAAATAATATATATATATTGTGAATATCTAAACTGAAGAATTTTTATGTATACAAGTATACGTGGCACGTCATATGGACTTTGCATACATTGTAGACCCAGATTCAGAGTCGGAGTCACAGCCTCTGATTTAGGTCTGCTCTGTTTGACGCTCACCATAGCTATAAGATGTTACCATCAGGTAAAAGTTTTATAGAGCATTGCGTGAATATTCAACAATTATATCCAGATAAGAGCGATAATGAACCCTCTGATCAGATGTATATGTTGCTGCACAATCAGTAGCTTTTTATCAGTACGATATATTTGCTGATGAACAAATTATCATTTAGTAATATAGCACTGCAGGTTAAGGGTTATCATCACAAATCACAAACAATGTCACTTCATCTGACATGTATAGCCTTCCCAATTGCACCCAGAAAGTCCTCAAGGGACGTGGCTGCACTCACATACTGCACACACAGACACTTCAGCCTCTGCTGATGAGCCTTAGTGGCCCTTTTCACACGTTTCTTCATTGGTTCACCACGATCATTACGAAGTATGTCAGCTGCCGCCATGGAACCATCTATTGCTACACACTTCACCACAGTCCGGAGAAAAGGGTTACTGTGTCCCACAAGATGCTTGTAACCGTTGTTCCAAGACTCCCACTGGTTGTTTGTCATGTCTTGGTCATTCACAGTGGCATGGTGAACATTCCAGGGTGGTGGAGGAAACCTTGGTGGTGAGCGTCGGAATCTCATAGTCCCATTAGCTGCTACAGCAGTATGAAATGGGTCGCTGACATAATTCGAATTGAAGTAGTCAACCAAGCCACTGAGCGAATCGGGTGTTTATCGTCTGAGGATCTCCATGTCATTCTTCACATCCTTGGGTGGAAGGAATGCAAGGCCATCCACAGACTGTCCAAACCTCCTCATCATTGTAGTTCACCTGCAAACCCTCTTCCTGCACGTTCCTCAATGTGGCCTCTGTCAGATGGTAAAAGCATCCCTGAATATGTATGGAGTCTGCCAGGGCCGTCCTGATCACATTGTAGATAGCTATCCCGTAGTCTGCCATGACATGGTCTGGACTTGGGCGAATGTTCCGCTGCATACAAGCATCTACCAATGCTGTGAACATCTCTTCATAAACAGACTGGTGCTTAGAAGGCAGGAGCTCATATACAACTGACATACACATGGTTCCAAGCGGGAACTGAATCACGAAAAGCTGTGCGAACTGAGTTGGGGCGGTTGAGTGAGTTCCATCCATAAACCATTACTCTTAATAATCTCCATTATCAAGTGATAAGTTCACATTGGACCTTCCAGACATAATACGGTTGTAATGTAGTGTGATGCACTTTTGACATCTATGCAAATTACTGGGAAATGTGTGATCTCTTTTAATGTTAACCCCCTTCCCACTCTTGTGAAGCATCTGCAAGTAGAGAAATTGCTCATAATGTGCAATTACTAAATTTTGCCGCAATATTTTCAACTCCATTCAATAATTATTCTTTCAGTTATAGAGATTTTTTTTATTGTTTTGCCTGCATGTTTTCAAAGTCGTCTGTTGCAGATGTGTTGTATATGGGAAAAGGTAAATTGGTGGGCGGAGCCCATCAGTCCAAACGAGGGAACAGTATGCATTACGTAATCATTTCCTGTCATGTTGATTGCTCTATGATTAATTATGCCTAGCTGAATGATAAGTTGTATGCATTAAGAATTGCACACATATAACAATTATCCATTTTCATCCCAATTAAACACTTCCATTTTTAAAATTAAATTGGGGAAAAAAGGAAAGCGTTTCTTACAAAGAACGCTATCACGTTCTCTTATTTCACTCACTTTCAAAACAAAACAAATTATTTTATCAATTTGAAATCATCATTATAAATGCCTTTTATAGTCGAAAAGCTCCAGTTCTTGTTTTATGACACAAGTGAGTGTATGTGCGTATATTTCTGTCATCTACTTTACCTGGTGTTTAATTTCCAACAATGAACGATCAAATTGAAATGTTCCTCTGGATAAAAAAATATGTGAGTGCTAACGAGATTTTTCATATTTTGTAAATTTTTAGTTCATAGGAAAAAATACTTCAACTTGATTCATTTACATTTATGTTGCATAATTTGCATTAATTTGCATTTATGTTGCACACAGTTTACAGAGGGAAGACATTCTTAGATTTTAATTAAGTAGCATGAAATATATTAAAGGTTCTTATGCTGGATCAGGGACGGTGTATACATTGTCCCTGGCTGGATTTACAATTTTGTTTAAACATAATATATTGTAGCCATCTTCAGTATTATTTTCTCGCTATTACTTGATATAAATATGTGACATTTCATGTTATCCTTTTTATTCTTACACACTACTTAGTAAGTAATAGAACGTATATTTTGATACATATAGGGTCTATTGTAGAGCCTGATAAATACATCCTACACAGATAAATATTAGCGTAAACGCAATGAAAAGTAGAATAAAATGAAGGTTTAACAGAACTAATTAAATAAAAAGTATATATGCTGGTGTTGTCATTTATTATGTATTACAGGCTTAAAATATCTTCAATTTCTATAAAGACAAGTGTAATCTAGAAATGATAAATCTGGCATGATGTCACAACCGAATTTGTCATGTGACAAATCAAAAATCGATTTAAAGCCTTATTAAAGCATAAAAACAAAGCGTATATTTTTTTTTTTCCCAGATAAATGGATTTGTTTTATGCTTAGTTTCTAATTCGGGCACTATTTACGACATGTTGAAATGGTTGCAGTTCCATTTTAACACCTTTTGGAAATTAAGGAATTCTCTGATATACATGTGCATGTATTACATACAATTGATGAAAATAAAGTAGGTAATGTAGGCATCCAACATTTTCAGCCATTTATCTTCTTTCGAACACAATTCCTGTGGTTTTCGTTAATTTGTAATTATTTTCATGTTGCTTTTGTTTTTCCTTTCTGTGAGACAGGGATTCACTTAGGGAGCACTTCTCCATCGTCTGTCTCCCAGTCATGCTTTGTTATGCTCCCCCAAATAAATAAGGGAAGATAGATTTTGTATATTTTCAAAGTCATTTGTTGTATGTTGGAAAGGGTAAATTCAAAGGAATAGTAACATTGCATATCAGGTACAGAAGATCAGCCGGATTTCAAACCACTACTTATTTGCTTATCTGATTATTGTTTATTTGAAAACATGGCTAAACACAAAATTGATCAAAGAATCAATATGACTATTGTTTTACTGATAAGTCTCAAAATATTATTTCACAAGCAGGCATTCGAATTAAGGAATCTACTGTAATGGAATGAATCTTTAAATGACTACAGGGTCTGAAGAAATCCATGATGGAGTGTTTGACACAAGCAGACAAAAAGGACTACACATCCATATCGTTTCCTGCAATGGGGACCGGAGCACAGGGCTATCCCAGAGACAAGGTTGCCAGTGAAATGTTCAGCACTGTGGCCAACTACTACAAGACACATCACAGCACCTGTCTTGCAAATGTTCGCTTTATTATCTATCATGAAGATAACGAAACGTTTGATGTAAGTTCTGGTCACATATTCAAAAATTATTCTTATTCTGAATTCTGATTTCACAAAGTAGCACATTTTTCAATGGCTAAACCATATGGAAGGTCTAGTTTGATATAGATGATTCTATGCTACAAATAGTACAATACAAGCTGAGGAATTGCTACTGCAATGTAATTTTCTTTTTATTTTATACATGACACTTATTAAGAGTGAAAAGAGAAACAAATATACAGAATCAATTAATTTGTTTTTAGCTCACCTGAGCTTTGCTCAAGTTGAGTTATTGTGATCGCCTTTTGTCCGGCGTCCGGCGCCCGTCGTGCGTCAACTTCTTCTCATCAGTAACCAGTGGGTCAATTGGGATGAAACTTCACAGAAAGCATCCTGTTAATGACCTCACCAGATTTCCTTCAAATTTTTGGGATCCATGCAGAATTCTGGTTTCCATGGCAACGAAATGAAAAAAACTTCAAAATTCTTCTTCTCCCAAACTGGTTGGCAGATTTTCAAATGATTTTGTAGAAATGTTCCTTGGATGACCCTCTGTCAGATTCCTTCAAGCCATGTTGATTGGTCGAAAAACATGGCGGCCAGGGGGGGGGGGGGGGGTTGGGGGGGGCGGGGCTATTTTGCCTTATATGGCTATAGTGAAAACTTAAACAATCTTCTTCTCCCAAACTGGTTGGCAGATTTTCAAATAATTTTGTAGAAATGCTCCTTGGATGACCCTCTATCAGATTCTTTCAAGCCATGTTGATTGGTCGAAAAAAAAACATGGCTGCCAGGGGGCGGGGCTATTTTGCCTTATATGGCTATAGTGAAAACTTAAAAAATCTTCTCCTCCGAAAGTGTCAGGCCGATTTTCAAATAATTTTGTAGACATGTTCCTTGGATGACCCTCTATCAGATTCCTTCAAGCCAATTTGATTGGTCGAAAAACATGGCCGCCAGGGGGCGGGGCAATTTTGCCTTATATGGCTATAGTGAAAACTTAAAAAATCTTCTTCTCCGAAAGTGTCAGGCCGATTTTCAAATGATTTTGTAGAAATGTTCTTTATGTTACCTACTTTCAGATTCCTTCAAGCCATGTTGATTGGTCAAAAAACATGGCCGCCAGCGGGCAGGGCTATTTTGCATTATATGGCTATAGTGAAAACTTAAACAATCTTCTTCTCCCAAACTGGTTGGCAGATTTTCAAATAATTTTATAGAAATGCTCCTTTGATGACCCTCTATCAGATTCTTTCAAGCCATGTTGATTGGTCGAAAAAAAACATGGCCGCCAGGGGGGCGGGGCTATTTTGCCTTATATGGCTATAGTGAAAACTTAAAAAATCTTCTTCTCCGAAAGTGTCAGGCCGATTTTCAAATGATTTTGTAGAAATGTTCTTTATGTTACCCACTTTCAGATTCCTTCAAGCCATGTTGATTGGTCAAAAAACATGGCCGCCAGCGGGCAGGGCTATTTTGCATTATATGGCTATAGTGAAAACTTAAACAATCTTCTTCTCCCAAACTGGTTGGCCGATTTTCAAATAATTTTATAGAAATGCTCCTTTGATGACCCTCTATCAGATTCTTTCAAGCCATGTTGATTGGTCGAAAAAAAACATGGCCGCCAGGGGGGCGGGGCTATTTTGCCTAACCTATATGGCTATAGTGAAAACTTAAAAAATCTTCTCCTCCGAAAGTGTCAGGCCGATTTTCAAATAATTTTGTAGACATGTTCCTTGGATGACCCTCTATCAGATTCCTTCAAACCAATATGATTGGTCGAAAAACATGGCCGCCAGGGGGCGGGGCAATTTTGCCTTATATGGCTATAGTGAAAACTTAAAAAATCTTCTTCTCCGAAAGTGTCAGGCCGATTTTCAAATGATTTTGTAGAAATGTTCTTTATGTAACCCACTTTCAGATTCCTTCAAGCCATGTTGATTGGTCAAAAAACATGGCCGCCAGCGGGCAGGGCTATTTTGCATTATATTGCTATAGTGAAAACTTAAAAAATCTTCTCCTCCAAAAGTGTCTGGCCGATTTTAAATAATTTTGTAGAAATGTTCCTAGGGTGACCCTCTTTCAGATTCCTTCAAGCCAAGTTGATTGGTCGGTAACATGGCCGCCAGGGGCTGGCCTTATATAGCTAAAGTAAAAAATAAATAATCAGGTGAGCGATTCCAGGGTCATCATGGCCCTCTTGTTTGAATTCGAAATAAAAAGTATGAATTGTGGATGAATATGTACTCCAATATGTAATACAAATAATACAATGGTTTTATAGTCAGTCTTAAATGTACCATAAACAACATTGTATGCAGTATTCAGCTAAACTCATGATGATTCACGATTTTCAGCACTTTCTTTAAATATATGTATTGTCAAAAAAATAACAATTGATTGATTGATTGATTGGGGTTAAATACTGTTTTCAACAATAGTTTAGTCTTATCACGGCTGCCAGTTCATGTACTATATATGTGTTTCCTGACTTTCCCACACTAGTACTCCACACAACAGACTTTACAAGCAACTTGCTGATTTTCCACATAGACTGTTAGCCCATTGGTGGAAGACAAATAAGCACTTCCACGAGAAAACCAACATAATGGTGTCTGCGTAATGTATCGACTCAGATCAGCCTGCGCAGTCGGCGCATGCTAATCCAGGTCGATACATTCCATCTCAGGGTAAAAGAGGTATACAGTAATGATTCCTGAAACAGAAAATCAACAGGAGGTGAAAAGTGTCTGTCCAGGTTTGCCCGCATGCTTAGACTGATCCGGTTCGATACTTAAAGCAGAATCCGCAATGTTGGTTTTCTCGTGGAACAGCCCAAATGATGCTTATCATAGTTACTTTTGTCAAACATTGGAAATAGTTTTTGCCTAGCTGGAGTTCAAACTCATGCACCGACTGAGATACAGGGGCTTACCAAAAATGCATGGAAGTCAGTTTCACAGTTTTGTTACTAAAAATAGAAACAAGTTTCCCACAGAGTACTTGTTTTCTACCTATTTTATTATGCTGCGCAGATTCAAAACAGGCACCTCACTGAAAGTAGTCCATGCACTGTCTGACGTCATATGACCATATTTGATACCGTATTTGACCTATGGAATTTTAATCTATTGTGTTTGATTTGCATATTACAATCTGCATCTATTTGTGTTGGAAAATGTGCAGGTATATTATAAAATAATGTATGTGTAGTTTTACCAGAAAACTTTATTTTACCATGAGTTCATGTGTGTCAAAATGTACCGGTATATGTTTATCTGTCTTTGCCCAAAGGACAGGAATAGGTTAATATTTAAAATTAATACTTATGAAGATCATATTAACCCTTTCCCAGTTTATCAATCGAAAGTATAATATATTTACAGGCTTTTATTTCGGAAGAGAAGCACTGGGTTGGTGAAGGTGAAGGTGATAGTAGAGATGTTCAAGGTTTCAGGGCTTCAAGTTTGGCTAAGGTCGTGAAAGTCAAAAGGGGTAAGGGACAAAAGAATTTAGAATAATTTAATATTAAGTGAATGTGATATTCTAAATCTTGTGTATATTTTGTATCATGCATGTTATTGTAATAGACTAACTTAAGATCATGAATTTACTAACATCCAATTATCTAACGCAGCTGAAGTTGACTTCTTTTGAAAACTGTTTCTTCTTTAACCACAAAGCTTTCAAAACTATTCAAATAATAATCTATTGTAATAACTATGAAAACTGCAGGATCACATTTACTTTTTCTCAATAAGTGCTAGTGCTAGGGCTTTTAAACTTGAATCATAGTTGCATCTAATAACCTTCTTCACATTGTATGCCGAGGATGCTAAGTGTGACCTGATTATGGGGGCGAAAAAACCATTTGGTTTTATGCGGATTTTGGGGATTGGACATAGCATTTACTTTTTAGCTCACCTATGCACGAAGTGCAAGGTGAGCTTTTGTGATCGCTCACCATCCATCATCTGTCGTCGTCGTCGTCCATCCATTCACATTTTTATACAAACGACTTCTCCTCCTAAACCAATTAACCAAATTCAAAATAATTTTACAGGAATGTTACTTAGGTGGATCTCTTTCAAACTTGTTCAAAGAATTCTATTCCATGCAGAACTTTGGTTGCCACGGCAACAAAAAAGGGGAAATTAACCAAAACTTAAAAAATCTTCTTGTCTGAAAGTGGAAGGCCCATGCTTTTGTATTTGGTATGTAGCATCATCTAGTGAACCTCTACCAAGATTGTTCAAATTATAGCCTTGGGTTTAAAAATGACCCCTCCCCGGGGGTGACTTGTTTTTCGTAGACTCATATAGGGAAAAAACTTTAAAAATATTCTTGTCCAAGAATGGAGGGCCCAGGCCTTTGATATTTGGTATGTAGCATCATCTAGTGGACCTCTACCAAGATTGTTCAAATTATAGCCCTGGGCTCAAAAATGACCCTCCCCTGGGGTCTATTGTTTTACATAGACTAATATCAAGTATACCAAGATTGTTCAAATTATAGCCCTTGGGTAAAAAATTACCCCATCCCGGGGGTCACTTGTTTTACATAGACGCATATAGGGGAAAACTAAAAAAATCTTCTTGTCTAAAAGTAGAGGGCCCAGGCCGTTGATATTGGGTATGTAGCATCATCTAGTGGACCTCGATCAAGATTGCTCAAATTATAGCCCTTGGGTAAAAATGACCCCTCCCCTGGGATCTATTGTTTAACATAGACTCATATAGAGAAAAAATCATCTTGTCTAAAAGTAGAGGGCCCAGGCCTTTGATATTTGGTATGTAGCATCATCTAGTGGACTTCTACCAAGATTGTTCAAATTATAGCCCTTTGGTAAAAAATTACTCCATCTCGGGGGGTCCCTTGTTTTACATAGACGCATATAGGGGAAAAACTACCAAGATTGTTCAAATTATAGCCCTGGGTAAAAAATGACCCCTCCCCAGGTGACTTGTTCTCGATAGACTCATAGAGATATTTTTTTAAAAATCTTCTTGTCTAAAAGAAGAGGGCCCAGGCCTTTGATATTTGGTATGTAGCATCATCTAGTGAACCTCTACCAAGATTGTTCAAATTATATTAATGGGGTCAAAAATGACCCCATCCCAGGGGTCCTTTGTTTTACTCATTTAGGGGGAAAACTTTAAAAATCTTCTTGTCTAAAAGTAGAGGGCTCTGCTCTTTGATATTTGGTATGTAACATCGTGTAGTGGACCTCTACCACGATTGTTCAAATTACAGCCATGGGGTAAAAAATTACCCCTCCCTGGGGGTCACTTGGTTTACATAGATAGGGAAAAAACTTAAAAAATCTTCTTGTCTAAAAGATATTTGGTATGTAGCATCATCTATTGGACCTCTACCAAGATTGTTCAAATTATAGCCTTTGGGTAAAAACTGACCCCATCCCGGGGTAACTTGTTTTACATAGACTCATATAGGGGAAGACTTAAAAACTCTCCTCATCTAAAAGTAGAGGGCCCAGGCCTTTGATATTTTGTATGTAGCATAATTGTGGACCTCTCCGAAGGGTTCAAATTATAGCCCTGGGGTCAAAAATGACCCCTCCCTCGGGTCACTTGTTCTCCATAGACTCATAGAGAAATTCTTTTTTTCTAAAAGAAGAGGGCCCAGGTCTTTGATATTTGGTATGCAGCATCATCTAGTGGACATCTATCAAGAGTGTTCAAATCATAGCCATGGGGTCAAAAATGACGCCATCCCTGGGGTCCCTTGTTTTACATAGACTCATTTAGGGGAAAAACTTTAAAATTCTTCTTGTCTAAAAGTAGAGGGCCCTGGCCTTTGATATTTGGTATGTAGCATCATCTAGTGGACCTCTACTAAGATTGTTCAAATTATAGCCATGGGGTCAAAATTACCCCATCCCGGGGGTCCCTTGTTTTACATAGACTCATTTAGGGGAAAAACTTTAAAAATCTTCTTGTCTAAAAGTAGAGGGCTCTGGCCTTTGATATTTGGTATGTACCATCATCTAGTGGACCTCTACCAAGATTGTTCAAACTATAGCCATGGGGTAAACAATAATCCCTCCCTGGGGGTCACTTGTTTTGCATAGATAGTGAAAACACTTTAAAAATCTTCTTGTCTAAAAGATATTTGGTATGTAGCATCATCTAGTGGACATCTACCAAGATTGTTCAAATTATAGCCCTGGGGTCAAAAATGTACCCTGCCCCGGGGTTGACTTGTTTTTCATAGACTCATATAGGGAAAAAACTTTAAAAATCTTCTTGTCCAAGAATGGAATGCCCCCGGCCTTTGATATTTGGTATGTAGCATCATCTAGTTGACCTCTACCAAGATTGTTCAAATTATAGCCCTGGGGTTAACATGACCCCTCTAATGTTTTACATAGACTCATATAGAGACAAAACTTAATATTTGGTATGTAGCATCATTGTGGACCTCTACCAAGATTGTTAAAGTTATAGCCCTGGTGTCAAAAATGACCCCTCCCCGGGGGTCACTTGTTCTCCATAGACTCTTAAAGATTTATTTTGTTAGTGGACCTCTACCAAGATTGTTCAAATTATAGCCATGGGGTCAAAAATGACCCCATCCCAGGGGTTCCTTATTTTACAGAGACTCATTTAGGGGAAAAACTTGAAAAAATCGTTTTGTCTAAATGAAGAGGACCCTGGCCTTTGATATTTAGTCAAATTATAGCCATATGGTTAAAAATTACCCCTCCCCGGGGGTCACTTGTTTTACATTGATAGAGAAAAAACTTAAAAAATCTTCTTGTCTAAAAGATATTTAGTATGTAGCATCATCTAGTGGACTTCTACCAAGATTGTTCAAATTATAGCCCTGACCCTGGGGGTCACTTGTTTTTCATAGACTCATATAGGGGAAAAACTTTAAAAATCCCCGGGGGTCACTTGCTTTTCATAGACTCATATAGGGAACACACTTTAAAAATCTTCTTTTCTAAAAGTAGAGGACCCAGGCCTTTAATATTTGGTATGTAGCATCATCTTGTGGACCTCTACCAAGATTGTTCAAATATAGCCCTTGGGTAAAAAATTACCCATGCCCTGGCGTCACTTGTTTTACATAAACTCATAAAGGGAAACAAATTAAAAAATCATCTTGTCTCAAAGCATCATCTAGTTGACCTTATCATCATTGTTCAAATTATAGCCCTGAGGTCAAAACTGACCCCTCCCCGGGGGTCACTTGTTTTACATAATTATACTCATATAGGGAAAAACTTTAAAAATCTGTCTAAAAGTTTAATATTTGAAATCTAACTTCATCTAGTTGACTTCTACCAAGATTGGTCAAATTATTATAGCCTTGGTGTCAAACATGGCTCCACCCTCGTGATCACTTGTTTTACATAGACTTGTTAAGGTAAACACTTTAAAAACATGGCCACCAGGGGGTGTTGCTTGTTTTCCGTATATATGTATAGACAAAGAACAATGAAAACTTTTTAAGTTTTATTAAATCAGGTGAGCGATATAGGACCATCATGGTCCTTTTGTTTTGATAGACTGATTTTAAATTTGGCAAGCGTATTAAATTACTAAAGTACTTCAACATATCAAACAGATTTAAGGGTCATACATTGATAGCTCAATGATAAAGTTTTCTTTTTTTTTTTACTTTTTCTCAATAAGTACAAGTGTAAGGGCTTTCAAATTTGTATCATAGTTGCATCTTGTTCCTTCCTTCATATTGAACACTGAACATAATGAGTGGGATGTTAGTTTTGGGGTTAAAAACATGATTTTAGTGGATTTTGAGAAGTGTACATACAAAAATGTATCATCTTCATTTTTCTGTAAAAACAATTTTACGTTTAAAATAATCTTTGACATCATATATTGTTTTTGGTTTTTTAAATTCTTGTATTTTTTACTCTAACTTTTAAGAGGTGCTTTTAGAGATTTCTAATTCAAAAAGCGCAAAATTTAATGCTAGGGCTTTTAAACTTGGATCATTATTAAATGTTGTACAGTCAAGAACATCATGAAATAGACAAATTTACCATTCACGCTCCGCTCCATTCCGTTCAGTTCGGCTCCGCTCACGTTCCAATCCGCTCCTTAACCCTTTCTCTCATATAGACGCTTTCTGGCGCCTCTGCAGCAGACGGCTTTTTGAAAACATACTGACAAATTAAGAAATTGCACAAAACATGCAATTTCTCCTTTTGCCACAATGTTTTCCACTTTTTGTCATAGGTTATCCATTCAATGATTGAGATTTTCCATGTTTTGACAAAATACGTTCAAAGTCGTTAGCTGCAGAATTGTCGTATGAGGGAAAGGGTTAAGCGTTCAGTTGTTCGAATCATTGTGATTGCTTTTTAGCTCGTCTTTTCGTAAAAAGGCTAGCTATACTACTCGACTAGGCGTTGGCGTCTGTGTCTGCGTCAGCATTGGGTTGGTGTCACACCTTGGTTAAGATTTTTGTACCAATTCCCTTTTTTTTCAAAACCATTACAGATGCTGCTTTGAAACTTACAGCACTTATTCACCATCATTACCTCCATCAACAGACAAGATGATAACTCTGTCAAGGTTTTGTAAGAATTATGGCCCTTTCTCGATTTAGAAGTTTGGTTAAGTTATTCATAGCAAATCATTTTTTTTTTTTCAAAACAATTAGAGATAAAGTTTAAACACTTACACAAATCTTATACCATCATTTCCTCAACCAACAGCCAAAAGTGCTTAAAAGTGCTTAAAAGTGCTTAAAAGTGTAAAGGTTTTTTTAACAATTATGACCCTGATTCGACTTATTTGAAGTACTTTGCTTATAAATAATATGATAAAGTAACTGGTTATGTTTTATTGGCAAGCACATAAAAAAGTCAAGCGCGCTGTAACAGCTGTTGTTTTACTTATAATTTTGAGCTCGACCTTTCAAAGAAAAACTAGCTATACTACTCGCCCCGGCGTCGGCTTTGGTGTCACACCTTGGTTAAGGTTTTTGTACCAATTCACTTTTTTGTCAAAACCATTACAGATATTGCTTTGAAACTTACAACACTTATTCACCATCATTACCTACATCAACAGACAAGTGTACATAACTCTGTCAAGGCTTTTGTAGGAATTATGGCCCTTTTTCGACTTAGAATTTTGGTTAAGTTTTTTGTACCAATTCCATTTTTTGTCAAAACCATTACAGATATTGCTTTGAAACTTACAACACTTATTCACCATCATAACCACCATCAACAGACAAGAGTACATAACTCTGTTAAGGTTTTGTAAGAATAATGGCCATTTTTGACATAAGACTTTTGGTTAAGTTTTTTGTACCAATTCACTTATTAGATCACCTAGAGCCAAAGGCTCAAGGTGAGCTATTCTGATCACTTTTTGTCCGTCGTTAACTTTTTGCTTTAAACATCATCTCCTCCTGAACCACAGGACCAATTTCATTCAAACTTCACAGGAATGTTTCTTTGGTGGCCTTCTTTCAAAGTGTTTCAATGATTTGAATTCAATTGAGAACTTTGGTTGCTGCGGAATCAGAAAGGGGGCAAAATGTCCGAACTTTAAAAGTCGTCTCCTCTGAATCTGCATGTCAGATTCCAATATAGTTTGGTAGAAATGTTTCTTGGGTAACCCTCTACAAAGATTGTTCAAGGCATACTGTTTGGTTGAAAACATGGCAGTCAGAAGGCATCAGAAAAGGGGCAAAATCGTCCGTTGTTAACGTTTAGCTGTAAACATCATCTACTCCTAAACCAAAGGACTAATTTCATCCAAACTTCACAGGAATGTTCCTTTGGTGGCCTTCTTTCAAAGTGTTTCAAAGATTTAAATTCGATTGAGAACTTTGGTTGCTGCGGCATCAGAAAGGGGGCAAAATGTCCGAACTTTAAAAATCTTCTCCTCTGAATCTGCATGTCAGATTCCAATATAGTTTAGTAGAAATGTTTCTTTGGTGACCCTCTACATAGATTGTTCAAGGCATACTGTTTGGTTGAAAAACCTGGCAGTCAGGAGGCATCAGAAAAGGGGCAAAATGACAAAATTTGGAAATTTCATTTTTTTTAAGTCCTTGTCTGATATTCAGAAAATTGAATAGGAATCTTACTTCAGTGAACTTAATTTGTTCAAGCCGTATTGATTGGTTACACAATCATAGCAACCTCATCACAAAAGGGGTACATTGAACGTTTAGCTACAAATGACAACTCCTACCATTCCACTTGACCAATTTCAACGTTGCTTCACAGGAATGTTACTTTGATGGTCCTATTTCAAAATTGTTCAAAGATTCTGTGTAGAACTTTTGTTGCTGCGGCATCAAAAGTTGAGAAAAATACCCAAACATTAAAAACCTCCATCTCCATAATCCATTTGTCAGATTCCAAGATAATTTGGCAGAAATATTCCTTGAGTGACTCTCTTCAAAAACTGTTCAAGCCATATTGATTTCGTTGACAAACAGGGCAGCCAAGTGGCATCAGGAAAGTTTCAAAATGACAAAACTTTATAACTCCATTCTTATTCAATGTCTTGTTAGATTTCAAGACACAAATGGCTTTTACTGATAAACTATTTCTTTAACTGAGTGTCCACTCCTTGCAGTTTCATTTGAACTCTTGATACAATTTTCACAGATATTTGCACTTAAATATTTGCTTCTAATTTACTATCATTCAGGTGATCGATTTAGGGCCATCTTGGCCCTCTTGTTTTTAAAACCATTACAGATATTGCTTTGAAACTTACAACACATATTCACCATCATTACACCCATCAACAGACAAGAGAACATAACTCTGTCTACGTTTTTGTAAGAATTATGGCCCTTTTTTTACTTAGAATTTTTGTTAAGTTTTTCGTACCCCCACACTTTTTTGCAAAACCATTAGAGATATAGCTTATACACTTACAATACTTATTTACCAGCAAAACCTCCATCCACAGACAAGACTACATTACTCTGTCAAGGTGTTTTTTTAAAGAATTATGGCCCTCTTTCGACTTAGAATTTTGGTTGAGTTATTCATACAAAATCTTTTTTTTTTTCAAAACAATTAGAGATACATATATAGCTTAAACACATTTTACCATCAATACCTCCACCAACAGCCAAGAGTGCATAATTCAGTGAAGGTTTTTGTTAGAATTAGGACCCTTTAACAACTTATAAAGTACTTTGCTTATAAATAGTATGATAAAGTAATTGATTATGTTTTCTGTACCACCCAAAATAATTTTGTTTTATTGGCAAAAACGAAAAAGTCAAGCATGCTGTCCTCTGACAGCTCTTGTTTTGTACCAATTTACTTTTTTTCAAAACAATTACAGATATGGCTTCGAAACTTACGACACTTATTCACCATCATTAATTCCATCAACAGACAAGAGTACAAAACTCTGTCAAAATCTTTGTAAGAATTATGACCCTTTTTCGACTTAAAATTCCGGTTAAGTTTTTTGTATCAATTTTTTTTTTCCAAAACTGTTGCGCATATTGCTTTGAAAATTACAATACCTTTTTACCATCATTACCTCCAGCAACAGACAATAGCACATAACTCTGTCAAGGTTTTTGTAAGAATTATGGCCATTTTTCGCCTTAGAATTTTGGTTAAGTTTTTCGTACCACCCCACTTTTTTTTTCAAAACCATTAGTGATTTAGCTTATACATTACAATACTTATTTATCATCATTACCTTCATCAACCGACAAGGATACATAATTCTGTCAAGTTTTGTTTAAGAATTATGGCCTTTTTTTTATTTATAATTTTGGTTAAGTTATTCATACCAAATCAATTTTTTTCAAAACAATTAGAGATATAGCTTAAACACTTACAAAAATCTTTTTACCATCATAACATCCACCAACAGCCAAGAGTGCATAATTCAGTAAAGGGTTTTGTAAGAATTGCTCTTTTTCAACTTATAAAGTACTTTGCTTATAAATAATTATCAAGTAAATTGTTGCAACAGCTCAATAAGCCAAGCAATTATGTGATTGCATTTTTTCATTCATTATGTTTCGTTCAGAGTGCAAAATTCTGTTTGTTACCTCTTAAAGCATTCGAATCACGCTCAAGATCCAATCACGTTCCGCGCAGATTGTCAATTTTATGATGTTCTATTGTCAATTTCATGATGTTCTTAGCTGTTAACAGTTAAGAATATCATGAAATTGACAAAGTTACCGTTCACGCTCCGCTCGGTTTTGTTCAGTTTTGCTCAGCTCATGTTCCAATCAGCTCTTAAAGCGTTCAGTTGTTCAAATCATTTAGATTATTTTTTTCCGTTACGATCAAATTGATTGCTTTTTTTACACTCACTGGGAACACCTTTTTTCATTCAAAAATAGTTTCTTAAAATAAATATCGAGTAAATTGTTGCAACCGCTCAATGAGCGAAGCATTCATGTGATTTGATTTTTTTCATTCATTATGATTTTTTTGTTCAAAGCGCAAAATTCCGATCCGCTCTTAAAGCATTTAAATAACGCTCAGGATCCAATCAAATTCTGCTCAGATTGTCAATTTCATGATGTTCTTAACTGAATGTTGTTGATGAATGCAGCTTATTGTCTGTGAAACACACACAATATTTTTTGGATTTTGAGAATTTGACATTTCTTTCTTGCACACACTTTTGTCTTTATCTTTTAACCTTGTCTTGATAGTTCAAGCAGGGGATGGCGATACATATAATTATGCATAATTCTAGTCTCTATAAATGACATTGAGCAAATCCATTTTCATGTGTGATTTCTGGTTATGTTATAAACAGAACGTTATGTAGGTGTGTTTATGTTATGTTGAATTGACTAACGATATAAATAAGAACATGTTAGCAAGCTGAATGTTGTCTTCTTGTAGACAAGGTTTGTTCTATCTAAGATCAACCCTTTTATAATTTGTTCAAAGAATTCTTAAGATACATTACATAATTTGGTACAGAATATGTTGGAAGTTTCTTTTTGTTTTTCATTTTATGTAAAACAGATTATTATTTATCATTATGAAGAAATCTTTTATATTCTTTTCACAGATTATGGAGAGTTTGAGATTGGTTCAGTCAAGGTCAAGGTATATCAAGGGGATATTACTGAACAAGATGCTGTTGCTATAGTTGCAAGCTCTAATCGTGACCTCGACCTTACCAAAGGTAAGACTGTTGATTTAATTTGTCTTTATTTACTGGAATGCTTTAAAATTTAGTACAAGGAGATATACAGACCTGCCAGTGTGACTGCATATTGGGATTTCTCTTTGTCCTTACTAAGTATATTAATTTATGATAAATGACTTTTAAACATCCCTTTTACACTTTATATACATGTGTGAGTTTTACAAATTAAAAAAAAAGACAAAGGCCGGTATATTAATTTAATGTATGTACATGTTTAGCGAAATTCATACTGTATCTAGTCTAAAATGTAAAATAGAGAACCAATCTACTGAATTGGTAACCTGCCTCATACGCTTTATTATTTCAATAGTATCTCAAACCGGGAACCAAAAAAAGGCTCGCTAAATGTAGTCTGGTTCTTTATCTCCTATGATATATTATGCAGTAGGAAGAAAAAAGGGCCAATATTCACCAAACTTTTCAATTTAGATGTTTGACTAAACATAAATATTTAGTCCACTTTTTGGATTCCCGGCGTGATAGCTTTAGTCGGTATTCACCAAGGCATTTAAAACGATCTCAATTTAGTCCAGTTTGTAAATTTCGTAAGCGGCCACACACCAACTCGATTCCCGAATAAAGTTAGGAGCTAAAACAAAAGACAGTACCATAATACTACCATTCATCTATAGTCTATTTATAGATTTTCATTTTTATCGTAATTGCACAAAGATGGCATCTCAATTTTCAATCATCCTAACTATTCATTTGCTTTGTTTTTAATAATCTGACTTTCATGTTCAGTATGATATCTTCCTATTTTACTATGTTGCGTGACGAAAACTTCATCTGTCGCTCTTCTAATAGTTGTTTTTTGTCGTTTTCGATCATCTGTCATTTTCATTCATTTATGCATTTTGTTTTTCGCAAATATCGCTGAAAGTTTCGTCTATGATTGCACATACTTGATTAAAAGTTAACTTTGAGTACAATTGTTATCGCAAAATGCAGATATGAAAAGATTTAAACCACAGAAATATCTGTTTCAAGATAAATTACGCTATCTAGTAGATTCGTTCTTTTTCGGTGTTGCTGTGTCACTTTCATGAATATCGCGGTAAACACGATTTCGGTGTATTTTGCCTAGCCGATAACATGTGCTATCAGGGATGCGATGTGAACATCCAGTAAAGTTAAATGAAATGAAATCTTCTGGTTCTTACATACAAATTGTGATCGGATAAACTGAACTGTATTTCATACAAACATACACTTTCAGGCACCTCTGCAGCAAATATGTTTTGAAAATCATTTTAGGAAAAGTAAAAAAAAATTCAAATTTTTTCAATTATAATTATGATTGTTCTTTTAATTATAGAGAGTGTCCTTAATTTTGAATACCGGTAAGTGCTTTGAAAGACATTTGTTTAAGAATTGTTGTATGTGGGAAAGGGTTAACAAAATTGTGTCTTAAAATGTACTATAAATGTGCTTTTACATATCTTTGCTTAACACAAAAATGACTTCAAATGTTTGTAATATAAAATTTCTCTTATTATTTATCTAAAGTCATGATTTTACAGACCCTGCCAGGTTAAATATCCTACATAAAACTTATATATTCAAATACCGATATCAGCATTACTGACTACAGATTAAAATGTTCTAATGTTTGTGGTTTTAAATGGTTTCTTTTCTTATTTCTTCATGTGCAACGAAATATTGCGGCTTCTCTTTAATGCTTTCCTATGGAACACTATGGGCGCTATAATACAATGTCATTTGAGCCGAACGGCGAGAAAACCAACATTATGAACTCTGCGTAAAGTATCAACCCGGATCAGCCTAAGCATGCCGCGCAGGCAATACGAATAGACACTTTTCACCTCCTGTGGGTTTTCCGTTTCAGGAATCATTTCATTATACCTCTATACCCCTGAGACGGACAGCGCAGGCTGATCTGGGTCAATAAATTACGCAGATGCCATAATGTTGGTTTTCTAGCAAGGCTCATTTATCCTTTCCAACAAACAATAAATCTGCAGCAGATTAGTGAAAACATATATACTGAAAACATATACTGAAAATAAAGACTGAAAATAAATATTGAAAAAATATACGCAAACATATAGAAAATCTCTTAAGATGAAAGCATAATTATTCAGTAAACAGTTTTCAAAACTCATCTGCTGCATATGCATCAAAAGATATCCACTATGTTGGCAAGTATTACTCAAATTTGTTATCTTTTTAATTGAAGGTAGTTTTTATAGCCCTTAATCTGCTTAAAGTGCCATCAAACAATTATTAACCCTGTACCACTTCAAGCCGCATTCTGATGCAGACGACTTTTAAAAACATTGACGATTGTGACAAAAGGAGAAATTGCTTAATTATACTTTCACTTTTAGAGATTTTCCATGTTTTTGCTTGATTATTTTCAAATTTGTCTGCTGCAGATTTGATGTATGTGGGAAACTGAGATTAGCCAACCCTTTCCCACAAATAGACGCTTAAGGACGCCTCTGCTGCAGACGACTTTTGAAAACACCGTTAAAAAAGGAGAAATTGCTCAAAATGAGCAGTTTCTCTTTAGCCACAATGTTTTCAACACCATTCAATGATTATACTCTCATTTATAATGATGTTTTATAGTATTGTCTTGATATTTTTAAAGTCGTCTACTGCAGATTGGTTGTATGTGGGAAAGGGTTAAACTTAAGGATGATCATACCAGATGCAGGAATTCAGCAGAAAGTATTATAGTTTCATAATGCAGTAAACATAAGGATCACAGCATTTTATATGCATTTATTACAGGACAAGTAACAAAGGCTATCTTAAAGAAAGGAGGTCCAGAAATACAGAAAGATTGTGAAAGACAGAGTAAGCCATAACGCATCTTTTCTTCTATGTAACGTCCTTACTGGGGCTCATTCCAAAATGTTGTTATGAAATTAGTAAAGAACTTTGTAGTTTGTTTAATTTAATCAGAAAACCAGTATTGAAATAAATTTGAACATGTTGTTGTTGTTATATTATATCATGACACTGATCATCATATTATGGTAAATTTCAGCATAGTTATATACCTTCAAATATATAAAAATAAAATCATATATGATGATTAGTAACTTACGAGCATCAAGCTCAAACATTGCCATATATATATAGTTAACCATATACTTGCTTTTAAAACTTGTAAGGACAAACAGCTGAGATCTTGACTGTAAGGAGTATCACAGTGACACATTGTGTTAAAAGAAGAAATTGCTCATTTTTACCAATGGCTACTTTTCTAACAATGCTTTAAAAGGTCTTCTGCTACAGACTGATGCAAGCTCATCTGTATCAGGTAAAGTATTAATAAACCCTTTCCCACACATAGACGTTTTTGCAGCAGATGTCATTTTAAAACATTGTAGCAAAAGGAGAAATTGCTCAAAACTAGCAATTTCTCCTTTAGCCACAGTGTTTTCAATATATTTATACATTCATATATGGAGTTTTTTACATTTTTGCAAATATGTGTTCAAAGTCTTTTGCTGCAGATTTGTTGTATGTGGGAAAAGGTTAATTATATGCATGCTTTATATAATTGAGTCTTGCCAAATTATCTCTGAAGATGCATCGATGCATCTTGGGAAGTGGATGTGTGAAGTTCCAAAATTGCATTGATGTGTCCGTGACCTGTTACTCTATTTTGAGTAAAAGCTTGTCCAAGTCATATCTCCTATGTTATCTTACCTGTAGTTATGAATGTTTGGTCTCTTTGACCCTGACTTTGACCTCTGAGCCAATTTAAAAGAAATATCTTGTCCAGGTATATTGTACCTATTGACTGTGACTACTTTTCCCCTTTATTCAGAATCGGAAATGCAGAAAAATGGTTTGACAGTAACAACTGCAGGACAGTTAAAGTCTCAACATATCATACATGCCGACACAAAAACAAATCTGAGGGAATGGAAACCAGTGATTTTGAAATGCCTTGAAGTAGCTGAAAAGAAAAAGTTTTCTTCTATTGCATTCCCAGCTCTCGGAACAGGTTAGCATATTTTATGTCAAAATATAATATGGTGGTCTCGTTAACCCTTTTACAAATACAGACCCATTCTGACGCATCTGAAGCAAACAACTTTTGAAAACATTGTGACAAAAGGAGAAATGGCTCATAATGTGAAATTTCTAGATTTACCAAAATATTTGAACCTCTTTTCAATATTTGTACTTTCCATATTTTTGCCAATATATTTTCAAATATGTTTGTTGCAGATTTGCTGTATGTGGGAAAGGGTTAAAATGTCCCAAAAGACGTTTTTCATGTGGAGTGACTGATATCTATACCTAATTTTATATCCAATGAGATCACCTTAGACACTGGAGATGCTTTCTGACGCCTCTGCAGGCAACCTGAATAGCAATTTCTCCTTTTGCCACAATGTTTTCAACTTTATTTAATAATTGATCTTACCATTAATATAGATTTTCCATAAATGCAGATTTGTTGTCATGTGCGAAAATGCTTTGCAGTCTTTTATAGTGTTGCTTGCATACAATTGTTTTACCTTTAACTGTTACACACATGCAATGCATAAATACTTAATAGGCGTCTGCAGCTTTTTTGAAATCATTTTGATACAAGAAGTTGCTCAGAATAAGCAATTTATAATTATGCCAAAATGTTTTCCACTCTATTCAATAATTGAGTATTCATTTATAGAGATTTTCTATATGTTTGTCTAGATATTTTCAAAATCATCTGTTGCAAATTTGTTGTATGTGGGAAAGTGGTTAAAAGTCTTCATTTCCAAAAGAATTTGACTCCATCTAGGATACTTTCATCAATGCTTCTAGTCAGTTGCTTTACACCTAAACAACAACAAATCAGATCAAATTTGTTGAACAAAATATTAATTAAAGCAATTAAATCCCTGCCAGATAAAAAAAAAAGAAGCATAATACATTATTCTTCTGTCTACTTATGTAGAAAAAAAATCTAGACTTCTTATTCTTTTTCCCAGGCATCCAGAATCTTAAAATAGCATATCTGGTTATAGATTTCCCCCACATTTGTCTTTATTGTATTGTTTAAATGTTTACAGCGCTTGGCTGTACACCACAGGATATTTCCCGTATCTTAGCAGAGGCATTGCTCAGTTTTTGCCATGAAGCACCACAACATGTTCGAAAGGTTTGTGTGGTTGTATTCCAGCAAGAAATGCTTGGGCCATTTATTGAGGGCATAAACTCATCATTTCAGTCAGGTACGTAATGGTTCCCCACAAATAACATTGGACAATGTAGTAAGTCACATTGGGATCACTTCTCTGTCATCTGTCCGTTATGCTTTCACTAACTGACATATTGTGTTCCTTCAAACACTCTTTATTCTATCTTTGCGTTGAAAATATTTTGTGAAAAAGATACTGTAAACGCCTTGTTTTGATCAATAACTCCTGTTCCCACAATTTTTCACCAACAATAGCTACAGTAATGCATTGGCATTGTCAAAAGTCATCATAAAGAAGAAAAATGGTTTATCATTATTTTTACTTTAGATATATATTGTCCATACTTTTTAGCTCACCTGAGCTTTGCTCAAGGTGAGTTATTGTGATCGCCTTTTGTCCGGCGTCCGGCGTGCGTCGTGCGTCAACTTCTTCTCCTCAGTAACCGGTGGGTCAATTGGGATGAAACTTCACAGAAAGCATCCTCTCAATGACCTCACCAAATTTCCTTTAATTTTTTGGGATCCATGCAGAATTCTGGTTTCCATGGCAACGAAATGAAAAAAACTTCAAAATTCTTCTTCTCCCAAACTGGTTGGCAGATTTTCAAATTATTTTGTAGAAATGTTCCTTGGATGACCATCTGTCAGATTCCTTCAAGCCATGTTGATTGGCCAAAAAACATGGCCGCCATGGGGGGGGGGGGGGGGGGCGGGGCTATTTTGCCTTATATGGCTATAGTGAAAACTTAAAAAATCTTCTTCTCCGAAAGTGTCAGGCCGATTTTCAAATAAATTTGTAGAAATGTTCCTTGGATGACCCTCTATCAGATTCCTCCAAGCCAAGTTGATTGGTGAAAAATCATGGCCCCCAGGGGGACGGAGCTATTTTGCCTTATATGGCTATAGTGAAAACTTAAAAAGTCTTCTTCTCCGAAAGTGTCAGGCCGATTTTCAAATAATTTTGTAGAAATGTTCCTTGGATGAACGTCTATCAGATAACTTCAAGCCAAGTTGATTGGTGAAAAAACATGGCCGCCAGGGGGGCGGGGCTATTTTGCCTTATATGGCTATAGTGAAAACTTAAAAAATATTCTTCTCCCAAACTGGTTGGCAGATTTTCAAATAATTTTGTAGAAATGTTCCTTGGATGACCCTCTGTCATATTCCTTCAAGCCATGTTGATTGGTCGAAAAACATGGCACCCAGGGGGGCGGGGCTATTTTGCCTTATATGGCTATAGTGAAAACTTAAAAAATCTTCTTCTCCAAAAGTGTAAGGCCGATTTTCAAATAATTTTGTAGAAATGTTCCTTGGATTACCCTCTATCAGATTCCTTCAAGCCAAGTTGATTGGTCGAAAAACATGGCCGCCAGGGGGGCGGGGCTATTTTGCCTTAAATGGCTATAGTGAAAACTTAAAAAATCTTCTTCTCCGAAAGTGTCAGGCCGATTTTCAAATAATTTTGTAGAAATGTTCCTAGGGTAATGATGACTAATCCTCTATCAGATTCCTTCAAGCCAAATTGATTGGTCGTAAACTGTGGCTGCCAGGGGGCGAGGCTTATATAGCTAAAGTGAAAAAAAATCAGGTGAGCGATTCCAGGGCCATCATGGCCCTCTTGTTTTCTACAACTAGTTGTTGATTTCATCGTAACTTTAAAATACTCATTAGTTTAAAGCCTAGTTTTGTTAATTGTTGGCATGTGTTGCTGTTATACATTTTCAGAGAGTTGTGCTCCTTTTAATCTTCTTCATGCATATGTTTTGGCAACAATGCGTCAGTCAGTTTTGGCTTTCTTTGTCCATCGTAGGTCAACATTCAACATCTCCTACACATTTGGCCAATTTTGATAACACTTTACAGGGATGTTCCTTGGGTGGTCCCCTTTTAAAGTTTTTCAAAGATTTGCATTCCATAGGGGAATTCTGGTTGCCATGGCAACAGAAAGGAAAAACCTTATAAAGCTGTTTGTTCAATAGACTGGGCAAGATTTGAAAGTTATTTGGCACAAATGTTCCCTCTACCAAAATTATTCAAATTATTTTGAACCATTAAAAAACAGGATTTTCAGGGAAAAGAGTTTGTTTTCCTTATGTGTATGGTAGTTAAAATATAAAAAATCTTATTGTGCAAAAGTACTGACCTGATTTGAAAAAAACATTTGCACAAATATTCCTTGGGGGACCCTCTACCAAGATTGTTGAAACTATCACGATTTAATGAAAAACATGGCTGCCAGAGGGCTGGGCTTGTTCTCCTTATTTGTATAAAGAGGGAAAAATGACAAATCTTTAAAAATCTTCTTGTACAAAAGCACTGGTCAGATTTGAAAATAATTTGGCACAAATGTTCCTTTGGTGGCATTCTACCAAGATATATTAGAATAGTTTCAAAGTTTGCACACACAGACTTTTATATTGGTTAGATAATCATGTTTTTGGACTTTATCATTGTAAACAATTGCGTTGCAATTTGCTCACTGTTAAAGTTATATATTTTCTCAAAATGTTTGAAAGCTAGGGCTAACCAAATTCGATCATAGTTACATCTTATTTTCTTCTTACACTGTATGTTCAGGTGTAGAAAATGAGTTGAGTCTTTTTTCGGGTAGGAAAACACATGCACTTTGTTGGATTTTGAGAATTGATTATTCCTTCTTGATAGAGTGACTTCAAATTTTGCCCATACACTTTGTCTTTGTCTTCCTTACTGGCATTGATAGTCAAAGCGCGGGACGAAAATACATATAGTTAAGGATAATTCTTCTTATAGCTAGTCAACCCTCATCTAGGCCATCTTCAGTCAAAAAGTCACATGACAAGCAAAAACAATCACATGAGGGTAGCCAATCAAAAGAACCCAACATGGATGATTCCTGCTCATTGACTGTATATGGTAGGAATGATGGGGACATTAACACAGCAATTAAACAACTTGGAGCTCATATACAAAATGCCTGGATAGAAACACCAATACAAGAACCTTCAATTGCTCAATTGAAAAAATCAAAGGTATTGACTTTTCATTGCATTATGCATTATGAGTTATGTGTACTAGATCTATGAATGACAGGAACGTTTACTCTTTCTCACATACAAGAAATCTGCAGCAGACGACTTTGAACATATTTTGTCAAAAAAATAAAAATCTCTATAATTAAATGGATAATCAATGACTTAAAGTGTAAATTCTTGTGGCAAAAGGAGAAATTGCTCATCATTTTCCCAGCAAGCGTCTGTATGAAGGAAAGGGTTAATTACAGTATTGTCTAAGAGTATATAACTGGCATAAATTATGCTTTAGATGTCATGTCTACACCATAATCATAAATTAAGAATACATCACCGAAAAAGAAGAAGTTGTTATTTGTTCTGAGACTATATCTAAAAATATTTGCTTAGGTTTATCAAAAAAAAAATCCATAATTTTCTATTTGTCTAAGATGTTTCATTTGCAATATGTATCAGGGAATGGTTTAACCCTTTCCCTCGTATAGACGCTTTCTGACGCCTCTGCATCAGACGGCTTTTTGAAAACAAAGTGACAAAAGTATAAATAGCTCAAAATGAGCAATTTCTCCTTTTGCCACAATGTTTTCCACTTTTAGTCATAGGTTATCCATTCAATTAAAGAGTTTTCTTTTTTTTTGACAAATTTATGTTCAAAGTTGTCTGCTGCAGAATTGTCGTATGAGGAAAAGGGTTAAACATCTGATTCCTATGATTTTAGGTGGATGAAATTAAAAAGAGTGGAAGAACAAATCATGTTCTGGTCGATATAGAAAGGGATGTTATCACACTGACAGGGAGTCCAGTCAACATTATCGTTGTCAGTAAAATAGTCAACAAAATCATCCACGCCTTAGTAAGATCTACACATGAAAAACAGATGGCCAAGCTTGTTACCAATATGATCAAATGGTTTTATGTGAAGGAGAACAAATCCTTCGAATTTCCTGAGAGAGAAAACTTAACCATTGAAACAGCGTTCGACAAGAAGGACAAAACGGTGCGGATAAAAGATACTGGTGGAGAGTATGAGATCAACTTTGATGACATGGAAGAGTGGGATGTTAAGAAGCCCAATGTCAAGTTCCCTGTTATAAGGAAAGATCTGATCAAAGGTAATTTAACCCTTTCCCTCATATGGAATGCCTCTTCAGCAAACGACTTTTGAATACATTGTAGCAAAAGGAAAAATTGCTCATGACGATCAATTTCTCCTTTGGTCACAATGTATTCAACTCTATTCAATAATTAAACTTTCATTTATATAGATTTTCCGTAATTTTTGTCTAGATATTTTCAAAGTAGTCTGTTGCTGCAGATGTGTTGTACAGTCGAACCTCGTTAATCTGGACACTTTGGTTACCAGAGAATAAAGTCCGGATTGCGAAACTTCCGGTATTAACGATTTAGAAATTTTACTGGCGCAAAATTGTCATCATAGCCTGAAGATAGGAGTCAAAGGTTCGGACCCAATATTATGATTATAGTTGAGGTGAATTCAAATAGTTAAAAAATTGCAAACTGTCAAGACGATTTTTTCTCTTCAAGTTTTATTTACCTCTAGATTGCACCATTTGTCGTAAGCGAAGCTTAATCATGAGACATACGAAAACTGGATTACATATACGTAAAAAATGTTATAATTTGAAAAATGAGCATCAAAATATACAAATATGGAACTCCTTATTTTCTTTTGACCACTTGTCTCTGGGTCAAAATGTCGGAATTTTAATCTCAAAATCAGTTTATATCATGTTGGCAATCAACGCTTGATTGGCTGCTATTTTATGACTGCTAATCAAAGTAAACAATGACACACGCTAGCTGATTATGGAACAGTCCTATTACATTGTATACAGTACGCAGCTTTTAACACATATTGTAAGGACAAACAGACATACTAGAAAACTATGACACGCGACACGATTTACGCAATCAGTATAATCCGGACTAATTGACAGAAAAAGAAAACCATATACATGTACATGTTTGGACTTCTGGACTAATGAAGCGGATTTTATGTGTAAATGGTCGCTCCGTTCCCGATAATTTTTGTCCGGTTCCGGAACGCGAATTTTCCTTAATAACGGGGAATAATTAAGCATAAACAAATCCGTTCCTTGAATTTTATTTCTGGATCGCGAATTTCCAGATTAATGGCGTCCGGTTTATCGAGGTTCGACTGTACATGTATGTTGGAAATGGTAAAATTAGTTTAATTCGACATACAAGTACATGCACAGTATATAATCCTCATCAAAATTGCATTGTTGGTCATTTATTATCACAAGTTAACCATGTCCCTCATACGACAATTCTGCAGCAGACGACTTTGAACGTGTTTTGTCAAAACATAGAAAATCTCCATAATTGAATGGATAACCTATGAGAAAAAGTTGAAAACATTGTGGCAAAAGGAGAAATTGCACGTTCTGTGCAATTTCTTCTTTTGTCACTATGTTTTCAAAAAGCTGTCTGCTGCAGAGGCGTCAGAAAGCGTCTATATGAGGGAAAGGGTTAACCCTTACCCTCATACGACAATTATGCAGCGGACGACTTTGAACATATTTTGTCAAAAAATAGAAAATCCCTATAATTGAATGGATAACCTATGACTAAAAGTGAAAAACATTGTGGCAATAGGAGAATTTGATCGTTTTGAGCAATTTCTTCTTTTGTCACTTTGTTTGAAAATGCCGTCTACTGAAGAGGTGTCTTTATGAGGGAGAGTCTTAATTTGTCATCAATGCTTGAATGATATAAAAATTGATTTACCATTTGATATGATAATTTGTATCCCCTACAATTATGCAGCGGACGACTTTGAACATATTTTGTCAAAAAATAGAAAATCCCTATAATTGAATGGATAACCTATGACTAAAAGTGAAAAACATTGTGGCAAAAGGAGAATTTGATCGTTTTGAGCAATTTCTTCTTTTGTCACTTTGTTTGAAAATGCCGTCTGCTGAAGAGGTGTCTTTATGAGGGAGAGTCTTAATTTGTCATCAATGCTTGAATGATATAAAAATTGATTTACCATTTGATATGATAATTTGTATCCCCTATGTTTGTATACGGTAAAAACAGATTTATGCTGACACACTTGTTTGTAACACACATGTTAACCCTTTCCCACATACAACAAATCGCCAGCAGACGACTTTGAAATTAATTTGACAAATATATGGAAGTCTATAACCTTAAATAAAATTATTGAATATAGTTGAAAACATTGTTGCTAAAGGAGAAATTGCTCATAAAGAGCAATTTCTTCTTTCGCTACAATGTTTTCAAAAGTCGTCTGCTGCAGAGTGTTCAGAAAGCGTTTACATGTGGGAAAAAGTTAACCCTTTACCTCATATAGGCGCTTTTTGAAGCCTCTGCAGCAGACAGCTGTTTGAAAACATACTGACAAAAGAAGAAATTGCTCAAAACATTTGAAAACATGGGGACAAAAGGAGAAATTGCTCAAAATGAGCAATTTCGCCTTTTCCCACAATATTTTCAACTCTTTTCCATATTTTTGCCAAGATGATATCAAAGTCATCTGCTTAAGATATGGTGTATGTGGGAAAGGATTATTAGTAGTTCTGAATATAATTGTTATTACTACATTTTCCCTTAAAGAAGTTGGACATGAGACTCCGAAACACTGGACTGTGATGAGTGAAGGCCAACAAGTGTTAACTATATCACTTAATCCTACAGATAAAGAATACAAAAATGTTAAACAGCATTTTTTAAAAAGTCTTGGCCGAGTACCGAAGATTTCCAAGGTAATAACGATGATATTAATATATATATATATATATATAGATTAAAGGCATAGCTAGCTGACTGGTTTTTTTTCGGGAGACACTCAAAATCCGCTCAGTCAAAATCCCCTCATCTTGAAAATGATAGGGTAGTCAAAATCCCCTTTAAAAATAAAATAGAAATGATGTACTATATTTAAATTTACATTAAGCTTTACAAGAGAATATATGATCTTAGATTGAGCGGATTATGAATACCCATCAAGGGGATTTTGACTACCCTAACATTTTGGTCGAGGGGATTTTAACTACCCTATCATTTTGGTCGAGGGGATTTTGACTACCCTATCATTTTGGTCGATGGGAATTTGACTATCCTATCATTTTGGTCGAGGGGATTTTGACTACTATGCCATTTTCAGAGTGAAGGGATTTTGACTAAGGGGATTTTGAAATACACTCATTTTATAGATTAAAGGCATAGCTTGGTGTATATACATGCGTCCAAACCTGTCCAGCCTGCATCTTAACCATGCATTATAGGATTTGCAAGAACCCAGGTCTTTACCTCAAATGATAAGGTCTCTCTTAGAGGTCAAAGATCAAAATGAGTACTGTTTGCTAGGACTGTACCTTCGTCCAGCCTACATCTCAACCATGCATCATAGTTACTGGGCACACATTTTTTCTTATGTCAATATTTGAACCATTTCCAAATATTGGTCCTTATGTCAATATTTGCACCATTTCCAAAAGGTCTTATTCAAGTACCAAAGATGTCCAATGTAATACAAGATACATATACAGTGTATATAGTTTAAAGTCATACTTAATTGACTGTTAGTTCTTATGTAAATTTTGAACCATTTGGTTCTTATGTAATTTTTTTAGCTATTTCCAATTGTTGGTTGTTATGACAATATTTGAACCATTTCCAAATGTTGATTCTCATGTCAATATTTGAACTATTTCCAACTCTTGGTTATTATGTCAATAATTAAACCATTGTTGTCAATCCCGCTAGCGTTGAGCTGTCACAATGGCAATTTGGTGCATATACGTGCGTCCAAACCTGTCCAGCCTGCATCTTAACCATGCATTATAGGATTTGCAAGAACCCAGGTCTTTACCTCAAATGATAAGGTCTCTCTTAGAGGTCAAAGATCAAAATGAGTACTGTTTGATAGGACTGTACCTTCGTCCAGCCTACATCTCAACCATGCATCATAGTTACTGGGCACACAGTCATGTTCACCATGATGAGGTAAAGTGTCGCCCAGGCTTGTAACTTAAAGGCCACACTTAGAAATCAAAGGTCAAAATTAGAGACCATGCATCATAGGTTTCCCAAATAAATTACTGAGTACACATGTTCACCATGATGAGATGAATTGTCGCCCTCAAGACCTAGGCCTGTACATTTAAGGTCAAGGTCACACTTAGAGGTCAAAGGTCAAAATGAGAATCCATGCATAAAAGGATTCACAAGTTACAAGGCACTCATGTTCACCATGGTGAGGTGATGATGGCAGAAGTGTAGACAAATTTTGCAAAAGTAGACTGTTCTCTTTTAACCCTTTTCCACTTGTAGTCGCGTTTTGACACATATGCAGCAGACAATTTTTGTCATTACTGTTCTTAAGTTGTCAGCTACAAGTTTTTGTTTGGTAAACTTCTCAAAAGGATCTAAACAAAAACTCACTTTCCTATGGTTTCCTTTGTCTTTAGCTCAACTGGCTGAAAGCCAGTCGAGTTTATGTCATGGCGTATTGTCCGTCGTGCGTGCGTGCGTTAACTTTTTCCTTTAAACAGCTTCTTCTCCCTAACCACTTGGTCAATTTGGTTGAAACTTCATAGCATCCTCTCAATGTCCTCTCTTAAATTCCTTCAATTTTTTTTTATCCATCCATAATTCTGGTCTTCATGGCAACCAAAAGAAAAAAATAGTAAAAAACTTAAAAGATCTTCTTCTCCGAAAGCGTTCAGCCGATTTTCAAATAATTTTGTAGAAATGTTCATTGGGTGACCCTCTATCAGATTCCTTCAAGCCATGTTGATTGGTCGAAAAACATGGCCGCCAGAGGGCGGGGCTATTTTGCCTTATATGACCATAGTGAAAACTTAAAAAATCTTCTCCTCCGAAAGTGTTCAGCAGATTTTCAAATAATTTTGTAGAATGTTCCTTGGATGACCCTCTATCAGATTCCTTCAAGCCATATTGATTGGTAAAAAAACATGGCCGCCAGAGGGCGGGGCTATTTTGCCTTATATGGCTAAAGAGAACACTTAAAAAATCTTCTTCTCCGAAAGTATCTGGCTGATATTCAATTAATTTTGTAGAAATGTTCCTAGGCTGACCTTCTATCAGATTCTTTCAAGCCATGATGATTGGTTGGAAAATATGGCCGCCAGGGGTGGGGCTATTTTGCATTATATGGCTATAGTGAAAACTTAAAATATCCTCTCCTCCGAAAGTGTCAGGCCGATTTTCAAATAATTTTGCAGAAACATTCCTTGGATGACACTCTACAAGATTCCTTTAAGCCATGGTGGTTGGTAAAAAAACATGGCCACCAGGGGGCAGGGCTGTTTGGAGATTTGATTTTTGCCTTATAGCCGTGGAGCGATACTTGCCCTCTTGGGCCTCTTGTTGTTTACTACTGACAACACTTCTCTACATAATTAATGTCCACATTCCAAAAGTGGGATTTAATGTAAACATTATTTATTTTACATCGATTGCGAAGCAAGCTTTCAGCTTATATTAATCACGCTCAATGTCCGCTTCCTGGAGACTTAACCAGTACTCGCGCCGTTTGTGTGATTGAAGTTTTAAGTGGAATTGAAGTATTAAGTTTAAGGATTTATTATTTAATGAGGATAAGTACATGTGTCTTTCAATACATGTGTTAGTTTGTAAAATTATTCCTATGTGTAATATGCCTGAACCTTTTATATACAATTCATACTAAAAATGATGTATGTTAAACTTCACAATAATATGGTATCTCAAAAATAAAAACAAAATATTGGGCTATTGTGCTTTTGACATTTTACAACCACTTTGGTATCACAGAAGGTCTTTAATTAACTGCTATCAGGTCAACTCTTTGTCAGTCTGTGTTGCAATTGCATGGAAGAGCATTATATTTGTGACAAAACCTTTGGAGCGGGCTCAACATATTGCCTGTGGGCATAAAATGTTGTTTCTTATGTCAATTATTTCAACCTTACCATTTCCAACTGTTGGTTCTTATTATACCCCCCGCAAACAAAGTTTGGCGGGGTATATAGGAAGCACCCTGTCTGTCCATCCGTCTGTCTGTCTGTCTGTCTGTCCGTATGTCCACATTTCTTGTAAGCACTACTCTTCCTAAACGGCTCAATGGATTTGGTTCAAACTTTACATGAAGGTTACACATCATATGCAGATATGCATGAAGGAAGATCATACGCCTCGAATTATTCCAAGGGGAGATAATTAAACTTAGAGGTTACCTGCGAGGGACTCCTGTGCACATACCTCCACATTTCTTGTAAGCACTACTCCTCCTAAACGGCTCAATGGATTTGTCACATGAAGGTTATACATCATATGTAGATATGCATGAAGGAAGATCATACGCCTCGGATTCTTCCAAGGGGAGATAATTCAACTTAAAGGTTACCTGCGAGGGACTCCTGTGCACATACCTTGTAAGCGCTACTCCTCCTAAAGGGCTCAGTTGATTTGATTCAAACTGTATATGAAGGCTACACATCATATGTAGATATGCATGAAGGATGATCATATGCCTCAGATTCTTCCAAAGGGAGATAATTCAACTTAAACATTACCTGCGAGGGACTCCTGTGCACATACCTTGTAAGCGCTACTCCCCCTAAAGGGCTCGGTTGATTTGATTCAAACTGTATATGAAGGCTACACATTATATGTAGATATGCATGAAGGAAGATTTTTCTCCTCAGATTCTTCCAAGGGAAGATAATTCAACTAAGAGGTTACCTGCAAGGGACTCCTGTGCACATACCTTGTAAGCGCTACTCCTCCTAAATATTATGTAACATTCGATATTTATTTGATCAGAAAGACATTTGGAATTTCAACAGCAAAGTAGAAACTTTACCATTGTATCCGATGCTTTGGGAGGGGAGCGGGGGGTATTCTTCAGTGAGCTTTGCTCACAGTATTTCTAGTTTTAACCATTTCCTGCTGTAGGTTGTTTTGTCTATATTTAAACCCTTTCCCACATTTAGATGCTTTCTGATGCCTCCATAGCAGTTGACTTTTAAAAACATTTTGACAAAATGAGAAATTGCTCAAAACAAGCATTTTTTTTCCTTTTGTCACAATGGTTTTTTTTTTATCCAGTAATTATACATTCATTTACTGAGATTATCAATATCATTCGTTAGATATTTTGAAAGTCGTCTGCTGCAGATTTGTTGTATGTCGGAAAGGGTTAACTGTTTCCCTCATGCAGGCATTTGTTCATATTCCCCAGGAGAAGACTGTTTAAACCCTCTTTCCCACATGCAACAACTCTGCAGCAGATAACTTTGAAATATACCCAAAATTATTTGATAACTTCCTTTAAATTTTAGTTCAATAATTGAATAGAGTTGAAAACATGGTGACGAAAGGAGAAATTGATTGTTTTGAGCAATTGCTATTTTTGTCGCCATGTTTTCAAAAAGCCATCTTCTGCAGTGGCGTCAGAAAGCGTCTATATGAGGGTAAGGGTTAACTTATTGTGCCCAAGTGAGAATGAACATTTTAAGTGGCATCTACAATGAAAACATTTTTGGGAAAAATGTATCGGTCTGAACAATTTGAAGAATGATTTTAATATACTTATAACCATTGATTTAAGAAGGGAAAAACATATTTTAGCCTCTCTTTTCCTACAATGTCTAAAAACAATATTAATGCTATTTCACATAAATCATAATATGGAAGTTAAAGAGACATCCTTTGAAATTTGTGTGTTATTACAGATTGAAAGAATACAGAATTCGACACTGTACACTCAGTATGCAGCAAAGAAGAGACAGATGGACAGTTCTAACTCAAAAATTGAAAATGAGAAAATGTTATGGCATGGGACAGATAGCAATGCTGTTAATAGTATAAATAATCACGGCTTTAATAGGAGTTATTGTGGAAAAAATGGTACAGTTTATTATTAAATATGTAACCTCTCCCACCTGCAGACGCATTTTGACACAATAGCAGCAGACGACTTTTGAAAACATTGTGGCCAAAGGTGAAATTGATCATGATGAGCAACACATTTGGCCACAATGTTTTCAACATTATTTAACAAGCTATCTTTTATGGAGACTTTTCAGGCTTTTGTCACTATGTTTTCAAAGTTGTCTGCTGCAGATTTGATGTATGTAGGAAAGGGTTAAGCGTGATATATTTGAAATATTTTGAAAAAATGAGAAACCCTAACCCTTGCAAAAGCAAAAATTGCTCAAAATGAAAAATAAAAATCCTTTTGCCACAATGTTTTCAAAAATTGTCTCATTACATCTCCATGTAGGAAAATGTTACATTTTAGAAAATAATATCTTTTGAAAAGCCACATTTCCAGGAAATTAATAATTCGGCTTTAACCCTTTTAAACATACCATGCAGATATACTTTCTGTTGCCTCTGCAGAAGATGACTTTTGAAAACAAATATCTACTGCTGCAAATTGGTCAAAATGCGACTGCATGTGGAAAAGAGTTAAAGGAACAGAAACTGACAGCCACATTTATTTAGTTATATTTAACCTATTACAGAATATTTAGAATTTTTTAAATGTTTTCAAAATGAAGACAAGCTTCAGTAAACCGACCTGTAGACACATTTTGACTCATCGCCTTTGAAAACATAGTGACAAAAGGAGATATTGCTCAAAACGAGCAATGTCTCCATTTGCCACAATGTTTTCACATTTTTTCCGTAATAATATACAATTATGGGTGTTTTTCATATTTTTGAATAGACATTTTCAAAGTCGTCTTCTACAGATTTGCTGTATGTGGGAAAGGGTTAAAGGATAACATGTAGCCCTTTCCTGCATGCAACAGCCACATTTGAAAACCTATAGTGGGGAAATAAAGTTAAATTCACTAACTGAAAGTAAAAGTTAAGAATAGAGTTGAAAACATTGTGTGAAAAGGAGAAATATCTCAATATGAATTACTTCTCCTTTTTTCACAATATTGTTAAAAGATGTATCCTTATATTGAGTCATGATGTGTCTGCATGAGTGAAAGCATTAACATGAACCCTTTCCTACATATAGACACTTTCTGACGCCTCTGCAGCAGAGAACTTTAGAAAACATTGTGACTCCGTTTGCCACAGTGTTTAAACATTTTTCAGAAATCTTACCGTCATTTATAGATATTTTCGTGTTTTTAAAGATGTCTTCCGCAGATTTGTTGTATGTGGGAATGGGTTGTTATATATTTTCCTTTTTTTCTAGCCAACGCCCTTGGAGCAGGCGTTTATTTCGCTGTAAACTCATCCTACTCTGATAAACCAACATACACACCTTTCGATTCCAACGGATCTAAGCACATGTACATGACGCGAGTTTTGACCGGCGAGTACACAGCAGGAATTTGCGGATTGCGCTTACCTCCAGTTAAAGATCAAGCAAAACCTCACATTTTGTATGATTCTGTGACAAATAGTCCTTCAAATCCGAATATATTTGTGATATTTCATGATACCCAGGCTTACCCTGAGCATATAATAACTTACCAATAAACATTGTGTAGGGAAGAGACCAAGGTATGATGGAGTATCTTTTATTACTCATGTTCATTGTACTCAAAAGTATCATCTTATTGAGATATAGAATTTGGAGGCGGATCAAGAATTTAGAACATAAAATACACCCCTTTTTAGCTCACCTGTGCTCAAGGTGAGCTATTGTGATCGCCTTTTGTCCGTCCTCTATCGTCCATCGTCAACAATTGCTTTAAACAACATCTCCTAAACCACTGAACGGATTTTGACTTAACTTGGAAGGAATGATCCTTATGTGATCCTCTTTCAAAGTGTTCAAAGAAATGAATTCCATGTCAAACTCTGGTTGCCATGGGAACTGAAAGGAAGTTTTTAAAAAACTTTGAAAATCTTCTTTTCTGAAACTAAAGCGCCTAGAACTTAAATATTTGATGGGTAGCATTGTCTAGTGGTCCTCTGCAAATATTGTTCAAATTATGCCTCTGGGGTCAAAATTGGCCCCCGCCCCTGGGGTCACCTGTTTAACATAGAGATATACATGTATAGGGAAAAACTTCTTTTCTTGTCTGAAACCAAAAGACCTAGAGCTTAGATAGTTCAGGTGTGTAGCATTGTCGAGTTGTCCTCTCTCAAGATTGTTCAAATGATGACTCTGGGGTCACCTGTTTTATATAGAGATATATATTGCCATGACAAATCCCATTAAATAACTCAGGTGAGCGATCCAGGGCCATCATGGCCCTCTTGTTTAGATATCTGTCATAGGGGTAACATTTTTGCAGAGAAAAATAAACATTGTCCAAAAATCAGCATTTTTTCACAATCGGCCCAATTACATGTACCTTTGGGAATAATTTTGTTCTCCATTTTTAGCTCACCTAAGCACGAAGTGCAAGGTGAGCTTTTGTGATCACCCGGCGTCGTCTGTCCGTCTGTTAACAATTTCCTACAAATGACTTCTTCTACTTAACCAATGGACATATTTCAAAATAACTTCACATGAATGGTCCTTAGGTGGTCCTCTTTCAAAGTTGTTCAAAGAATTTAATTCCAATTAGAACTTTGGTTGCTGCGTCATCAGAAAAGGGGAAAATTTCCAAATCTTAAAAAGTCTTCTTGTCCAAAAGTACTGCCCGATTTGAAAATAATTTTGCACAACTGTTCCTTGGGGTACCCTCTACCAAGATTGTTGAAATATTTCCCATCCGTTGAAAAACATGGCCGCCAGGGGTCGGAGCTTATTTTCCTTATATGTGCATTGTTAAAACTTTAAAAATCTTCTTGAACAGAAGTATTGGCCCAATTTGAAAATTATTTTGCATAAATGTTCCTTGGGGACCCTTTACCAAGATTGTTAAAATATTTCCAATCCGTTGAAAAACATGGCCGCCAGGGGGCAGAGCTTGTTTTCCTTATATGTGCATTGTTAAAACTTTAAAAATCTTCTTGAACAGAAGTATTGGCCCAATTTGAAAATTATTTTGCACAAATGTTCCTTGGGGCACCCTTTACCAAGATTGTTAAAATATTTCTAATCCGTTGAAAAACATGGCCGCCATGGGGCAGAGCTTGTTTTCCTTATATGTGCATTGCTAAAACTTTAAAAATCTTTTTGTCCAAAAGAATGGCCCGATTTGAAAATTATTTTGGACAAATGTTCCTTGGGGCACCCTTTACCAAGATTGTTCAAATATTTCCGATCTGTTGAAAAACTTGGCCGTCAGGGGGCGGAGCTTGTTTTCCTTATATGTGCATTGTAAAAAAGTTTGATTAAATCAGGTGAGCGATATAGGACCATCATGGTCCTCTTGTTGTACTGTTAACCTTTTCCCACAAACAGACCTTTTCTGACGCCTCTGCAGCAGACAGCTTTCAGAAATCATGGCGACAAAAGATGGAATTTGCTCCAAACAAGCCATTTCATCTTTTGTCACCACATTTTTAAATCTATTTAGTTATTGTACTTTCATTTAAAGGGAGTTTCCAGAAAATTACAGGGTATGTTTTTAAAGTCGTCTGCTGCAGATTTGTTGTATGTGGAAAAGGTTTAAACTTGTGCACACTTATAATATTTGATTTCCCATTTATTGAGCATATGATTACTTACCAATAAATATTCAATGGGAAAACTTGTCTGTAGGAAAAATATTTGGGAAAAAAATGTTGAAAATTTCAAAAGTTGCTTGAAATGGGCCTATCTTTCCTGTCCAACTTATTTTCTAGTATTATTTTGGGATACTTTTGTGTACCTGTAACATGAAACGATTGCATATTTCCTAGCTTTAAACCGTTCTGTTATACAGGGATCATGAATGAGTGTTCTGTTGTCATGATATAATTGAATTACAGTTGAAAATGGCATAAATACCCGTATAAGGGTGTATAACCTTCAACTTATATGTAAGCCGTCTCGCGAAAAAAACAACATTATGGCTTCTGCGACCCAGTCCGCGCAGCCTAATCCGGGCAGACACATTCCGTCTCTGGGGAATAGAGGTATAGAAAAATGATTCCTGAAACAGAAAATCCACAGGAGGCGAAAAGTGTCTATCCGGGTTAGCCTGCGTGGCATGGTTAGGCTGATCCAGGTCGATACTTCACGTCCACAATGTTGGTTTTCTAGCGTGATGGCTCATGTTATTATTTGTTACTCTTACTGTTAATACATATGATTTAATCCTTTCCCACCTGCAGACATTTGAAAACATTGTGGCAAATGGAGACATCATGATCAATGTCTCCATTTGCCACAATGCTTACATATCTATTGAAATACTCATATTTACAGATATATATTTCTTATTTCAAAGTCATCTGATGCAGATTTGTTGTGTGTGAGAAACGGTGCCTCTGCAGTGTGTAGCATTTGAAAATATTGTTTGATGTAAAGAAGTTTCCTTTTCCCTCAATGTTTTTAAAGTTTGTCCTCTGCAGGGGCATCAACTGTTGCTTTCATGCATGTTAGTTTGATTCGTACATCATGAATCATGTGATTCTTTTATTGCAGTCTGATTGTATATATGCATGTCTTCTGTTTAGTGTAATTCATTCATCTATACAGCATCAGCAGCCAGTGTTTTTTCTTATTAAACCCAAATTGGGGCCGAAATTGGGACCCATTCAAAATCAAAAGACCTCTTTTGTTCACAAAAGTAGGCCGAAATTTAAAAAAATCTGCCTTTCATGACATTTGACATGTCACTATTTTAACAATTGAAAGGGCCCTGGTCAAAAAACATCGAGAAAAAACACTGGCAGCGTATTCGGATTGTCCTAACACACCAAATAATCTGGTGTGTGCTAGCCGAATCATTTGTCTATCTGATTACAGCGTTTAACCAGCATGCACCCCATTGCCGGGTGTGGTTGGTAAAACTGAATATACCCCTGGTTTACTAACATGCTAGTTGATAGGTGATAGAATATAGAAGTTTAAACCTTTCCAACTTGAAGACCCATCTGCAGCAGACAACCTTTTCCACAAGGTTGTTAACTCTATTCTAGAAATTACCTTTCATTTAGAGAGATTTTACATATTTATTAAGAGATAATTTCATAATTGTTTGCTGCAGTTTGGTTATGTGTAGGAAAGGGATAACGGCTGTAATTGTTTGATTCTCTACTCTTCTGCTTTTTATACGCCCGTTTTGAAAAGACGGATCGTATTATAGTTTTACCTGCGGCGTTCGGGCAGGTGGGTTGGGGCGGGCAGATGGCATCCGCTATGCTGTCAGCTAAATAACTGGAGAAGCCTTTGTCCCATCATCCCCTAATTTAGTCAGAATGTGTATTGGCATAATATCTTGGACATGCTCGGTAACTAGTGATATCGCCTTAGTCAACAAAGAGTTATCGCCCTTTAATTATAGAAATTACCTAAAATTGGTCTTGTCAGCTCAATAACTTTAGAAGCCTTTGTCCCATCATCACCAAATTTAGTCAGAATGTGTATTGTCATAATATCTTGGAGAAGTTTGATAACTAGCCATATCGCTCTAGTCAATCAAGAGTTATCACCCTTTAATTATAGAAATTACCTAAAATTGGTCTTGTCAGCTAAATAACTTTAGAAGCCTTTGTCCTATCATCACCATCAATGCGACATGCGTCATTCGTCTTCCACCAATGGGCTAAGTCTATGTGGAAAAGCAGTCAGTTGCTTTGGAAGATTGTTGTGTCGAGTACTGGTGTGAGAAAACCAGGAAATGCATGAGTAGGTGAACTGGCCGCCGTGATATAACTGAGAAATTGTTGAAAACGGCGTTAAACCCCAATCAATCAATCAATCAACCTATCATCACCAAATTTAATCAGAATGTGTATTGGCATAATATCTTGGACAAGTTTGATAACTAGCTATATCGCTATAGTCAATCGAGAGTTCTCGCCCTTTAATTATAGAAGTTACCTAAAATTGGTCTTGTCAGCCCAATAACTTAAGAAGCCTTTGTCCAATCATCACCATAATCATAATAGATCTGACAAGTTCAATAACAAGCGATATCAATGTGGTCGATCGAGAGTTATTGCCCTTTAATTATAGAAATTACCTCAAATAGGTATTGTTCGATCAATAACTTTAGAAGCCTTTATCCAATCATCACCAAATTTAGTCAGAACGTGTATGGGCGTAGTATCTCGAACAAGTTCTACAACCAGCAATATTTCTCAAGACACTAGAGTTATTGCCCTTTAATGACAGAAATTACCTAAAATCGATCTTATCCGATCAATAACTTTAAAAGCCTTTGTCCTGTCACCACCAAAATCCTCATAAATCAATTCATGTGATAATTAGAATATCTCATTCGTGTTTATTTATTATCCCCTTTAGAATATTATTATCCCTTTTATTATATTATATTATCCCTTTTATTATTCCTAGCATTAGTTTGAATGTTGTACTTTTTTTATGAAATGAAACAATATCTATATATTTTTTTTATTATTTAAATAACTATATTTTTTTTATGAAAGGTGGTCGATGAAATAAATCAGTTATTTGGTCTGTTATTGACCCACTACGGATAAATAGGGGGGTCTGTTGAATTTATAGGAGGACTCGACTGACGCCTCGCCCCCTATAAATTCCACTGACCCCCCTATTTTCCGTAGTGAGTCAGTGACATACCAAATAACTAATAATATCGCTTGAGTCATTGTATTTGATCATCACCAATTTAGACAATATGTTGATGGGCAGAATATCTTGGTCAGGTTGGATAACTAACCACGTTATCTTAGTCACACCACACTTATATTCCTCGAAATGGCCAAAACTATATCAACAGTGTCCGCTCTCTATATTTGCCTGACGTACAACCAATTATCCCTATACTTGGGTCTCAAAAAAATAGGACGGGTGTATTTTGTGACATTTGGTGCTCTTGTTATCTAATCATTTTAAACTTTTTGAAAACATTGTGGCAAAAGTGTTAATGCTCATAATCTCTCCTTTTGTCACACAAGTTTCAACAACAGTTTAAACTCTATTCAATAATTGTACATGAACTTTCATTTATAAACCTTCCATATTTTGCTTTAACCTTTTCAAAGTCGTCTGCTGCAGATTTACTGTATGTGGGATAGGATTAGTCTAAATATTCCCCGGAACTATGAATACTGTACAAACTGATATAGATATACATGATTGTGTACATGTATCTTTTTGTGATTTTATTGATAAATCTTTCAATTATTTAGGGTGACCAGATATGCTTGATAACATGTGAGCCGTCCCACGAGAAAACCAACATTGTGGACTCTGTGTAAAGGTTACAATACACCAAATAAATTCCTTCTTTGTTTCCATGTAAATCGACCAGTTTCAGTCCTCAATTGTCACACTTTCTAAGCGTTTCTCATGTAGAATACCATATATCATAATCATTGAAAAGAGTTACCTCCAAGCTTTAAAACAATCCAAAGAAAATGGGGGGGGGGGGGGGGGGGGGGGTCATACATTATACAAGAAAGAACTCACTGTCTTACATTACGCAGAGTCCATAATGTTGGTTTTCTCATGGAACGGCTCATGTTATCTGCTGCTTGATGCGGATCTTTGACATTGTCAGCCTGTCGTAATGTTTATGAACCAAACAGTCTAGTAAACAAAGCTCTACATAAGGAGGGGTAAACTAAACTTTGCTTCACAAGATCTCGCTTATGACTCGAATTACATTTAACCCTATGTTATGATTGCTCAAATGAAACATCTCATTGAAACGGGTATTTTGAGTGCAATATACTATGGGTTGGAGATCAAATATGTATTCAATGACAAAAAATATGTCTTTTCTAGAACTTTGATCAATAGCATAAGTACTTGTAAATAATAGCATAATAATACTTACTAATGGCTTATTCTGTTTTTTTCCCCACACTATCTTTACATCATGTAAATGGATGACCTGTGCTTGTAGGATTGTTAGATGTCTTCAGGGACGTAGATCCCTGATGTCTTGGTTATTTTATTAGATGAATATTAAATAAAAAAGATCTACAATTATCTTGGTAGTTTGTTCAAACTTCGCTCTTCGGACTGTAGTTTTTCTCTAAAAGGACGAGTTTGAAAACATGATATGTTTTCCACTTTTAGTCATAGGTTATCCATTCAATTATAGAGATTTTCTATTTTTTGACAAAATATGTTCAAAGTCGTCTGCTGCAGAATTGTTGTATGAGGGAAAAGGTTATCCCTCATCCCGCTGTATTCCTACATGTATAACTGGTATGTTCACCATTGAGTGTAATTCCTTACACATGTATGAATTACAGTTTGTTACAAGAATAGTAAACAATTTAGATCAAGATTAAACTGTATGAATGTTTATCTTGGTCTAGATAGTTCGCACATGTAGCTTGGAATTTATAACTAATACTCTACATTCCTGATGTGGCTTAAAGTTGTGGATTACATTTACGACATATTAGATCATGTTGTTTAATGTCCTGTATAATGGGATAAGCGTTAATGAAAGAATATTATCCCATTACCTCAAGTCCTTTTTAGCTCGACTTTTGGTGTCAAACCTTGGTTAAGGTTTTTGTACCAATTCCCTTTTTTGTCAAAATCATTACAGACATTGCTTCGAAACTTACAACACTTATTCACCATCAATACCTCCATCAACAGACAAGAGTACATAACTCTGTCAAGGTTTTTGTAAGAATAATGGCTCTTTTTTTACTTAGTATTTTAGTTAAGTTTTTTGTACCAATTCACTTTTTAGCTCGACTTTTCAAAGAAAAGGCTAGCTATACTACTCGCCTCGGCTGCATCTGCGTCCGCGTCCGCATTGGCGTCTGCGTCTGCGTCGACGTTGGTGTCATACCTTGGTAAGTTTTTTGTACCAATTCCCTTTTTTGTCAAAACCATTACAGATGTTGCTTTGAAACTTACAACACTTATTCACCTTCATTACCTCCATCAACAGACAAGAGTTTATAACTCTGTCAAGGTTTTTGTAAGAATTATGACCCTTTTTAGCTCACCAGAGCACAAAGTGCTCAAAGTGAGTTTTGTGATCGCCTTTTGTCCGTCGTTCGTCGTCCGTCAATATTTGCTTGTTTTAAAACACTCTAGAGGCAACATTTTGCATCCAATCTTCAAAAAAGTTTATCAGAACATATATCTCCATAAAATCTAGGCCAAGTTCGAAACAGGGTCATGTCGGGTCAAAAACTAGGGTCACTAGGCCAAATTGAAGGAACATCTTGTTAACACCCTGGAAGCCACATTTTAAACTTGAGCATGTTGAAACTTTGTCAGAATGTTTGTCTTAGTGATATCTAGGCCAAGTTCGAATATAGGTCATGTCGGGTCGTCAAAGACTAGGTCACTAGGACAAATTGAAGGAAAATCTTGTTAACACTCTGAAACTTTGTCAGAAAGTTTGTCTTGATAATATCTAGGCCAAGTTTGAATATGGGTCATGTTGGTGAAAAACTAGGTCACTAGGCCAAATTTAATGGCAATTTTGTTAACACGCTGGAAGCCGCATTTTGGAGCTTATTGAAACTTTGTCAGAATGTTTGTCTTAGTGATATCTAGGCCAAGTTCGAATATAGGTCATGTTGGGTCAAATACTAGGTCACTAGGCCAAATTGAAGGAAAATCTTGTTAACACTCTGGAAGCCACATTTTAAACTTGAGCATATTGAAACTTTGTCAGAAAGTTTGTCTTGATAATATCTAGGCCAAGTTCGAATATGGGTCAGGTATGGTCAAAAACTAGGTCACTAGGCCAAATTTAATGAAAATCCTGTTAACACTTTGGAAGCTGCATTTTTGGCTTGAGCATGTTGAAACTTTGTCAGAATGTTTGTCTAAGTGATATCTATGTCCTGTTCGAATATAGGTCACTAGGCTAAATTGAAGGACAATCTTGTTAACACTCTGTAAGTCACATTTTAAACTTAAGCATGTTGAAACTTGGTCAGAATATTTGTATAAGTGATATCTAGGCCAAGTTCGAAAATGGGTCATGTCTGGTCAAAATCTAAGTCACTAGGCCAAATTTAAGGAAAATCTTGTTAACACTCTGGAAGCCACGTTTTTGGCTTGAGCATGTTGAAACTATGTCGGAAAATTTGTCTTAGTGATATCTAGGCCAAGTTCAAATATGGGTCATGTCAGGTCAAAAACTAGGTCACAATGCCAAATTTAAGGAAAATCTTATTGACATGAGCAGCTTGAAATTTTGTCAGAAAGTTTGTCTTGATGATATTGCCATTGGCACTGAAATAGTCTTAAATAGACCATTCGCAGGTGAGCGATTCCAGGGTCTCATGGCTCTTGTATTACTTAGAATTTTGGTTAAGTTTTTTGTACCAATTTCCTTATTTTCAAAACCATTACAGATATGGCTTCGAAACTTACAATACTTATTCACCATTATTAACTCGATCAACAGACAAGAGTACATAACATGTTTTTGTAAGAATTATGGCCATTTTTCGTTTAGAATTTCGGTTAAGTTTTTCATACCACCCCACTTTTTAGCTCACCTGAGCTTTGCTCAAGGTGAGTTATTGTGATCGCCTTTTGTCCGGCGTCCATCGTGCGTCGTGCGTCAACTTCTTCTCCTCAGTAACCAGTGGGTCAATTGGGATGAAACTTCACAGAAAGCATCCTCTCAATGACCTCACCAGATTTCCTTCAAGTTTTTGGGATCCATGTAGAATTCTGGTTTCCATGGCAACGAAATGAAAAAAACTTAAAAATTCTTCTTCTCCCAAACTGGTTGGCAGATTTTCAAATAATTTTGTAGAAATGTTCCTTAAGTGACCCACTATCAGATTCCTTCAAGCCATGTTGATTGGTCGAAAAATATGGCCGCCAGTGGGCAGGGCTATTTTGCCTTATATGGCTAAAGTGAAAACTTAAAAAATCTTCTTCTTCCAAACTGATTGGCAGATTTTCAAATAATTTTGTAGAAATGCTCCTTGGATGACCCTCTATTAGATTCCTTCAAGCCATGTTGATTGGTCAAAAAACATGGCCGCCAGGGGGGCGGGGCTATTTTGCCTTATATGGCTATAGTGAAAACTTAAAAAATCTTCTTCTCCGAAAGTGTCCGGCCGATTTTCAAATAATTTTATAGAAATGTTCTTTGGATGACCCACTTTCAGATTCCTTCAAGCCATGTTGATTGGTCAAAAAACATGGCCGCCAGTGGGCAGGGCTATTTTGCATTATATGGCTATAGTGAAAACTTAAAAAAAAATCTCCTCCAAAAGTGTATGGCCGATTTTCAAATAATTTTGTAGAAATGGTCCTAGGGTGACCCTCTATCATATTCCTTCAAGCCAAGTTAATTGGTCGGAAACTATGGCTGTCAGGGGGCGGGGCTTATATAGCTAAAGTGAAAAAAAATAAAATCAGGTGAGCGATTCCATGGCCATCATGGCCCTCTTGTTTCAAAACCATTAGTGATTTAGCTTATACACTTACAATACTTATGTATCATCATTACCTCCATCAATATACAAGGGTACATAACCTCAAGTTTTGTTCAAGAAGTATGGCCCTTTTTCGATTTATAATTTTGGTTAAGTTATTCATACCAAACCAATTTTTTTCAAAACAATTAGAGATATAGCTTAAACACTTACACAACTCTTTTTACCATCATTAGCTCCACCAACAGCCAATAGTGCATAATTTAGTCAAGATTTAAGTAATAATTATGACTTTTGTTCGACTTATAAATTACTTTGCTTATAAATAATATGATAAAGTACTTGGTTATGTTTTCTCTATCACCCAAAAAGTATTTTTTTATTGGCAAGCACAAACAACTCCTTTCCGAAAAAGAAATGTTCAGCAAATTTGGAAGTATTATATTGGCATAACGTTTTACATATTGTGGAAAAGTACTTTTTAGCTCGTCTGTTTTTCGAAGAAAAAAAGTCAGGGTATTGTGATACCCTTGGCGTCGTCGTCATCTAAGTCGTCACAAAACGTTAACCTTTCCTCATAACTAAAAAAACGTGCAACGTTTTCAAATGAAACTTGGTACACATGTTCCTCGAACAATACGTATGTATGTACCAAGTCACACAACTATGGCTTTAGTAATTATTCAGTTAAGTCCTTTTTTCGAGTTAGAAAAAAAACAGACGAGCATTTGGCGTTCGCTTGCGGGGCTCTTGTTTCTGTAAAATGTTCAAAAGTCGCTGTTAGAGGGACAGTCAGGTCAAAAAGTCTGTATACGGAGATTTGTCGTGACATATAACATCACATAATGATACCTATAATGAGTTAACTCTTTCCCACAATTGGACACATTCTAAGGCATCTAAAACAATCAGTCTGACCAGATTTCATTCACAATCTAGCCGTATAGTCAACATCGAATCATCCGAGTAATATTGTAACAACAAGAGGCCCATGAGAGCATATGCTATATTGGGATGGGGACAACAAAGGAAAGAGGAATAACAAAGGAAAGAGTAATAAGCAAGTCTAGTTTATAATGAATTTATTTATTAAAATGAACCAAGTAAATTGGCAAGTTGCTGAGTGTAACTAGTGATCTGTTTGAAAAGTGAACTACAGACATAGTATTGATAAAACAAAGGTAGATGGAATGCAGTTGTTGACTAAATATGTTTGTGTATGCCTTTATCAAATATATGATACAAATAAGGAAGCATACAAGTTTAATTCATGTTATGAATAGATATATTAACAAAAAATGATGGATAAAAACAATGCAAAATATTTTCTGACACGAGAAATTAGTTGTGTATGTCTGCAGCATTATGGAGACAGAGGGTTGCAATGTTCGTAAGTAAAACAGGCAAGTCTCTTTGTAGGTATTGGGTAGACTTTATCGCGTTCACAAGCTCTATTATAGCAATTTTGACAATTTCAAGGACCATAATCCAGTCTTGCATGGGCGGATCTAGCTGGTTTGCGAAAGGAACCAAACTCTCATGGATACCTAACTACTGTGTAACTTTGATGAAGATCAGATACTAAATCGAGCCTCTTTTATGTTCACAAGCTCTATTATAAGAATTTCGACAATTCCAAGGACCATAATCCAGTCTTGCATGGGCGGATCTGGCTGGTTTGCGAAAGGAACCGAGCTCTCATGAATAGCATTTAAAGCATGATTGAGATACATTCAAAACTGAAGACTTTATCGCGTTCACAAGCTCTATTATAGCAATTCTGACAATTTCAAGGGTCATAATACAGTTTTGCATGGGCGGATGTGGCTGGTATGCGAAAGGAACCGAACTCTCATGGATATCTAATTACTGTATAAGTTTGAATGAGATACAATGAAAACTGAAGACTGCATCGCGTTAACAAGCAATTGTTTACGGAAGCACACGCCACGACATAAGCTCTTCTGGCATTTGGCCAGTAGAGCTAAAAAAAAAAATGACAGTACAGCATTTTTTATCGATTTGCAATTACTGAAGGTCGGTTTTCGTGCGACTTATCTTGCGTGTTCCTAATGTACCTGTAGGCCTATGGTAACCATTTCCAATACACAGACTCTTTCTGGTGCCCACTGCAACAGACGACTTTTAAAACTTTGTGAAAAAAGGGGAAATTGCTCCTAATAAGCAATTTCTCCTTTTGTCACAATTTGTTCAACTTTATCAAGTGATTACACTTTCATTATTTGTTTGGAACAAAAAAAATTAGAGATAGCTACAATTCTGAAGCCATACGTCTTATGGAAAATTTCCTAAATTTCATACGCGTGAAAGTAGTACTCAATACTTGCTCTTACTTTTCAAATGTATCACGATTTTTGAAATAATGATATATTTATATCGTCTTTGTTTTCTTATGTGGTTCTTATATTCAAAGAGAATTTGGAAATAAAATGAAACATTGTATTTTAAAACATGAACGCGGAGAGATTTATAATCTCAATGAGTGAACTGCTACATGGAGAACTATTTCCGATTTAAGCTCCAGATACGGTATTTGAATTTTCAATCACGCATTGAAAATGTAGATAAAAACAGAATTGAAAAATATTTTCTTTGTGCCTTGTCGGCAATATAAATATAGTATAAAGAATTAAAAAAACAAATATGTGCGTCATAAAATGCATTTAAAATGAGAGTAACACATTTGCAGAGAAATCGTAATCGTCGAATTATATTTATAAATACAACGGTATGGGGGGAGGGTCTAAAGTGCGGACGCGATCTGCGGAAAAATACATTACAGAGGGAAAATGCGGACACATGCAATATAGAGGGAAAATGCGGACGCTATAGAATATAGAGCAAATCTGCGGACGCTATGATTTGTTGTAAAAAATGTTTAATTAAAGATGGGCAAATGCGTATAATTTGTTACATATGATCATATCCGGGGTTTTCTTTGTAAATATATAATGTGTTTGATTGCTTTTATCAGTGATATAGATTAAACCAAAAATTGAGATCATGCTGAAATGGAATCTCTTTGTAAAGTGTTTCAACGTCTTTCCTCTTTATATCATATCTATAGATATCAATAGATATCAATAACGAGAATTGATGGATTGATTTTCCGACAAGTAAATGTCTTTTGAGGCATCTGCAGCGGACGAAATTTGAAAACATTGCAAGAATAGAATAGGTTGCTAGTAACTAGCCATAGGTTTTGCTTCAATTATATCCTCTCCTTTACAATCGATTGACGGTTCATGGGTTCTAGTTATGGTTTGGTCTCTTCATTTTCTACTTTATAACTTTCAACAGTTTTCCATGTGCCATACTTCGAGGCAAATGATCCATGCAACATTCTATTCTGTAGGGTACTTGGAAGGGGCAGAACAATTTAAATAACAAATAAACAACACTTTTAATCTTAATTTGTATCTAGTAATTATATATATATATACAACAATAATACTAATCTATAACAAATAAGTTAAATGTTTTTTTCTTGCTGTGTAAACAGTAAAACGCAACATATATTGAAAACATTGTGGGAAAAGGAGAATTTGCTTATTTAAACAATTTCTTAATTCCCATAACCTTTCTTTACCGTCGTATAACCAAATTTGTATTTAAAGGCTGTTATAAGTAAAAAACTTAAATGTTGCCAATTTAATCGCATATCTTATCATTATAATAGCCAAATAATTAACAAAAGTTACAATTAAAGTCCGCATCTGTTGTCGAAATATCCACAGGTGCATTAACACAAGATTTGTGAAACCAATTTGTGCATATATCACATTGTACCATGACGGTATCGACACATCCCGGCAAGTTACAAATACATAAATGTATATGATAGGTTTATTAGGAAAACGGGTTACATTTATAATTTGTTTGGAATGACACTCGTACACAATGGTAATTAACTGTGTATGGTCAAGCATCCTTAATTGATTTGGCAAGCATAAACACCCTTTAAAGGAAACAGCGACCAGCTTAGGTGTATACTGTAGAGTAAAATGCGGACGGCACTAGTATTGGTTTTCTCTGGAGCATTTAATCCTTTTATAATGCAAATTAATTCAAAAGCCTCTGAAGTCTGAAGCATGTTTCTTTTAAAGTGCTCATATAAATATTAGTACTGCCTTTTTCCACAATATTTTCTACATGATTTCAATTAATCTTTCATTTGGATAGATGTTTTTCTTTTAGCTCACCTGAGCACGAAGTGCTGAAAGTTAGTTATTGTGATCTCCTTTTGTCCGGCGTCTGTCGTCCATCAACATCTTCTCCTCAGTAACGAGTGGGTCAATTGGGATGAAACTTCACAGAAAGCATCCTCTCATTGACCTCACCAGAATTCCTTCAAATGTTTGTGATTCATGCATAATTATGGTTTCCATGGCAACGAAAATAAAATAACTTTTCAAATTATTTTAAAGAAGTGTTGGCCGCCAGGGAGCGGGGCTTTTTTGCCTTATATGGCTATAGTGTAAACTCAAAAAAAATCTTCTCCTCCAAAAGTGTAGGGCCGATTTTCAAATAATTTTGTAGAAATGTTCCTAGGGTGACCATCTATCAGATTCCTTCCAGCCAAGATGATTGGTCGAAAAACATGGCCGCCAGCGGGCGGGGCTTTTTTTCCTAATATGGCTATAGTAAAAACTTGAAAAATCTTCTCCTCCGAAAGTGTTTGGCCCATTTTCAATTCTTTTTGTAGAAATGTTCATTGGGAGACCATCTATCAGATTCCTCCAAGCCATGTTGATTGGTCGAAAAACATGGCCGCCAGGGGGCAGGGCTATTTGGCCTTATATGGCTATAGTGAAAACTTGAAAAATCTCTTGTTAAGCCGGAAGCTTTTGAGTAAGATTTTAGAAAACCCTTGGTCAATTGGGATTTTTTTTGTAACAAAAATTGGTAAATACTTAGATGAGTGAGTCGGGGCCATAATGGTTATCCATTTGTTTTACATGTCTTTTGAAACTTGGAAATTAAATATAATATTCACATGTATGTCTCATGATTTATTTTTATAGACAACTAAGATGGCATTTAATTTTAACGGATGCGTCATTTATTCTTTTACCCGAAGATGTAATATTTATAAACAATGCATAGTTTATAAATCACACATCTATGCAAAGGCAATTGTTTGAACAGTTTTATGTACCCAAACAAATTTAGTGCCTTCAGAGCTTTAATTTTTAGAGAGTTTCCATATTTACGCTTAGATGTTTTGAAACTCGTCTCCTGCAGATTTGTTGAATGTGGGAAGGGGTAAGAGTACAACAAAATATCGTTTCCCTGTGCCTGTGGCTTGTCATCTTCGCAAACGTTCTTTTATAATGTTGTCTTTAACTCTTTCTAGCATACAGTAAATCTGAACGCGCAGCCTGTAAAAGCATCTGGACAAAACTTGGGAACTCTATACATGTCATTACTATTAACGAATAAAAGGGATAAAGGGTTTAGAAATATTGAACAATTACCTCATGAAACATTCTCAACATTTCGAAGACGCCTTTACTAAATAGTGTCCGGACTAAAGGGGGTCTCCTTACATCTGCATAAGTCCTTGCAAATATGTATACAGTACGACAGCAGTTCTGGTCTAGAGTGTATGTCCATCTATTGTAGTCGGACTGATTGAAGACTCTAGCAAGACTGTGCCTTTTCGCATCGTGGAATTGGTTTTTGCTGTTCGCTTGTGTATACAACTCCTTTTCGCCCACCTCAGCTCATACATCATTTATAATTATTTCTTCATCAAACGTGCACTCTAGAATGATTTACCGCAAAGCGTTTGTCAATTAATCATTAATTTAGAGTTACGCTGCATCATGTTGGTTTATAGAAATTACAACATGTCATTTAGATTAAAACTGGAGGACTGTATTTATTTTAGTGTTGGGGTTTATTTTAGGAAGCGAGGTTAGTTCGTCGTTGCTATGAATGAAAGTCAATATCTGTCAATAAGAATGTTAAAAGTCTTTATTAGTAGCCGGCCAGAAGCCCGCGACTAATATTTTAATAGGTTTTCGGAAATGACATGGGAGGATGAGTTATTATTAGAAAAAAACAAATTTAAATGTCTTGAACATATTACAATTGCGTTTGTTTAAAAACATTAAGTTATGATACATCTAAAAACGAAATAAATATTCCGATGTTTTAAGTATTTGCAGTTTCTTTATTTTGAAACGCATTTATGTTTTTTTGTTTTATTTACGAAGACAGAACAGTCCCTATTAGACTTGCAGCAGACTGTTATGTGTCAATATCGAGATAAAAATCATGTCAAATTCTCCCTTTAATAGCAATTTTAACTTACTGAATGTTATTTTCCTGTTCAAAGAGATGTCTTAATTTGTGAAGAATGCATTTAATAATGTTTATCTATGTATATCTAAACTATGAACTGTTTCTAAGCTAAAACTGTTCATCAGCGAATACCATAGCGTAGATCAATCTCCTTTGCAGAGAGCCGTTCGTTACACTCACTTACAAATAGTGAATTATAGGTTATTTAAAATGTTTATTTGGTTCGAAACAAATGAAGAAAAGAACAAACTGAGATAAAACTGGTTTTAATAGAAAAATGACTTTGAACGAACACTCTCTGCCTATAAAGAGAGTGTAACAAATGGGGTCAGGAATCGGGTCTTTCGTACAAAATTGTTTCGTCCTTGACAATTTTAAATGTGTCATTAGATTCTCTACAGGCATTTTGATTCCGATCTACATATTGTTATGCATCATTGACACAAGGGCGCTCATCATAATATAATTTTAAAACATGAGTAGTTTGTTATTTTCATTATAAAAAAGGAAGGAAATAATTACAATAAATTAACATGTTTTAGGGTTCAGTTTATGTTCGAAATTAAGTTTAAAATTATACAACAATTTCAATGAAATTTAAGTGTTTAGCTGATATTATATTTCGAGGGTGGTCTAATTTATCAATATTGGACTACATTTTAACATTTGTCAAAGTATGATATAATAGAAAAAAGAGAAAACCCATGTCTTCAGCGATTTAACCCTTTTCTCTTTGTTTTAAAAGAAGATTGCTGCAACGGTGTCCAATGTTGACTTTAATAGGGGAAAGGTAAAATGACGTGCTATTGCATGCACATCCTAAATTGTTTGTTTAGTGGTTTTATTGATAAATAATAAAATTCAAATATTCTGACAAACATCTTGAAAAGTGTATGTGGAATTCACAAATCGTATAATTATTCCTTAATGAAGGCACTGTATACATACTAAGACTTTCGATTGGCAAGATTACTCATTTCCATTACTGTTTATGATCAATAATTAGTTGGCTGTTTGTATGGTAAACATACCTTAGAATGGAGAATGGTCATAAACAATGAAATGCTTCAATTATATTTCAATGAAAGACATTCACTTCGTTGACAAAAAAAATGCAAGTTATGATACATTTTCACTTGACCCCACCCCTGATGTTCCAATATGCCCCTCAGTTGATAACGGTTTTTTCAACTACTATAATGTAAGTGTTATGCATAACTGCAGTATGGATTTCCGGCGGCATTGATGCGATGCATCAACTTTCTCTTGTGTTTACTTTAATACATTTTGATTGGTACAGATGCAGTTATGGTCCTCTATTTTGGCAGCTTTCCAACGTTGAAACCGTTGATGTTAGAGAGCTGTTATGAATATGAATATGAATAATAATGCAGTTTGCATATACTTTGGTTTAGCATATTTAAGTATTTTTCCACGAAAAGGGCTTATTTCAAATGAAATTACTCTCTCGGATATTGTATAACATTTTGGCCATCAATGTAAGGGTTTTGAAATTCCGCATTCGGATTATCTTATGAAACTAGCTGATATGTGATTTACCTCCACTTGCTGAAAGCCAATCAAGTTTTTGTCAAGACTCATTGTCAGTCGTGCGTCTGTCCGTCCGAGCGTCTGTGCGTTTTAAAGTTTGTCTTCAAACGACTTTTACTCTATACCAAATGGTTGTATAATTTGAATATGATTTAACAACGTTTTCATAGCATGGAGACAAGATGCACTACTGTTGTGTTTCATAGTCTCTTAACTCTTTCAGCGCCAAAGACAATATTGACGTTTTTGCAAACAATGCAGATTCAGGTGATTCAGCTCGTAACGAGATGTCTCACCTGAAAGCAGCATTGTTTGACTTTTATTCATCAAAATAGTCTAAAACTTTGAACACATGAGAAATGGAAACACCCGATTTTGATCATGGAAGGGTCTACTTTATACAATTTGGCGCCGAAAAATTATGTTTAAACAGTATTTATCATAATAGAAATGTTATTGAAAACAAATATCACTTCCTATTGATTTGTACTGCATACTCTTAACTGCGAAAAAAGTATTTGATGATTTTCTTTTACAAAATTATTGCTGATGTCGAAAAGTGTTAAAGAATTATTGAATTTAATTAAGTATATATATTAAGCCTATTTAGAGCGAAGACTAAGAACTGAAAGAAAAGATGTTGCATTGAATGTTATACTTTTTGTTTGTTTTTTCATGTTTCTCGCCCAATTTCAGGATATATTTTGTCTTTCCGTTGCATTTATGTTATTGTAAGAAGTATCATTTAATTATTACTAATTAAATCAAATGAATTGAATTATTATACAATATATACGCAATGTACAACATGATTTATATAATAGCATTCGGTTTGAACAGAAAGTCAGATGTTTATGCATTCATGTATCGTCTATCTTCCATTTCTTGCAATTCGTACCTTGAAACATAATTAATTCAAAGTAAGAGTAAAATATAGGAATAAGTTATGAAAATTAGTAATTTTCTGAGTTAAAGTCGTGATAAATGGTACTGCAAGGGGAGGATTCGAGTGTGATATGAATCGTCCCGCGAGAAAACAAGCATTGTGGACTCTGCGTAAAGTATCGACCCGGATCAACCTAAGCATGCCGCGCAGGCTTACCCGGATAGACACTTTTTGCCTCCTGTGGATTTTCAATTTCAGAAATCATTACTCTATACCTCTACCCCCCTGAGACGGAAGGTGTCGGCCCGGATCAATTTGTGCGAATTACGCAGGCTGATCTGGATCGATACATTACGCAGAGGCCATAATGTTGGTCTTCTCGCGGGACGGCTCATATGTTCATATAAAATACTCATCGTAAAGGGAGGCAATAAACGTCACGACACAGTGTTGGTTTATAAATGCTCAGGACTCGATAGTATCATAAACCCTTTCCCACATACGATATCTACAGCAGAAGACTTTGAACACATCTAGGCAAAAAACGTGGAACTTTTATAAATGAAATTGTAATCACCGGATAGAGTCGAAACCCGTGTGGCAAAAGGGGGAAACTGCTCATTATGAGCAGTGTCTACTTTTGCCACAAAGAGGCGTCATAAGGCGTGTGGATGTGGGAAAGGGTTTAATGGGCGGGTTGGGTTTTGTACAGATGTTATGACATAATAGAAACTGGTCTAATGGGGATAATGAAAAATGTCCAGTTCATGTTGCTTATTAAATCAGAAATCAGCGATTTAAGCATATTTATTGTAAAACATATAGGAAATAGTTTGGTATATTTATGGATTACGTCATTCAATATATCAACACATTTCTTATATACATGCAGACGGAAAGGTGTATGTCTCCCGCAGCCTTAAGTACGCTAAAGCTGACACATACCATTTGGGTTTCCTACTTATTTATATCGACCAGATAAGGTGGTTATTGGAAGCCACTGGTCCTTGTGTTTGTATACAAGATCACATACCATATGAGCCGTTCCACGAAAGAAACCAACAATACTGACTCTGCGTAATGTATCAGGGGGATAGAGGTATAGCGAAATGATTCCTGAAACAGAAAAACCACAGGAGGCGAAACGTGTCTGACCGGATTAGCCTACGCGGCATGCTAAGGCTGATCCGGTTCGTTACTTCACGCAGAGTCCAAAATGTTGGTTTTCTCGCGAAACGGCTCATATAATGATTGCTGTGATAGCAAAACAATATTAAACAAAGATTACAAGACAAGCGTGAGTAAACTGGTCTTGACCACACAATATCCCTCTTATTATTCAACCAAACCTTAATCCTAGTTCTCACTGTCCCGGTTCAGGTCCCGGTATCTCCCGGTGAAGACTAGCCGCTATACCGGGATGATCCGGGATGATCCGGGACATTTGTGCCAGAGAAATCAATTGCATTCTCATATTCCCGTCGCTGTCCCGGAGTGCTCCCAGTTTAGAAGCCGGATGCCCCCGTTTGATCCCGGATTACCTCGGTTTGGCACGGTGCATTTACGGTGTCGCACAGGCGTGTTACCCGGGTCCATCCCGTAGTGACCCAGGTCGTGTTCCTGTGCCAGCCGGTGAGACCACGATTGTCCAATCCGGTATAACCCCGATCGTGCGCCGGTGGTGCCAAGGTGACAAGCGCAGATCAGCATCAGTTTTCTATCGTCTGTCGAAGAAGAAGCATCTATCTGATAAGTGGCAACATCGTCAGAAATGCCTAGAAACAAGAACCCTCCGCCTGTTAAATATCGTCTTGCTCTCAATTACATTGATGGGGAAACCTAATTGTACACGATACTTTATACACACCGGCTACACCGTGTCTGACCGTAACTTCGCCGTCTGTTACCGTCGTGGAAACGGGATAATCCGGCATAAACCGGGTCAGTCCGTAATGAAACGGGGGTCTACCGGCATCAACCGGCGGAATGCCGGCATACGCCGTTGTTAACCGTCTGCTAAACCGGCTCAGACCGTGTCAGTCCCTAACTCCACCGGTGCAAAACGGGACTTTACCGGCATACGCCGAAGCTATGCCGGGTTAACTCCGGGGTTCACCATATGTCTACCGTGAGTGGAGTACTCCCGACCGCCCCGGATTACTACGGACTATCACGGAAGAGCCACGGTAGAGACCCGGTCCTGCGCCGGTATATACCGGCGTTGTGCCGGTTCTGCCCGGATAACGCCGGTTCTTGATATTTCTCCCAATGACTCCCAGTTGTGTTAAACATTTAAAAACATCCGGGACGGTCTGCCGGATCGCGCCAGATCAACACGGCTCATCACGGATCATCTAGATTTGCTACAGTGCCGCCACGTTTGTCTTCCCAGTTTGACACGGTTTCTCCCGGACCACCACCCGGGACGTACCGGGGCGCCAATCCGGGACAGTGAGAACTAGGCTTTGAAGCCCAATTCTCACTGTCCCGGTACCTTCCGGATTATGCTCCGAAAGAAAGCTTGGCAAACCGGGAAGACAACCGAGGCACCGTCGAAGTTCGGGATGATCCGAAATGAACCCTGTTGTTCCGGCCCGATCGGGCTGACCGTCCCGGATGCTTTAAAATGTTTAATACAACCGGGTGACACCGGTAGAAATATGCAGAACCGGCGTGATCCTGGCATGTCCGACACAATGCTGGTGCAAGGCCCGGTCTCTACCGTGAAAGTCCTTTTAATCATGGGGTGGCCGAGAGTTCTCCACGCACGACAGACCAACGGGGGCCACCGGTGCGTGACTGGGGCTATACCGGCGGCTACCGGAACACGACCTGCGTCACACCGGGTTATACCTGGTTGCACTGTGAAACACGCCGGTGCGACATCGTAAATGAACCGTGCCAAACCGTGGTAATCCGGGGTCAAACGGGTACACCCGGCTTCTAAACTGGGAGCACTCTGGGACAACGACGGGAATTTGAGAACGCATTTGATTTTTAGGCCAAAAATGTCCCGCATCATCCCAGTATACAGGCTATTTGTCTACGAGAGATACCAGGACCAGAACCGAGACAGTGAGGATGGGGATTTATGTTTGTGTACTCAAAAGAATCGTCTCACGGTTCTTTTAAGTACAAACAACAAAGGGTTTGAGTATCAAATAAGATTTTCAGAATATGAAGAATGTCCCTTTTCCAGATCTCTATAAACACCATTCAAATAAAAAACCATATGTACTTCAATGAACTCGTGTGAATGCTTCCCCCCTGTGATCGGCAAATTTCTGTAAAGATTTAATAATGCTACACAAAATGACATGCCCCTTGTCAGAATATATGGAAATGTATTATATGGAAACAATAAAACATAAATAACAAAATGACGCTGATCGCAACTGATTTGTTCAGTCATTTATAGTTGATGGTCGAGCCGAATTTCGAATTCGCAAACTTTTGTTTCGATTTGCAGCGTGTAACAACCAGAGCTGTTCTTTAATGTCACCGATGTAAAAGAGAAAAAAAATGTTGGATTGTGAATCGCAATGAATTGTCATTGATTGTCAATTGTATAAATATGTAAATTTATCTCGTTAAAATAAGATCCAACTAAGTGCTGCATATAGTTTCACGATCGCGTTATCTCAACTATACTTAATTAATGTAATGTAACTTAATTAATGTAATGTAACATAACTTAATTAATGTAATGTAACTTAATTAATGTAATGTAACTTAATTAATGTAACTTAATTAATGTAATTAAACTTAATTAATGTAATGTAACTTAATTAATGTAACTTAATTAATGTAATGTAACTTAATTAATGTAATGTAACTTATTAATGTAATGTAACTTAATTAATGTAATGTAACTTAATTAATGTAATGTAACTTAATTAATACATGAGCCGTTCCACGAGAAAACCAATAGTATGTACTCTGCGTAATTATCGACCTGCGCAGGCTAATCCTGGCCGACACATTCCGTGACCCGAAATAGAGAACTATTGACCTCGACTTCGTCTCGGTCAATAGTTCTCTATTTCGGGTCAATAGTCATTCACTTGGAAGAATAGTTTTTGGGATAGGGGCGTTTCGCCACTATCTCATAGCGAAGCTGCTTTCGAAAAGTCGGATTAAAAGCTGCAACCGCAGTCCACATGTGTATACCTACACCAAAATCGAGTTTTGATTGGTTATAATCTGCCTTTTCAACGATTTCATTGGTTCGACCGAATCACAAAACCCTCCGCTTGCATAATTTTATGAGACAAAATAGTTTCTATGAATGAAACACACTCTGAACTATGGTTGACCTCAATGTCAGTAGTGCGAGGTAACGTCGACCGTTCTGTGACCCCATTAGTTTACAACAGTCGACTTATAGAGAAATGTGCAAAGCACTGTAAATAAATTTATTGAAAGGAGTTGAAACCATTGTGGCAAAAGTAGAAATTGCCTACGAAAAGCAATTTCCCCTTTTGTCACAATGTTTTCGATTGTCGTCTGCTGCACATGTGTCTGTAAGCGTCTGTAGGCGGAAAATGGTTACATCCTTCCCATGGAAGCGGAACCCTTTCCGTGATACTGTAACAGTTCGAGTATTTAAAAAATATTGTTGAAAATGGAGCTATTGCTGACAATGAGCAATTCCTCCTTTTCACACAATGCTTTCAAACACGTTTCAAATTAATTCTTTTCATATTTAAACGTTTTACTATGGACGTTCTTTCCCTCTTTCTCCCTTCCGGACACATTTTGAATAACATGCTAGAGATGAATAATTACGAGCAATTTTGCCTTACATCAAGGGGAAAAATATATAGTTGAAACCTTTGTGGAAAAAGAGGAAATGGGTCATGATAAACAATTCTGCAGCCGTCTGCTGCACATGCGTCAAAAAGCGACTGTAAGCGGGAAAGGGTTGAACCGTTCCCGTTATAGCTACTTATTTACAAACAAATGTTGAAAGTATATTTGCAAACGGAGCAATTGCTGACAATGAGCAATTCCTCCTTTTCAAACAATGCTTTCAAACATGAATCAATCTGTTTCTATAACCTAGATAACGAAAACATTTGTCTACAGTTATTATTTTAACCTTTGCCCCTTTTAGACACATTTGACTAACCTTAACAAATGAATGATAATCAACAAGTTTGTCTTTTTCCACAATGTTTTCATCACTATTCAAAATCATACTTTTATTAATCCAGGTCAATAGTTATGCCTTAGTTCAATGTTGTTTGCTGTATATTTAGTCTATGTGGTCAAGGTTAAGAAATACTGTAAACAAACTTGTTACAACATAATTCGTCCAAAGAGAGAGGTCATACTGTGTATACATGCCATGAAATAATGTTACAAACGGTCTCACCGCTACTGGGGAATTGTTGGTAAAACAGGTTGCGTTTTGTGTTGAATATTCTCATGTGTCGCTGTATGTAGACCCTACTAGCAAATAGAAATTAAATCTACAAATTATACATAAGTTAATTTCAACATTGATTGATTGGGGTTTAACGCCGTTTTTAACATTTCTTCAGTCATATCACGGCGGCCAGTTCACCTACAAATGTATTTCCTGGTTTTATCAAACCAGTACTCCTCACAACAATCTTCCCAAGCAACTGGCTGCGTTTCCACATAGTTTTGTTTGTTTGTTTGTTTGGAGTTTAACGCCGCTTTCAACAGCTGCGTTTCCACATAGACTTAGCCCATTGGTGAAAGACGAATGACGTATGTCGCATTGACTTTTGTCAAACGTCGGAAAGAAATTTGGCCGAATTTGTCAACACATCCGAGTTATAACCACAAGGTCATTATTTATTTTATAGTTGAGAAGCTTCTAGCGATTTTGCGACTAAAATTATAATGTATATGCATTTGCGTTAATTGAAGACTCAACGTTCATCAACGTGTAATATAGTCCTAGATGTATCTGTTGACAAATAAACTAGAAATGTAGTCTAAATAGGTTTTTGAAAATTAACCTTGACGGTCCGGTCCCGTTTCGGAGATACAATTAAATTGCAAATACTTTACAAATACCATAATCTAAGCTGACGTGTTTTGACGCATCGAACCAGTCTTCTGTAATCAATACTTTATGAGTTGTCTCCGTCTGTAAAGCTTGGAGGTATAATCCGGCGTCCGGCCGGCTGTCTGCTTGAATGTGCATTCGTCCGTCCGTCATGGATTGCATGTATTGGTTAACACGTTGTTTCTGTATGGCATATTTATTTCAAAGTGGTCACAATTATACCCGTGTGATCAGGAAAACGGCAAAGTACTAGGTACATAACTCTGGTCTGTTTTTTCAGTTATCTCCATTTTTCCTTATTTAGTTCAGCGATTGTCTCAATTAACTTTCATTGTATCAATTTCAAACTTGGTTTGTAGGTAACTTATGACCTACAGATTTGCAGTGCACCATTACCATAAATTTAGCATGCTGCGTTTGGAGTGTGTATATTTTTGTCTTTCAATGTTCTCACTTATTATATGCAACACATGCGTTCCGTGAAATTCCCTTTTTCGTTAATGAGTGCTTCCCCAAGCTTTGTACTTCGTCAAATCTAATCTGTTTTTTAGGTGTAAACTCAATTTTTTCATTTCTTCGGTTATTGTCTCAATATATGTCCAATATATCAATTTAAGACTTGGTGGTTTTTTTTTGTCAATCTTTTGTCCTTCGATATTTTGTTTATACAAGAAAAGGGTAAAACTTTGACAAATGAGGTATATGTTCTTGGCAGGCAATATGTGTTGCTTCAAACATTTTTGGTTTGGTTTGTTTAAAGGTCATTGTTTCATTGTTTCAACAATGTTTGTCCATATAATCTATGCCATATGTTTTCAACTTACATATGCCCCCTATACCATCAGCGCTTTCAGTGCTTTGATTCACTATTGACCTCAAGAGGAGTAAATAGCTGTATATTATTATATACCTACTATGAATCAAAGTATTTGATTGGACGAGAACAGTCACGTGTGATTCAATAAAAAATGACTATTTGACTCCTTTTCGCTTTTATTCTAAAATTCAGGTCCAATAGTCCATTTTCGAGTCAATAGTTCATCTGTTACATGGCATGCGCGTCTAAAAGGTGACGTTATTGTTTGAAATGACGTCATGCACGTGCATAACCAACATTTTAACGCGCGTGCCATGTAACAGTATACTGCATTCTTCCTGCATTAACAATAATAATCCTGTGTTTATGTTATTTATTTATTCTTTGTTATTCTTCACCCTCGCCGTTCAGAATTAACTATTTGGCGAGCATTGTTTATGTTAGAATCTACTTTTATGTTACAAACATTTACCCAATTAAAATGATGACAGCAATGTAGTAAATAAACTAGTTAAAATATGCGTTTTTCATGAAGACATATAATAAAACAGCTATTTACTCCTGTTGAGTTCAATGGTGAAAAACTATTCTCCCTCGCAAATGACTATTAACCCAAAATAGAGAACTATTGACCTCGACTTCGTCTCGGTCAATAGTTCTCTATTTCGGGTCAATAGTCATTCACTTGGAAGAATAGTTTTTCACTATTGACCTCAAGGGGAGTAAATAGCTGTATACTATTTGCACAATCGTCACTAGTGCGTACAGTATCTAGACCTGTATAAACCAACCAGTCCTAATTCATTCTAATTCTAAATTTGAAGAATATGTATGCTCAATTTCAAACGATTGTTTCTCGACTCAGAATTGTTGTTACTTTGTGATCTTAGAATTAGAATGGTATTCAGCTTGATTGTTAAATACGAATACAGATGTTGGGATGTGCCTAAATCACAGTTTGGCCGCGGGGTATGACCTCTACTAGAATTAGTGTATATTACATACCAAGAGAACGGATTGTATTGTTTTTTTCGACTTCTTTAGATGTAGCAGAAGTCGTCCGTCTCAACGAAAGGATTAAAATAAAAATAACATCAACAAATGTGGGAAGATATATATTGATAAGTACATAATCTTCGCAAGAAGCCAAAGGTGGTTTGTCCATTACATTGTCATACGTACTTATGGGGAATGCTAATGAAGCCTCGGCTAGCGAAGATGAATATACATGTATTTTACAATAGTTACCTGTTCAATAATCGAACATCGAATTATCTTTTGAAAATGCTAATGGACAATTTATATATACACAGTACATTTAGAAAAGCCCCGCTCGGTCAAAAGTAAAATGATTTTCAACAGGTTAGGACAATAAAACGCTGGTCTATTGCGCTGTCTTGCGAGTCATTAATGACTGATTGTTTTGACGCATGTTCACGTTGTTTGGGTATATATTAGACATTAAAGAGAGATGTTCTATAAACATTGCATAATTTTGAATGAAAAGAAAGGCCATTTGAACCATCTGTTTTAATAACTTATACATGGGTAAATAAAACACATTCAGCATTTGTTTATGTGGTAATCCTATAACGCAGATAATGAACGCTTTGTTGATGTGGTGAATCTATAACGCAGATTAATGTACGCGTGGTTGATGTGGCGAACCTAAAACGCAGATAATGTAAGCGATGTTGATGTGATAATCCTATAATACAGATAATGTACGCGTTGTTTATGTAGTGAATCTATAACGCAGACAATGTACGATTTTGTTTATGTGGTGAATCTATAACGCAGATAATGTACGCGTTGCTGATGTGGTAATCCTATAACACATATAATGTACGTGTTGTTTATGTGGTGAATCTATAACACAGATAATGTAAGCGATGTTGATGTGGTAATCCTATAACACAGATACTGTACGCGTTGTTGATGTGGCGAACTTTTAAAGCAGATAATGTACGCGTTGTTGATGTGGTAATCCTATTTGCAAAATATTAATGGTAACATAAATGAGGCAGTGCTATCTATTGATTAATTGTCAACTTGTATAATACGTCAGAAAAAAGCAGTGGAATGGTGGCAAACAGTAGATATTCCCCCAAGAAATGTCAAAACATGAGTGGTGGGATGATGACTGTTAGGGAGCTAAACGAAATAAATATTCACTGGTAAGGCGTTTTAATAGGCTAACGAATGACAATCTTGATTTTGATATATAAAAAGCAGCAAAATAATCCCCCAGGGAAATATGTCAGGATAAGAAACTTAAAATGCAATCCTTAAATAGACATATCTTGTAAATGCCAGAAATAACCGTAGACAATTTTTGGTCTATTGTGAGAAGTAGTTCAAAACAAAACAGTGTACCGTTAGATATTAAGGCGAGTGCTTGGTTACAATATTTTGAATACTTGCTGCACAAAGATAATCAAAGACCATTATCCGATTTAGACTTGTAATTGTCTCCGTTAGACGAACATGTGGACCAAATCCTAAATTGTCCTTTTACAAATGAAGATGTTAGCAAATCGATTTCAAAATTAAAACTTAATAAATCACGGTATTGGGGCCGAGTTTTATATACATACTTGTCATTGTATCAGTCCTATCTTAACTATCTTGTTTAACACACTTTTGAAAACCGGAGAGTTCCCCGAGTCACGGAGCCAAACTATAATCGCTCCTTTACGTAATCGACCAATCTATTTACCGAGGTAGCTCACATATTGATGTTATTTACAAAGTATTCTCTAACATAGTAACAGAACGGTTAAAAAAGTGGCCATATGAGCATAATGTTATTGATGAATCACAGGCGGGATTTATATAGAGGATATTACATGAGTGGTCATTCAATACGACATTTTATTAAACGAGTTTAATAACATTTTGTATTGAATGACCACGAATGTTATATTCTATTTATATCATAAATCCAATTCGACGATTATTAGCGCAAAATATATATAACGTCGCTATATAGTGCGGTCATTTTCAATGCTTTTCATTATGACGTCACGTAACATTGTTATTACACTAGTTGAATACGCAATTTATTCAATGGCTTTATTACACTCCCGGCGACGTCATTTATGATATAAATATGGTTATTCGGTTAATGATAACATGTCTACACTCCAAGGTATGATTCAAAAATATATCACTAGACCTCATGGTATATGTTATGTTCTATATGTTGACTTTCAGAAGGCTGTTGATTGTCGAGTATATCACAAAATATTTACAAATATTCTGAGCAAAGGTGCTAACGGTAATTTAATAAGAGTGCTTAAGTCAATGTATGAGTAACTTGAAAACTATGTCAAAATACCAGATGGTACGTCATGTAACCAAATCTCAAATATCTTTCAGGTATAATATCGGAACGAGACAGGGGGACATAAGTTCGCCAATAATTTTTAGTTTATATATCAATGATTTAGTCTCACATTTACGGCAAACGTGTAACGGTGTTTTTTTAATAAATGTTATACTCGATATTGGATGTCTGCCGACGACGTGGCATGTGGTGCCTTTTCGTCAATTCGTCAACTTGTGAATTTGGTTGAATGTCTGTAACCCTATTGAATGCATATTAGGCCCAATTTAAAATTGCATGGCCATTAGTCATTCAGAAGAGCTTCGTCAAGTTTGTCAATTCGTCAACTCGTCAATTTGGTTGACGAATGGACGAACACATTTGTTTTTCTAAAAACTTAATTTCTGTCTTTTAGATATTAATGTATATTTAATGCAAATTATGCCTTATTTCAAATATCTTGGTCACCAGTTATCAGAAAAGCTTTATAAAACAGCGAGCTGAATCCATGCCGCAACCTCCTTCTGTAACTTTGCTTGCTGATTGTATTACATGTACAAGTTTTTTTATGATCCATAAAAATTGTACGAAATTATGAAATGAGTATTTTTTCGTAGTGCAAGATATTGTCTCAAATGTGTGGAAATATTGTACAGACATTTATATTGGAATTTGGTGAGGATCAAACAAACATTCATGGCATTATCAATATTCAGGAATTCTTTTGACGTTGACATTTGACCTCCTGACATTGCAACTTTGCCGAACATAGCTTTGACTAATTTCCTTTTACATATGAAAAGTCAATCGTCGTAAAGAAAGTTTTCTCTTCATTTTAAAACATAGTTGCATTTACACTGATCTGGACTGCATACTACTCTTTTTGTTGCAACTATTGTATCGTTCGTGTGACGAAATTTAGAAAAGTATTTTAGTAAAGTAAAAAATGTACACAGGAAGTTTAACAATGCCAACTAAAGTGGCCAATTTTGACCAGGTGAGATAAATCAATTTTAATCTCAGACATTACTGTTATGACTACAATAAGACACGATAATATATGCCATGGAATATGACAATATGGCATTATTATGCAGAACCTGTGGACGACTTTGCTATTTATACCTAATATTCTTTATACTGATGAAACCCATAAATTGTTAATCGTTTACATGGCACCACACATTTTGATATATTCATTTATAACACAGGCAATAATATGCATTCATAGAAATACACGTGAACATGATATAACATAATTATATTTATTTACACTGGTAAACGATTGTTCAGTTTTTAGATGCATGTGTAAATATTTTGCTATTTGTTACTTAAAAGATTGAAATGTTCAATTGCTGGTTTATATGAGGCATTGTATTGACCCCTTTTTCGAAATTCTATCATTTAACCTGCCTCTGAGTCCATCATAGGACAACCAACCATGACGAGATCTTAAAAGTCCAATAAAATGATCTGATCGATGTACCGTAACGCCGCTTAAGCAGTATTTAGTCCCCCAAAAGCCACAGTTCATCTTTGATGTCATCGTAATTCTTGGAAAATGTTCCTGCAACAACAAGGTCGTGAACTTGTACTATAATAACTGGGGAATGTCATCTGCCAGCACAATACGCTGCAAAAATGTTCCTACCTGAACAAAACCAAACCATAGGAAAATCATATTTGACCATATATTGTATATATACAAAAATACTATATATAAACTGCTGATCGAAGTTATTAGATATCTATAGCCTAATAACTTGGTATCAGTAGAACATAATTACGAGCTGTTAACAATACACGGGCTTTCTTAATGTACATTTTAACTAATTCAACTAAATTCATTTTCTGCAAATAGAAAACATACATACAAGATGTTGTACTCCGAATAATGTGAACTGACAGCAAAAAAAAGGACACCAGGGAATTACAGGAATTCATTTGCCTGTCTTGGATCGAGTTGCATGGTTTGAATATTTTTATTTTGCAGCATTGTGGACAATTGTCATTATCAGCCCACTGTTTTAAAGAGAAAACAACCCTCACTTTGTTTTTTCGACGACATTTTGCTAGCCGATTCTACTTCACGCAGCTGAATGTTCTCGATCCGCAACCATCTAACCATGTCACTAGGATTTTGGAAATGTTAACGTGATATGAACAATGCGTATACATAGTGCAAACAAAGAGAGTAATAACGTTGAATCCATGCGTACTTACTTTTCTTTGCAATCTCTATTGCTTGTATTTTCTAAATTGCGTACAGTAGTATTGGCATGTCTTCCTGGGTATGTCATATATGGGTACTCACAAACTACATTTTCTTCAGCTAGCCAGTAATCTATCAAATTTTGAACAGTCGTAATATGAGTATAGGTGCTACTTATTTCGGGTAAACATTTATTAACTTTTGTGATGGATAAATAAATCCACGTGAACTGCAGTTAGCCCCTTGCTTGCACCACGATAGGTTATTAACGTCAATTACGAGTCCTTCCGACCTAAGCAAAGACAAAAAAATCATCATCAGGTAAATTTAACTTATATTTAACTTTAAAATATGGCCAAGATTTAAAATCCATGAATACAACAAATAATCAAATTGCCCTTCATAAAGAACTTCAAATAAAACGATCCATAATTTACGGAACTACATTTGTGACAAGTCAAACTAATCTTATCTATAATGTTTGTCGTTTTCCTTTTGGTTATTTATTCATCATTTGCGTTACCCTTATAGAATGACGTCATATTACAGGAATTTGGATTTGTAACTTCCGGAAAGTCAAAAAACCCATGTGAGTTGTTATTTGAACTTGTTTTAGAAATAGACGACGAGTGTTATTAAACGGAAATTATCACACATAAAATGACTTGTGCTCGTTGCTTTATCGAGTACGTATTATCATATTTAATTATTTCCTCTAGAAGTGTTTTTTTTTTCCGATATTTTCTTTTCAGCCAATCAAAACGAAGCAGAATCGAGACTGCATCGAAATATCCACTCTAGACACAATTTTTGGAAAGACGGTATAGCAAAGTTTTGCAAAGTTCATACACATTACCTTTTGACGGAAAACATCGATTTGTTTACCCGTATTAGCGTTGTTATTATCTCGTGGCCTGGAAAATATTTATATTGTTCACCGTGAATGTATGTCATTTTCAGCATATATATGTGTTCTCCCTTTACGTTTACTATTTATAAATATAACATATTCCTTTTTTGAAAAATGACAGTTGATATCTGTTCCACTTAGCATTCATGTGACGTCATTATATGACGACAACAACCAGTATATACGGAGAAACGTACACCACGCATATTCAACAACATGAAATTGATCTCTTATATATTTCAACGATGCAGTTTTCTTGTAACTATTCTAGAAACTATCCTATAAACGATGGCAATGTTTGGTTGTTGCTGTACACAATAAATAACTGTTCAAACGAATAATTTTACAGATTAGTTTGCAAACGCTGCGCTCATATTTTGATGATTCAGCTTGCCGTCATTTTTATAAAATAACCACATCAATGGGGAATTTTAAATATAAGGTATATATATTTATCTTTGCTTCTCGTAAAGGGAGTTACGTTTTGAAAATTGTAAATACTTGTTTGTAACTTACTATAGGCAAATGTACCTGAATGTAATAAAATGTATTGTATTGTATTGTATTGTATATAAATATATGTAGGGGACTATATATAAAACAAAAGGAATAAATAAATATATGTATATATAAATATAAGCATTACCGTTCTATTTCTGTTCCGTTTGTCGGTGTACTTGCACATGAAGCCGAGCCCCGGTAGCTCAGTCGGCAGCGACGTGGGCTGTCAATCCAGGGGTTGTGAGTTCGAATCCCGGCTCGGCCAACTTTCTTTCCGACGATTGACAAAAGTCAATGAGACATGCGTCATTCGTCTTCCACCAATGGGCTAAGTCTATGTGGAAAAGCAGCCAGTTGCTTGGGAAGATTGTTGTGTGGAGTACTGGTGTGAGAAAACCAGGAAATGCATGAGTAGGAGAACTGGCCGCCGTGATATAACTGAGAAATTGTTAAAAATGGCGTTAAACCACAATCAATCAATCAATCAATCAAAGCACATGTTAAAAATCTACTTCGTCGATTATGAATTTAAATTGTTTGAAAAATATGCAAATACACACCTATTTACAAGCAACACTTGACCGTTAATCCTTAAATATATAACCATTATCGACTAATAATAAGATACAATGGAAAACGTTTTTCGAAATGATAATCCAAACATAAACAATGTAAATTTTAAAGCCATATGAATATTTCGACAATAATATTTTTCATCATTCAGATATTGTTGTAGTATATTGATGATTTTCTCTCAATAAAAGAGCAACGCAGGTTAAAATTACTTTATTTGAAAAATATTTTAAATAAGCTTGACTTGTATAGTATGAATTCATGTTTGAATATAATAAAACCAGTTTATGAGCAATCAAATGCCGCCACTCGGTTATAATGGCAACTGATGGTTCTGAAATACCTGCAATCGTTCCTGGAATATCTAAACATACTTAAATATCAACTTGCACAAGCACTGGTCAGTACAGTTTGACCAAGATGCCGCCATTTGTCCCACAAGTAATGTATGCGTCTTGCACATTTATATACCGATTCGTAAGTATGGAATAACATTAATTCCTGTGTTTTCCTACCGATTTAATTTCGTTATCGGTTTGGATATATTATTTGCTTCAGGGAAGGTACACTTTGTATTAGCAAAGATGACAATCCATCATTTATATGAAACTGTTGCGCAACTGGTGAATTTCATGAATATATGTAAAGACAGATACAAAATGTCGTTGCAATTACCTAATCCTTAGTTCAATGTTTTGAAAACACAGACTATATCAATCCATACTTCGAGAAATTAGAGATCAACGATTGAATGCAATGACATTGAAACAAACATGGTTGACTTTGCAGTCTATCAATACACCTTCACGCCAAAGGTGAAGGAAACATTATTGCATACTTTCATATTGTTCCGTTCACTTTGCATTAAAGAAAGTAATCATGATTTTTCGATCATGACCGGTGTCAATGAGTGATTATGACCGTAGATAAGGACGTGCCCAAGTTCTGCATGATTAACATGCTACCGACTACTGTTTTTTATGTAAACAAATGTTAAACTCTCATATACTGATCATGGACAATGTTTTACTGTCTCATGCTAACAGTACTTTTTTGACCGGATAACAGTAAACTGTTACATGACACGCGCGTCTAAAATATTGGTCATGCACGTGCATGACGTCATTTAAAATAATAACGTCACCGTTATAATTCAAATTTTCAAACGACATTTGAGATAAAATGACTACTTATGTGAACAAACTTTTTGTTTCAATTATGGAAGCAGATTTATCAACTGTAGATAATAAAAATACTCCACAACGTAAACCAACTAGTTTACAATATGAAAGTATGCAATAAAAAGGTTATTGATCCTGTACTGTGAAATCATCGTTGGACCTCGTCCTTTGGCGAACGTAGCATCGCAAGCTCGGCAACGTCATCCTTAGAACTCGGTCCAACATTAACCTAATATATCTATAGGTGCTACCTATTTACGAAAAAAACGCAAGATAATTATAAACAAAAATTAAAGAGCATACTTTGGCCATAAGCAATGATTTATAAGTAATTGATTAGACGATAATAATATTAATGTCATGTTTCTTGCTTTATCAAAACAGATTTGGAATTCGTATTGCTGTCGTCTATTATTACGAACAGAAAATAATAAAGTAAAGACTTTCAGAAAATCAAGGAATACATTTATAATGAACGAGATTAAAACATGAGGGCCAAGATGATCCTTAATCGATCACCTGCATTATGGTAAAGAAGCAAATAGATTAGCCCTTTTCTGATGCCACCTGGCGACTGCCCTTTTCAACCAGTCCATATGACTGGAACCAATTATGTAAGAGGTCACATTTCTGCTTAACCCTTTCCCTATTAGAGACGGTTTCTGAGACCTTTTCAGCAGACGATTTAGGAAAATATTGTTGCCAAAAGAACACTTGCTCCATATGAGAAAGTTATCATTTTGCCACAATGCTTGATAAATAATTACACTTTGAATGAGTGAGTCTATAGCTCACATATATATCCCCAACCGGCAAATTGCCGCCACGGGATAAAATTTCGATACCGGAAATAAACTCGCCACACCTATATCTACTTGAAAACCAAATTTCATCGAAATCGGAGCATTTTTAGGTTTCGGTGGCAATTTTGAATTAAATATGGCCGTCGCGGGATAAAAATTCGATACCGGAAATGAACTCGCCACACCCATATCAACTTGAAAACCAAATTTCATCAAAATCGGAGCATTTTTAGTTTTAGGCAGCCATTTTGAATTTAAAATGGCCATCGCGGAATAAAATTTCGATACCGTGAATGAACTCACCACACTTATATGTACTTGAAAACCAAATCTTTCTTGATGTTTGATGGTGGTTGTCTAAAAATGTGCATAACTCTGGGAAAAAGGAACGGATTTACTTCTTTTTTTGGCACACACAAAATCATGTAGTGTCGATTCTTTCTACTAAGTTTGGCATCAATATGTTATACATTGTATGAGAACTAGGCCGGACAAATGACGGACTGAAATTTTTTGATTTTTGACGGCTTCCCGTTCGAAAATGGCGGCCATCTTGAAAATTCTAAAACCCTCCTGCGCAACTTCAGGCAAAGACCTATGTTTGTGCCAATTTTCATAAATATCCCTCCATACATCGCCTAGAAAAACTCCGGACAAATTGGAGGTAAAGAAGAAGAAAAATAATAATAACAAGTGCTGATTGTGATTGCAAGCAAGTCACATATATATCCCCAACCGGCAAATTGCCGCCACGAGATAAAATTTTGATATTGGAAATGAACTCGCCACACCTATATCTACTTGAAAGCCAAATTTTATCAAAATTGGAGCATCTTTAGGTTTTTGCGGCTATTTTGAATCTAAAATGGCCACCGCGGGATAACATTTATATTTGCTTGAAAACCATATTTCATCGAAATCGGGCATTTTTAATAAAATATTGCCGCCACGGGATAAAATGTAGATACCGGAAATGAACTCGCCACACCTATATTTACCTGAAAACCAAATTTAATAGAAATCGGAGCATTTTTAGGTTTCGGTGGCTATTTTGAATAAAATATGGCCGCCACGGAATAAAATTTTCGATACCGGAAATGAACTCGCCACACTTATATTTACTTTAAAACCAAATTTCATCAAAATCGGAGCATTTTTAGGTTTTGGCGGCCATTTTGAATAAAATATAGCCGCCACAGGATAAAAAATCAATACCGGAAATGAACTCGCCACACCAATATCAACTTGAAAACCAAATTTCATAGAAATCGGTGCATTTTTAGTTTTAGGCGGCCATTTTGAATTTAAAATGGCCACCGCGGGATAACATTTGGATAGCGGGAATGAACTCGCCACACCTATATGTACTTGAAAACCAAATTTCATCGAAATCGAAGCATTTTTAGGTTTGGGCTGCCATTTTGAATAAAAAATGGCCGCCGCGGGATAAAATTTGGATAGCGGGAATGAACTCGCCACACCTATATGTACTTGAAAACCAAATTTCATAGAAATCGGAGCATTTTAAGGTTTGTTGAGGTTTCGAAGATTTTTTAAGTATAAAAAGGGGCATAACTCCGGGAAATACGAACGGAGTTACCTGTTTTTGGGGCGCACACAATATCATGTGCTGCTGATTATTTCTACCAAGTTTGGCATCAATATCTTATACGGTGTAGGAGAAGTAGGCCGGACAATACGGACGGAAATTTCTTGATGTTTGATGGCGGTTGTGTAAAAATGGGCATAACTCTGGTAAAAACCAACGGAGTTACCTCTTGTTTTGGCACACACAATATCATGTGGTGTCGATTCTTTCTACTAAGTTTGGCATCAATATGTTATACATTGTAGGAGAACTAGGCGGGACAAATGACGGACTGAAATTTTTTGATTTTTGACGGCTTCCCGTTCGAAAATGGCGGCTATCTTGAAAATTCTAAAACCCACCTGCGCAACTTCAGCCCGAAACCTATGTTTGTGCCAATTTTCATAAACATCCCGCCATACATCTCCTAGAAAAACTCCGGACAAATTGGAGGTAAAGAAGAAGAAAAATAACTAGAATTGTTTTTGCAAAAAACAGATGTCTCCCCTCAAATATCTGTCAAAATCTCTCAAAACATTCCAACCTATAAATTTGGGACAGATATGGAGCGGACACGAAATAAAGCCTCAAACCTTTGACCTTCAAGCGTGACCTTGACATTGACCCTATATTGTCGAGACGCGGGTTCTGCACGTCGCCTTGATGAGGTAAACATGTGACCCAAGTTTCATGAAAATCCTTCAAGCCGTCTGGGAGATATGGAGCGGACACGAAATAAAGCCTCAAACCTTTGACATTCAAGCGTGACCTTGACCTTGACCCTATATTGTCGAGACGCAGGTTCTGCACGTCGCCTTGATGAGGTGAACATGTGACCCAAGTTTCATGAAAATCCTTCAAGCCGTCTCGGAGATATGGAGCGGACACGAAATAAAGCCTCAAACCTTTGACCTTCAAGTGTGACCTTGACCTTGACCCTATATTGTCGAGACGCGGGTTCTGCACGTCGCCTTGATGAGGTGAACATGTGACCCAAGTTTCATGAAAATCCTTCAAGCCGTCTGGGAGATATGGAGCGGACACGAAATAAAGCCTCAAACCTTTGACCTTCAAGCGTGACCTTGACCTTGACCCTATATTGTCGAGACGCGGGTTCTGCATGTCGCCTTGATGAGGTGAACATGTGAGCCAAGTTTCATGAAAATCCTTCAAGCCGTCTTGGAGATATGGAGCGGACACGATTTCGGACAGACGGACAGACAGACAGACAGACAGACAGAAGGACAGACAGACAGACAGACAGACAGACGCCCAGGACAAAAACAATATATCTCCCCTGTATACAGGGGGAGACATAATAATAATAATAAGAAACCGTGCAAAAACAATATATCCCCCAACTTTGTTGTTGGGGATATAATAAGAAACGGTGCAAAAACAATATATCCCCCAACTTTGTTGTTGGGGATATAATAATAAGAAACGGTGCAAAAACAATATATCCCCCAACTTTGTTGTTGGGGATATAATAAGAAACGGTGCAAAAACAATATATCCCCCAACTTTGTTGTTGGGGATATAATAATAAGAAACGGTGCAAAAACAATATATCCCCCAACTTTGTTGTTGGGGATATAATAATAAGAAACGGTGCAAAAACAATATATCCCCCAACTTTGTTGTTGGGGATATAATAATAAGAAACGGTGCAAAAACAATATATCCCCCAACTTTGTTGTTGGGGATATAATAATAATAAGAAACGGTGCAAAAACAATATATCCCCCAACTTTGTTGTTGGGGATATAATAAGAAACGGTGCAAAAACAATATATCCCCCAACTTTGTTGTTGGGGATATAATAACAAGTGCTGATTGTGATTGCAAGCAAGTCACATATATATCCCCAACCGGCAAATTGCATTTCGCAACACATATATCTACTTGAAAGCCAAATTTCATCGAAATTGGAGCATTTTTAGGTTTTGGCGGCCATTTTAAATAAAAAATGGGCTCCCCTGGATCAAATTTCCTATTGCGGAAAACTAAATTTCATCGAAATCGAGGCATTTTTAGGTTTCGGCAGCCATTTTGAATAAAATATGGCCGCCGCGCGATAACATTTTTGATAACGTAAACGAACTCGCCACACTTATATTTACTTGAAAACCAAATTTCATCAAAATCGGAGCATTTTTAGGTTTCGGTGGCCATTTTCAATAAAATATAGCCGCCACGGGATAAAAATTTGATACCGGAAATGAACTCGCCACACACATATGAAATTGAAAACCAAATTTCATTGAAATCGGAGCATTTTTAGTTTTAGGCAGCCATTTTGAATTTAAAATGGCCGTTGCGGAATAAAATTTCGATACCTGGAATGAACTCACCACACTTATATGTAATTGAAAACCAAATTTCATCGAAATCTGAGCGTTTTTAGATTTCTGCGGCCATTTTGAATAAAATATAGCAACCACGGGATAAAATTTCGATACCGGAAATGAACTCGCCACACCTATGTCTACTTGAAAACAAAATTTCAATGAAATCGGAGTGTTTTAAGGTTTATTGAGGTTTTGAACATTTTTTAAGTATAAAAAGGGGCATAACTCCGGGAAATAGAAACGGAGTTACCTCTGTTTTAAGCGCAAACAATATAATGTGGTGATGATTATTTCTACCAAGTTTGGCATCAATATCTTATACTGTGTGTAGGAGAAGTAGGCCGGACAATACGGACGGAAATTTCTTGATGTTTGATGGCGGTTGTCTAAAAATGGGCATAACTCTGGGAAAAAGGAACGGAGTTACCTCCTTTTTTGGCACACACAATATCATGTGGTGTCGATTCTTTCTAGTAAGTTTGGCATCAATATGTTATACATTGTAGGAGAACTATGCCGGACAAATGACGGACTGAATATTTTTGATTTTTGACGGCTTCCCGTTCGAAAATGGCGGCCATCTTGAAAATTTTAAAACCGACCTGCGCAACTTCAGGCGGAGACCTATGTTTGTGCCAATTTTCATAAAGATCCCTCCATACATCTCCTAGAAAAACTCCGGACAAATTGGAGGTAAAGAAGAAGAAAAATAATAATAACTAGAGATTGTAACTGTAGCAACAGTTGCGAACGATTCCCTTGCCATTTTATTTAACAATGGGAGATAACAGAAACGAGTATTCGGTCATGCGCGAATACACTTGCGAAAGTAGTACCACTTGATTAGGAACACATGTACTAAGTTTCAAGTCTTTATCACTTGTCGTTTTTGAGTTATACAATTCCGAAAAATCGACCAATTAGAAACGAGTATTCTGTCATGCTCTAATACACTTGCAAAAGTAGTACCACTTGATTAGAAACACATGTACTAAGTTTCAAGTCTCTATCACTTGTCGTTTTTGAGTTATACAAGTCCAAAAAATTGACCAATCAGAAACGAGTATTCGGTCTTGCGCTAATACACTTGAGAAAGTAGTACTACTTGATTAGAAACACATGTACTAAGTTTGAAGTCTCTATCACTTGTCGTTTTTGAGATATACAAGTCCGAAAAATCGACCAATCAGAAGCGAGTATTCGGTCATGCGCAAATACACATGAGAAAGTAGTATCACTTGATTGGAAACACTTGTACTAAATTTCAAGTCTCTATCACTTTTCGTAATCGAGTTATACGCTCAAATCACCCAATTATTAAAATATTGAAAAAGGGGAGATAACTTTTCAACAAAGTCGCCCAGAGTTATAATTCTTGTTCCACACTTTCACCTTGCCATCTATCTATGTTCCAAGTTTCAATATTATCTGACTATTCGTTCACAAGATATCGCTCGGACAAAAATTGAATAAAATATTGAAAAAGGGGAGATAACTTTGCAAAAAGTGGCTCAGAGTTATAATTCTTGAAAACTGCACAACTTCACATTGCCATCTATCTATGTTGCAAGTTTCAATCAATTCCATGAAGTAGTTTATGACTATTGCTCTGGACAAAAATTTGGATAGGAGAAAGAAAATAAACAATAATAATATTAACTAGAGATTGTAACTGTAGCAACAGTTACGAACGAATCCCTTGCCATTTTATTTAACAATGGGAGATAACAGAAACGAGTATTTGGTCATGCGCTAATACACTTGCGAAAGTAGTACTACTTGATTAGAAACACATGTACTAAGTTTCAAGTCTCTATCACTTGTCGTGTTTGAGTTATACAGGTCCGAAAAATCGACCAATCAGAAACGAGTATTCGGTCATGCGCTAATACACTTGAGAAAGTAGTACCACTTGATTAGAAACACATGTACTAAGTTTCAAGTCTCTATCACTTGTCGTTTTTGAGTTATACAAGTTCGAAAAATCGACCAATCAGAAACGAGTATTCAGTCATGCGCTAATACACTTGAGAAAGTAGTTCTACTTGATTAGAAACATATACTAAGTTTCAAGTCTCTATCACTTGTCGTTTTTGAGTTATACAAGTCCGAAAAATCGACCAATCAGAAGCGAGTATTTGGTCATGCTCAAATACACATGAGAAAGTAGTATCACTTGATTGGGAACACTTGCAACAAGTTTCAAGTCTCTATCACTTTTCGTTATCGAGTTATACAAGCTCAAATCACCCAATTATTAAAATATTGAAAAAGGGGAGATAACTTTGCAAAAAAGTGGCCAAGAGTTATAATTCTTGCATGTTCTACAACTGCATAGTGCCATCTATCTATGTTCCAAGTTTCAATATTATCTGACCATTCGTTCACAAGATATCGCTCTGACAAATATTGATTAAAATATTGAAAAAGGGGAGATAACTTTGCGAAAAAGTAGCTCAGAGTTATCATTCTTGAAAACTACACAAGTTCACATTGCCATCTATCAATGTTGGAAGTTTCAATCAATTCCATCAAGTAGTTTATGAGTATTGCTCTGGACAAAAATTTAATAATAAGAAGAAGAAAAAACAATAGAAAAACAATACGATTCCCAACTCTGTTGGGGAATCGTAAAAATAAAAAACCAGTAGAAAAACAATACGATTCCCAACTCTGTTGGGGAATCGTAATAAGAATAAAAAACAATAGAAAAACAATACGATTCCCAACTCTGTTGGGGAATCGTAATAAGAATAAAAAACAATAGAAAAACAATATAAGCCGTATACAAACAACATAGAGATTGTAACTGTAGCAACAGTTACGGCCGATTCCCTTGCCATTTTATCGAACAAGTGCAGATAACTTTGCAACAAAGTGGCCCAGCGTATTCGGTCATGCGCTAATACACTTGAGAAAGTAGTACTACTTGATTAAAAACACATGTACCAAGTTTCAAGTCTCTATCACTTGTCGTTTTTGAGTTATACAAGTCCGAAAAATCGACCAATCAGAAGCGAGTATTCGGTCATGCTCTAATACACTTTCAAAAGTAGTACTACTTGATTAGGAACACATGTACTAAGTTTCAAATCCGTATCACTGGTCGTTATTGAGTCATACAAGTCCGAAAAATCGACCAATCAGAATCGAGTATTCGGTCATGCACTAATACACTTGCGAAAGTAGTACTACTTGATTAGAAACACATGTAATAAGTTTCAAGTCTCTATCACTTGTCGTTTTTGAGTTATACAAGTCCGAAAAATCGACCAATCAGAAACGAGTATTCGGTCATGCGCGAATACACTTGTGAAAGTAGTACTACTTGATTAGGAACACTTGTACTAAGTTTCAAGTCTCTATCACTGGTCGTTATTGAGTTATACAAGGCCAAATCTTCGACCAATCAGAAGCGAGTATTCGGTCATGCGCTTATAAACATGAGAAAGTAGTATCACTTAATTGGAAACACTTGTACTAAGTTTCAAGTCTCTATCACTTTTCGTTATCCAGTTATACAAGCTCAAATCACCAAATTATTAAAATATTGAACAAGGGGAGATAACTTTGCAACAAAGTGACCCAGAGTTATAATTCTTGCATCTTGCACAACCTCGCATTGCCATCTATCTATGTTCCAAGTTTCATTATTATCTGATCATTCGTTCACAAGATATCGCTCGGACAAAAAATGATTTAAATATTGAAAAAGGGGAGATAACTTTGCAAAAATGTGTCTCAGAGTTATAATTCTTACATCTTGCACAACCTCACATTGCTATCTATCTATTTTCGAAGTTTCAATAATATCTAATCATTGGTTCACCAGATATCGCTCGGACAAAACTTTGGATAGGAGAAAAAGAATAAAGAAAGAAAGAAAGAAAGAATAATAATAATAAAAAACAATAGAAAAACAATACGATTCCCAACTTTGTTGGGGAATCGTAATAAAAAACAATAGAAAAACAATACGATTCCCCAACAAGTTGGGGGAATCGTAATAAACAATAATAATAATAATAAAAAAACAATAGAAAAACAATACGATTCCCCAACAAGTTGGGGGAATCGTAATAATAAGAAACGGTGCAAAAACAATATATCCCCCAACTTTGTTGTTGGGGATATAATAAGAAACAGGGCAAAAACAACATATCCCCCAACTTTGTTGTTGGGGATATAATAATAACAAGTGCTGATTGTGATTGCAAGCAAGTCACATATATATCCACAACCGTCAAATTGCCGCCACCTATATCTACTTGAAAGCCAAATTTCATCGAAATTGGAGCATTTTTAGGTTTTGGCGGCCATTTTTAATGGCCACCGCGGGATAACATTTATATTTGCTTGAAAACCAAATTTCATCGAAATCGGGCATTTCTTTGTTTTGGCGGCCATTTTGAATAAAAAATGGCCGCCGCTGGATAAAATTTTCTATAGCGGAAAACTAAATTTCATAGAAATCGAAGCATTATTTTTTGGGGGCGGCCATTTTGAATAAAATATGAGATTTTATTATGAGATGATAATCTCTAACTATAGAGATTTTCTATTATTTCAATTTATTTGACAAAATATGTTCAAAATCGTCCGCTGCAGAATTGTCAAAATAATTGTCTAATTCGCATTGCATAATTCAAGTGAGCAATATATGGCTACTATTGCCCTCTTGTATTATAGTTGCATGACTGATTCCAAGAAAAATTAATAGGAGTCTTACTTCAGCGATACTCTACTTAATTTGTTCAAGCCGTATACAAAATCATTGCAACTAGGCGTCATCACGAAAGGGGTGCATTGAACTTTTAGCTACAAATAACAACGCCTACCGTTCCACAGGACCAATTTCATTTTGACTTCATAGAAGTGTTCCTTTGTTGGTTCCCTTTCAAAATTATTGAAAGTTTTACATTCTGTCCAGAAATTTGGTTAGTGCTAAATCCTTTACCTCAATAATCTGCTTGTCCGATTCCAAGATAAATTTAGTAGATTTGATTTATAAGGGTTTAACGCCGCTTTCAACATTATTTCAGTTATATCGCGGCGACAGTTCACTTATCCATGATCCCTGGGTAAACAAACCAGTACTAGGCTAGAAAATGTGCCTTGCCCAAGGGCACTCCACCATGAATGTAGTGCCGTGACCGAAGATCGAACCCGAACACCCGTTCGAATTCCCTGACGCTAACCACTCGACCACAGCGGATTCTCTAAGTGACACTCTATAAACATCGTTCGACCTATATTGATTTATGGATTAAAAGAAGTTTTTCGAATATATTTCTTGTACAGGTTGGTTTAGAATAGATTATTTGTATTACAGAATGCGGTTATAAGTATAAAATTGTTGTTGAGTGGCCATATTTTGATACAAAATTGTAAAATTGGAACGGCAGTGTATCATTGTATGCGATGTATATATTTGACCAAAATCAAAACAAACAAACAAAAGTTCGTTCTGGGAGTTTCTCCATTTAAATATGGGGTTTATACTTGGCTATGAGCTTTAAGAGCGTAGTGATTTATCCTTTAATGACAGAAAATACACTTAAACTAATGATGTGATCGAAAATATATGTATGGGGGAAATTGACTGTGACGTCACTCAGGAATGTGGATGTCTCTCGCGCCCAAAAATGTAAACAAATATACCAGTGTACAACTGCAGGATCATAGCTGTCATTATTTCAAATCGATCGGAGTCCGCACAACAACCAGCCCAACATCCTTATTTTGAAATATATAAATAAAAAAGGTACATAATTAGTCATTTCTTACTATTAAAAGACATGGATTTTGTGTTTATATTTAGAAAAGGATTTCAAGGAGTGATGAATAAAATCAAACTTACGTTTAATACAGAACGAGAACTTTAATGTTAACAATATTTAGACTGGAGGAAACACATATTTGCCACAACACCCGTTTCTGAAGGATGATGACCAACCTGGCTCTGAGTGGACCCGGATCAACATACATGTACAAACTGATTTATGGCTAATTGTGATATTATTCTCTCTATCTCCTAGCTATATCTCTATTTTTGCATGTCTCTATACCATCACTATAATGATAGAAGAGTCATGCAATTGTTTTTTGATCGATGATCACTCCTAGCCACTGCAGATAGCAATTATTTATATTGTATCTATCATCTCACAGCCACAGTCAAGCAGGTAAGTGCCCAAGGCGAGAATTTCTGGAAAGGTTGATTTTGGAAAGCCTTCAATGGAATCAAAATAGTCTGTTTTGTTTCAAACACCACATTCATGTACTTGACAGATAGGTGAGCCATACTTATTGAGGTATCTTACGCAACCAGTCAACAGTTTTTGGTTTTAATCTTCACAGCCCTGTCCCCCCCATTTCGAGGTGTAACTTAGGTCTGGCGCTGTGAATTGTTGGTACTGTATCTAGCCAGCCTTTTTTATGTTGGCTTTGATAAGTGCATATATTTCTGATTTTGACAGGGGGAACTCTATATCACAAACAGAACTCTGCAGTGTGCCTTTAGCAGCCATACCCTCCTGCCTGGAACTCGACATGTGCTGGACACCATAATTATATTATTTGATGATATTTAGTTTTTAATTAAAAATTATTTATTTTAGATTGATTGCGAAACAAGCTTTAAGCTTATATTAATCATGCTAGATGTCTGCTTCCTGGAAACTTAACCAGTACACACGCTGTTATTTACATAGCACTAATCATTTATGATTAAGGGATAGAACATTTTCTAAAATATCTGGCCTAGAGTTGCTATTTCTAATTTGGATGGATTGTAGAAATAGAGTCAGATAAGATAGCAAAGTGGTTTGTTATTTAGATTCCAATTTAGTGCTTGTTTTTTCAGGGATGGCGATATATGATTTTGACTTACTTAGATAAATCCGTTTTTTCAAAATGCTATTTTGCACTTGTCTGTATAATAGTCATACATGTATACAGTCTGTGTTACTTAATGACGAATCATATCAGAAAACTGTCCAAATTTATTGTTAAAGCGTATTCCTTCAGACGGAGATCCATATATACTAGCCAATGAGAAATCAACATGCTTATTGTTAACATTGACATTTTTTGTTGTAAATATAACAATACATTCACAGTACAATTCATTCTTTCACTCATTCATGCATTCATTCATTCATACATTCAGTAATGTATACATTCATTCATAAGATCTTTCGTTAGTCTGTCCGTCCTTTCATTAATTAATTAATTCATTAATTCATTCATTCATTCACTCACTCACTCACTCAGTATATTTTGTTTGGTTTGCATTCTTCAATTTTTATTTGAGATACTGTATGATTGGTTTTCTTTACGTTTCGTTTCTGTAAAGAACTCCAGTCTTGCAACCAGTTATTTGAAAGATATCTTTTATCACTATTTTTTTGTTTGCGAAACGAAAACTTTTATGAAACACGCACCAATTGTTGTATATAACATAAGAATGATTAGGGTCATGCAATTGAATTCAGGCACGTTATTGGTATGTATATTGTCCTTTCTTGACATAGGAAACATGCTAACGACATGGGCAACTCAGTGCTGTATGTATTAACATGTTTATAACAGGAACAGTGAAATGTACTCACTGTGTAAATCTTTTTTCTTAACAGTGACATATAGGCCCATAGGGCTGGGTCTTATCCCATTATTATATTTTGTTATACGTTTGTTTTGTTAAACACATGTCACTATAATAAAAGATTTACTGACTTACTTACTTACTTTGTATGGTTAATCCCTACAAAATTTCACTTGTCTGTACATGCTCTGAGACAAGCTGGGCAATACTGACAATGGTTTTTGCCACCAGTTTTATTGCAGTTAGCTCTGCTGCTTATATTGATAAATGTTTGCCGAGTCTTTGACTGGTAGTGATATTTTGCTCTGGAATGACCTTTGCAGCAGAGACTGCATTTGCTGTATTTTTACTACCATCTGTGAATATTTGAAGGTGCTCAGCATAGGTTTGTTTTTTTCCAAAGTAATATAGGGTTTGTCTCTTTGTGTAAATTGAGAACCTCGTGATATGTTGACTTTAGGAGTAGCTAACATCCATGGAGCGTCCAGACGCGGTCTGAAGTCTGCTTACACTGAATTCATGGATCTGATATTCCACAGACAGCTGATTAACAGCTGCACTTAATGGTATTATAATTAATTGTGTGATTTTGACTTTGCATTCCTAGCCAAGTATTTAAGACTAAGGGATTCACGTCACAGGTTCAAAGGCTTAATCCCTGCTTCCTGTTCTTAAAACTCAGAAGGGGAGTAGCTGAGGGCACCAAGTGAAATGACTAAGGCCATATTTTAATCTCAAGCATAGACTATGACACCATAATCTAACTTTCAACGCATTAAAGACTTGAATAGAAGCAGGAGTGATTGTTCATTTGATCCAAATTTGGTACTACTTTAATAGCATTCTCATGAGGTTCCTTTCCTTTTCCCTCATATAGACGCTTGCTGATGCCTCTGCAGCAGACAGCTTTTTGAAAACATTGTGACAAAAAAAGATATTGCACAAAACATACAATTTCTCCTTTTGCCACAATGTTTTCCACTTTTAGTCATAGCTTATCCATTTAGTTATAGAGATTTTCCATTTATTGACAAACTATGTTTTAAGTCGTTTGCTGCAGAATTGTTGTATGAGGGAAAGAGTTAAGTCCTTTGTTTTCTGGCCGTTAATTCTTTAATATGAGTCGAGAGTTTTTTTTATCAAAAGTAATTCCCGAAAAATTTACTGACAGAGCTACAGATAACTTGTTCAGTGAATTAATTGGGTTCCAGTTATCAATTACCCTACTATTAAAATGAATTTTCCTTATTTATGTTTTAGCTCTATTTTTGTAAAGTTTATATTTAATACCCTTAGTATGTGTAGCAACATCCCTTATGCCCAGCAGTTTTATCGAGATCTTATCTAAATTATTCAAGAGTTTGCATGTTTGTTTGAAGTCAGTTTTTGCTCTTCTATATTCTAGTATTGGTCGACCCAAAATGTAAAAGTTTGACTTTGTAGGTGGACCCTTTAATGTCCTGGAAAATTTTACTGGCTTGTCTTAGGCCATTTTCTATTAAGATAAATGTAAGATATACTTATGCATACTCAAAATGAGGTCTGCATAACATGATACAAGTATGGCATGCAAGCTTATTTTCTATTGCTTAACTTATTGCCAGTGATTGTAACGATTTGAGAACTTGTCTGACAGAGCATATCCTGACTTACTGTGAAAGTGAACGAAACTGACTGTACATGTCTTTCTTGCCAAAGAACTGTCTCGGAGTATTGGAAGTACAGTTTTGTCTATAATAGCTGCACAGCTATAAATATGTTCTTTTCAGTTTAAACAAAATCGTTAACAACTTGGTGCTCTGCAATTATGATATCTTTTTAACCCTTTCCCTCATACGACAAATCTGCAGCAGACGACTTTGAACTTATTTTGTCAAAACATAGAAAGTCTCTATAGTTGAATGGATAACCTATGACAAAAAGTGAAAAACATTGTGGCAAAAGGAGAAATTGCACGTTTTGTGCAATTTCTTCTTTTGTCACTATGTTTTCAAAAAGCCCTCTGTTGCAAAGGCATCAGAAAGCGTCTATATGAGGGAAAGGGTTAAACTTGTCCCTTTGTTTCTGCATTATAATATAATTCTTATTAATTTCTTTATTTTTTATTAATTAATATAGGAAACCCATGTATATCTATATTCAAACTTTCACAATTAATGAATTCCAGAAATGAAAAAAGATTATCAAAATATATCCAATATTTTAAAAGTTATTATGAACTATAGAAATTGACATCTTTAATATAATAACCATGTATTTACACACAAGTTACCTTTCTATAGAGATTCATAAAAAAAATAAGCAAAACAAATAATGATCCCCTATAAACCTTTATTGGGTGATGATTTATTATAATTAGACTGTAGTATATAAAGCTTTCATATTTTTATTATTTAAATAAAATAATTTTTCCCTGCTCGGTAGGTACCAATTAAGGAATTGCGAGAAATAACGGGAACGAATCGGATTATCTCGATTTTTAATCGGTTACGGTCGTAAGACCACGTGACATAAACACATAACGGTTGAGTGCCCCCCTGTTGAGTCACGTGACATAACGTTTAAAAATATGGCGGATAATCTAGCAGGGGTAAAAAGAAAATGGAAAACAATAAGCGATATAAAAACTCACAAGGTATCATTGATCAGGAGCCAAATCCTACAAATTCAACACCAGTAAGGCCATTGGCTTTAAAGGCATCCTATGTTCCGAAACAACATCAACACCAAGACAGTCAATTATTCAGTTACCTATGCCAGGAACTCCTGAAGTACATTTGAGCAAGAGTCGGAAGACAATGGCGGAAGGTACATACTTCTTAATATTGATATTATTATGATGTAATTTTGCATGGCATGTGTCTTGGTCTTGTGCTAATAAATCAACATGAATAATAGGATTGGATCATGCATAAGTGAACTATCCCTATAATCAATGTCTTTAAATGACCCTGCCAAAAAAACGTATTGATATTAAGGGTTATCAAACAATTATTCTACACAATGTCATCAATTCAGCTGTGTTTTGGTTATTGCGCTGATTCTTTACAGTAAAAGCTTGTTCAACATTCTGACAGATTTACATCAACATGTTTATAGTCACGTCCTCTAAAGTCAACAGTGGACACCTTTGCAGCAATCTACTTTTAAAACAATGAGATAAGGGTTAAATCGCTGAAGACACGAGTTTTCTCTTTTTCTCAAAATGATATTAGCTTGGCATCCTAATTATATCATACTTTAACAAATGTTGAAATGTAGTCCAATATTTATAAATTAGACCACCTTCAAATTATAATATCAACTAAACAGTTAAATCTCATTGAAATTGTTGTATAATTTAACCTTAATTTCGAACATAAACTGGAGCCCTACAACATGTTAATTTATTTTAAATCTTTCCTTCCTTTTTTATAATGAAAATAACAAACTACTCATGTTTTAAAATTAAATTATGATGAGCGCCCTTGTGTCAATGATGCATAACAATATGCAGATCGGAAGCAATATACCTTTAGGGAATTAAATGACACATTTTAAATTGTCAAGGACGAAATAATTTTGTACGCAGAGGTGTCGTTCTTGAAACTCTCTTTAGGCAGAGAGTGTTCGTTCAAAGTAGTTTTTCTATTTAAACCAGTTTCATCTCAGTTTGTTCTTTTCTTCATTTGTTTCGAACCAAATAAACATTTTAAATCACCTATGATTTACTATTTGTAAGTGAGTGTAAAGAGCGGCTCTCTGCAAAGGAGATTGATCTACGCAGTTGGTATTCGCGAGTCACACAATCAACAGTTTTAGCTTAGAAACAGTTCATATTTTAGATATACATAGATAAACATTATAAAATGCCTTCTTCACAAATCAAGACATCTCTTTGAAAATGAAAATAACATCCAGTAAGTTAAAATTGCCATTAAAAGGAGAATATTCGACGTCATTTTCAGTCTGCTGCAAGCAGGTGCGCGTATGTTACAAATTAGACTGTGCGACGTAAAGGTTTGTAGTTATCGCCTTTTGATTACATGTAGTATATAGTGTAAAATAAATTATACCTGTCTAGCTAATAGGGACTGTTTTGTCTTCGTAAATAAAACAAAAAAACATAAATGCGAGTCAAAATAAAGAAACTGAAAATACCTAAAACATCGGAATATTTATTTCATTTTAAATGTGTCATTACTTAGTGTTTTTAAACAAACACAACTGTAATATGTTCAAGACATATAAATGTGTTTCTTTCTAATAATAATCCCCCCTCCCATGTCATTTCCGAAAACCTATTAAAAATAGGAGTCGCGGGCTTCTGCCTGGCGCCTAATTAAGAGCACACAATGTACATGATTTAAGGGTAGTGACCAATTCAAATAATATTATTGCAAAAGACCTGTAGCACCGCTCACTTGCAGCATTCAGTTAAAAAAAAATGAAATTTGGAAAAGAGATTATTTTTCACCAGGTTATTTGAAATATTCTGCATACAATGTATATATACATGTATTTTATCCATATTTACAAAAGACTCAAAAGCTATTGACATAAATGTTAAAATTGAGACCACAGAGTCAAATGATGCAATAGAACTTTTCAAATTGAAGATAACAAAATAATAAGGTCACAGATTTAGGTCTCTCACCGAACAGGGCAGTGTACGATACGATGGTCAGTTTTACAAAGAAAGACATATTAAATGAATTCAATTGTATTAACCAAAAGTCAAATTTATCAGGTTTAATGTAGTTATTAAATAAAAAAATAATTGTCAAAAAAAATGAAAGACAACAAAACGTTTAATTTGTTTCATGTGTTGCAGTCAATCTCATTAAAATCATCTCCTATTAACGTTACGCATTTACATTTAGTCAGATCGTGTACTGTAGTCAGATTGGTGTTGCGGTATTATTCGCAACATAGCTGCCATTTTGATGATTGCGCAATGTTAATCATGGTTCCCTACTTTGAGAATTAGAAATCGGTAAACAGCGTTGAATGTAAAAATCGGGTTGTGTGGTCGTGAATGTCATTCACCCAATTTCTCATTTCATCCAATGAAATCGCAACTATTAAGTCATATGATTTTTTTACTGCCGGTTATGCTAATTAATTAATTAGAGAAGTAAAGAACTAGTACTGCCGCTACTTTGAAAACCGCGAAAACCCATAATACACAATGCCTATTCAAAATCACAAAGTCTTTTGGCACACAGATCAAACTTCAAGTATTGTCAAAACCACAAAGAAATAAGTAATTCCCAAATCAACAAATACGAACCCTCTACAATAATATGCGTTCAATCAAATTATATTTCCTTCCTTCAATCAACTCATCTAGCTTGCATGATTTTCTGAACTGTGGTCGTATGACCCAAGCTTCAACAATTGTCATGTGACTAGAAACTAGTCAGGCAAACCTAATCCATGAATAACCTAATACATAAATAATTCAACCCGGTTACACACGGACGCCAGACAAAATGTGATCATAATAGCTCACCTTGCACTTTGTGCATGGGCGAGCTAAAAATAATGTCAAAGTAACACATGTAAGTGTAAATTGTTTCGAATAATCCTACAACAACCATGTATTTATAAGCTCACAAAGTTTCAATTATATTTTCCAGATATTCATATAACTATAGTATCTACTATCAAAACTCCTTCCTTCCTACTGGAAATATAATTTGGTAATGTAGATTCATATACAATGATTGGAATGACACTTTAAATTATATATTGAAGAAATAAATGGGAAGTTTCATTTCGCCAGATAAATCCTTTTCTAATGCAAATAAATATACTTACTGAAAGGGGTCAACAAAGGAAGTGGAGATAGCCTTTGCCCTTGATGGCTTTTTGACAACAGTTCTGAAATAATATAAATTTAAATAAATACTTTTTATCTTTTTTTTAATTGACCCATGTCACAGATAATATGAGTTTCAAGCTGATCTGTAACTTCCCTAGATGCCAAGACAGGATAGTCAGTTTTCATGAGATGATTTCCTTCTTTAATTGCCATAATGTCAACAAAAATTCTTCACAGACACATGTTATTTAAAGCAAATAAGATCAGAACACTCAGAGAAATATAACTCTGCTTTTTAATCTGAATGAATGGTTTTAGGAGAGCAGATGTTTATTATACTTACTCTTCGCAACTTTACTCAGAGGGAGAGGATTTAACCCTTTCCCTCATACGACAATTCTGCAGCAGACGACTTTGAACGTATTTTGTCAAAAAATAGAAAATCTCTATAATTGAATGGATAACCTTTGACTAAAAGTGGAAAACATTGTGGCAAAAGGAGAAATTGCACGTTTTGAAAAAAATGTTAAAAAATTAAGTAAATATATACTGAAACAATCATGAAAAAAGTAAAGTGTTGGTAATATATAAGCTCTATTTCTAAATGATGTAACAAAATGACATGCATGTTTTAGTCCAACCTCTCCCCTGCCCTTATGATAAGGAATGTTTCCTTTTGTCACAATGTTTACAATTTTATTCAATAATAATACTTTCATTTGAAGAGATTTTCCATGATGATTTAAAAATTGTATGCTGCAGTTGTGTTGTATGTAGCCTAGGAATGGGTTCAATGCTGGCATTGTGTAAAAAAATCTGATATGACTAACAAAATTGGAATGCAGACATTCAGTAAAACATTTCTCGAACAATTTCATGAAAAGCAGACAAATATTTATGTTTTGATAAAGGATACTTTACTTCAGTCAGGGCTGTACAAATACCATAGCCTGACGTCCGTTGCAAAATCTCAGTCCCGGACAGGTCGCATTTTCCGAAAATCCAAGTCTCATTATATTAACCCATTTACGTAACAGTTAATGTAAATTACTGTGTCTGGTAGCCCGGCTTAATTACTTACACACATGTCCGTCGTGTATAAATTTGACTGTATGTTTCATGCGAAAAACCACTTGTGCGTGACCATAACAAATCAATAACAGTAGGTGGAGTTACCCACCTGTCAGATCGAGTGGTTTCAGCCAACCAAATCGCGTCAGTAATAGTCGATTAACATATATATGTACCCAACAAGAGAAAGTTGATGCAAGGCATCAATGTCGCCGGAAAAGACTGCATTGATTTATTTATGTATTCTTGACTTTCCTTAGTCTATTCAAACATTTGCTTATAAATTTTATATTCATACCTATACATTAGGGTATCTGAAAAAAAAATAACGAAATGTGTACACATTTATCTTGGCTTAAATTTAATTTTGCTGTTGTTACTTATTTAAATAATAGTATTCATTCATATAATTTCAATGTTTGTCAATCTTATTCGAATCACAAGGTAAATATCCTGGTATTCCTTTTAAAGGGAGGTAATTTGAAGAAAACAAAAGTCTTCAAAAGGAGAAATATATCAGCATTACCGTCTACAGTTTAAATTGTTCTATTGTTTGTGGATTTAAAAATGTTCTTTTTTTCTTATTTCTACATGTACAACGAAATATTGCGGCTTCTCTTTGACGCTTTGCGTCAAACATTCGTCTTGTACTTGTCTAAAATAAAATAATATCACTCGCTTTTTCATATCGAAATGCGCATGCGCGAACATCGATGTTAAAGGTCACGAAACTACACAACAGAATAGGGTCTATATTTAGCTTAGAAACAGTTCCTACTTTAGATATTCATGGATTAACATTATTAAATGAATTCTACACAAATCAAGACATCTCTTTGAACATGAAAACAACATTTAGTAAGTTAAAATTGCTATTAAAAGGAGAATCCGAAATTGACCTCAATGATGACACATAAGAGTCTGCATTAGGGGGTGTTGGTTCACGTCTTGAAGGGACCACTTTTGTCTTCGTAAATAAGACAAAAAACTTAAATGCGAGTGAAATAAAAAAAACTGCAAACATTAAAAAATCGGAATATTTATTTCATTTTAGATGTGTCATTTATTAGTGTTCGTAAACAACCACAATTGTAATATGTTCAAATCATCTAGATTTGTTTCTTTCTAATAATAAGCCGCCCTCCCATGTGATTTCCGAAAACCTATTAAAAATAGAAGTCGCGGGCTTCTGCCCGGCGACTAATAAGGCGGTCCAATCATAAGTGACAATTGTTCCTTGGAGCTGTGTTATTTCATGAATGCTAGGGAATTACCTATGGATCGGTCTCATTAAAATATTCTCTTAAATGTATTTTGATCCATATTTCTACTTTCGGTATGCGATGTTTGCAAACTGGTTCAGAAAGACTTGGAAGATAATTTTCGCCAAGGGACACAAAGAAAATTGTTTGGAATGAAATATATAAATGATTCCCCTGAGTATGGTAATTGCCCAATCACGTCTTTGTTTACCAAAATGAATTAGCATAACCGGCGGGGAAAAAATCATATGACTTAATAGTTGCGATTTCATTGGATGAAATTCATTGGATGAAATTGGGTGAATGACATCCACGACCTGACGACCCCATTGTTTACATTCAACGCTGTTTACCGATTTCTAATTCTCAAAGTAGGAAACCATGATTAACATTGCGCAATCATCAAAATGGCGGCTATGTTGCGAATAATACAGCAACACCAATCTGACTACAGTACACGATCTGACTAAATGTAAATACGTAGCGTTAATAGAAGATGATTTTAATGAGATCGACCTCAACACATGAAACAAATTTAATTTCTTTGTAAAACTGACCCTCGTATCGTACACTGCCTTGTTTCGGTGAGGGACCTAAATCGGTGACATTATTATTTTGTTATCTTCAATTTGAAAAGTGCTATTGCATCATTTGACTATGTTGTCTCAAGTTTAAGATTTCTGTAAATAGCTTGTGAATCTTTTGTAAATATGGATAAAATACATACATTGTATGCAGAATATTTCAAATAACCAAGTGAAAAATAATCTCTTTTCCAAATTTCATTTTTTGTTAACTGAATGCTGCACTACAGGTCTTTTGCAATAATGTTATTTGAATTGGTCACTACCCTTAAATTATGTACATTGTCTGCTCTTAATGTTATCTGTATACAGAACTAGAAAAAAACCCACTAAATAACAATTAAAACACTCAAGAAACCAGTGGGCTACCACACTATTCTTAAATTTGTCGCATGTTAAACTTGGTGTGCAGAAAAGTGGGACAATTGAGAATCTTAGCAGGACAAGTGGCATTCTGAAAGTCACTTGTCCTGGATACATTGTATGCAGAATATTTCAAATAACCAAGTGAAAAATAATCTCTTTTCCAAATTTCATTTTTTTTTAATAAATGCTGCACTACAGGTCTTTTGCAATAATGTTATTTGAATTGGTCACTACCCTTAAATTATGTACATTGTCTGCTCTTAATGTTATCTGTATACAGAACTAGAAAAAAAACCACTAAATAACAATTAAAACACTCAAGAAACCAGTGGGCTACCACACTATTCTTAAATTTGTCGCATGTTAAACTTGGTGTGCAGAAAAGTGGGACAATTGAGAATCTTAGCAGGACAAGTGGCATTCTGAAAGTCACTTGTCCTGGATACATTGTATGCAGAATATTTCAAATAACCAAGTGAAAAATAATCTCTTTTCCAAATTTCATTTTTTTTTTACTGAATGCTGCACTACAGGTCTTTTGCAATAATGTTATTTGAATTGGTCACTACCCTTAAATTATGTACATTGTCTGCTCTTAATGTTATCTGTATACAGAACTAGAAAAAAAACCCACTAAATAACAATTAAAACACTCAAGAAACCAGTGGGCTACCACACTATTCTTAAATTTGTCGCATGTTAAACTTGGTGTGCAGAAAAGTGGGACAATTGAGAATCTTAGCAGGACAAGAGGCATTCTGAAAGTCACTTGTCCTGGATACATTGTATGCAGAATATTTCAAATAACCAAGTGAAAAATAATCTCTTTTCCAAATTTCATTTTTTTTTACTGAATGCTGCACTACAGGTCTTTTGCAATAATGTTATTTGAATTGGTCACTACCCTTAAATTATGTACATTGTCTGCTCTTAATGTTATCTGTATACAGAACTAGAAAACCCCCCACTAAATAACAATTAAAACACTCAAGAAACCAGTGGGCTACCACACTAGTCTTAAATTTGTCGCATGTTAAACTTGGTGTGCAGAAAAGTGGGACAATTGAGAATCTTAGCAGGACAAGTGGCATTCTGAAAGTCACTTGTCCTGGACAAGTGGCTGATTTTTAGCTCACCTGTGCACGTGGGTCAATTGGGATGAAACTTCACAGGAAGCATCCTTACATTGACCTCACCAGAATTCCTTCAAATTTTGGTTTCCATGGCAACGAAATGTAAAAAACTTTAAAAATCTTCTTCTCCAAAACTGGTTGGCAGATTTTCAAATAATTTTGTAGAAATGTTCCTTGGATGACCTTCTATCAGATTCCTTCAAGCCATATTGATTGGTCGAAAAACATGGCCGCCAGGGGGCGGGGCTATTTTGCCTTATATGGCTATAGTGAAAACTTAAAAAATCTTCTCCTTGCAAAGTGTCAGGTCGATTTTCAAATAGTTTTGTAGAAATTTTCCTTAGGTGACCCTCTATCAGATTCCTTAAAACCATGTTGATTAGTGGAAAAACATGGCCACCACAGGACGGGGCTATTTTGCTTTATATGGCTTTAGTGAAAACTTAAAAAATCTTCTCCTCCGAAAGTGTTTGGCCGATTTATTGCTAGGGTGACCCTCTATCAGATTCTTTCAAGCCATATTGATTGGTCAAAAACTATGGCCGCCAGGGGGCGGGGCTTATATGGCTAAAGTGAAAAACAAAATCAGGTGAACGATCCAGGGCCATCATGGCCCTCTTGTTTAACTCCACTGGCTGAAAGCCAGTCGAGCTTATGTCATGGCGAATTGTCCGTCGTGCGTGCGTCTGTGTGTGCGTTAACCTTTTCCTTTAAACGACTTCTTCTCCCTAACCACTTGGCCAATTTGGTTGAAACTTCATAGGAAGCATCCTCTAAATGTCCTCTCTTAAATCCCTTCAATTTTTTTATCCATCCATAATTCTGGTTTCCATGGCTACCAAAAGAAAAAAATACTGAAAACTTAAAAAATAAATAATTTTGTAGAAATGTTCCTTGGGTGACCCTTTATTAGATTTCTTCAAGAAATATTGATCGGGCGAAAAACATGGCCGCCAGGGGGCGGGGCTATTTTGCCTTATATAGCTATAGTGAAAACTTAAAAAATCTTCTTCTCCGAAAGTGTTCAGCCGATTTTCAAATAAATTTGTAGAAATGTTCATTGGGTGACCCTCAATCAGATTCTTTCAAGCCATGTTGATTCGTAAATAAAACATGGCCGCCAGAGGGCGGGGCTATTTTGCCCATATGGCTAAAGAGAAAACTTTAAAAATCTTCTTCTCCGAAAGTGTTCAGCCGATTTTCAAATAATTCTGTAGAAATGTTCATTGGGTGACCCTCTATCAGATATCTTCAAGCCATGTTGATTGGTAAAAAAACATGGCCGCCAGAGGGCGCGGCTATTTTGCCTATACGGCTATAGTGAAAACTTAAAAAAATTCTCCGACGAAAGTATCCAGCCGATTTTCAAATAATTTTGTAGAAATGTTCCTTGTGTGACCCTTAATAAATTTCCTTCAAGAAATGTTGATTGGTTGAAAAACATGGCCGCTAGGGGGCGGGGCTATTTTGCCTTATATAGCTAAAGTGAACACTTAAATAATCTTCTCAGAAAGTGTTCAGCCGATTTTCAAATAATTTTGGAGAGATGTTCCTTGGCTGACCCTCTATCAGATTCCTTCAAGCCATGTTGATTGGTAAAAAAAAACATGGCAGCAAGAGGGCGGGGCTATTTTGCCTTATACGGCTATAGTGAAAACTTAAAAAATCATCTTCTCCGAAAGTGTCTGGCTGATATTCAAATAATTTTGTAGAAATGTTCCTAAGGTGACCCTTTATTAGATTCCTTCAAGAGATGTTGATTGGTTGAAAAACATGGCCGCTAGGGGGCGGGGCTATTTTGCCTTATATAGCTATAGTGAACACTTAAAAAATCTTCTTCTCCGAAAGTGTCTGGCTGATATTCAAATAATTTTGTAGAAATGTTCCTAGGCTGACCATCTATCAGATTCCTTCAAGCCATGTTTACTGTTTGAAAAATATGGCTACCAGGGGGTGGGGCTATTTTGCCTCCGAAAGTGTCGGGCCAATTTTCAAATAATTTTGAAGAAACATTCCTTGGGTGACACTCTTCACGATTCCTTTAAGCCAAGGTGGTTGGTAAAAAACATGGCCACCAGGGGGCAGGGCTGTTTGTAGATTTGATTCTTGCCTTATGGCCCAGGAGCGATACTGGCCCTCTTGGGCCTCTTGTTTTTTTTGTACAGCCCTACAAACTATGTTAATAAAGGGAAATATTGTTCAAAGTCCAGAGGTCACATCTTCACTTTGAGCAAGTTGTAACTTTGTCAGAATGTTGGAATATGGATCATATCAGGTAAACAAATATAGATCACTAGGCCAAATGAAGGAAAAATCTTGTTAACACTGTGGAGGTTGCATTCAGAATAATTGTCTTGATGTGTTTGCATTGCAGTACATTGTATAAATCAGGTGAACGAAATAGGGCCATCATGGCTCTCTTCTTTTTGTAATTTGGGGATATTACTAATACCTATGGGATTTAGAATATGATGGCCGTCTTCTTTTGGTAATTTGGGAATATGACCAAATGCCTATGTTATTTCTAATTTTTGCACATATTTTTGGCAAAATTGGGATCTTTTTCATAAATAATATGCTTCTATGGTACCTGAATATTTAACCTGGATTGTAGACGCTTGCATGTAAGGGAAATAACAGTTTCTTTATATATTCTTCTTTGTTTTGTTTGTTTTATTTCTTTTAAAATAAATTTAAATATTCTTCTTTGTTTTGTTTATTTTATTTCTTTTAAAATAAATTTAAATATTCTTCTTTGTTTTGTTTGTTTTACTTCTTTTAAAATAAATTTAACTTCTGATTTGGAATCATATTTGGAAAACATATTTTTTGCCATTGCTGGCTATAAAAATGACAAAAAAAAAACAAGCTTTGAGAAAAATGAAATTTAATGTATTAAAGTATTTTGATTGGTTGAAAAAGATAGATTGAAATTGTCAGCCTTGAAAAAAATAAATATAAGATAGTACTTATAAATCTATTAGTCCTCAACCAGGTACTCAGATGGAGGAAGGTGAGGCTATATGATTGGACCTCTGTCCAACCTTGCCTGTGCATTATCTCCTATACTGTTTCACTTGTGTTTTATATCAAATTTGATATCACGTGTTGCATCTAGTGTTTGATTATTTTTCCTCCAGAATTTCAATTGACATCAGCCATACTGACAGAGAGTTTTTAGCTGGAGAAACATGTGATGATGAACCTGATTGTGAACCAAGTTTAATAATGGAAACTGTTCTGTAAGTATTTTCTTATTTTCTCTTAGAGTATAGTACGTGTTTCTTCATTTGAACTATTTTGACAAGATGAAACACTTGGATGTTAGTTAATTGTTGTATTTTGTTTTGTCTTTCATATACTGCAGCTCGGCCAATATTCTTTCCGACGTTTGACAAAAGTCATTGTGACCTGTGTCATCCACCAATGGGCTGTTTAACAGTCTATGTGGAAAAGCAGCCAGTTGTTTGGAAAGTATGTTGTGTGGTGTACTGGTGTGGGAAGACCAGGAAACGCATGAGTAGGTGAACTGGTCGCCGTGATATTACTGAAAAGGATTATTTAAAGGATCTGCTGTTTATTTTAAACGGGTAAGTTTTTGTTGGTTAAAATGAAATGAAAGAATATGATAGTCAAAAATTAAATTGGATAAGGACACTTATTGCCAGTTCATTGTAGAAAACAGTTCACAATATTTTTATTTTACACAAATCTACACCTATTTTCTAAGCAGAGAATGCTTATAAGGTGAGAATCATGGTATTTCTAACAAGCTCTTTTTATGTACCATTAGATTATCTGTTTAAATACCTTGATTACCTTGTTGAACCTTCACATCTACTCAGGTATTGTGACTGATCTGTGGCCAGCATGACTGTGTTGATTTTTAGCTCTACTGGCCAAAGGCCAGAAGGGCTTATGTCGTGGCGATTCGTCCGTGCGTGCGTCTGTCCGTGCGTCCGTCTGTATGTCTGTCTGTCTGTCTGTCTGTCTGTCTCTCTGACTGTCTGTCTGTCCGTCTGTCTGTCTGTCCGTCAACATTTTGGTTAAAGTTTCAGGTTGAGGCAAAATCTCAGCACTGGAAAGGGTTACAAACTTGAAACATTTCCTGAAGGTAACCAGTAACAAGTTATATTGCTTTCTATAGTTACTTTGACCTTGACCTTGGTTTGTCGATTTTCAAGGTCAAATTGCCGACAATCCGGCCTTACCGTCTTCAGCGGTTTCTTGTTCCATTAGCTTCCAAAGTAAATCTGATTCAGGGGTGTCGTCTGCATATCTAAATTATGTTACTAGCAATTTGATACTGCAAATAATCATTGTGGGAAAAGATCTGCAGAAGTCGACTTAGGAGCATGTGACATTTTCATTTTTGATGTTGTTTAAGGGGGGGGGGGGGGGGGGGGTTGATGTTGTTTGTTGTTGTTGTTGTTTTTTAAGGGGGAGGGCGGGTTTGTTTGGGCTTTTTAATGATATGGGGAATTAATTGTTTCATCATTGTGTGTTTATTTATGATAGCTATTAAGATGGCCTCATTGTAAAATAGACAATGGCTAAAGGAACAACCATCTATAAATAAAGTATTATTATTATATTATTATTATCATTATTAAATTAATTAAAGTGTCTTAGGTGATGGCTTGAATTTGTTGATTGACAAGCAATACAACAGGAAATCGTTAATTCTCTAACTTTTTGTATTACGTTTTTAAAGGTTAACTCAAAAATGCTGTCTTCAGAGCGTTTACAAGATTTTCCTTCAGTTCAGCATAGTGACCTAGTAAAAACGTTTATTTTCAAGCATGGATATTTACAACGTTTGACTAGTAAACACTGTATCACCGTTAGTTTAGCATCGATTGTGAAGCTCTTCCAAATTATGTTTAACCATTGTCGACTTCCAGGTCTTATTTCGAGATACATAACCAAAACACACACCATATATGTTGGAATATCTCAAACGAATCCGAGATACATAACCAAAAAACGCACCATATATGTGAGAATATCTCAAACGATTCCGAGATACATTATCAAAACACGCACCATATATGTGGGAATATCTCAAACGATTTTGAGATATATGACTTAAAACGCAGCATATATTTGGGAATATCTCAAACGATTCCGAGATACATAACCAAAACACGCACCATATATGTGGTAATATCTCACACGATTCTGAGATATTAACAAATATTCGCAATAAGTCTGTTTTTTCTTGTATTGTTTTAAATATACAAACCGTTTTTCGAGATACATAAACAATAATGATGTTCGCACCTGGGCGCTCAATAGTAGGGATTATCATTACATGTACGTCTGACTCGCTGGTGTCAGGATACATGGAACTGGTAACTTTCTCAAATACACACACCGTGTGTAGGTATACCCCAAAGTCTTCTTGGATATATAACCAATTCACGCATAGAGTGTGTAGGAATATTCTAAAAGTAGTCATAGATACATAACAAATTCACACATCAAGTGTGTTGAAATTTCCCAAAGAATTCTGAGATACATAATTAATACACGCATCGAGTGTTAAGGAATCTATCCAAGAACCACGAGGAATATAATCAATACACGAACTGATTGTGTTGTATAATCCCAAAGGATACATACTCAATACACGCACCGAGTGTGTTGGAATATCTCATTATATTCAAAGATACATTTCCAATAAATGTACCGAGTGTGTTGGAATATCACAAAGTATCATGATATATATATCCAATACACGTATCGAGTGCGTTTGAATATTTCAAGTATTCGGAGATATGTATCTCAAAATACTCCGATATACATAATCATAACACGCACAGAGTGTGTTGGAATATCTCAAAGAATTTCGAGATACATAACCAATACGCCCGCCGAGTGTCTTGAAATATCCCAAAGTATTCCGAGATATGACTTATACGCGATTTGATTGTGTTGTATTAACCTAAAGTATTCCGATATACATAATCAATACTAGAACCGAGTTAGTTGGAAGTATTACGAGATAAATAACAAATTACACGCACCGGGTGTGTTGAATATTCCAAAGTATTCCGGGATACATAACCAATATAATCGGCGCACCGAGTGTGTTAAATATCTCAAAGTATTCCGAGATATATGAACAATACACGAACAGGTTATGACGTATTATCATTAAGTATTCCGAGATATATAATTAATACACGCACCGAGTGTGTGGGAATATCCCAAAATATTCCGAGATACATGATCAATATACGCACCACTGAGTGTGTTGAAATATTTCAAAGTATTCAGAGATAAATAACCAATACATGCACCGAATGTGTCAGAATATCCCATACATATTCCGAGATACATAACCAATACACGCACCGAGTGTGTTTTAATATTCCAAAGTATTCCGTGATAAATAATCAATGCTGGCATCGAGTGTGTAGGAATATCCTAAAGCATTCCGACATAAATGTGTGTTTTTATTTTCACATTATTCTTTAGATCAATGATCAAATATTGTTTGAATATTCTAAGGTATTCTGAGATACTTAACCAATACATGTACTGAGTAGATTTGAATATTCTAACGGATTTCAAGATATATAACCGATATACACACCGTGTGTGTAGAAATATCCCAATGTTTCCCAGAGACATAACCAATACAGTCATCGAAAATGTTGGAATATTCCAAAGTGATCCGAGATGCATAACCAATATATGCAAAAGGTGAGTAGGAACATACCAAAGTATTCTGGGATACATCACCAATAAGCTCATAGAGTGTGTTGGAATAGTATATGGTTCACACCGCTTCCATCCGGATTTCAAAACAATGACCCTTTGATCACAAGCCCTTCATTGGCAGCCAAAAACCCGTTTATATTTTATGATGAAAATCAGTCGTTTTGAAATAGTCTAACAATCGATAGCATCTAGAAAATATGATATGTTTAAAAAAGTTGTCTGCTGTTTTTCCCGCCGGTTGTCGTCTGTATTAGGTAGACGATTAAATGTTAAATCTGAAAACAGATACAGTTGTGTGCATTAGTTAACTGTAGCAGATCAGATTACATGGCCTTGACGTTCCACAAATGCAAAAAAACATCCATTCATGTGCTCAGTATAACCAAAGGACCAAAACCGCCCAATATTTATTGAAAGAAAAGAGCCCTCTCATGAAAAAGGTACAAGTTGAATTTTGTGAACTGTCTAATCCAAGATCTACACAAATACTACTTACAAAAGCTTGTCACAAGATCTGTCAAATTAAATATACTCGGATAAGAAACTACTGCATAGGCTGGTCTTAGCCTAAACTTTTCTGAAATGCCAAATTTTACTTTTTTCCATGGCCGGGCACACTAAATGTGTTTTGTCAATACCCGATTTCAATGCGACAGACTGGTGTTTGTCTACAATAATGACTGACTCATATTAGTCTGCAGTATTTACTGATTTGTGTGCGTCTGTGGTATTCATTGACTGATGCTTGCCTACAGTGTTCACTGCCTGGTGTCTGTCTTCTTATTCACTGGATGGTACATGTATTTGTCTGCATTATTCACTGACTGATGTGTGTCTGCAATATTTAATGACTTATTTTTATCTGAGGTATTCACTGACTGGTGTCTGTCTTCTTATACTCTGGATGGTACATGTATGTGTCTGCATTATGCACTGAATGGTGCCTGTCTTCTTCTTCAATGGTTGGTACATGTATTTGTCTACATTATTCACTGACTGGTGTCTGTCTTCTTCTTCACTGATTGGTACATGTATTTGTCTGCATTATTCACTGACTGATGTGTGTCTGCAATATTTAATGACTTATGTTTGTCTGAGGTATTCACTGACTGCTGTCTAACTAAATATGCACTGGCTGGTAAATGTCTTTTTAATGCATTATTCACTTACTGATGTATGTCTACAGTACTCACAGACTAGTGTTTGTCTGCAGTTTTCGTTGACTGGTATTTATCTGTGTAATTTACCGACTGGTTTTGTCTGCAGTATTCACTGACTTACATTTATCTGCAGTACTCACTGACTTGAATTTGTCTGCAGATTTCGTTGACTTGTATTTGTCTGTGTAATTAACCGACTGATATTGTCTTAAACTGACTGGTCTTTATCTGCGATATTCATAGACTATAGTTTGTCTGCAGTATTCACATACTAGTGTTTCGTCTGCAGTATTTACAGACTGATGTATGTCTGCAGTATTCACTGACTGGTATTTGTATGCAGTATTCACAGACAAGAGTTTGTCAGCAGTATTCACAGACTGATGTTTGTCTGCAGTATTCACTGACTGGTATGTGTCTGAAGTATTCAAAGACAAGTGTTTGTCTGCAGTCTTCACATACTAGCGTTTTGTCTGCAGTATTCAGAGACTGATGTGTATCTGCAATTGTTCGTGACTATTGTTCATCTGTAGTATTTATTGACTGGTATTTGTCTGCAGTAATGCCTGACTGGTGTTTTGTCTGCAGTATTCACTGACCGTTTTTTGTCAGCAATATTCTCTGACTGGTATTTCAATTTTGCTTGTGTATAGTATTCACTTATTGGTGTTTGTCTACAATATTCACTGAACATTGCTTGTCGAAAGTATTCACTGATGAGTGCTTGTTTACAGTATTCACTTACTGGTATTTGTCAGCAATTTTCACTGACTTGTATTTGTCTGCAGTATTTACTGACTGGTGCTTGTCTACAGTATTCACTGACTGGTGTTTGTAGGCATTATCCACTTACTGGTGCTTGTCTACAATATTCACTGACTTGGACTTGTCTACAATATTCACTGACAGTTATTTGTCTGCAATATTATAATTCACTGACTGTTGCTTGTATACAGTATTCACCGACCAGTGTTTGTCTGCAGTATTTTCTGACTGGCATAGTTTTGCAGTATTCACTGACTTATGTTTGTCTGCAGTACTCACAAACTGTTGCTTGTCTGCACTATTATCTGATTGGTATTTGTTAACAGTATGCATTAACTAGTGTTTACCTGCAGTATATACCGACTGGTGTTTTGTCTTAAGTATGTATCTGTAGTATCTACTGAATTATATATCTTCAGTGATCACTGATTTATGTTTCTATTGCAGTTTTCACTGTTTATCATTTGTATGCAGTATTCACTGACTAGTGTTTATTTGCAGTATTAACTGATTGGTATTGTCTGCAGTTTTCACTGACTGATACTCTACTGCAGTTTTCACTGACTGGTGTTTGTCTGCAGTATTTACTGGTGGATGTTTGTATGCGGTATTCATAACCTTGTGTTTGCCTGCAGTATTAACACAACATGTACTGTATTATGATATATGCATCGCTCTCACGGTTTAAAATATACACTTTCGTTAAAACAGACAATTTTTCGTACGTATTAGAGAAAATAGAATTGCTCAAAGCAAGGTTTTGTCTCAACAATTTGTTAAACTAAGCCAGAATACAGTGTATATCAGTCTTGTTTTCCATGTAAACCAATATTCTTAGATACTTTTCAAAGCAGACGACTTTAACCCTTTCCAACATTTAATGATTTTACAGCAGACGACCATGTAAACTTCTTTGCAAAATTATTGAAAATCTTTTAAAAGTAATTATTAGTATTAAATAGAGTTAAAAATGTTGTGGCACTAGGGGAAAATCCTCATTATGAGCAATTGCTTCTTTCAGCTCAATGTATTCAAATACGTCTGCTAAAGAGGCATCATAAAGCGTCTGTAATTGGGAAAGGGTTAACAACTTTACACCTGGATAAGAACTACGGACAATAACTGTCTTTACCAACTCAAGATGCTCCAAAAATTATTATGTTGAGGGTGTTGGAAGATAGTTAAAGTTGAACTGAAATTAAGACATTTGGATCACTAATGTTGGGGTACTATTTACGCACTTCTGTTCTCTGGTGCGGTAACATTACAATTCAGCCGGAACAGAACTTTTACATTCCTACAGTAGATCACCAGCGAATGATATTGAGCAACGTCAGATGGGATGTGCTTGAAGTAAGCTGGAGTAGCCGGAACAGCCGGAACTCCGGCTACTCCAACTTCATTAACCAGCCGGAACAGGCTGAACTCCGGCTACTCCGGCTGTATGAACCAGCCGGAATAGGTGGAACTCCAGCTACGTCGGCTGTATTAACCAGCCGGAACTGCAGGAATTCTGGATACACCGACTGTATGAAGCAGCCGGAACTCCAGCTACATCGGCTGTATTAACCATCCGGGACTGCTGGAACTCAGTCTACACGGACTGTATTAACCAACCGGAATAGCCAGAACTCAAGCTACGTCGGCTGTATTAACCAGCCGGAACAGTCAGAACTCCAACTACGTCGGCTGTATTAACCAGCCGGAACGGCGGGAATTCCGGTTACACCGGCTATATTAAGCAACCGAAACAAGCGGAACTCCGGCTACTCCGGCTGGGTATGGCAACTGGCTGACGCAACTTGGCGAAACAGGACATCATACAACACGAAGTCAGTTTGAGGCGCTTTTACATGGCATGCATCAATCAATCGTCCAATCCATCTCTCTCGAACAATAGGCACGCCAAAACTAAGGTGGTAGCCACTATGTCGGCCCACTTACGACTGGGTTTTGCAGCCGGCTGTCATAAATCCGGATGGAATCCGGCTAGCGTGTCTGGGAGCCAGAGAGTGTCACTTTCACTTGGCGTATGTCAGGATGCTTGTTAAACTCTCTAAATCGAGCAATATACAGCCGGAGCTGGGCTGTACACTTGGTCAAAATGCAAACTTCATCGGAACAATGCAGCTAGCTGCCATATCTCCGGGTGGATTCCGGCTAGTGCGACTTGGAGCAAGAGTGTGGCACTTTCACCTGACACATGTCAGGATGCCAGTTATACTCTCTAATTACACGAAGTCAGTTTGAGGCGCTTTCACCTGGCATGCATCAATCAACCGTCCAATCCATCTATTTCGAACCATAGGCACGTCAAAACGAGGCTGGGAGCCACTCTGTCGGCCCAACTCCAGCTGGGGTTTTCAGCCGGCTGCCATTTTTACCTGACATATGTCAGGATGTCAGTTAAACTCTCTAATTCGAACACTATACAGCCGGAGTTTGGCTGAAGACTTAGCCAGAATGCCAGCCTCCATAATCAGGGTGGAATCCGGCTAGTGGGACTTGGATCCAGAGTGTGGCACTTTAACTGAAACATGTCAGGATGCCAGTTAAACTATCTTATTCGAACAGGACGGGTGCAAAGTCAGAAATGTGTCTAGAAATACAAACTCCTGCTGGTCATGGCATCCGGCTGACGCGACTGAGGTGCTTTCACCTGGCATGCATCAATCAACCGTCCAATCCATTTATCTCGAACAATAGGCACGCCAAAACGAGGGTAAGAGTCACTCAGTCGGCGCAACTCCGGCTGGGTTTTCCAGCCGGCTGCCATAATTCTGGGTGGATTCCGGCTAGCGTGAATGGGAGCCAGAGTGTTTGATTTTCACCTGACATATGTCACGATGCCAGTTAAACTCTCCAATTCGAGCAATATACAGTCGGAGTTGGGTTGTAGACTTGGCCAAAATGCCAACTTCATCTGATCATTGCAGCCAGCTGCCATGCATCCGGAAGGAATCCGGCTAGATCGACTCGGAGCCAGAGTGTGGCACTTTTACATGACACATGTCATGATGCCAGTTAAACTCTTTAATTCGAACAGTACGGGTGCAAACTCGGGACTTTGTCGGGAAATCCCAACTCCGGCTAGGCATGGCAGCCGGCTGACGCAACTTGGCAAAACAGGACCTCTTGTAACACGACATCAGTCTGAGGCGGGTTCACCTGACATGCATCAATCAACCGTCCAATCCATCTATCTCTAACAATAGGCATGCCAAAACGGGGCTGGGAATACTATGCAAGACTTCAAAGACCATTTGCGAACAGTTCCCCCAAAATCACTTGCAGGAATTCAGCTATGTACATGTTTACTCTCTATATTACCGCAATTCGTTACCTTTTGCTACTTCAAAAATGAGCTTATCCAAAGGGTCTAAGTCCACTTTTGAGCCTCCAATCTGTATGTCCAAAACTGGGTTGCCATCTTAAGTTAACAAGTAAAAACAAACATAAACAATAAATTAACTATTTCCCACTGGTAGACGCATGTTAACGCATCGGCAGCAAAAACATTTTGCAAACATTGTGACCAATTGAGAAATCATAATACTGGAATATTTTCAACTCGATTAACTAATCATATTTTCATTTAAAGATATTCTCGCTGTTTTGGCTGCCTGCCAATTGCTGTTAACAAGCAATGCATTTTAGGGTGAGACTGCACGGGGAAAATAGGTCATCGTGGATTCAACAAAACTGCATTTAAAAGGTTAAGATTACTAAAAAAATATCATTATAATGTTGTTGGAACATCAGTAAAAAACTTAAGGCGTGGGTACTCCAATATAAGTTTAACAAATGCTTAGAAATTAATCGAATTGAAAAGGAAAAGTAGTACGACTATGTTCGAGTATTTACGGAGATTGTCCAATTCAGTTTAAATGGAGTCATGTTAATATTAACAATATAATATTGAGAGTATCTTAAATGGTATGATCTGAGGAAAAACGAAACATCTATCAAAATGAAAGAGTTATTGAAATCATGTAGAAAACATTGTGGGAAAAGGGAGAACTGATATTATTTAAGCACTTTCTCCTTTTCTCTTGATTATTTTAAAAAGTCATCTGCTGCAAATGCATTTAAAGTCATTTGCATTAGAGAAAGGGTTAATGCTTCAAAGAGACAAAAACATCAATTTTAAACTGTAACATAAAGGACTATTTTAGAGTCATAATCTTCAAAAACATCTTTAGAAACAAATGTGTAATATCTTAAGTAGGAGTTTTCATCCAAGGTTGTAAAACATAACAATAGGAGAAAATACCTTAATGTATGACTCTTTACTGCACAATACTACAATCTAAATATCTACATTATATTCTGACAAAGATATTTGAAATATGAATAACTTTGTCATATCATGTGGCTTAATCCTTTCCAACATATGTACGCTTCCTCTGCAACATTTTGGTAAAACGATGTTATCATTCATCAATACAGATGTCCGTTCTGAAATCATTTGAATGTTGTTTAGTAGGCTGATTGTGATATTTTCCGGAAAAAGATAATTTTGCTTAAATCTAACAATTTCTCCTTTTCAGATAGTGTATTTGCTCTTGACTCGATATATCCTTGACATTTCAAAAGTCACATGTCTCTCTTTATTCTGTGTTTAAATTTGTAAACATTATTGTCTCATTTAAGTTTGTCGAAATTCTAAACATCTTGACAAAAATGTAGCCGATGACTTTAAGATATGATTTCAAAAGCAGTGGCTCCTTAAGATATGTTGATACAGACGATAGCCGATTGTTTCTGTGTAAGATCTCTATCTTACAAACAATCGTTCTGTTTTGCCATGTTTTACCCCTTTTCCATATACAACATTTCTGAAGCAGACGACTTTAAAACCATCCATCTATGTAAAACTATGAGAAATCATTCTAAAAGAATGTGCATTTTCTTCATTTCCCAGATGTTTTCTTAAGTTGTCTTCTGCAGATACGTTTATACTTGGAAATGCGTAAACCATTTACCACCTGTTGGTACATTTTGACACATCTGCAGCAGATGACCTTTTAAATCATTGCCACAATGAATTATCTATCTAATAATTATACTGTCATTTATGGAGATATTTCACATTTTGTCCAAGATATTTTCAAGCTCTCTATATAGAGTCAAATACAAACAGTGAAATGGATCGCTAGATAATTTCATTGTTTGAAACATTGAGTTGCTCAATAGTCCTATGAAAAATATGTAATAAACACATCGCTTTACCCTTTCCCACAAACAGGGGCTTATGGACGCCTCTGAAAATGAGGAATGTCGTAAATATTTCTCCATTTACCGCAATGATTTCAACTGTATTTGACAATTACACTTATATTAACAGACCGTTTGCCTAGATATTTTCCAAGTCTTCTGCTACATATTTGTTGTATGTGGGAAAGGGTAAATGCTTTATGATTAAGGTTTCTGTCTTATTCAAATTTTAATTTGGAAGAGATGTCAATTATTCTGATATTTCTATTATTTTGAAATTTTACTTTCTTGTTAAACAAACTTGGTAAATTCTGTTGCAAAATGCAGGATGTTTAAAACTCCATCAACACTGATCTGAAATTATTTTTAAATGGTTATTGCAAATTACAAAATGTTATAGTCATTGATAAACACAAAAGAGTCATTTTTCCTACTATTATCAATTATCATTTAATGGACTACTATGATTCATTCTTAACAGCATTTAGTGGATACTTGTTTTAGGAGTTTGAGGGTTCGATCAGACTTTATTAATGGAAGTAATGAATTTCCCTCTTTGGTGCTCACTGTTGTGGCGTTAGCATAAACGCTGACTCTCTGGTGTCAATATAAATGGATCAGAAATACTGTTATCTTACAAAGGCAATGCTGTGATAGCTAAAACATTGAAAACATGGTAAAACACCATGCAAAAAAATAGACATATAATGGATACAATATGCATGAGTATGATAGTGAAAGTTGACATTGTCTTCTTGTAATATTTACCTGCAGTGTACCTGGTTGATATAAACTATATTGTGATAATTATGGGGATTATTTATTCTGCTTTCAAACAAATAAAGAAATAATAACATTAAGTGTCAATGAAGTCTTCTATGAAGTCATAATTTTTGCTGGTCTGACGTCAGTGTTCAAAATGAGCAATTGCTGTTGCCTGTGCTCGTGGTCAAATGTGTTAAACAATCTATGTAATTATTGATATAAAAGATAAATTATGTTATCATGTCTTCGGAATATGTTTTAATATGCCCTACCCAATGAAAAACGCACAGTTTGATTATCAGAACACTTAGATCTTGCTGTTTGCTTGTGTTTTTGCCTGGTGTTTAATATTGCTTTCAACAATTTTTCAGTTATATATCACATCTTTTCCTGGGTAAGTTACCAGTAGTACTGGTCCATTTTTCCTAAAACCATTCAGTCAGTCGTAAGGCTATCCTCACAACCCTGAACGCCTAAGAGAGAAACCATTACTACCTTTAGTATGACTCCGCTGGGAGCGAACCCGTGACCTCCGGCAACCGAGGCGGACTATTTACCAGGTACTACACCGCGGAGGCTGTATTTGATATTGTTGTGCACTGTTTGCCAAACAGTGGTAGAATTTTTCAAGAAATTTATGACAAAACTACACATTGAATCAGATTGCAATCATGCAATATATTGATTTTAACCTAAGTACGCTTAAGTTGATTTTCCTGTATGGCAATAACCCTCTTATCAAAATTGCTCAAACGTGGTATGACCTGTATTCGAAGGCACAGAAAATGTGGAATAGATTTTATCGTTACTTTGTCATTTTCTACAATGTTTTCCTAACATGACGAATGCAAAGACATGACAATACAAGACGAATTTTAATGCAATTCATGTGAGGGTGCCACACTCTGGCTCCATATCGCACTAGCCGGATTCCACCCGGATTTTGGCAGCTGTCTGCAATGATCAGATGAATTTGCATTTTGGCCAAGTCTACAGCCCAACTCCGGCTGTATATTGCTCGAATTAGAGAGTTAAACTGGCATCGTGATATATGTCAGGTGAAAGTGACACACTCTGGCTCCAAGTCGCGCTAGCCGTATTCCACCCGGATTTATGTCAGCCGGCTGCAAAACCCAGCCGGAGTTGGGCCTTCAGAGTGGCTTCAATCCTCGTTTTGGCGTGCCTTTTGTTCGAGATGGATGGATTGGACGATTGATTGGTGCATGCCAGGTTAAAGCACCTCAAACTGACCTCATGTTGCGCGAGGTCCTGTTTCGCCAAGTTGCGTCAGCTGGCTGCAACGTCCAGCCGGAGTTGGAATTCCCGATTTTGCACCCGTCCTGTTCGAATTAGAGAGTTTAACGGGCATCGTGACATGTGTCAGGTGAGGGTGCCACACTCTGGCTCCAAGTCGCACTAGCCGGATTCCTCCCGGAGTTATGGCAGCTTGCTGAAATGTTCAAATGAAGTTGGCATTTTGGCCAAGTCTACAGCCAAACTCCTGCTGTATATTGCTCGAATTAGAGAGTTTAACTGGCATCGTGACATGTCAGGTGAAAGTGACACACTCTGGCTCCAAGTCGTGCTAGCCGGATTCCACCCGGATTTATGGCAGCCGGCTGCAAAACCCAGCCGGAGTTGGGCCTTCAGAGTGGCTTCAACCCCCTCGTTTTGGCGTGCCTATTGTTCGAGATGGGTTAACTGGACGATTGATTGATGCATGCCAGGTGAAAGCGCATCAAACTGACCTCGTATTGCACGGGGTCCTGTTTCGCCAAGTTGCGTCAGCCGGCTGCCACGCCCAGTCGTAGTTGGGATTTCCCGACAAAGTCCCGATTTTGCACCCGTCCTGTTCGAATTAGAGAGTGAAATGTGTCAGGTGAGGGTGCCACAGTCTGGCTCCAAGTCGCACTAGCCTGATTTCACCCGGATATATGGCAGCTGGCTGTAATGTTCAGATGAAGTTGGCATTTTGGCCAAGTTTACAGCCCAAATCCGGTTGTATATTGCTCGAATTAAAGAGTTTAACTGGCATCGTGACATATGCCAGGTGAAAGTGACACACTCTGGCTACAATTTGCGCTAGCCGGAATACACCCGGATTTATGGCAGCCGGCTACAAAACCCAGCCAGAGTTGTGCCTTCAGAGTGGCTCCCGCCTTTGTTGTGGCGTGCCTATTGTTCGAGACAAACAAATTGAGATAGATGGATTGGACGGTTGATTGATGCATGCCAGGTGAAAGCGCCTCAAACTGACTTCGTGTTGCATGAGGTTATATTTCGCCAAGTTACGTCAGCCGGCTGCCATGCTCAAACGGAGTAGTTCGAGTTCCGCCTGTTCCGGTTGGTTAATACAGTCGAAGTAGACGGAGTTCCGCTTGTTTCGGCTAATAAATACTGCCTTTTTAACCGGGATTCTCGCTGTTCTGGCTGGTTAATTCAGCCGACGTAGCTGGAGTTTCGGCTGTACTGACTGATTAATACAGTCGATGTAGACGGAGTTCCAGCTGTTCCGGCTGGTTAATACAGTCGGTGTAGACGGAGCTCCAGCTTTTCCGGCTGGTTGGTACAGCCGGAGTAGCCGGAGTTCCGCCTGTTCCGGCTGGTTAATACAGTCGGAGTAGCCGGAGTTACGGATGATTAATACAGCCGGAGTTCCGGCTGTTACGGCTGGTTGATACAGCCGGAGTAGCTGGATTTCCGGCTGTTCCGGTTACTTCGGCTAACTTCACACACATTCAGATGGGCTGCATATACGTACAGTTAATATTTTGGTGCAATATCGCGTTTACTACAAACAGGGACGTGTATATATTGGCCCTGCTACAAGTCACCCGGAACAGAACTTCCCCATTCTTAAAACTTACGTCGTCATCAGAGGATCAATTTGCGTCGCGCCTGAAGAGTTAGGGTCAATTTCATATGTGTGCAGAGAAAACCTAGTACACACGGGGTTGACATGTAAAATAAAATTTGAACGTTCAAGGAATTCAGAGGCAAACACTAATGGTTTGCATTCCAGTGGTCTTAATTTGTTTTGTAATTACTATATACTTATAACAACAGCTTTTTAAGTTATCACTTATCAAGGTATTAGCTATACATGTACCTTGTGCAGATTAGCTGTTTAATTATCCTGGCATGTCTTTTGAAAATCACAATAAATCTGAATGGGAAATCTAAACACAAACCAGGTCCAATCTCTATATCTGTACTGCGTGCCTTCAAGCTCAATCAAGTGTAATGCACACGAATAATAACGATAGCACGCCTTTTGTTGGAGTTGTTAGAAGATTGTAATCATTCCAATATTACTATTTTTAGAGTTATCTCTTTGTTTCATGTTTTCTTGTTCAGCAAATTTCTCGATTATTTACAAATGTATTAATTTCAAACTTAACGTGTTGATAGCCTGTATTCAGCAGATGCACAGGTGTAAAGTGCACACTGACTATAATTCTAGCATGCGTGTTCATCCCACTGTTTGTAACCTTTCCGACCATTTTAATACGCCCGTTGATATAGGGACCGCACTATGATACCAACTACGACTTTAAGTCCATTGGTGGATGACGCTTGTCACAGTGACTTTTGTCAAACGTCGGAAAGAATGTTGGCCGAGCTGGGGTTCGAACTCACAACTATTGTATTGAAGCCAGCATTGAAACCGACTGAGCTACCGGGGCTTGGCATATAAAGACAAGACCGCCCGGTCTCCTAGATATATCGAGTCGTCTTTGCGGCGTTATATCGGTTTGTTTGTGAAGTCTGTATTATAGTGTTTGATTTAATAAGGCAATCTGAAATGCGAGGCGTCTATGGCACATAGACAAATCGTATCTAAGGTATACTCTGGGATTGACTTTATGTATAACTTACCAATTTTAACAGCTTATTGAGAAGTGAATATATTGCCTTTCCCTTCTCAACAAAAATGCAAAGATAACTGCATGCGTTTGGTTAAAAGAAGAAGGCCGGTAAAGAAAGATAATGTAACATTGTGGATAATTTAGCTGAAATTCTTCAATTTCTCCTTTTCAGATAGTGTCTATCGCTCTTGACACATATTTATATCCTTGATATATAAAAAATGACCTTTACAATTCTTTCAGTAATACAAGGTAAATTCTTTACATCACGACAAAGTTGTAGCCGATGACTTAAAGATACGCTTTAAAAGGCCGAATTAGCTCTTATAGTTATCGAGGGCTTAGCGTGAAACAGTTGAAACTAAAATTGGTATTTTTTACCAAGGTTAATCACCTGGCCATAAAGTCTTTAAATGTGTAAAATCATTTTTCTTCTGAGCAACGGCACCTAAATTTGCATTGTTTACAAAGGGGTCCGAATTGCCCCTAAACAAGGGTTTTCAAAATAGATTTTTAGTTACAACCGTTTCACGCCAAGCCCTCGATGTTGATACGGAAGATAGCTGTTTGTTTCAGTTGTTCTGTTTTTGTCTTGTTTTAACCTGTTCCCATATACTCCTATTCTTTAACAGTGGAATTTGTAACCATCTATGCAAAAATATGAGAAATCGCTTTGAATGAAAGATATTTTTGTAATATAGTTGTAAACATTTTGGCAAAAGGAGAAATTGCTTATAATGAGCATTTTACTCTTTTACCACAATGTTTTCTTAAGTTGTCTTTTACAGTTGCATCCATCAATGGGATTGCGTTAACCCTTTTCCATCTGTAGGTACATATTGACACATCTGCAATAGATAACTATGCCATAATGCTTTTTTAATTAATAATCAAACTGTCATATATGGAGATATTTCACATTTTCAATGCAGTGTGGGAGACTATGTAAAGAAAAATATATATAGTGAAAAGTATCACTAGATAATTTCACAAACAGGGGCTTTCTGACAACTCGGCAGAAGATGAATTTTGAAAACATTATTTTAATTCATTCATCAAATCTTTTGTTTGTTGAAATTCTTGGTATCGTATCCCGTATCTTGCTCGCTTTTCCGAAATTGTCGTTTTGACCGACGTTTTCAGTGGTTTCAACGAGCGCCGTACTTCTCACACGATTGCTCTATCAAATACACTTGTTATTTACTCTTTTCTTCAAAATGAACATATATTGATGATAACAATTTATATACCTTATTTGTCTTTAATTGCCATATGAATTAATGTTTGATGTTAACAAATGACTTTGTAAATAAAATAGGCCCCCAAATCGATAGATATATTTCGTCAATAAAATATGGAAAGAAAATTGAAACCATTCAATGCGCCAATCACGATCCAATCAGAGTGTCACTTTCATGCTGGTCTTAACTGTATGTTACTGAACTATTGTTGAGAACATCAGTAAAATATAATGAAAAAGTTGGTAAAGGATGTATTCAAACTTGAACAGAGCAGACGATCCTTACATACCATATCGGGTTACTTCAAAGTATAGCACTGGATATGTGTACATTTTATCATTATCTTACAAGGTAATAACTTACCCTATAAGGTAATAACCACCTATCGATACTAAGTATTATACTGTTTCTAAGCGCAATATCACGTGATTGTTGTTTGTAAAGACTGCATGGTCGTTTGGGCCCGTCATTACGCTTTTGACATTAATAGAGTTCGGACGTATCTAACATATTATATTGGGGGGGAAGAGCGGTGCGCAAAAAGGATAGAAGATTGTATTTGTGAACTTTGAGAATTCGGTAAGTTAAATAACATTTTACTTTTAGTTTAAACATTATATTTTTTTTCCTCGTTTATCCAATGAGACCGAACCTAACATACTTGCTATAATTTCTGGGGAAAGCAGATTTGAAAACCGTGAAGTATAGAAATGTGATGTAACATTTGGAAGAATTATTTCACCGGCACTTGCTATCGGGGATAATTTACCATACAGAAATAAAGAGTTGTTGTAACTTTAACGATCTATAATACTTTTATTAATTAAGTTATCGCTTAGGTGCAAACAGCTCCACAAAATATAATTATCTATCTGTAATATGTATATTTTATTTATCGAGAAAAAGATAATTTAAATAGTCTTTTTCAGGTTGAATAAACGTTGCCAATATCATAAAGACAAAGAACAAAATAAAATTACCCCTTCACTTATAATCGATGTATATCAAATATTATTATAGATATTTCTTAGGAGCAAACGATCTCAGATTAGGCCCTTCTTCATCTAGAATGTAATTTTTATTTGTAACTTCATGGTTTTAAATGTATTCGTGGTAGTTCGGAAATGCTCCTGATTCGATCCGAAGTTTTATGACGCTCATAAAATAAATTTGTATCCCCAGGGGTCTTAATCCGAATTATCTTATACACAACTCTCAATGTTGAACAACTTAGTTAGATTTTGTATGAAGATTTGTAACTTTAAAAATAACGTTCAAAAGGTTTAGTGACAGAAAGTAATTTGGTGATTAAACATCCCTGATAAGATTCTTTCGAATAGTATATGTGATTGTTTTTTCTGTTTTCTTTTTTTTGCTGTTTCTGTCTTTGGTGTAGTTTTTTTTTTTTATCATATTTATCTTTTTATAAAACAAATAATAATAATAATACAGTAAATTTAGTCACATAAATCAATTTGGTACTTGACATCTATTAAACATTTCTGTAAAGCTTCTTCAGCATAATTATATTTGATATTTTTTCTTTTTCCTTTTGTTATATTTTTTTTCTGATCGGGTTTATTGTATTTTGTAACTTATGTACATTTGAAATGACGAGGAACATTAATCAATTTCAATTTAAATAATAAATTAATTGAAAATTTAATTCAATTTGAGTATCATGCAAAATATATGCACATATAATAACTCATGTATATTTGAAATGACGAGAAACATTAATTGAGCCGTCCCGCGAGAAAACCAACATTATGGCTGCGTAATTTATCGACCCATATCAGCCTTCGCAGTCCGCACAGACTGATTCGGGCCGACACATTCCGTCTCAGGGAGATAGAGGTATAGAGTAATGATTCATGAAACAGAAAATCAACAGAAAGCGAGAAGTGTCTGTCCGTGTTAAAATGCTTAGGCTGATCCGTGTCGATACTTTACACAGAGACCACAATGTTGGTTTTCTCGCGGGACGGCTCAATAGTTCAAGTTTCATTTAATTTGAGTATCATGCAAAGTATATGCACATATAATAAGACAACATATGATTAAGTTTATTGAATTTGGTCTATTTCATGTTGTCCTCGTGTAAAATCCTAGAAAAGAAAGGTAAACTTGAAATAGAAATGTTGCTTTTTGCACGGCTATCAGGGCAAAACAATGTTGCTTTGGATCCTAATTACCTTTTAATTGAGAACATGATATAATCATTTTGAAGGGTTTATTTTTACTCCACAGATAAACTAAGCAGGTATCCTACTATTTTAAGAATTACTTTGTCTCATTTCGTATTTGTCTTATTCATTAAATTTTAAAGTATCAATTTAGTCACGTGCAGAAAGGTTATAGTCAGGTCTGGTCTAACCTGTTCGCAACGGGAGACACTCAAAATCCCCATGCTCAAAATCGCTATGGTTCAAAATAGGCTTAGTACTCAAAATCCCAATGTCTAAATTGACAGGGTATTTAAAATCCCCACGGCCAAAATGATGGGATATTCAAAATCCCCATGGTGAATTTCTGTCATTATTTTGCTTGTCACAGCCAGTCACTTAAATCATCATACCCCTAAATTAGTTTAGTTAATTATTTTGATTGCATAATCGCTTAATATCTTGTATGATAATTACTTTTAATAATCATGTAGATTATTAGCTTGTTATTTTGATTGTTTAATTGCTTAAGATGTTTTACTTTAGATAAAAATAAGATTACTTAATTATTTTCATTGCATCATGGCTTAAGATCTTTTATGATAATTACTTTAAAAAATCATGAACTTCTTCATGAATTTCTGTCTGGCAGCGGACATGTGATTAGAATAAAATGAACTCGGTGTTTGAAGTGCAAAGTGATTCTGTGGACTTTTGTTAATGTGAAAAAGGGCTAAAGTAAAATAAAACAGTGTTTGCAGACCAGTTTATGATTTATTTGATATAACAGTTTTTAAACTTTTTCTATATTATCTATAATTTTGAGTTCTGCACAATTAAATTAAATAATGCATATTTATCAATTAAAAATATTAAAGTTGCTCATTGTTTCATTTGTCTTTTATTTCGCTTATAATAAGAATATTCCCTTTCCTACATACATGAAGTTCAGCAAACAACTAAGAAAACATCTTGGCACGTCCGGTTTTCTAATTCAACTAATTCCCCTACTCATCACCTTTAATAACCAGTCATTTTTGCCATGGAGATTTTGTCTACCCATCATAGGGATTTTGAATACCATGTCATTTTAGCCATGGGGAATTTGAGTACTATGCCAATTTTGAACCATGGGGATTTTGATATACACTCGTTCGCAACACGATCCAGCTCGCGCACAGCAGGTTAAGGGTTAACGTTTGAAGATTATGTAGTTATTTTGTTGTACAAAACTGATTAAAAGTGTAGTTTTCATATACTGATCTCATTTTAAGACAATGCTTCAAACTTAGAAATAAATCATTATGTGCATAGCCATTTTTGAATTCATTTCTATACATCAGTGTTCGTAAGATCGCCTTTTTTATAATGGATATGCATATAACTAGTTTATTTTCTTTCTTGAATATGAATATATATATAGTAATATTATATAATGTATTAGTTCAGATGATACATTTTCATCTACAAATGTTTGTATAATATATTTGTGTGTTTTATATGTGAAATTCAAGTTTATGTGGAGCGTGTGTCACTAAATTACGTCATGGTGGCGCTTATTACTGGTTTGTTTGCACAGGGATCGATCATGAATAAGTGAACTGTCGCCGTGATATAACTGAAATAATGTTGAAAGCGGCGTAAAACCACAATACAACAAACAAACAAAACACTAAATTACGAACTTCATTATTCTAACCAAATAAAGATTAAACCTAGTGTACTGGTTCGTTGTCCAAACACGACTATTGTTTTACGATTATCTTCACAGCGTGTGATCAATTATCGGTAAATCACTGAACCTTACGGAGATTAACGAATATATTGCTTCCGTGGGCAAATAGGATTATCGATATTTAATGATTTAACTGATTATCGAAATTCTTGGGTAGTCGAGAGTAATTGATAACAGGCGCCTCTAATTAATAACAATTTAGGATAAACTCAATTTAAACTGCTCCCGTTTTTGAAATATGAAATAAAAAGTTAATAGAACAGAAGCTAATTGAAAACTAAAAATTATATAAATTCGTCTGCAAACAGGGATTCAAAAATATTGTCCTTGAATGTTTGTGGTATTGTATCTACCTTAAGTGTCCCGACTTTTTGTTATATTTAGGTAAGTTTGATATAATTGGTTTACAAGAAACGGAAACCGATGAAACCGATGAGATATGTGTTCCAGGCTATATAGTACATTTATATAATAGAAAAATAGTCAAATAATATATCAGGCGGAATAGCCTTATTTGTTAGAGAAACTGTAGCATGTGATCACCAACACTGAATGTAATGTCATCAATTTGTTTTAACCTGTCTAAATTTGTGTGCGATAATAATAATAGTAACAAAAATGATAATTTAAAATGTAGAATTGTTTATGTTCTGCTAGTTAGTTTTAGATTTGCTCATGTCGATCCATATTTGAAATTCAAAATGAAATATTCAGATACTTTTCGAATAACACACACTATTACAGTCATGTTACGTCGTAACAATTACATGTCCCGTGGAACGGTAGAATAAAGGGAGATGTTTGTACCTCAATGATAAAATGTAAACATTGTAGCACGGCAGATTATTTTTTATCTTCTAGTTTTGTTTTTGAAAATGTTGTACATTTTAAAGTCGACGAATTATGTTACTTATATTCAGATGTTCACTCACAGTTATATATATATGCTATTCTAAAAAAATATCACGTGTCTGAAAATAAAAGCTAAAGTTAAAACAAAAACTTGAGGGAACGCAAAACAGCTGGCTTATGCATTGAACATATTGACATCATTAAAAAACTGAAACAAATCTTGACCATATAATATAATACAGTACAGGACATACACCAGACATTTCGATTTGATTTAGTAATTGATCTAAAACATCATTCTTCACCATGACTTGTGGTAAAGTAGTTACAAACTGCACGCTTGCTTATTTTGGTTTAATTGAACATGCCATAATATGAGAGATATATTGATTGATTGGGGTTTAACGTCGTTTTCAACTTTCAAAATTGTTCAGTCATATCACGGCGACTAGTTCACATACTCATGTGTTTCCTGGTTTTCTCCCACCAGTACTCCACACAACATTCCTCTTTCCAAGCAATTGGCTGCTTTTCCACATATACTGTTAGCCCATTAGTTGAAGACGAATAACGCTTGTCACAGTGACTTTTGTCAAACGTCGGAACAAATGTTGGCCGAGCTGGGGTTCTAACTCCCAACCCCTGGATTGACAGCTCTAGTCGCTACCGACTGAGCTAACGGGGCTCGACATGAGTGATCTATATCATAAAACAAAACCACATACCATGAAGAATATAACACGCCATGTTTTTACAAATACTGAAATAACTAAATACAAATACTAAATAAACTATTAAGAAAGCTGAAAACTGCTGATCAGAAACAATATTGGAATATCATAAATGGCAATTAAATGAAAATGTAAATAACGACGAACCTGCAAATAATAAAAATAAAGCAGCAGGATATAATGAAATAATAAATGAAATAATTAAACAATCTAAAATTTATATGATTAATATCTATACAGAACAAATTAAACAATCTAAAATTTATATGATTAATATCTATACAAAGTTATAGTTTATGTGTAATTGGCAGGCAGTTGCTTGTAAAATGTGTTGTACTATATAATCTTTATTTCTTCCAATATTGAAGATTACAAGAATACAATATAAATGAAATTCAAAAGAACAGAATGGAGATACAATTAAGACTGATAGAAAAATAAATAAATATATACATGCAGGTGTCACCACACCCAACCTGTTGTGAGGGAGGCTGCGTCACCGAGTAGCGGTGGTGAAATAAGCATACTTATCTCCCGACAGAACTCTTCATCAAAACGAACAAGGAAGAGTTCAAGAGAGACATTCCCCTTTGTGAGACCAATACTTCAATTATCTTACCTGTGAATGTGAATATGCACTCCACGCCTCAATAATGTGTACAAATTCACAGCCATGTACAAACATAGACACACAATATAATCATGAACATGAAAGTCAAACAAACATGAAAAACAATATATACATGAACATGGTAAACAAACAAACAAACATAGACAAACAATATATACATGAACATGAAGAACATACAAAACATGTAACCCTATCCCCAATGCAATGAAACTATTGCAGAACTCTTGAACTATTGGGGCAAGATTTTAAGCACTCATGATTTAGTACTTCTAGCGTTGATAAAATTAGAGATCATAAGGAAAATTACCCAACATAAGTAATCTCCAACGCTTAGACAATGCGTCCGAATGTCATCATAATAAGGAAATTCGTCTACATGGGGGCAAGGGTTAAATTTACACCAATCCACATACATAAATTACATTAATTGAGCCGAAGTTATCGTCGTCGCTAGCAAAAAGTGTGCAACAACTTGCGACACATTGGAAGCGCAGCAACGTTAAACACGAGGGGAACTGTCCCACTTACCGAACGTAAATGTAACAGCTCCAAACAGTGTGGAAGTACAAAATGAAAGTCCGATAGAATTTATGGTAGTCTGCACGAAGAACCTGCTCAAATAATCATTCACTCCAAATTGAGCGCTAGCTCTAATAAAGTCAGTCTTACTCAAGGATTTTAACCGATCAAAAACTTGGTTATTAAACTCATGACGTATTCTACGCTCAAATGCGGATCTACAAGATTGTAGACGATTACGGTGTAGTAAAATATGCTCAGTAACACTTAACTCTATATCGTGCCTATCTCAACGCGTATCAAAAGTAGACGAGTACGCAATTAACTGCGCCACAGAAAAACAAGCATACAGCATACCAGGATTATGTTTTGCAAAATACCATATAGGAGAACTGCTCCTGAATGTGTCTATATAGTACGAATTCGTGCGAAGAAGTTCTCTCGTTCCATGAATTAATACACTGATTGGTTAATGTGATGTTAACCATCCTTTACCACACATTTTTAATTGGAAACCCGCCAAATATCGAAAAGTCTTGCACGACATGCACAAATCATGTTTACGCTAATTAGATACAATATCAGAGATATAACCAGTACTACTAAGACCATCATTGCATGAACCTAAATTCAGAAGAAAAATACTTTTTTGTTGACAGTCCCTCTCTAATTGACACAATTGACCAAGGAAGGTCAATTTCCTCTTATCAATTTCAGCCTGCAGTGGAAGAAGGCCTAATAGGCCGAGGACAATATCTGTCCTCGATCTACTTTAGAATCCCTGAATCTGTTTTAAGCATAATCCGCGTGACGTGTCCGCATTCAAGTTGTCTCGGTCAGAGAGCGACTGTAACATTTCACAGCTAAAGAGAGTAATTGGACTAAGATCATTTCTGTGCAAACCTTCCTTAATTAACCCATAGAAAGTCCCCCTTAAGTTCCTAACTACATTTTAAACAATTGCAGATGATGAGGAATACTTATTACATAAAATGCCTTAATGAATAACATCCTCTGTTTCTTGTATGAGGCTATTACTCACACACGAAGTGCATTTATTTGGATTGTATTGAAATCTCCATAAACAAGAATATTTATTACAAATCAATATCATTTCTGGTAAGGCTTTGCTCGATAGAGCAAGAAGGGTCAAGTCGTCTGCAAAGGACGGGGCGCATACACTAGAGCCTAGCACTTTAAATTCTAAATTACTGATTTCTAACTGCTCTATCAACGAGTTAATATTTAAGAGACATAATAAAAGGGACCATACCCCACCCTGTCTGGTATCTTGTAACACTGGAAACCAGTCAGAATAAATACCATTATACATGACATAACTGTACATATCATTGCGCATAGAAATAACAGATTTTAACAGCTTTGGATGACTTGTAACTCACGTAATGTATAGAATAGACAATCATGCCAACCTCTATAAAATGTTTGACAGACATCTAAAAATCAAGCGAACAATTTACTGTAAGCTTCTTTGCAATAGCTTATACTTTCTGTTAGTATGAATGAAGTCATAGTACTACCCATGTTTGGTTGAAACCCGCCCCCTGGAGAGGATGTAATGGTTTAGCTATAGATTTTAGGAGGCGTTTGAAAAGAACATTTTCATATAGCTTTAAAATAGAAGAGGAAAGGATAATTGCCCTATAACTACCAGAGTCCTTTCTGGGTTTACCACCACCTTTGTATAAGGTTATAATCATACCTTGTTTAAGGGATGTAGGTACGTGACCAAAACAACTCATTCAATCAAGTAAAACAGTCACATACTGTTTTTCACATTAATACACCGTGAATGAGGTGTTCATTTCAAACCCGGTCTAGTCCACACATGTTACCATTTTTTAAAGTAGTTAAGGCAGATAACATTTCCTCCTGTGCTATGTGATCCCAATGTACTAAAATCGACTCTTCCTTAATACAATTAACACATGCCGTCACGTTTTCGAAGTGCACCCGGTCATAGGAATCACTCTCCGTATCGGAGTAAAGGGTTGCAAAGTGACGACCCCATACACGACAAATTTTCAATGGATCACGAACGAGTAAATCGCCTAATTTAATCTCTTAAGAAATAGTTTTCTGTTATGTTTTCATCTTCTATTTGACTTATATCTAAAATAACTAATGCCTATCTATACCTGCCGCATTGTCAATGTCATTATTGACTTGTTGTAGGTACTTTAGAAAGACATTTCTGTGTAACTTTCGGAAACAGATTTTTGCATCTTTGTATTCTCTGTATGAATCAAAATCATCACCTCTTGGTCTGCCATCCCGAACCCAAACTATGCGCTTAGATATCATAAACGCATGGGTTTGCTTCAGGCTGACTGACAAATAGAGCTAAAGATGCAATCTGTAGGACGTGCGCGGAAGATGTGCATTTGAGGCTATTCTGATGTTACTAACAATGCACTGGTAATTGATCTACACTGTTTTTCAGGCATTGACTTAAACTTATTTGATATTTTAAGACTTCGATTTCGGACACCCTTTTCCACCTTACTGACTCATTAAAATTGTCTTTGACACTATAAGAATATTAATAATTTTGTAATTTAAATACAATCGGACGGTGATAAGACACATTTAACAGACTTCGTCAAGTATAATACAATAAACAATAGAATGAACTAATTCATCCGAAGTGATAATATGATCAATTAAAGACTTGTTACGATGATCATACGAAACATAGCTGGTATCTGCCCCAGTACAAAGGGATGAAGTAGAGATATTAATCAAATCGAACATAGACGTCAGCTCCGAAAGAACATTGCCTCTACTATCTATCTGCTTAATAAACATAGATCCATTCTAATGAGCATTAAAATCGCTTATTATAATTACTGTTCCAACTTGCGAAATCATGTAACAATTCTATGTGTTGACGGAAGTATGCTATACTGTGATTTGAGCTGGGAAAAATATACTTGTAATAATACATATGTATACTTATCACATGCCGTTTGAACTTGTATTCCTATAACCCGATCACTATCTATAGAAAGAGGAGAAAAAGATTCGTTGAGTGATTTCTTCCACAACATCGCAACGCCACCTTTTCCTCCATTATATCAACTGTTACCAAAAAGTAATTTCTATACACAAAATGATAGGGAAATACATAACATAATATAAATACATTTTTTACATTATGAAAAATGTCTTTAAAACTAAAAGTCTTTCAACTGCATATAGAAGTATTGTGCTTATTATGCCCCCTTCGAAGAAGAGGGGTATATTGCTTTGCACATGTCGGTCGGTCGGTCGTCGGTATGTCGGTCCGTCGGTAGACCAAAGCTTGTTCGAGTGATAACTCAGCAATGCCTGGACCTATGGTCTCAAACTTGACATGGAGGTTGGGCCTGGCCAGTAGATGAACCCTATTGATTTTAGGGTCATCGGATCAAAGGTCAAGGTCACAGTGACCTTGAACGCGAAAAGCTTGTCCGAGTGATAACTCTACATTGCCTGCACTCGTGGCCCTCAAACGTGACATGGAGACTAGGGGTGACCAGTGATTTTGATGTCATTGGGTGAAAGGTCAAATTTACATTGAACGCAAAAAGCTCGTCCACGTGATAACTCGACATTGCCTGCACCCATTGCCCTCAAACTTAACTAGGAGGCTGGGGGTGACCAGAAGATGACTACCCTTATTAATTTTGAGGTCATCGGATGAAAGGTTAAGGTCACACTGACCTTGAACGCGAAAAGCTTGTCCGAGTGATAACTCGACATTGCCTGCACCCATGGCCCTCAAACTTGACATGGAGGCTGGGGTGACCATAAGATGACTATTAATTTTGAGGTCATTAGGTCAACGCGAAATATTGTCCGAGTGATAACTCGACATTTCATGCACCTATGACCCTCTTAACATGGAGGCTTGGAGTGACCAGTAGATGACCAATATTGTGAGGTCATCAAGTGAAAGGTTAAGGTCACAGTGACCAAGCTTGTCCAAGTGACAACACAACAATGCATTGACCTCTGGTCCTCAAAGTTTGGCCTGACCAGAAGATGACCCCTATTGATGTTGAAGTCAAATTTCAAGGTGACCTGGAACGCAAAAAGCTTTTCCGAGTGATAACTCAACATTGCTAGCATTCATGGCCCTCAAACTTGACATGGAGGCTGGGGGTGACCAGTAAATGACCCCTATTGATTTTGAGGTCATCTGGTTAAAAATTGTCTAAATATTCCTTACAACATGGCGCTCAGATGGGCATTATGGCCCTCAAACTTGAAATGGAGGCTGGTGGTGAACAGTAGATGACCCATATTGATTTTGAGGTTAACGTGTCAAAGGTCAAGGTCATTGTGAAGTTGAACGCAAAAAGATTGTCCCAGTGATAACTCGACATTGCCTGCACCCATGACCCTCAAACTTGACATGGATGCTGAGGATGACCTGTAGATGACCTTTAAGTATGTTGAGGTTATCAGGTCAAAGGTCAAGGTCACAGTGACATTGAACGCCAAACCATGTCCGAGTGATAACTTGACATTGCCTGCAAGTATGGCCCTCAAACTTGACATTGAGGCTGGGGTGACCAGTAGATGACCCCTATTGATTTTGAGGTCATTATGTCAAAGGTCAAGGTCACTGACCTTGAACGCGAAATATTGTCCGAGTGATAATTCGACATTGCATGCACCCATGACCCTCAAACTTAACATAGAGGCTTGGGGTGACAAGTAGATGACCCCTTTTGTGAGGTCATCAGGTGAAAAGTTAAGTTCACAGTGATCAAGCTTGTCCGAGTGATGACTAAACAATGCCTTGACCTATGGTTCTCAAAGTTGTCTTGGAGGTTGGGCCTGACCAGTAGATGACCAGTATTGATTTTGAGTTCATCGGGTCAAAGGTCAAGGTCACAGTGACCTTGAACGCCAAAAAAGCTTGTCCGAGTGATAACTATACATTGCCTGCACCCGTGGCCCTCAAACTTGACATGGAAGCTGGGGGTGACCAGTAGATTGATTTTGAGGTCATCAAATCAAAAATTGTCCAAATATTCCTGACAACATGGCGCTCAGAGAGGGCATACTGTTTGACAAACATCTCTTGTTTTCTTATTAGCAATGGGTTATTAGATTGTAATAACTAACGCGTAGAAACTAGTAATGCTAGTACCAGATTTATACCAGGTTAAAAGGAAATCCTGTCTGATTTCGAGGAACTTTTGACACTGGAAAACATATGATATGCACACTCAGTAATGTTATGTAAATTTCAACTGGATTAAATTTTGAAAACAGTACAAACATATCCTATTTTCCCGAATAATTTTACTATGGCCACCAGTCTCAATTCTAAACTTATGATTAGACCAACATTATTTTGATAGAGTAATCTTATGATTAAACGAGATGTCTATAAGTAGATATTTTTCTGAATTCAATAGAAACTTATATTGTTTATAGTGAATACATCGACCAGATTCGTTGATACGTCCATGCCAATTTTGCTCGAATTAATCTAGTAGACGTTCTTTAAAACACCTTATACATTGATTCACGTTTCCAACCTCCTGTTTCCAAAACCAAATAAGAAATGTAAGTTCTTCCCATAAGTTGCCCATGTTTTACGTCCTACGTCATCTAAACGAGTTCAACATTAAATATGCTATTTGGCATTTCCAATAGTCTACACCAATACTTAATACAAGACAATTAATAATCTATAAAGAGGGAATATCTTTGCCTAAAGGTACCATAGTATTTGTTGAAATTTTTAACTTCAAATACTTTTTACAGAAAGTAAATTGTACATATTATAAGTATGACCCCAAATGTAATCACCGTACCAGTATTGATTTTATCATTGAAACTAACAATTTAAAGATATCTTTGCAAGGAAAATAACCAAAATATATCTGATATCTGTATATTAAAAAGTAGTTTCTTTGCTTCGGATGCCTATTTTTGTTGAATAATAAAGACAAATATTGTGTAAAATGCAGACCCATGTATTTATAACATGATGTTATTTCAACACGTTAATTATCTAAAAGAATTGTTTTCATTTGCTCGTAATTGACTGCCATTTTTTAAAAACTATTATTTCTGTTTTATCTAAGTAAATTTCCATACATGTGTCTGAACAAATATGTTACTATATAAAGTTGATTTTGCAATTGTATGACAGTGTCCAAACAATTTGCAATGTAATCTGCGAGCAATAAGCATATAGTGTCAGGTATATTCTCAGTAATGTAAATACCGTGTTTACATCCTTCAAGAGTCTTACATGTATACAAAGTTGATTAAAAGCAAGAACAAATTGTTGTGATACTTGTATCACCCAGTCTGGTACCTATGTTACATTTTAAGAATTTTGCAAGACCAGTATCTGCTTTAATGTAGGATGAAATATCAGAAAACATAGCATTTAACACTTTCCAACTGTAACCGTATATACCTAAATGTTTCAGACATGAAAATAACTCGTTATGGTTTATTTTGTCAAAAACTTTATGAAAACTTATATCTAAACAATAAAAATGACCTCCATGTTTCGATAAGTACTCTTGTATTATATCTTGTAATGAAAACAGATAATCAACAGTGTAATAATTGCGTCTGAATCCAGAGTGTGCTTCACAATTTGTATTGTTATCCTTTACCCTATTATATAGTCTTGTGTTAATAAAACTTGAAACTGTTTTATAGCGACTCTATATGGTATTAAATAAAAATACATTATTAGTATGGTATAGAACCATATAAAGAGTCTATGTATAGTAACACGGTTCTGTGTGTGGAATTCCCCGAACTTACTCATACAATAACATTACTTTTATTATTTTTATAATAGCTTATGGATCATATATAGATTATTTGTAGTAGTTTGTCAAGGTATTGTGGTTTGTTTTGGTTTTTAGCTCGACTTTCCGAAGAAAAGGCAAGCTATTCTACTCGCCTCGGCGTCACACATTGGTGAAGTTTTTTGTACCAAAACCATTACAGATATTGCTTTGAAACTTACCATTCTTGAACACCATAATTACCTCAATCAACAGACAAGAGCACATAACTATGGCCTTTTTCGAATTTGGAATTTGAGTTAAGTGTTCCGTACTACCCGTGTTTTCAAATCTTTAGAGATATTGCCTTTAAACATAGAGTACTTATTAACCATCATTATCTCCATCAACAGACAAGAGTATATAAATCTTTGCAGGTTTTTGTCAGAATGATGTCACTTTAATACATTCAATCTGTTGAATTGTTTTAGGTGATTTTATGATGAGCTACCACCGTGCCTTTGTTTAACACATTTTGAATTGAATTTGACAGGAGGCTCAGGTTCTCATAAAGAAACGTGTATGATAGATTTATGATAAAATCAATTAATAAGTTATCGATTCTGGGGTCAGGTGTTCGATTTCCGGTACGATTTTTTTTTGTGTGTCGATATTGAGATCAACGTCGGCCTTCTGCCTCAGATAGGCTAAATAAGCAAAGTGTGAATGTGGTCGTGCCTTTTAACCCTTTCCTACCCGCAGACGCATTTTGATCCAAAAGCACCAGACGACTTTTGAAAACATTGTGGCTAAAGGTGAAATTGCTCGTGATGAGCAACCTTTTCCTTTGACCACAATGTTTTCAACTTTATTTTACAAATAAGCTATCTTTTATGGAGATTGTTCAGGTTTTTATCATTGTTTTCAAAGTCGTCTGCCACATACTTGTTGTATGTCGGAAAAGGTTAAGCATGTAAAGCGGTGTACTGGTACGATTATTTACATGATAGGTAGACTGACTACCGAGATATAATTAACATACTGTACATGTATAAGGACGTTGTACATATATTCATTAATTAAACACAATCGAAATGGGCCCGTAGCTGTTTTCCAACCCTATTTCTGTTAGATCTATACTTGTTTATGTGGGAAGCAGATAGCAAACACCACATGAACATCGACTTTCGGGACATTTTAATAAACCAAGGCTCCGATAGACATATATATGTACTCTAATCTTTGTCTTGCCTTTTCACCATACGGCCATTCAAGAAATATATGATTTCCTTCAAACAAATAATGAGTAAATATAAAAAGTGTTCAATCTGAACCGTTATTTATAACGGTGCCTTCTCTCTTTGACACTTGATAGTTTTAAGATAAGATTTTATGGGTAAAAATGGTAGGCAATGTGAGACTAGGCTCCAATTCCACCAAACGTACTTAACGCTATGTAAGACTTAAATACTTAAAAGCAAATTTCATCATTTTAGTTTTCCTAAAATTTGTAAAGCATAAATTTCCAAATATAATGAACATTAAGCTTAAAATCGCCGGCGTATTGGTCGGTTGGCAAATATTGATTTGCTGGATCATGAGAAAATTTATTTGTGAGCCTGTCTCTACCTGGGACCAGGTCGTTTTAGACGTTTTTCTGCGGAAATTATTGCCCGAGTCGAGCAAGGGGGTAAATACCGTTGCACACCTTGTCATTATTATTACACTATATGGACGTATAGAGGGGCTATTTAAAGTAACACGTGCGGGATTTCCCAAATTACCATTACGATCATTATGATGCGTATAGACAATATAGAGAGACTTCTATAGTATTTTAGCGAGGTATTGTGTGATTTTTCGCATTTTTTGCTGTAATAGAATTCGGACGCATGTGGTGCGACATAGTGCCAGCAGAAATCAAATTACTGCTGCTTTTTTTGGCGCCAAATGACAAGCGTTATGACGTCATTTTCCTAGTATTCGGTCCCAGTATTTTTAAAATTCCTAGTATTAAACCCACTTTTACATTGTAAAAAAGTAGTACCGATCGCCAAGGTTAATTTTGTTATGGGGTTATGAAAAAAATATCTCAGCCAATCACAGACAAGCAATAGTGCAAACAAAACTAAAATATACACCAAATATTGTACATTCAGAAATCAGTGATAGTAACATCGCATATGAAATGACGTAATCATCGCTTTAAGTTTGACGTCATTTCGCGTGTACGCGGATGTAAACTCGCATGTTTACACGGAGTTTGATATGTTTATAAACGTAGTGTTCATCGATAAAATGAATTTATTTATTTATTGGGGTTTTACTCCGCTTTCAACATTATTTCAGTTATATCACGGCGACAGTTCACTTATGCATGATTCCTGGGTAAACAAACCAGTACTAGGCTAGAAAATGTGCTTTGCCGAAGGGCACTCCATCATGACCGTTGTAGCACGACTGGGAATCGAACCCGGGAGAACCGGCTTCGAAATCCCCGACGTTAACCACTCGACCACAGCGGATTAAAATGAAGAGAGACAGAGTGTTACGAGCAGGGTAATCTCTCCCTATTACGTTATCAAAAAAAAAAACGATCAATACTTGTTTGCATATTTTCCTAATTACTCTATCAAATACAATACATTTCATATACCTACAATCAGAAATAAAAGGCGCATCTTTCCCTATACTTCAGATGCATTAATTGTGAAAAGCCCCTAATTAACACATCATTTTACTGGTCACTTTCCACAACAAAAATGAAGATGACGTGTAGCACAAATGTGCGACAAAAGCTACAAGAAAGCCTTGAAAACTTAAATTATCTTTGATTTAGCGTAAAATTACGTCTGTTCCCTCAGCTGACTACAGGAAGGATTTGGCGACATTTTCAAGTAAACCGTTTACAGTCGAAATCAAACAACATGGAGGCCGATAAAGAGAAAGATAAACTTAGTGTCACTTACATTTTTACGCTTTGACAAACTGTGTTTTATTTTCTAAGATTTAATCCCTTATAATTCTGATAAATGAGCCGTCCCGCGAGAAATCAACATTATGGTCTCTGCGTGATGTATCGACCAAGATCAAGGGGATAGAGGTATAGAGTAATGATTCCTAACACAGAAAACCCACAGGAAGTGTCTATCCAGGTAAGCCTGCGTGGCTATATTCCGGGTCAATACGCAATGTCCACAATGTTGGTTTAACGTGGGACGGCTCAAATGTAAAATGATACGATTGGTGTCCTGGTTAAAAAAATACTATTTTGTTCATAGATTATCTGGCATGGTTTGAAATAAGTTGACCGGTTTTATTAAAATAATTGTTGCGTCTTAAAAGTGTACCCCTCAACGCACCAACATCGTATTATCATTCACGCAACGTTTTAAGCACTTAAATTAATACTCTTATATTTATGCAATAAGAAATTAAAAACATACATAAAAATGCGTTTTTCCCATAAAGACCACATCTAGCAAAAATGGTGATGTTGTATTGAAAAACATGAAATATATAAGTTTCTTTTCATTCATAAAATGTCTCCTTACGTTAAAATCAGCGTCATAACGTCATACAAAATATTTGTATTTCTGCATAATAAAGTAAACACTGGTTAATTTGGTGGACTTTACACAACATCATTTCAGGCTCATCATATAGGGAAAAAAGTAACATAAACTCTCATTTGAGACAAACATACACAATAGAGAAAAAAAATCGGCAGACGAAGAGAGATTTATTATTTATATTTCAACAAAGCGAAATGAAACAAATTATATTCCCAGAAACCCTGAGCCATCATTAAACGAAAATAAAGACACAAGAAAAAAGACATGACTGAAAAAGAATTGTTAAAAAAGCAAAATCATAGGGAAAGTCAAAATTGCTCATGTTCCCACATGTATGATTTAAATTGTGTAACTTACAATTGTTTGTAGCTGTTTTCGTGTTTTTATATATATGAAATGAATATGTGTTTCGGTAACACTAATCTGTAATCTAAAGCTTATATCGAAACTTATGACGAAATAGTTCATATTTCGAACCGGATATAACAGCGACTTCAAAAAAGTAATAGCTACGTCTCTGAGATTGTTTTAAACTGTTGATAGATACGCATTTTTTCTTTTCATTTTTTCTCGATGTAATATATTGTGGTTTGAATCCGTGTCTCTCTGAAATTAATTTTAACACAAACGATATTCGCATTCTGCAGGATTCATGTACCTGTTCATCCCTCTATCAGATTTCACTGCAAATTGTTTTTACGTTGTACTGGTGTAATACAATGCTGTATGCATAACATTTATCTGCATATGCGAAACGTAAATATTGAAAAATAATATATATATATATATATATATATATATAATTTGGAATTGTTTTTTTTTTACATAGTTTTACAAATTTGTTTCATAAGGACAATGTATGTCCTCACTCATCAGAAACTAAGTACATAGTGATATTTCATTTTTTTTTACCAATGTCATCATTTTAGCGCATGATTTGTTTTATACACAAAGGATTACCCGGGAATTTATATAATGAAAATTGCTCACAAAATGTCACTCAGAGATTATAACTGTTTATACTGTATGTTTAAAGTTGCGCAATAGGTGTTTTTTCCTATGGCGACATGCACTTGTGAGTTCATTTCCTTTTTTCAAAGAAGACATGTCTGGTCTGTGGATAATGAAGTATTTTTCTTCTAGACAAAGGTTGCACATTTTGTTAGATGGTGAATAAGGCTTTGCTCTGCTTAGGATTTTCCACGTTATTGTGTACATCACATTGTTCTCTTTTAGACCCCAAATATGTTCACTTAATGTTGTGGCATTCCTCTTTTCTTTATTTTTGAAGCTGGAGCTATGACCAGAGTAGCGTGATTTGAAACTATTACATGTAAGGCCTATATACGTATCCAGGTTCATGTTATCGTGACGGGTAACTGTGGCCTGGTATATCACGCTAGTAGTGAGGCATTTTCCGTCTAAGGGGCACTTTCGGTTAGATCTGCAGTTACACTTGTCTTGGTTATCTATTAGCTTGGGCTCGAGTTTTGATAGCGCAGATTTGTTGTGGGTAGTTATGATCCTTTGAATGTTAGGCATACAACCGTAGCTGAGTTTTACGGTGTTTCTGTTCAGTAGTTTATGGAGTTGGTGACCCTGTGGGAAGCATGTGTCCAAGAGGTTAAAGAACTGTTTTCCTATGTTAGAAGAGACTCTGTCACTGTAGGGGGGATTGAACCACGTTATGTTTCTGCTACGTTTTCGCTTACTATCATTGGCCAGTTGTTTATGTGGGGCGTATTTGGTATTCGCATCCGCTCTTTTGTAATGCTTCTTGGTAAGTTGGCGATGCTTCGTTGAAAATCGTTTCGTTGGACGAGATGTTGGAAAGTCTCTTATTGATGCTGTCAGGTATGTTATTTAAAATTGACGGCGGATGGTAACTGTTTTTGTGGACATACAATGGTATGCTATTCGGCTTCATATATGGTTTATATGTGCTGGTTGCCAAGTTAAGTGTGATGTCAAGGAAGTCCACTGTTTTTTTGTTGGCCTCGATTGTGATTTGTAGATTGTTTTTCGCAAATATTGTACATATTTCATTTTTTATACGATCATATATATGAGACTAACTGTGCATTCACTGTGTCACCAAAGTTTGGACCCTATTATATATTACATATACCTAAATCCTCCTTTGGACTAAGAACTCTCGAGTCAGTGCGAATTCATTAAAAATTGCTACACATGATTCATATGTAAACATACAAGCCTGTTTAGCAATTTGAATATGCTTAGTCACTAATTATAGTCCATTCAATGTCTGTCTACTTTAAAATAGAATTGAAAACCTTGTGGATAAAGGATGAATTGCTAATATCGTCAAAAACTCTTCTGCTACAGCCCTGTCAAAATGTCTTTAACCCTTTTCCACACATAGACGCCTTGTGAAACGGCTATTGAGGACGAATACCATTCTATTATGATTTGCGATGTAGATATGTTTCACAATGTTTTTGAAAAATCGTATATTATATACTGATGGATATCCCAGTTTTTGCATTATGTCTGTATTATTATTATGTAAATACTGGTTCTCACTTATGATACAGCTTTATCATGTGTATTGGCTGGTGGCCTAAAATAAAACTTGAAGCCTCTGCAGCACATAAGTTATGAAATGTTTGAGGCAAACATAGAATGTGTTCATAATGAGTAATTTCTCCATTTGCTACATTGATTTCAATTCTATCCAATAATCATGCTATCATTTATAGAGATTTTCTTTATTTTGGACTATAAATATGTGGGAAAGGGTAAATGCATATGCAAATTTTATAAATACATAAGTCACAGAATAAATCTTGTACTTTATATATTTCTTGATACTTTCATTGATGACAAAACATTCGAACTTGAGTGAAATATTTCTTAGTAACAAGATTTCTCTTCAATGTAGTCCAGTGACCTACTTTATGGCACAGTTTTGAACTTGTCCAAGATTTGATGGAGCTAAATGTTCTGATAACCTTTCATGAAGATTGGATGCAAAATTTGATCACAATAGCTCGCCTGGAGCACTTCTTGCATAGATGAGCTCAAAACGTGAATATTGCAGCAGGATGTACAGTGCAAAGATGAATACAACGAGGTATGTTACTATACTCTGTATAGCAACAGAACTGGTTATGTATTCAACATGCAACACTTCAATTTGACCATGTGACCTACCTTTTGACCCAACATAACCCATGTTAGAACTTGACTTACATATAATTAAGACAAACATTCTGATAAATTTCCATCATGCTATGTTTAAAATGCAGTATTCAGTGTTAACCAGATTTTCCTTCAATTTAATCTAGTGACCTACCTTGACCCAAGTTCGAACTTGACCTACATATCATCAAGACAAACATTCTGATAAAGTTTCAACATTCTCAAGTTGAAAATGTGGCCTCTAGAGTGTTAACAAGATTACCCTTCAATTTGGCCTAGTGACCTAGTTTCAAACCCAATATCACCCATATTCGAACTTTACCTACATATCAAGACAAACATTTGATGGAGATGAGAATGTTCTGATAAACTTTTATGAAGATTGGATGCGAAATGTAGCCTGTAGAGTGTTAACAAGAGCAAAAGTTGACGCCGGACGGACAAATGTGATCACAATAGCTCACCTTGCACTTCGGACATAATATTAAGTGTTTTTCCAATTAACCCGTTCCCTCATACAACAAATATGCAGCAGACGACTTAAAAAAATGTCAACTAAAACATGTGGAAAATCTTTTAATTGTAGGGATAATTACTGAAAACAGATGAAAACGTTGTGGCAAAAGCAGAAGTTACTCGTTAAGAGCAACTTCTACTTTTGTCACGATGTTCTCAGAAGTTGTCTACATCCCTTATATTTCCAAACTGTTTAAGCTAAACGACCCCCAACAAAGCCTCGATAAATACTGAATGGGTCTGGAAATTTGACAATATAAACTTGTCTGTATGCCTGGTGTCTGTTTGCTCGTTTGATGTCGGCATCACCTTCAAAAACTAAAACATCTCGTCTGTATAGCCGAGTCAAAGCTAGAACTTGTTCGTTCAAAACCAATAAGTTAAATTGCTGCAATAGAACGAGATTTAATGTTGTTAATATAGTTAAAGGATTAAAATATGACGAAAGTGGGTACCACTTGGCAAAAAGGCGTTGCACTACAAAAAGATCCCCTCAACCCATCTAACTATAGATGCTGCAGATTTTAACATTTTACTGATTAAGCTGAGGTTAACTTTGTGCAAAATAATGCATCCTTTGACACACACTTTGCTTGTTTTATGTGCATGTGTGCAATGAATTAACTACATACAAATTCACCTACAAATGTGTTTCTTGGTTTTCTCACATCAGTACTCCATACAACAATCTTCCCAATCAACTGGCTCCCTTTTCACATAGTCTTAGCCCATTATAATATATATGCATTTGCGTTAATTGAAGACCCAACGTCCGTCAACGTGTAATTTAGTTCAAGATGTAGTTGTTCACAAATACACTAAAAATATAGTCTGAATAGGTTTTTGTAAATTAACCTTGTACGGTCCCGTTTCGGAGATACAATTAAATTGCAAATACTTTACAAATACCATATCCTAAGCGTTCCTAAGCACATGGATTGCATCTTTTGGTCAAACCGTTGATCAGGAGAGCGGCAAAAATATTAGTTATCTCCATTTTTTCCTTATTTAGTTCAGCGATTGTCTCAATTAATTTCCATTGCAGTGTACCATTACCATAACTTTAGCATGCTGCGTTTGGAGTGTGCATATTTTTGTCTTTCCATGTTTTCACTTATTATATGACTTTCGTATGCAACACATGCGTTACATGAAATGCCCTTGTTTCGTTAATGAGTGCTTTCCAAGCGTTGTACTTTGTCCGGAGCGACTAACTGTTTGTCCGTCCATCTGAGAGAGTACTTGTGGAGTGCGTGTTTATCCTCAAGCCCAATCACCTTTATAAAGACACTTAGATATATATATTTTTTATTTTTTTATAACGGGTATCTTATTTGCATATTAATGTTATTCATTCCGTAAAAGGGATGTAATTGCGGAATGAATAGCATACACTTGTGGATTGCAACCCACAAGAAAACATCAAAGGAAATAACCCCACAAATACACTTCATAATTACGTCTGTCTTTGTGTTCAACCATCTGTCCGTCTGTCCGTTACGGCTTGCATTAATTTTGTTTCTGTTCCGCAGATCCAGTTCAAAGTCGTCACATGTATACATTAGGATTAAGAGGTCGAAACAATATTGGAACACAAATCTGATCTGGTCTTTTAAGTGTAAAACTCATTTTTGTTCTTTGCTTCGGTTATTGTCTCAATAAATGTCCAATGTATTAATTAAAGACTTGGTGTATAGGAAACTCAGAGCTACAGATGTGCAGTACAAAAGGAACATAACTCTAGCATGCTTTCTATTGGCTTTCAGGTTTTTTTCCAATCTTTTGTCCTTCGTGATTTATTTTGTTTACACAAGAAATGGGTAAAACTTTGATAAATTAGGCATTTGTTATTAGCAGGCAGTTTGTGTTGCTTCACTCATTTTTGGTTTGGTTTGTTTAAAGGTCATGTTTCATTGTTTCAATAATGTTTGTCCCTATTATCTATGCCAAATATTTTCAACTTACATATACCCCTATACCAACAGAGCTTTCAGCGCTTTGATATTATTTGAAAATGTTGTTTTCCAAATACTTGGCTAATTATGCATGGATGTAATTTGCACTAGTAAGTTGCTTTATATGCAATTAATTTATCAAATATATAGTTAAGTGATGAGCCCACTGAATGTTTCTGGTAATAGCACGACACTATATATGCGTTCTTGCACTGTATGTTTATGATAATTCTGAAAATGCAAGACAAAACAAAAACAGTGAAAATTAATATTCCTACTGTATGTGTGTATACCATTAAATTTAGCATTACAGCTAAATACTTCCTATAGCAAGGACACATAAGAAGATCCTACTAGCCAACTAGCTTTTCACGAGAATATCTGCAGCTTCAAACTCAAGGCCTTAACGTTTGCAAAAATGAAAAATTTCGCAGCCTCCAAAGCTTGAAAATTTAAACAATATATAATAATACATTATAATACACAATAATTTACACAATAATCATTTGCATACATATCAACTGTCTAATTGTTTACTTGACTATGTAACACACAGATCTAAATTTACTTTAACGTCGTGAGGTTGATGAAACCAGAGACATATAACTGCATTTATATGTCTCTGATGAAACTGAGTGAAATTCGACACACTTATTGTGGCTTAAGTTATATGCCATTTTATTAGAGTTTTACAAAACAGATCTTGACAATTGTTAACAACACATTATGGGCTTTTAAGTACCTATTAGTGCATTATGGGTACTATACTATGGTGTTGTTTTCAAATGCACTGTTGATTTGATATCACATAGTGGATTTGTGTTATTACTTTCTCATTTCAATTAAATTATTCATGCAAGTGAACCCTTTTCTTTATAGTTTGTACACCAAGCCAACTATCGGAGAAATGTCCCCATTTAAGCATCATTCAAAAAAGATCTTGACAATTGTTAACAACACATTATGGGCTTTTAAGTACCTATTAGTGCATTATGGGTACTATACTATGGTGTTGTTTTCAAATGCACTGTTGATTTGTTATCATATAGTGGATTTTTGTTATTACTTTCTCATTTCAGTTAAATTATTCATGCAAGTGAACCCTTTTCTTTATAGTTTGTACACCAAGCCAACTATCGGAGAAATGTCCCCAGTTAACATCTATACTATCATTGCAAATGTGATTCTGTGTGTGTCCCCATTTAAGCATCATTCATCACATTGTGTGTGTGTCCCTATTTAATCATCATCATCACATTGTGTGAGTGTCCCCATTTAAGCATCATTCATCACATTGTGTGTGTGTCCCCATTTAAGCATCATTCATCACATTGTGTGTGTGTCCCCATTTGAGCATCATTCATCACATTGTGTGTGTGTCCCCATTTAAGCATCATTCATCACATTGTGTGTGTGTCCCCATTTAAGCATCATTCATCACATTGTGTGTGTGTCCCCATTTAAGCATCATTCATCACATTGTGTGTGTGTCCCCATTTAAGCATCATTCATCACATTGTGTGTGTGTCCCTATTTAATCATCATCACCACATTGTGTGTGTCCCCATTTAAGCATCATTCATCACATTGTGTGTGTGTCCCCATTTGAGCATCATTCATCACATTGTGTGTGTGTCCCCATTTGAGCATCATTCATCACATTGTGTGTGTGTCCCCATTTAAGCATCCTTCATCACATTGTGTGTGTCCCCATTTAAGCATCATTCATCACATTTTAAAAAACCTTTATATCAGGCTTTTAAGTAATAACAACGGAATTAACATGTCAGACACTATCTATAACTATCCACTAAAGGACTGTAGACACGTTCTGAATGAAGTCCCCATTTGATAAGGTTCATACACAAGTCCGCATTTGACACCAATCACATGTATGTGTGTGTGTGTGTGTGTGTGTGTGTGTGTGTGTGTGTGTGTTGGCTAAACAAATATTGTACACCAAAATAAAATCTTAATATTTAACCTTTTGAAATCTTACTTGTGTAGAACAATTTCTCAAGTTTTTAACAGTCGTCTGCTGCATAGGGTGTCATAGTACATGTTGTATTTATCATGGATTATGTTTGAGGAAAAGATTTTAGATAAATTTGCACAACGCTATTTTCTATCATCGGTTGCTATTGCATTGATACCTTCGTCTCGAATTATCCTTTAAAATAACACTTTCCTACATACAGACACTTTCATATGCTATGTTTACACAATTATTGCAATGTACTTAACAAAATAAATAGTTTACATTCATATGTAAATATATTACTGAACAGTGCAGTAAGAACTACTAGAACTTTAGCCCATCTAGTTGTATGTGGCCCCGTCGTCTGCTACATAAACGAGTGTGCCTTGATCATATCATCAATTATACCATTTGTAAATGGTCCAAAGGCAAGATGCCGATTTGCGAATAAGAACTTGTCAAATTATGCACCTATGACTAAATTATATGTAAACTGACATTTAGGGATGTACTGAATTGAGAAGTGGATTTTTATATATATTTATTTATCTGTAACATTGTTATGAACTAAAACATGTTTAGTCAATATGCCTTTTTATAATGCTTCAAAGTTTCAAACAGAGTGGATTAAACTTGTTTGCGATAAAGGGCAAAATATCCTTCGTGAACCTTCCAAGCGCTGTCCAGACGCCATGTTTTATTATATAATATAGCTGGGTAAAAAGGACATATTAAAATCCATGTATATAAGTTTTAATCTAGAACGTTAATATTATCATATGCTTTTGAAAATAAGAAGAAAACATTGGAATACTTTTATTACAACTGAAGAAATGTTTGAAAAATAAATATATATATATTCATATTTAACAATTTTTAGATAAGTATTCAGACAAGAAAAACTCAAAGATTTGCTCAGGGACATATACTTTTCTTTTCAAATATTGATAAATGATAGATATTTCAATAATCTGAAGAAGTTTTAGAAAAAGTTAAATATTATAAATATGTTTTTTCCTTATTTCAAAGTTTTGAACCTGTCTGTTCTTACACCTGACATATATTGGTTCTCATCAGGGCAAACTAGCGTATATTTGTGAGGTTTAATTACAACAAAGCATGTGAACCTCCAACGATATAAATAAAATAACTCCAGAATGTGATTTATACCACAAAAAGACAAGAAATTAGCATATCATCTTTCAAATATTGGTAATTTGCATAACAACTTTTTTTTTACTCATGTGCTGAAATAGCAAAGAAATAAGCATATCATAAGGTTTTCATAAATGAATCTAGCATACAATTAAGTACAGCCACAGACCAATTTTCTTGTGCTTTTTTTTAATAATCACTACATCTAACTTTAAAAAAACAATGTTACAAAATAAAATAACTGTTCAGGAATGCGAACGTATACCTTTCGCACAAACGGGCTCAAATGTGAGAAGCAAATTTAATTACTCAATTCTTGAAATATATCATTTACGAATTGTCAGTTATGTGTACAATGATAAATATATTAACATAGTGGTTACACCAACTGTAGAATGTCAAGGACGTTCGGAAATTGGTGGGCTGAAAAGAGATTAGTAATATCCACTATCATGTAACCTCCAGTTGTAAACTTTTTTCACTTAACCCTTTCCCTCCGTCCGATTCGATAGCCTTCTGGTAAAGACATTCGATTCGGGAGTGGCAGGTCGAAGGTTCGAATCCCAGCGGTATGGCCAGTTTGGTATCCGCCGGCTACTTACATAATGGTACCAAAAGCCTGTCTGCGCGGTGCCTTGAACAAAATATGACTCTGACAGTAAACAGTTTCAGGTAAAAAAAGGTTTCTAATAAATACAATCTTTACTTTTAGACGTATTTTGACGCCTCTGCAGAAAGGAAAATGCTCATGATGAACACTTTCTTCTTTTGCCACTATTTTTTCAATTATAATCAATTAGGGGGTTGTCTTTCTTTTGTTTTTAATTACAAACATTTTGCCATTTTTCAAAGTCGTCTGCTGCTGATTAGTTGTAAGTGGGATAAAGTTTAAATATTTGTAATTGTTAAGTATTTGCACAAAACGTGCAAAGCATATCGCGAGATTTGTATCAAGGAGGGTTTTCTAGGAATCTGGTGCTTGATTGCTGTTTGAAAGTTGTTCAAATTTAGAATGATTATGTGTTTCCATTTTATACTGTTTTTAACTTTTTACAAACGTTTGACACGTCTGAAACTTCTTAATGATACATTATAGAGAATATTGTCGTAAAGAAACACGTTTTATACGTTTGGAGAAAACACTTTTGTAAATGGAGGAAATGTTCAATACAAGTAATATCTCCTCTCTCCCCGATTTCCAACTGTTTCCCAAACTTAAAAAGTCGTCTACTGCAGAAACGTTTGAAAATAAATCAGTCCTATGTGATAAATACTGATTGATTTTCAACATTGTTTCAGTTGTTTCACGGCGGCCAGTTCACCTACTCATATGTTTCCTAGTTTTCTCACACCAGTACCCCACACAACATAGTCACCCAGCAACTGGCTGCTTTTCCACATAGACTGTTAGCCCATTGGTGAAAGACGAATGACGCTTGTCACAGTGTCTTTTGTCAAACGTTGGAAAGAATGTTGGCCGAGCTGGGGTTCGAACTCAAAACCCCTGGTTTAACAACCCGCGTCGCTACCAACTGAGCTACCGGGGCTCAGCTACGTGATAACGTGATAAGTAAGACGAGAAGTACGTAAACCAATGAATACCGTATACAAAGAACGACTTTATCTCATGTTTCGGAAATGACTATTTTCTTTTCAATGAACTTACCTTAAATAAGCTTTTTCTACGAAAAGAACTCAAGTTAATACGTATAATGATACAGGTTTAATATGCCCCCAAGGCCAACCCATCGAAAACATCTCGGTGCTTAACAAAGGCTTAAATGCTTGTGAAGACGCTCAGTTATCGATCAGACAGTTCACATTCAAAACAGACAATTGGCGGACTTTTCGCTATATTTACGAGATGTTTCTACGGTTGATCCTGATTACCTAACGTCGCAGTTATAATAATAACAGATTTTCTCGTGCCTAGGCACACGCAGTCTATTTCTACTCTAATATGAATCGCGTCAGGCGACTTGCGGCCTTATTGACACTCCGACGTGAAATCAATCTTCCGATTACTCTGAAGCCTCTTCAGCAAACGACTTTTGAAAAGTTTTTTTACAAAAGGAGAAATTGCTCACTACAGATTTGTTGTATGTGGAAAAGCTTTAATGTCTATATCACATATTGGCCAAAAGTGAGTTAACTAATGAGATTGTGCAGATGCATTAGGATCCAACATTGCTAGACACGGTGCACGTGTGTTCAGCCCTGTGAAAGTTCGGCAACAACAGATAGATGAAATTACATAGATATTGGGATACATAATATGTTGATGTCCTTGGCAGGCAGGTGCTGTTTGTCCCTTTCCATTATACTGTCCACAACTGACGTGTCTACAGCAGACGGGTGTGAAAAATGTCTGTAAATGAAACATTGCTACCTAATCAAGTTGAAATATTGTGGGAAAAGGAGAACTTGCGCGTTTTGAGCAATTTCATCTTTTGACACATTGATTTCAATTGTCGTCTGCTGCAAATGCGTCAGAAAGTGGTCATTTTCTTAGAATGCTGATATGTGTCATCTCGTGTCCGTTTCCTGGTCATGATTATTTAAAAAAAAAATCCAACATGTTTCAAAAGTCGTCTGCTGCAGATGCCTGAACTACGTCTGCGTTTAAGGAAGCCAGAGGCATATAAGATAAACTAAATAACATAGAGACTGGGTTACATGATGTATCCTTGACAGATGGATGTAATTTATCCCTTTCCCACACACAACGAATTTACAGCAGAAGACTATGCAAACATCTAGGCAAAAATATGGACACTCTGCTTTTATAATAGTATAATTGTTTAATAGAGTTTAAAACAATCTGACAAAAGGAGATATTGATCATCTATTGTTTTCAAAAATCGTCTAATGCAGAGGCGTCGGAGACCGTCTGTGTGTAGGATGGAGTTACCCTTACCTTGATATAGTCGACAAATGATGTGTCTACAGCAGGCGTTATTATAAAACCTATGTACGGGAAAACAAGAGATAGTGCTCTAGATATACAAGTTCTCCTTAATCCATGATGGTTTCACGTCTGTATTAAAACACGTCTTCAATGCGTCCAGATACTAACATTCCGTTTTGCCTTATATGTTTATAAGTAATCCGCCGTTGCCTACTGGTTGAGCGTCGGGGACCGTCGAAGTGCTTTTGGGTAAGGCACATTTCTTAGCCGAATGCTTTTTTGCCTTATCAGGGATTAGGCATATGTGAACTGTCGCCGCGATATAACTTGAATAATGTTGAAAACGGCATATAACCCAAATTAAACGACGGTTTAACGTATGTACAAAATGAAACGTCTTCAATGCATCCAGATAATAACATTCAGTTTTAACTAAGGTGTTTATCGAGTAACCAAACATGAAAATACCGTTTTTTCATCCCGAATTAAACCCGTTGAAATTATATATGGAGAACGAGTCCATTTTCTTAGATTAAAGTTATGAAAGAAGTCTTAAACTGTTGATATATTAAACATACTATCGTCCGATATTTAACATGAAATAGTCTTCTTTATGAAATTCCGTCCTGACAGAGTTGAGCTGAAATGTGGTGACAATTAATACGCCGATATGAATCACTCTCGGGTCCTTCCCTGGTAATGATTATGTTCAATATTTCTCTTGTGTCAACCTGTTTCAAATATCGTCTGCTGCAGATTTCTAAAATATAGCCTAAGGCTTTTTTTCTCGATAAGCAGATACTAAGTACAGGTTTTAGCCTAAGATGTATTTACGAATGATGTGAAAGCTGCTCAACAAAAAAACGCCTTTCTGCATTTAATTTACCCTTTATCACACAAAGACCCTTTCTGGCACCTCTGCAGCAGATAACTTTCAAAAGTGTTGTGGCAAATGTAGAAAATAGCTCAAAATGAGCAATGTTTGTTACAATGTTTTCAACTCTCACTATCACTACAAACAAATCCTGGTTAAGTTTGGGTTGCCGGTGTGCGTTTGAATTTTAAACACTCGATTATGAGGTCGATTTAACAGGCTTGCACATTTTACTCTTCTTTGTGGGCAATTTATTTTTTAATCGAATTATTAACGATTTGCCACAATTGTATAACGACTCGCCCTTGAGTAGTGGAATGCGTGTGTGTTTCGAACAGCGGTAGTGGAATGCACGTGTGTTTAGAACCGGTAATGGATAGCATGTGTGTTTAGAACTGGTAGTGGGTTGCTTGTAGCCGATTTTCGTTGTGCGATAGGTTGATCACGTGACACTGTAGTGATTTGCAGGTGCAATTTCAAAGTAAGGATTCATACGTTTTGGATCCCTAGATACGTTTCTGTATTTCAATTTTACCTTAAAATGCGTTTATTTTTCCTCTATAACCTCCTGAAAGCACTGTAGTCATTTTCAGGTGTTATTGACGCCGCGTGGAAGCGCGGCGTCAGTATGGGATAGGTTTTAATTTTGTACCATGGGGTGACGTAATCGAAAAGGGAGCAACCAACAAATATTATTGTAAAGAAAAACTCTGTAATATGTTTGAAAAAACAGCCTTTATGATTGAATAAATTGTATTAACTGATTTAAGAAACAACAAGATACAAAATATGTACATCTTTAACCGTAGATACAAAACTTTAGACACATTTAAATTGTTTTTAATAACTGTTCCCCAACTAAATAGCTAAGCTTTTTTTATGAGTTGGTTTACGGAGTTCACTAGGCTACGCTTTTTTAATTGTTTGGTTTACTGCTCTTACGACTCGATTCATCAAAGCTCAGAAAAAAGTTTCGGGTGATTTTTTTTCCTATTTATTATCCCCTCGTCAAACAGAGTTTGAGAGGGGATATAGTAACGGGGCTGTCCGTTTGTTTGTTCGTTTGTTTATGCGTCCGTGCGTCCGTGCGTCCGTCCGTAACAACCTTGTGACCACTCTACACTAAACATCCTTTGACAGATCTTAACTAAACTTGGTATACAGTTAGTATATGGCAATGTCTAGAAGCCTATTTATTGTCAAGGTCATACGGTTAAGGTCAATGTCAAAATTGGACTTTGACTATTTTCCCATATAACAACCTTGTGACAACTCTACATTGAACATCCTTCGACCGATCTGAACTAAACTTGCTATACAGTTAGTATATGGCAAGGTCTAGAAGCCTATTGATTGTAAATGGGCAAAGGCGGGGTCATTTGGCAAAGGCCAAATGCGGAGACAATGACAAATTACACTTAGTTCTCTGGTACATAACATTAATAACAATTTGATAAAGGCAAGGACAAATGACATTAGTTTTCTGGTACATAACATTAATATCCAGGTCATCGGCCATATTTTTAGCCATATTTTTAAATTTAATACCGAGGGGATGCATCCGCTTTGCGGTGCCCTTATTTCTGTTGTATTACTAAACTTAAAACGTTCCTCCCCATACAGTTCTCCATTCAGACCATTGTATTCTTGCTATATGTTGACTATACTTGAGAACATTTACTTTTAATTTTATAAATGCTTAATTTTGATATTAAATATCTTTAAACTTGTTAGAATTATTTGTATTTTTTGTTTATATACTCTAGCTTTTTGTTATCATACTTCTGCTCAACTGGAAGGAGAATCGACTTCCCTCTCTCCTTCCAAAGCTGGTGTCACACTTAACTTATAACTAGAGGCATTAACACTTAAGTTAATATCTGTTAATATTTCAGTATCTATGTTTTTTGTTTATCTAATTGATCTAGTTAGAGCGGATTTAAAATTAAAAGACTTCAGCTTGTATGACACTTTATTGTTGCAGTCAATATTAAGCAAACGGTAAACCAACTGGTTTGAAGACTTTTAAAACTTTTCATTTCACGACTAAACTTTACATGCTGAATATCACATATATCGTAGCATATAAAGTGTATAATCCCTACGTCAAAATGGACCCTTTTTGCTCTTGATAACATTTTATTATATACTACGGTATCCAGGTGAGCAATAAAGGAACATCTTGGCCTTCTTGTTTAAGATAAAGGTACATTGGCCTTCTTGATTACAATAGTTAAATCCTGTCCGTTTGCACAGGTTATTTAAATGTATTGAACTGCATCTGCGTCCCTTTAAGTCATGCTTTAAAATCATGCACGGCGTCTTTATCCAATGTTAAAGACCAAGAGACTACCCGAGGTGAGATCTAAATATGTAAAGACACACTGTCAAACCTGTAGAGAAATCAAATTCAAATCTGTATAGAAACCTATTTTAAAATGACTAGCGAGTAACTAGTGCCCTCTTAGATCTATATATAAAGTTTTCAACAAGTATTTTGATCGCAACTGAAGCACCAGTTTCTATGAAATTAGAACTCCTTTGTTATTAAATTTCGTTGTCTTTGTTGAATCGCTTTCATTTCCCCTTTAAAGACTGAGAGACTACATGAGTTGAGACCTAAATTGGTAAAGACTTTTTTAACCGGTAGAAAAATGAAATTCAAATCTGTATATAAACACACTGTCGAACCTATTGGAAAATCAAAGTCAAATCTGTATAGACACACTGTCGAACCTGTAAGAAATGAAACACAAATCTGTATAGACATACTGTCAAAAATGTGGAGAAAATACAATGCAAATTTGTATAGACACACTGTCAAAAATGTGGAGAAAATACAATGCAAATATGCATAGACACACAGTTGAACCTGTAAATAATAAAACACACATCTGTATAGACATACTGTCGAACATGTAGAAAAATGAAATGCAAATCTGTATAAACACACTGTTGAACCTGTAGAAAATCAATTAAAATCTGTATAAAAAAAATGTAGAAAAATGAAACACAAATCTGTATAGACACACTTTCGAACCTGTAGAAAATGCAATGCAAATCTGTATAGACACACTGTCAAACATGGAGAAAAAATACAATGCAAATCTGTATAGACACACAGTTGAACCTGTAAATAATAAAAGACACACTGTCGAACCTGTAGAAACAATGTTTCAACGACAAAAAACAGCTTTTACGACATTCAAATTAGTATAGACAGTTTTTAACCAAATCTGTATAGACTTTCGCCGCTTCCTAATACTCAGATTGAAATTGTATAAACCCATGTTTAGTGCAACCATTTGTTGTACCAGAGATGCAGAAGATAAAATTAACTCAATAATCAGTTGAAAAGAACACTTTATCATTGGCTTGATCTTTGTGCTTCCTATTTTGTTACAAAGTCAATGCTGAATAGCAGCCAGGTGCCGGAGAAGAATGTTGTATAGAAAGTCTCAATATCATGTCGACGATACAGATGCGAACCGTCAAAATATAAAACCGCATTCCGAGTACAGAAACCTTGACTAGCTGTGTAGAATACTCAGATTAACCCTTTCCAACATACAATTCTGCAGCCAACGACTGAAAATATCTTTAAAAAAGTTAAGAACATTTCTATTTAGGAAATTGTAATTAATCATTAAATAGAGTTGAAAGTATTGCCCCAATTTGTTCATAAAATCAATTTTCGGATAAAATACGCCCCTTGTTTTAGAATCATATATTGGGAGCAATTTAATGCTTTTGCGACAATGTTTTCAAAGGTCATCTGCTGTAGATGGTTCAAAATGCAGGTGGGAAAGGGTTATGGATTCAGGTAACTAGAATATAAAACTCATGAGTGATAAACAACCTGTCTTGATTATTGACGCCGCGTGGAAGCGCGGCCACAGTATGGGATAGGTTTTAATTTTGTACCACGGGGTGACGTAATCGAAAAGGGAGCCACCAACACATATTATTGTAAAGAAAAACTCTGTAATATGTTTGAAAAAGCAGCCTTTATGATTGAATAAATTGTATTAACTGATTTAAGAAACAACAAGATACAAAATATGTAGATCTTTCACCGTTGCTACAAAACTTTAGACACATTTAAATTGTTTTTAATAACTGTTCCCCAACTAACTAGGCTAAGCTTTTTTATGACTTGGTTAACGGAGTTCACTAGGCTACGCTTTTTAAATTGTTTGGTTTACTGCTCTGACGAGCTCAGAAAAAAGATTCGGGTGATGTTTTTTCCTATTTATTTTTGTTGTATAACTAAACTTAAAACGTTCCTCCCCATACAGTTGTTCATTCAGACTATTGCAGATATGCTATATGTTGATTATACATGAGAACTTTTTCTTTGAATTTCATAAATGCTTAATTTTGATATTAAATATCTTTAAACTTGTTAGAATTATTTGTATTTTTCATTTATATACTCTAGCTTGTTGTTATCATACTTCTGCTCAACTGGAATGAGAATAGACTTCCCTCTCTCCTTCCCGAGCTTGTGTCACACTTAACTTATAACTAGAGGCATTAACACTTAAGTTTATATCTGTTAATTTTTCAGTATCTATGTTTTTTGGTTATCTAATTGATCTAGTTAGAGCAGATTTAAAATTAAGAAGCTTGTATGACACTTTATTGTTGCAGTCAATGTTAACCAAACGGTAAACCAAATGGTTTGAAGACTTAACTTGTCATTTCACGACTAGACTTTACATGCTGAATATCACATAGATCGTAGCATATAAAGTGTGTATGATTAGACTGCTAGCTATGATATGACTGAAATAGTATTTTAGATGTTTTTTTTACTGTTTCCAACATACAACAAATATGCAGCAGACAGCTTTGAACATTCAGATGAAACTATGGAAAATCTCTAAGTATAATTATTGAACAGTATTGAAATCATTTTGACAAAAGGAGAAATATAATATTATGAGCCATTTGAACCATGGTCACAATGTTTTAAGAAACCGTGCTGCAAATGCGTCAAAATGTGTCTGCATGTGAGTAAGGCTAAAACCAAACAGTCAATGCAATTTGACTTTTTATTTAACCTTTTCAGGGAACATATTGGATACAGTAACACATAAATAGTACTTTGTACCTTACCTCCGATGGCGGATAGAAACCAACGTATGTATCATAATATTTAACAAATCAAGATCTTGGTTGCTAAGATTATGTGTTTTTGCATTAATTCATTCCCACCTGGAGACACATTCTGAAGTAGCTGCAGCGGATGACTTTTGTAAACATGTGGCAAAAGAAGAAATTGCTCATAAGTAATTTCTTCTTTTGGCACAATGTTTTCAATACTATTCAGTATCAACACTTTCATTTATAAAGATTTATGTATTTTTTATGTCAATTATTTTTAGGTAGTCTGTTGCATATTTGTTCTTTGTGGACAGGGTTAATTCCCTTGTCTTTGCAATATAACACCTAAGAATCCCATTTCTATTGTCCTGATCAGTATGCATTTCTCTCCATTCTTTTGACACAATTAAAGACGTTAACTGCAGTTCGATTCTAACAAGATTTTATAAATAAATGTATATAATTATATGTAAAAAATAGTTATTGATTTGAGACGAAAAGCAAGTCATGGCGAATTGTCTGTTGTGTGTGCGTGCGTTTTACAAAAGTGTCTTCTTTGCGTCAACTTCTCCTCCCTAACCGATTGGCCAATTAAAATGAACCTTCATAGGAATCATCCTTTCAATGTCCTCTCATAAATTCCTTCAAATTGTTTAGATCAATGCCGAAGTCTGGTTTTCAAGGCAACCGAAAGAAAAAAATAGTGAAAACTTAAAAAATCTTCTCCCAAAGTGTCCTGCCGATTTTCAAATAATTTTGGAGAAATGTTCCTTGAGTGACCCTCTATCAGATTCCTTCAAGTCATGTTGATTAGTCAAAAAACATGGCCGCAAGAGGGCGGGGCTATTTTGCTTTAATTGGTTATTGTGAAAACTTAAAAAATCTTCTCTGACGAAAGTGTTCTTTGGGTGACCCTCTATCTGAATTCTGATACCTTGAAGCCATGTTGATTGGTCGAAAAACATGGCCGTTAGAGGGCGGGGCTATTTTGCCTCATATGGCTACAGTGGAAACTTAAAAAATCTTCTCCGAAAGTGTCAGGCCGATTTTCTAATCATTTAGTAGAAATGTTCCTATGGTAACCTTCTATCAGATTCCTTCAAGCCATATTGATTGGTCAAAATACATGGCCGCTAGAGGGTGGAGCTATTTTGCCTTATATGGGCCTCTTGTATTAGCTTACCTGACCACAAAATGAGTTGATGTGGTTGACTGAGTTGTTTGCATGATTGGCCATCATTGCCCGCAATCGTATTTGCAAAAGTATGTGGTATAGGGAAGTAAGGCACAGGAAACTTTTCCAACCAGGCTGGTTATTTTTATTTCATATTTTTTTAGATTAGATAATATATGCTATCAACACAACAACTTTTATATAACTATGAATATTTTTGTAAAAGAATGATTTTGGTTATAAATAGTTAATTGCAGCAGGCAGTTCTTTACTTAGAGAGTACTGTTAACCCATTCACATCTATAGACATAGTATGAAGCATCTGCTGCAGACAACAATCAATTTCTCCTGTTGTCACAATGTTTTCAACTTTTTTCTAGAGATTTTCCATATCTTTGACTAGACATTTTCAATGTCGTCTGCTACAGATTTGCTGTATGTGGGAAAGGGTTAACTCTGCTACAGATTTGCTGTATGTGCTAAAGGGTTAACTCTGCTGCAGATTTGCTGTATGTGGGAAAGGGTTAACTCTGCTGCAGATTTGCTGTATGTGGGAAAGGGTTAACTCTGCTACATAGTTGCTGTATATGGGAAAGGGTAAATTCTGCTACAGATTTGCTGTATATGGGAAAGGGTAAATTCTGCTACAGATTTGCTGTATGTTGGAAAGGGTTAACTCTGCTTTATATTTGCAGTATATGGGAAAGGGTAAATTCTGCTACAGATTTGCTGTATATGGGAAAGGGTAAATTCTGCTACAGATTTGCTGTATGTTGGAAAGGGTTAACTCTGCTATATATTTGCAGTATATGGGAAAGGGTTAATTCTGCTACAGATTTGCTGTATATTGGAAAGGGTTAACTCGGCTGCTGATTTGCTGTATGTGGGAAAGGGTTAACTCTACTGCAGATTTGCTGTATGTGAGAAAGGGTTATTTCAGCTGCAGATTTGCTGTAAATGGGAAAGGGTTAACTCGGCTACAGATTTGCTGTATATAGGAAAGGGTTAACTCTGCTACAGATTTGCTGTATGTGGGAAAGTGTTAACTCTGCTGCAGATTTGCTGTATGTGGGAAGGGGTTAACTCTGCTACAGATTTCCTGTATGTGGGAAAGGGTTAGCTCAGCTGCATATTTGCTGTATGTGGGAAAGGGTTAGCTCAGCTGAAGATTTGCTGTATGTGAGCAAGGGTTAACTCGGCTACAGATTTTCTGTATATGGGAAAGGGTTAACTCAGCTGAAGATTTTCTGTATGTGGGAAAGGGTTAACTCAGCTGAAGATTTTCTGTATGTGGGAAAGGGTTAATTCAGTTGAAGATTTTCTGTATGTGGGAAAGGGTTAACTCAGCTGAAGATTTGCAGTATATGGGAAGGATTAACTGTGCTGAAGATTTGCTCTATATGGGAAAGGGTTAACTCTACTGCAGATTATCTCTATGTGAGAAAAGGTTTACTCGGCTACAGATTTGCTGTATGTGGGAAAGGGTTAATTCTGATGCAGATTTGTTGTATGTGGTAAATGGGGTTAACTCTGATGCAGATTTGCTGTATGTGGCAAAGGGTTAATTCTGCTACAGATTTGCTTTATATGGTAAAGGGTTAACTTTACTGCAGATTTGCTGTATGTGGGAAAGGGTTAATTCTGCTGCAGATTTGTTGTATGTGGGAAAGGGTTAACTTTGCTGCAGATTTGCTGTATGTGGGAAAGGGTTAATTCTGCTGCAGATTAACTGTATGTGTGAAAGGGTTAACTCTGCAGATTTGCTGTATGTAAGAAAGGGTTAACTCTACTGCAGATTTGGTGTATATGGGAAAGGGTTAACTCTACTGCAGATTTGCTTTATATGGGAAAGGGTTAATTCTGCTGCAGATGTACTGTATGTGGGAAAGGGCCAACTCTGATGCAGATTTGTTGTAAGTGGGAAAGGGTTAACTCTACTGCAGATTTGCTGTATTTATGAAAGGGTTAATTCTGCTGCAGATTTGCTGTATGTGGGAAAGGGTTAACTCTGCTACAGATTTGTTATATGTGGAAAAGGTTAAGCTCAGCTACAGATTTGCTGTATGTGTGAAAGGTTAAGCTCTGCTACAGATTTGCTGTATGTGGAAAAGGGTTAACTCTACTGCAGACTTGTTGTCTGTAGGAAAGATTAAGCCCTGCTACAGATTTGCTGTATGTGGGAATGGGATAACTCTGCTACAGATTTGTTATATGTGGGAAAGGTTAAGCTCTGCTACAGATTTGCTGTATGTGGGAAAGGGTTAATTCTGCTGCAGATTTGCTGTATGTGGGAAAGGGCTAACTCTGCTGCAGATTTGCTGTATGTGGGAAAGGGTTAACTCTGCTGCAGATGTGCTGTAAGTGGGAAAGGGTTAGCTCTACTTCAGATTTGTTGTATGTGGGAGAGGATTAATTCTGCTGCAGTTTTGCTGCAATTGGAAAAGGGTTAGCTCGGCTGCAGATTTGCTTTATGTGGGAAAGGCTTCATTTTGCTACAGATTTGCTGTATGTGAGAAAGGGTTAATGCTGCTGCAGATTTGCTGTATGTGTGAAAGGTTAAGCTCTGCTACAGATTTGCTGTATGTGGGAAAGGGTTAACTTTACTGCAGATTTGTTGTTTGTGGAAAGGTTAAGCCCTGCTACAGATTTGCTGTATGTGGGAATCGGTTAACTCTGCTACAGATTTGTTATATGTGTGAAAGGATAAGCTCTGCTACATATTTGCTGTATGTGGGAAAGGGTTAACTCTGCTTCAGATTTGCTGTATGTGTGAAAGAGGTGTTAACTCTGCTACATATTTACTGTTTGTGGGAAGGCGTTAATTCTGCTGCAGATTTGCTGTATGTAGGAAAGGGTTAACTCTACTGCAGATTATCTCTATGTGATAAAAGGTTTACTCGGCTACAGATTTGTTCTATGTGGGAAAGGGTTAACTCTGCTGCAGATTTACTGTATGTGTGAAAGGGGTAACTCTGCTGCAGATGTACTGTATGTAGGAAAGGGTTAACTCTGCTGCAGATTTGCTGTAATTGGGAAAGGGTTAACTCTACTTCAGATTTGTTGTATGTGGGAAAGGGTTAATTCTACTGCAGATTTACTGTATGGGGGAAAGGGTAAATTCTGCTACCGATTTGCTGTATGTTGGAAAGGGTTAACTCTGCTTTATATTTGCAGTATATGGGAAAGGGTAAATTCTGCTACAGATTTGCTGTATATGGGAAAGGGTAAATTCTGCTACAGATTTGCTGTATGTTGGAAAGGGTTAACTCTGCTATATATTTGCAGTATATGGGAAAGGGTTAATTCTGCTACAGATTTGCTGTATGTTGGAAAGGGTTAACTCGGCTGCTGATTTGCTGTATGTGGGAAAGGGTTAACTCTACTGCAGATTTGCTGTATGTGAGAAACGGTTAATTCAGCTGCAGATTTGCTGTAAATGGGAAAGGGTTAACTCGGCTACAGATTTGCTGTATATAGGAAAGGGTTAACTCTGCTACAGATTTGCTGTATGTGGGAAAGTGTTAACTCTGCTGCAGATTTGCTGTATGTGGGAAGGGGTTAACTCTGCTACAGATTTCCTGTATGTGGGAAAGGGTTAGCTCAGCTGCATATTTGCTGTATGTGGGAAAGGGTTAGCTCAGCTGCAGATTTGCTGTATGTGAGAAAGGGTTAACTCGGCTACAGATTTGCTGTATATGGGAAAGGATTAACTCTGCTACAAATTTGCTGCATGTGAGAAAGGGTTAATTCTGCTACATAGTTGCTGTATGTAGTAGATGGTTAACTCGGCTACAGGTTTGCTGTATGTGGGAAAGGGTAAACTCGGCTACATAATTGCTGTATGTGGGAAAGGGTTAACTCTGCTACAGATTTGCTGAATGTGCTAAAGGGTTAACTCTGCTGCAGATTTGCTGTATGTGGAAAAGGGTTAACTCTGCTACAGATTTGCTGTATGTGCTAAGGGTTAATTTTGCTGCAGATTTGCTGTATGTGGGAAAGGGGTGTTACCTCTGCTGCAGATTTGCTGTATATGGGAAAGGGTAAACTCTGCTATAAATGTGTTGTATGTGTGAGAAAGGGTTCATTCTGCTACATATTTGCTGTATATGTGAGAAAGGGTTCACTCTGCTACATATTTGCAGTATATGGGAAAGGGTTAATTCTGCTACAGATTTGCTGTATGTTGGAAAGAGTTAACTCGGCTGCAGATTTGCTGTATGTGGGAAAGGGTTAACTCAGCTGCAGATTTGCTGTATGTGGGAGAAAGGATTAATTCTGCTGCAGATTTGCTGTATGTGGGAAAGGGTTAACTCAGCTGCAGATTTGCTGTATGTGGGAAAGGGTTAAATCAGCTGCAGATTTGCTGTTATGAGAAAGGGTTAACTTTGTGCTGCAGATTTGCTGTATGTGGGAAAGGGTTAACTCTGCTTCAGAGTTGCTGTATGTGGGAAAGGGTTAACTCAGCTGAAGATTTGCTGTATGTGGGAAAGGGTTAACTTAGCTGAAGATTTGCTGTATGTGGGAAAGGGTTAACTCAGCTGAAGATTTGCTGTATGTGGGAAAGGATTAACTCAGCTGAAGATTTGCTGTATGTGGGAAAGGGTTAACTCTGCTGCAGATTTGCTGTATGTGGGAAAGGGTTAACTCTGCTGAAGATTTGTTGTATGTGGGAAAGGGTTAACTCTGCTGCAGATTTGCTGTATGTGGGAAAGGGTTAACTCTACTGCAGATTTGCTGTATGTGGGAAAGGGTTAACTGTGCTGAAGATTTGCTGTATGTGGGAGAGGGTTAATTCAGCTGAAGATTTTCTATATATGGGAAAGGGTTAACTCAGCTGAAGATTTTCTGTATATGGGAAAGGGTTAACTCAGCTGAAGATTTTCTGTATGTGGGAAAGGGTTAACTCAGCTGAAGATTTTCTGTATGTGGGAAAGGGTTAATTCAGTTGAAGATTTTCTGTATGTGGGAAAGGGTTAACTCAGCTGAAGATTTGCAGTATATGGGAAGGATTAACTGTGCTGAAGATTTGCTCTATATGGGAAAGGGTTAACTCTACTGCAGATTATCTCTATGTGAGAAAAGGTTTACTCGGCTACAGATTTGCTGTATGTGGGAAAGGGTTAATTCTGATGCAGATTTGTTGTATGTGGTAAATGGGGTTAACTCTGATGCAGATTTGCTGTATGTGGCAAAGGGTTAATTCTGCTACAGATTTGCTTTATATGGTAAAGGGTTAACTTTACTGCAGATTTGCTGTATGTGGGAAAGGGTTAATTCTGCTGCAGATTTGTTGTATGTGGGAAAGGGTTAACTTTGCTGCAGATTTGCTGTATGTGGGAAAGGGTTAATTCTGCTGCAGATTAACTGTATGTGTGAAAGGGTTAACTCTGCAGATTTGCTGTATGTAAGAAAGGGTTAACTCTACTGCAGATTTGGTGTATATGGGAAAGGGTTAACTCTACTGCAGATTTGCTTTATATGGGAAAGGGTTAATTCTGCTGCAGATGTACTGTATGTGGGAAAGGGCTAACTCTGATGCAGATTTGTTGTAAGTGGGAAAGGGTTAACTCTACTGCAGATTTGCTGTATTTATGAAAGGGTTAATTCTGCTGCAGATTTGCTGTATGTGGGAAAGGGTTAACTCTGCTACAGATTTGTTATATGTGGAAAAGGTTAAGCTCAGCTACAGATTTGCTGTATGTGTGAAAGGTTAAGCTCTGCTACAGATTTGCTGTATGTGGAAAAGGGTTAACTCTACTGCAGACTTGTTGTCTGTAGGAAAGATTAAGCCCTGCTACAGATTTGCTGTATGTGGGAATGGGATAACTCTGCTACAGATTTGTTATATGTGGGAAAGGTTAAGCTCTGCTACAGATTTGCTGTATGTGAGAAAGGGTTAACTCTGCTGCAGATTTACTGTATATGGGAAAGGGTTAATTCTGCTGCAGATTTGCTGTATGTGGGAAAGGGTTAACTCTGCTGCAGATTTGCTGTATGTGGGAAAGGGTTAACTCTGCTGCAGATGTGCTGTAAGTGGGAAAGGGTTAGCTCTACTTCAGATTTGTTGTATGTGGGAGAGGATTAATTCTGCTGCAGTTTTGCTGCAATTGGAAAAGGGTTAGCTCGGCTGCAGATTTGCTTTATGTGGGAAAGGCTTCATTTTGCTACAGATTTGCTGTATGTGAGAAAGGGTTAATTCTGCTGCAGATTTGCTGTATGTGTGAAAGGTTAAGCTCTGCTACAGATTTGCTGTATGTGGGAAAGGGTTTACTTTACTGCAGATTGGTTGTTTGTGGAAAGGTTAAGCCCTGCTACAGATTTGCTGTATGTGGGAATCGGTTAACTCTGCTACAGATTTGTTATATGTGTGAAAGGATAAGCTCTGCTACATATTTGCTGTATGTGGGAAAGGGTTAACTTAGCTGAAGATTTGCTGTATGTGGGAAAGGGTTAACTCAGCTGAAGATTTGCTGTATGTGGGAAAGGATTAACTCAGCTGAAGATTTGCTGTATGTGGGAAAGGGTTAACTCTGCTGCAGATTTGCTGTATGTGGGAAAGGGTTAACTCTGCTGAAGATTTGTTGTATGTGGGAAAGGGTTAACTCTGCTGCAGATTTGCTGTATGTGGGAAAGGGTTAACTCTACTGCAGATTTGCTGTATGTGGGAAAGGGTTAACTGTGCTGAAGATTTGCTGTATGTGGGAGAGGGTTAATTCAGCTGAAGATTTTCTATATATGGGAAAGGGTTAACTCAGCTGAAGATTTTCTGTATATGGGAAAGGGTTAACTCAGCTGAAGATTTTCTGTATGTGGGAAAGGGTTAACTCAGCTGAAGATTTTCTGTATGTGGGAAAGGGTTAATTCAGTTGAAGATTTTCTGTATGTGGGAAAGGGTTAACTCAGCTGAAGATTTGCAGTATATGGGAAGGATTAACTGTGCTGAAGATTTGCTCTATATGGGAAAGGGTTAACTCTACTGCAGATTATCTCTATGTGAGAAAAGGTTTACTCGGCTACAGATTTGCTGTATGTGGGAAAGGGTTAATTCTGATGCAGATTTGTTGTATGTGGTAAATGGGGTTAACTCTGATGCAGATTTGCTGTATGTGGCAAAGGGTTAATTCTGCTACAGATTTGCTTTATATGGTAAAGGGTTAACTTTACTGCAGATTTGCTGTATGTGGGAAAGGGTTAATTCTGCTGCAGATTTGTTGTATGTGGGAAAGGGTTAACTTTGCTGCAGATTTGCTGTATGTGGGAAAGGGTTAATTCTGCTGCAGATTAACTGTATGTGTGAAAGGGTTAACTCTGCAGATTTGCTGTATGTAAGAAAGGGTTAACTCTACTGCAGATTTGGTGTATATGGGAAAGGGTTAACTCTACTGCAGATTTGCTTTATATGGGAAAGGGTTAATTCTGCTGCAGATGTACTGTATGTGGGAAAGGGCTAACTCTGATGCAGATTTGTTGTAAGTGGGAAAGGGTTAACTCTACTGCAGATTTGCTGTATTTATGAAAGGGTTAATTCTGCTGCAGATTTGCTGTATGTGGGAAAGGGTTAACTCTGCTACAGATTTGTTATATGTGGAAAAGGTTAAGCTCAGCTACAGATTTGCTGTATGTGTGAAAGGTTAAGCTCTGCTACAGATTTGCTGTGTGTGGAAAAGGGTTAACTCTACTGCAGACTTGTTGTCTGTAGGAAAGATTAAGCCCTGCTACAGATTTGCTGTATGTGGGAATGGGATAACTCTGCTACAGATTTGTTATATGTGGGAAAGGTTAAGCTCTGCTACAGATTTGCTGTATGTGAGAAAGGGTTAACTCTGCTGCAGATTTACTGTATATGGGAAAGGGTTAATTCTGCTGCAGATTTGCTGTATGTGGGAAAGGGTTAACTCTGCTGCAGATTTGCTGTATGTGGGAAAGGGTTAACTCTGCTGCAGATGTGCTGTAAGTGGGAAAGGGTTAGCTCTACTTCAGATTTGTTGTATGTGGGAGAGGATTAATTCTGCTGCAGTTTTGCTGCAATTGGAAAAGGGTTAGCTCGGCTGCAGATTTGCTTTATGTGGGAAAGGCTTCATTTTGCTACAGATTTGCTGTATGTGAGAAAGGGTTAATTCTGCTGCAGATTTGCTGTATGTGTGAAAGGTTAAGCTCTGCTACAGATTTGCTGTATGTGGGAAAGGGTTTACTTTACTGCAGATTGGTTGTTTGTGGAAAGGTTAAGCCCTGCTACAGATTTGCTGTATGTGGGAATCGGTTAACTCTGCTACAGATTTGTTATATGTGTGAAAGGATAAGCTCTGCTACATATTTGCTGTATGTGGGAAAGGGTTAACTCTGCTTCAGATTTGCTGTATGTGTGAAAGGGGTGTTAACTGTGCTACATATTTACTATTTGTGGGAAGGCGTTAATTCTGCTGCAGATTTGCTGTATGTAGGAAAGGGTTAACTCTACTGCAGATTATCTCTATGTGATAAAAGGTTTACTCGGCTACAGATTTGTTCTATGTGGGAAAGAGTTAACTCTGCTGCAGATTTACTGTATGTGTGAAAGGGGTAACTCTGCTGCAGATGTACTGTATGTAGGAAAGGGTTAACTCTGCTGCAGATTTGCTGTAATTGGGAAAGGGTTAACTCTACTTCAGATTTGTTGTATGTGGGAAAGGGTTAATTCTACTGCAGATTTACTGTATGGGGGAAAGGATTAATTCTGCTGCAGTTTTGCTGCAATTGGAAAAGGGTTAGCTCGGCTGCAGATTTGCTTTATGTGGGAAAGGCTTAATTTTGCTACAGATTTGCTGTATGTGAGAAAGGGTTAATTCTGCTGCAGATTTGCTGTATGTGTGAAAGGGTTAATTCTGCTACAGATTTGCTCTATGAGTGAAAGTGTTAATTCTGCTACAGATTTGCTGTATGTGTGAAAGGGTTAATTATACTGCAGATTTGCTGTATGTGTTAAACGGTGAATTCTGCTGCAGATTTGCTGTATGTGGGAAAGGGTTAACTCTGCTGCATATTTGCTGTATGTGGGCAAGGGTTAACTCCGCTACAGATTTGATGTATGTGGGAAAGGGTTATGTCCGCTGCAGATTTGCTGTATATGTGAGAAAAGATTAACTCTGCTGCAGATTTGATGTATGTGGGAAAGGGTTAACTCGGCTACAGATTTGCTGTATGTGGGAAAGGGTTAATTCTACTGCAGATTTGCTGTATGTGCGAAAGGCTGAATTCTGCTGCAGATTTGCTGTATGTGCGAAAGGGTTAACTCTGCTGCATATTTGCTGTATGTGGGAAAGGGTTAACTCCGCTGCATAGTTGCTGTATGTGGGACAGGGTTAATTCTGCTGCAGATTTGCTGTCCTTGGGAAAGGGTTAACTCTGCTGCAGATTTACTGTATGTGGGAAAGGGTGAATTCTGCTGCAGATTTGCTGTATGTGGGAAAGGGTTAACTCTGCTGTAGATTTGCTGTATGTGGGAAAGGGTTAACTCCGCTGCAGATTTGCTGTATGTGGGAAAGGGGGGTTAACTCTACTGCAGTAGAAATGACTTGCCTTCACGCTTTCCCTAAGGCATACATACAACTTTTACCGGTCAAAGCAGACAACCTACTAGTGACAAAAGGGATTGCTCGATAAGTAAACATTTTGTTTGCGCAGTGATTTAATCCAAGTTTCGAATTTGTAATGCAAATTCTACAGATGTGACATTACTGTAATGTTTTTAACGCTTTTCCTCATACAATAAATCTGCAGGAGCTGACTCTGAAATTATCAAGGTCAAAATATAGAAAATCTCTATAAATGGTAGTACAAGAGAAAGTTGATGCAACGCATCAATGTCGCCGGAAATCCATACTGCAGTTATGCATAATACTTACATTATACTAGTTGAAAAAAACAACAGTTATTAACTAAAGGGCATATTGAAACATCAGGGGTGGGGTTAAGTGAAAATGGATCATAACTTGCATTTTATTTGTCAATAAAGTGAATGTCCTTCATTGAGATATAATTAAAGCCTTTCATTGTTTATGATCAATCTCCATTCTAAGGTAGGTTGACCATATAAACAGCCAACTAATTATTGATCATAAACAGGACATGAGTAATGTTGCCAATCATTAGTCTACTCATGTTTTAAAATTATATAATGATGAGCACCCTTGTATCAATGATGCATAACAATATGCAGATCGCAAGCAAAATGCGTGTAGAGAATCTAATATCACATTTAAAATTGTCACGGACGAAATAATTTTGTACGAAACACCCGATTCGTTTCTTCTTCGCATAGTTGTCGTTCTGTACACTCTCTTTATAGGCAGAGAGGGTGTTTTAAAATGATATAATGATGAGCGCCCTTGTGGTAATGATGCATAACAATATGCAGATCGCAAGCAAAATGCCTGTAGGGAATCTAATGACAAATTTAAAATTGTGAAGGACGAAATAATTTTGTACGAAAGACCCGATTCGTTTCTACTTCGCATAATTGTCGTTTTTTACACTCTCTTTATAGGCAGAGAGTGTTCATTCAAAGTAAGTTTTATATTAAAACCAGTTTTATCTCAGTTTGTTCTTTTCGTCATTTGTTTCGAACCAAATAAACATTTTAAATCACCTATAATTAACTATTTGTAAGTGATTGTAAAGAACGGCTCTCTGCAGAGGAGATGTATCTACGCAGTCGGTATTTGGTTGTCACTTGATCAACATATTTAGCTTAGAAACAGTTCCTATTTTAGATATTCATGGATTTACATTATTAATGAATTCTACATAAATCAAGACATCCCTTTGAACATGAAAATAACATTCAGTAAGTTAAAATTGCTACTAAAAGAAAAAAACGACGTCATTTGTATCTCCATATTGACATTTAACAGTCTGCAGCAAGTCTAGCAGGGACTCTTTTGTGTTCATAAATAAGACAAAAAAACATAAATGCGAGTCAAAATAAAGAAACTGCAAATACTTAAAACATCGGATTATTTATTTCATTTTAGATGTGTCATAACTAAGTGTTTTTAAACAATCACAATTGTAATATGTTCAAGACATCTAAATTTGTTTTTTTCTAATAATAACTCTCCTCCCATATCATTTCCGAAAAGCTATTAACAATAAAAGTCGCGGGCTTCTGCCCGGCGACTGATTAATATTGTATAGAGTTGACATCAGTGTGGCAAATGGAGAAAAAGCTTTGGTTCATCATAAAATATACGCTGTTGTATTCAAACTTATTGTTACAACATATTATTCGGGTAAGAAATAAGATATATGCTGGTGGAAAAATACCCGTTTACTCCTTGCTTATCAAAGCTGGATATGTTCAATATTTTTATAGCTGATGTGTACAGTGTCATATATTCAAATCATGCTGGTGCATATACCGTCATTTCGTTTTTCGTTTTTCAATCTTACATTAAAAAAAACGAAAAACGATTCTATTTTCGTTTTCTGTCTTTAGCTCACATGTCACGTAGTGACAAGGTGAGCTTTTGTGATCGCCCTTCATCCGTCGTCTGTCCACAATTTCTTGTGAACACAATAAAGTCTTTATTTATTATTCGATATTTACCAACGTTATTCAGTAGCTAGATATCAATGAGAGCTCGGTTCCTTTGGAAAACCAGCCAGATCCGTCCATGCATGACGGGATTATGGTCCGTCGTCTGTCCACAATTTCTTGTGAACACGACAAAGTCTTCATTTATTATCCGACGTTTACCAAACTTATTCAGTAGTTAGATATGTTCTTGCATGACGGGATTATGGCCCTTTAAAATTGGCAAAATTGCTATAATTGACCTTGTAAACAAGATAGTCATCATTTATTATCCGATGTTTACCAAAATTATACAGTAACTAGATTTATCATGCAATGAGCAGATTACGTGACGTTTAACACTGGTATGATACACCTTTTGTTTACATGTCTACTGGTATGATAAACATTTATCTTTATCAGTCTACTTATTTTTAGAAATGACGTAACCGCTGGAACTACTTTTCTGAAATATAAATAAGACATTCCACCAGAAAACCAACTGTTTTGACTAGAAATGTATCGCCTTGGATCACTCTAAGCATGCCGCGCAGGCTAAACCGGACAGACGCGTTTCGCCTACTGTGTATTTTCTGTTTCAGTCGGAACTCTTTAGCTTCCATATGACGTGTGTACACAATGTAATTCGGCGCGTATTTGTACATGCGCGAGACGTCATTCTATTTTAGGTGACGTCATTTATGAATAAGCTTTTGTTATTGTGAGTGCTATTTCTTAAAACTAGTAAGAATTAGTGTAGATTTACCTAAAAACATAATTTTACATGCAAGATAAATAAAATATTATGTCCCTGACTTTCGACATAAGCTTTATCAGACTCGGCTGTGAGAAAGGATAATTGTCCAAACCTCGTCAGATACAGTTCAAATCTTTCGTCAGGGACATAATATTCTCTATATACATGAGAGCTTGGTTCCTTTCGAAAACCAGCCAGATCCATCCATGCATGACTAGACTATGGCTCTTTAAAATTGGCAAAATTGTTATAATTGACCTTGTGAACACGATAAGAACTTCATTTATTATCCGATGTTTACCAAACTTATTCAGCTAGAGAGCTCGGTTCCTTTTGAAAGTCAGATCCGTCCAGGCATGACGGAATTATGGCCTTTTAAAATTGGCAAAATTGTTATAATTGACTTTGTGAACACGATAAAAAACTTAGTGACCTTAGTGTGATCTTTTACAATCAAATATCATCATTGTCTTTGGATGACCTTCACCATGACTTTTTGACCTTCTTTCTTATTTTTGTTGCGCAATTAAATTAGGACCCTAAAAACACTTACTCAGGTGAGCGATTTAGGGCCATCATGGCCCTCTTGTTTATTTTGTAACAAGAAAAACGATTGATACAGCAATCATGTTGAATAGGACGTAGAATAGGAAATGTATAGTCAAATGCTATTTTTAGATTTTAAACGAAACTAGCGTCTGTGGTTTGAAATGGAAAAACGAAAAACGAAAAATGGTATACGGTATACGAAATGCTTTTTCGTTTTTATGTTTTCAAACCAAAAAAAAAAGAAAAAAAGAAAATGGTTTCATTCTTCGTTTCGAAATGACGGTACAAAATGTAAATACACGGATCATACGCTCATTTCTTCTCAAACAAAGCTTTTGTAAGCGACTATTTGGCTGTAGAACAGCAGGACCCAGGATGTATTTGGCATAAATTAACCTAATAGGTTATATTATTTAAACTGGATTATATCAGGTCTTCAATGGAGAGCTATGATATTTCATATCTTACCAATATGAGAGTGCCAAATTATTAATTTTCCAAAGAAAAATGATTGTATATATCGCAGTTTTATTCCTATTTTTTTTATGATATAGTGTTTTGCTATACTTTTTTTTAAAACTATGAAAAATACATCAAAGATAATAGTTTAAGCTATTATTGATGTAAAATAAAACAAATCTTGTTTATTACCAGGTTTAATATCTGTTTCATGTTTACTGTTTCAGATGAACTAAAGCAGATAAAAGTGAGCAGGTATTCTACAAAGTGTTCAAATGAATTCTTAAAACTCTACTTTGAAAATACGAAGAGATTTGGTAGACAATTGGCAGTAGAAAATGTTGATATTCAAAGTAGTGATGCAGTTATCACTTTCGAAGAAGCCAGAGGTAATTACCAGTTGAATTTTCCTGTCTGATATACTTTTATCCCTTTTCTATATTAAACATTCTACAACTTTGAAAACATCTTGGCAAACATATCGTAAATCTTTATAAATTAAAGGTATATTCGTTTGGTAGATTTTCTTTTGTAGTTACTCCCTGCAGACAATGTTCATGCCATATTGATTGGTTGAAAAACATGGCAGCTAGGCCGCATCAGACAAGTGCAAAATACAAAACATGTCCACTGCTTGCAGTTTCATTCAACTTTTCCATGATATAAGCAGTTACACATTTACTACTACACTATTATTTAGGTGATCGATTTATGGCCATTTTGGCCCTCTTGTTCACATTATGTTTGTTAGGTACATGTTTTCAGAAGTGTCAGCTGCAAAGCTGATAGATAAATAGCGTGTAACCTGCAGACGTCCAGTGCACACGAATTATAATTCTAACATGTGTGTTTTTTAACCTTGTTTTTTAACCCTTTCCCACATATAGACGCTTTCTGACGCCCTTGTAGCAGACCACTTTTTGAAAACATAGTGACAAAATGTTTTCCACTTTTAGTCATAGGTTATCCATTCAATTATAGAGATTTTCTATTTTTTGACAAAATATGTTCAAAGTTAATTGTCTGCTGCAGAATTGTCATATGAGGGGAAGGGGTTAGCCCCCTCTGTGGATTATTCTGATAAGCCATCTTCTCAATTATTATCCATATTCTTGCAAGCAATTTAACACATCTGTTTGCCTGCAGTTCTTATATTTCAATTTGACAGCCTGCTGGACTGTTCAGAGCTTAAGATAAGGGTATTTAGCATGTTTTAAAATCATTAGTTTACCTTATATCCAACCCTATGTTATAGGTTCTCAAAAGTCGTCTCATTCATGATTGAGACGATTCTTTTGAGTGACACATCATAGGGTTTTGTTGGATGATAAGAGAGATATCGTGGGGAAAAGAGCTGTATACGCCTCGTTATCTGAACCTCTGAAAGAAACAAGTGATAAGACAAGTTGACAATTTTTTAAATTCACAATTCCTGTTTTTCAATTATGTTTCTAAAAGTCAGAGGTGTCAACAGTTGTCTATATTAAGTAAAAGAGTTGAAGTGCAGAATCTATTTTTAGATGCTGCCACTGTGATTGAGGTTCATCACAAGAAACCCTGTATTGAGCATGGGCATGAGCTGGTTATCGAGTACTATAATCCATCTAATATAGAAGAAAGTGAACAGGAAACGAGGACTATTGAGGTACAGTATCACTTACATACCGCTGACGTGACCTTTTTTTTCATGATGAGTAATTTCGCCTTTTGCCACAATGTTTTTCAACTCTATTCAATAAATATACCTTTATTAATGGGAGGTTTCCATATTTTTTCCAAGATATTTTCAGGCGTCTGCTGCAGATTTGCTGAATGTAGGAAAGGGAAATAAATAATTTTTCATTAACTGAGTATTTTTGATTTTATTGCTTATGTACCAAATGTTAACATAATAAGGTCAGTTTACGAATGCAATTTAAATGGCGTTCAAAGGGTGAATAAATGATATTACGTTCGGTGGTATTTCACAAACAAGTAATTATAGGTTTTAAAATATTAATAATAAATGCTCAGTCAAATCTGCAATGAATGAGTGATCTTACAATGAACAAAGTAATTATGACAGACTAATTCTGATATGGTTATATGATAACATCGGTCGTATGAAAGAAAGACACAATACCAAATTTACAAGCAAATTTTACCTTATATGGCTATAGTAAAATCTTTAAAACAATTCTCCTCCAAACCTTTTGACCTATATTTAAATAATTTTCTAGACCTAGGTGACCCTCTACGTTAATCTTTCAAGCCATCTTGATTGGTCGAAAAACAAGGCAGCCAGTGGGCTGGCTGATTTGTATAATTGTGCCACCTAATAAGCATGGTATGCACTTAGCGATTACTTTTTTTATGTCCGGCGTCTGTCTGTCTGTCCGTCCGTCTGTCTGTCTGCCGTCACACTTTTTCGTCACGTTTTCAAATAACTTTTTTTCTGCTCAAAGGACTGGATTGAAACTTCTGACAAATGTTTATATCCATCTTTGTGATGGGTTAACGAAAGGGGGATAATAAACGATTTTTGAGTTATTGCTCCTTTTCTGTCAAAAATTAAAATTTTCTGACAAGGCCCCGGCAGGTGATACACGTGCTCCGGGGAGCACTCACTTCTAGTTTGGCTAAAGTGATTCAATTTTTGCCTTATGACAGTGGAGCAATACTAGCCCTCTTGGGACTGTGGTTTTGATTACTTCGGGAATTGCAGATTTAGCCTTTGCATCTGCAGCACTCAACCTTTAAAAACATTGTGACAAAAGGAAAAATTGCTAATAATGTACAAGTTCTCATTTTGTTACAATATTTTCATCTCTATTCAATAATTATACTTTATCTACAGAGATTTTCAAATTGTTTCCTTTGTTGTATGTTGTTAAACACATGCTGCTATGTCATCTTAGCTATATTGTATTATCTTCACATCTATGTTGTCAGATAGAGTACAAACAATGAGGGAAATAATGTATGCTCCATCTTTATAGGAACTGTTATTCAGACTTGTCATTTCAGGTCGGGCTGCCAATCCAGGGGTTTTTAGTTTGAATCCCAGCTCGGCCAACATTCTTTCCCACGTTTGACAAAAGTGTGACAAGCAACATTCGTCTTTCAGTCATGGGCTTACAGTCTATGTAGAAATATGCCATTTGCTTTGAACGTATGTTGTGTGGAGTACTGGTGTGAGAAAGCTTTGAAACACATGCGTAAATGAACTGGCCGCCATGATATGAGTGAAAAAACTGTTAAAAACGACGTTAAACCCAAATCAACCAATTGTCATTTCAGGTTGGTGGGTTTGATCCAAAAACTGGTGATGATACCATTATATATTACTTTGAAAGCACACGCAATAAAGGAGGCATGGTAGAACTTTTCACCATTGATAATGATCGAACATTTGCTCATATAACATTCGAAGAAAATGGAGGTACAGTTTTCTATTGATGCTCGTATTGCATACATTCATTACTGATAAAGAATAAGACTTTCAGATCATGTGCCAACAGGAAATGGTGAGACCAGCATTATTTGTTTAAGCTTTCGTGATTCGTCCTTTAAATGGATACAATCATATAAGAACACTTTTCCTGTATACAGTTTGTAATTCATTAATATTATACCTTTCCAAATTACTACACAAATTTTATTAATAAAACTATAAAGTATTGAATAAGGTTAAAAACATTGAGATTAATTTGCAACAGTGTTTCTAAAAGTGGGGAAGGGATAATTTAATTTATTTTCTTGTGACCATCAGATTTTGAGAGCACAAAAAACATAATGCTTGCATACAAACCTTGAACATCACACTTATACAAAAGAGGATAACTCCAGTGTACCCAATTTCGAGCTATATCCCATTTTAAATGTGTCTAATTCTTGTTTTGTTCACTTATTTTATAATGTATCATATTCAAGAATGGTATGCAATGATATACAAGTTTCCAAGTATAAGTTCCCAAGGACACGTCGACTGTCTATCAAGGGAGTCCCTTGTACTAATATATTGGAACTTTTTAAAATTATGCAATGAACTCAAAGCTTTTCTTGGTAGAGTCCCTCAGGACTTCTAGGTTACAAGATTACTGGTTTGTAGATAGCTTGTGACCATCAGATATGCAGTGTACAAACTGACCTAATCATCTGGGGTAGCTCAGTCGGTAGTGATGCAGGCTGTCAATCCAGAGGTTATGAGTTTAAATCCCAGCTTGGCCAACATTCTTTTCCGCTGTTTGACAAATGTCACTTTGACATGCGTCATTCGTCTTACACCAATGGGTGAAATCAGCAAGTTGCTTGGAAAGTATGTTGTGTGGAGTACTGGTGTAAGAAAGTCAGGAAACATAGGAATAGGTGAACTGGCTGCCGTGATATGACTGAAACATTGTTGAAAAACAGGGTTAAACCCCAATCAATCAATCATACAAAGGTTCATTGTCTGAAGAGCCGGGACAAGTTTGTATTTCACTGATCTAGGTAAAGGTTACAGTGACAATAATTTGTCATTACAACACAATATTGTTACTCTAGCACTTTCATGTGTGGATATACTCCTCCCCCTTCTTACAGAGACTCAGTGTCAAGGGAGCTTTGATGAGATCAAGTTTCATTGACCCAGATCAAAGGTCAATGTCACAGTTGCTATAATTTGTCTACAAAATGAGGTTACCGCTCTAGCACTTTTTGGGTAGAAAACGTAATAATTTATACAATGGTTTAGCGTTAATGAAAACTTGTTTAAGAGAGACATCCTGTTAAAAACAAAATTAGATTAAAAAAGATTATCAAGATTATCTCCCTTTCCTTGTAAAATTAAAAATCGAACTTGGACAGATGGAAACTATTCACTTTCAATATGTGACAGTTATTGCATTATGTGCTGTTGCTCTTTCCCAAAAATCCCAAAAAGCTATAAACCTAGATTAAATTAAAGTTCATTCTTACAACTTCCAAAAACGCACACAAAACTTATAGGTTGACTTTTACAATTATGGAGATACAAATTAAATTCAAAGGTCACATTAATTCCTAAGTGAATTTTAATTTCAATTTCAGAAAATGTATATTATTCTCAAAATGGTTCTTAGGATGTCAATATAACTAAATCAGTCAGAGGGTATCCATTCATAAAACAACACTTTCAACTTTCAACAAAATCATTATTGTCCAATTAGAAACAACATCAGTCTTATGTATTTATCTGACAAAATGTCTGCTCTAAATAAGTTCAAGGAGACATAACTTTGTTTTCCTAAACAAATCTTAGTATCACTTACATTGTAGCATACCCCACATTGTTCACAAAGTTTAAAATAGATACTTTCTTAAGTAAGTTTTACAATTTTCATTTTGAAAAGAGATCGCGATTCAAATATTAATTTATTCCTTTTGGAAAAATGTTTACATTTCTATTCAATTATTCAATACGTCAAATGATAGATACTTTCCGTATTTTTGCCTAGATGTGTTGATGACTGCAGAGTGGTTGTATGTGAAAGGTTTAAACTAAACTAACATTTTTAGCTAAACTGATTATGAAATGCTCAATGTGCATTATTGTGAATGCCCTTTGTGCAGCATGTGGCATATCTCAACTGTCAACATGTTCTCCTCAATAACCAATTGGTCAATTTTGAAGAAACTTAACAGCAATCCTTTCAATGTCCTTACCAAGATTCTTTCAATTATATCTGATCCATGCACATTTCTGGTTACATGGCAACAGGGACGTAGATAAGAGTTAGAGCTTATCTATCTACAACTATAACATTCTTCTCCCCCCAAACTGGTTGGCAGATTTTCAAATAATTTTATAGAAATGTTCATTGGGTGACCTTCTTTCAGGTTCAATCAAGCCATGCAGATCGGTTGGAAAACATGGCCACCAGGGTGTGGGGCTTTTTCGCCCTATATGGCTAAAGTGAATACTTTTAAAAATCTGCTCCTCCTAAAGTATCAGGCTGATTTTCAAGTAGTTCTGTAGAAATGTTTTTGGGTGATCCTCTGTCAGATTCCCTCAATCTATGTTGATTGAAGGACAAACATGGCAAGGCTGTTTTTAGTGATAATTTTAAAAAAAATCTCCTCCAAAAGTATCTTGCAAATTTCCAAACAATTTTGTCGAAGTGATCCTTGGGTGGCCCGGCTCTTTCAGATTTCTTTTTTACCCTTTATGCCTAGAATGTAAGATATACAAAGCATTCTCCTAAGTAAAAAAATGTCTGGTTTTGAAATACTAACCGGAACATAAATATTTCTTTGGTAACCTATCAGTAACCTCAAGTCATATTGATTTGACAAAAGACAGACAGCAAATCCTGACTGCAAAATGAGTTATTGTGGTTAGCATGATAAATCACATTGCATATCTCATGTGAGCAATCCAACTCCATTGTGAGCCTCTTAATGGTTTTATTTAGTTGTTGAACGAGTGATGAAGAGGGATCACACAATAGAAGGCTGTAGACTAACACTAAAGAAATTCATTGTGAGTAAGACAGATCTACTGCTGTTGGATATTTCATCAGATGCAACAGAGGGCTGTATTAGTAACTATTGTGAAACGAAGTTCAAACAAGATGTTGAGTCTGTGATTTATAGTGAGGACAGATCAAAGGTTTTGGTTATCTGTGCAGAACCTATTGGTAAGAATGAATACATTCTCATATATCTCACATGCACATACATTTGTATGTGTTTGCATCAGAAGACATCAGCAATTTCCCCCATTCCTATTCGATCTAAAATTTATCTAAAAAGTTGAATGTTTTATTTTTGAAAAGAGCCAAAAATACTGACAATAAGATAAGCTGTTTATTTAGGAGCATTTTCTCCTTTTGCCATAATGTTTTCAAAAGTTATCATAATTTGTAACCATTTGGGAACAGATCAAAGTTTAAAATTAGTGATCTTTACCCTTTCCCACATACAACAAATCTGCAGCAGAAGACTTTGAAAACATGTAGGCAAAAATATGCTAAACCTTTTTAATTGAATGTAAAATTGTTGAAAATAGTTGAAAACATTGTGAAAAAAAGGAGAAATTGCTTGTTTTGAGCTATTCCTTTTTTTGTCACGATGTTTTCAAACGTCGTTCGCTGCAGAGCTGTCATAAAGCATCTTCTGAAGGATATATAGGGTTAAATTGGTGTATCTGGTCATTCCCTATTGTAATAGACCAGTCGACTGTTGAGCATTAAAAAATGGATGAAAGGCCGAAGCACATGACAACTCAATTTGATAGGCAATTTCTCCTCTTGCCAAATTGGCGTTAAAAAGTTGTTTGCTGCAGATTCACCAATGCATGGGAAAAGGGTTAACATCTGAGAGATTGCCCTTAGAAGTACTTTGCCCCGCAATATCTTTCTTATTACCCAATCTAATATGTAATTGTAAAATGTGCCCTATGTTTTGGGACAAAATGGCCAACTTTTTTTTTACAAGAGGAGCTCCAATTTGAATCACTGAATAATTGGTTTTCAAATTATTTATCTCACCATAGATACATGTATATCCTGTCCACACTAATGGCATGTCAAATAAAGATTGATGAATATAGAATAGGCCCCTTGTCCAGATTCCAGTCTTCTTTACTTTTTGCATTGTCATTCAGATTTCAAGAAAGTGGTCACAGCTTGCAGAGAACATAGTTTACATCAGTGCCACATGACCCCACATCTTGTGCCAATTACGGACTCCATCATAATAACTTACGCATCAGACAAAATTACAAGAGATACATTCTGGTTGTACTTTGAAAATGCTGGTAAGAGCCGTGGCGGAGAGGTGGTCGAAGTCAAATTTAATCAGGATGGATATTGTGTTGTGACTTTCAAAGATCCTAAAGGTTTGCTTTTACAGAGATTTGATTTTGTACTTATTTGTAATTTGTATTTTAAACCCTTTCACACTTGCAGGCGTCTTTTAGAAACATTGTGACAAACAGAAGTAACTCAGCTTGAGGAATTTCTCCTTTGACCGTAATGCTTTCCAACGTATAGACACTTTTTGACTCCTCTGCAGCATTTGTCTTTTTCCAAAATGTTTTCAATTCTATCAAATATTCATATTTCCATATATATACAAATTTTCCATATTGTTTTCAAATTCGTCTGCTGCAGATTTGCTGTATGTGGGAACGAGTCAAGCTGTATTAATTAACTATAATTTTAATTACAATGATTTTCCATATTTTTCCCAAGATGTTTTCTTCTGCAGAGTTGCTGTATTTGAGTTTTTTAAAAATTGACCATAATAAACTGATAACTTCCCTTTGGACACCAGTGTAGCAGATACCATTTTGAAAACATAGAGGATAATTGTTTGTTTCAGCGTCTTTTCGAAATCTCTTTGATCCGTGAAAGCAAATGGTGATATTTTCAAGAGGGCTTAATTTTAACTGAATTTTTCTGAAAAGTGTTGGGGAGTAAGAAGTTACAGTACATAACTTGTGCTGATGTAGTAATTATTGGAGCCCAAATTGAATTAGACAAAAGTTGGAGTAATTTCTTGCAAATCAGGTCAAGAAGGGAGGAAAATGAGAATGATGCTAGATTGTCATAAATTATTTGTAAACACATTGTCCTTTTTGGATTAAGTTTGCAGGCATAAAGTGTTAACAAACAATATGAATGTTGAAAATGTTACGAGTAACAGACATCGAATATATCAGATGCAAATAAGAACAAGATTTTTAGGGTATTCTTAATATATATGAATGAAATATTTCGTGCCCAATAAAGCCATCTTGTAAGAACAAAAGTTCTCGATCGCAAATGACATTCATCCAATGAATCCCAGAGATAAATTTACAAATGGCATAATCATAATCCTTTACATTTACACGCTATGGTAAAATACAAAGTTGAAAAATCCTAGTGAGACATTCCAGACAAATTCAAGAAAAACATGAATTTCATCCGCACAAGTAACCCCCCCAAAGAGTTCCTTATATATGGTGTGCATGGAATGAGATTTAAGCTATAGTTTGTCACTCAAAATATTTAAAAAAAAAAATAAACACGGCGTTTTATCAATATTACAGTTATTTATTGATCCAAAGTGTCTATTTTAAAAATATAACCTTATATGGCGACCGCATTACACCAAATTCTTGGAATAAAACTACAAGTTATTGCATACATCAGGGACATAGTTAAAAGCAAACATGTAGAAAAAAATTCATTCAGTGACACCAGTGGTAAAGGGAAATAATTCTTGCCAATTTACGACTTTCAATCATAATAATTATGTTGTTTCCCTTGGTAGTATATTCTCAATGAGTGATACATATATTCATTTTGTGTACATTCTGGCATTACCCAAATGGGTTTTCTCTATTTTTTAATATAATCAGTGCTTATTGTAGATTCAAGTCATCAAATGGGCCTATTTAATCTTTTGTCACAAGTTTAGATGTACAGATCTTATTAACTGTATCGTTAAGTTGAGTTGTTACTCATTCTCATAAATACTGTTAACAGCATGGAGAAAAAAGTAGTTCCGTAAAGTGAAAAGTTATAAACTCATTGCAAAAGTAATAAATTCACTGCAAAGAGTTATAAACTCACTGTGAGTTTATCAGATGTTAACTGAACAAATTCTATAATTTATAAGTAAGCAACTTTACAATTCTATATTTCAGACATGTTTCCTCAGATATATTTTGCAGTACATGACTGTAAAAATAAATATATCAAGTAAACAAATAACCCTTTCCGTCATACAGACGCTTTCTGACGCCACTATTTACTAATTATACATGTACTACCCTTTATAGAGGGTTTTCATATTTTTGCCTAGATGTTTTCCAAATCGTCTGCAGCTGATGGTTTGTTTTGGGGAAAGGGCTAAACGAAATATGGAGATGAAACTTTGGATTTCACTTAAGGTCAGACTTGTCTCCTGGACCAATAATATTCAAACTTTCTAATTTTATTCTAATTCTAAATTTGAATGGAATTATAAATTTCTAAGTTACAAAACTTCAAATTTGACTAAGCCATACTGGTTTTTAAAATTTTGTTACTTTGGCACTTTCGAATAAAAATAAGACTGGTTTTTAGCTTGATTTGTGTATGTATACAAGCCAGAGTACAAGGTCTGTGTTGTGACAATGCATCCTTTTTGTTATCTATTTACAGTGGTGCATACAGTATGTTCACAAGACGAGCACTGTTTAAGTGGGGAGGTCCTTAAGGTATCTCCATACTATTCCTGTTTGGGCCTCCCTGCCAGCAGTGAGACGCCGCAGTTCATCTTTCCAGACCCTATCGTTGTGGATTCTTTAAGCCCTCCTAAACTCAAATTTTTACAGCAAAATGAAACCCAGAAAAACCATTTCACCCAGAGATTAGGCAGTCACTATGCTGTGGTTTCATGGGATAGCCCGTTTCCTAAAATAGAATGTGGAATCACCAGCTACGTAAGCGATTACAGGAAGATAGTAAAATCATGGATGGAAAATGTCAAAAAAGCGGTAAATGACTTTGATGCAAGTTGTGAGATAAGGGAATTCCGTATTACTCCTGAGGAACTTACTGATGTAAAACAGGAATTAAATAAATTACAAATTGCTAATCCTGAAAGTGTAGCTGTACAAATCAACTCTAAAAATGGTGTGATAAACATAGTTGCTCTAACGGACTGTGTTGATGATGTCATCCAACAAATAGAAGAGGCAATAGACAATGCTAAGGTTATATGTAAAAGGAAGAAAGAGAGAAAAACAGAAAGAAAACATTTTGATCCCTGGAAAGTTAGATTTTTGAAAGCTGTTGGATTTGCTGAAAAGATGAAACAAAGGCACGATGTAGATATTGAGATCAACACTGAATCTTCCGAAGTTATTGTTAATGGTCCTCACAATTCAGTGTCGGAGATTCTGTTGGAGGTTTATGAAGTGGTCGACAAACTATATGAAAGACGAGTTAGAATGGATTCAAGCAAGATTAAGTTGTTATCGCATAAGGTTACAGCAGATAAAATCAAAAGACAAATGCAAGACAAAGGTTTAGGGGATATCTGGGAAATAAGGGATTCTGCTGTTTTCTTATATGCAGAGGATAATGCTGATCTAAGAAGAATGGAGAATGTCATAGAAACAATGCTGACACAGATTACTGTTGATGTTAAAAAGAATGCCAAACGTCTGCTTGGTTCTAAAGAATGGAACGAGCTTGAATCCACATTACATAAAGAATGTTCTGGATGTGTCATCATAGAGAAAACCGGAAACAAGCTGATAGTTTACACGATCGCTGAACATGAGGATAACGTAGATAAGAAAGTAAAGCTCTTCTTTTCCAAGAATGCAACATACAAAGAGGAAATTGCCCTTGAAGCGAATGTTGTTAAATTCATTGAACGATATTTGAAAAAGGATTTAGATTCTGAGATAAAATCTGATGGAAAGAAGCTTAAGTATGATTTACACCAGAGTAAAGTCACTATTGAAGGTAATAAACAACGCAAATGACTGACAGCCTTTAACCCTTTTCAAAATGCAGATGCTTTCTGACGCCTCTGTAGCAGATGACTTTTGAAAACTTTGTGACAAACGGAGATATTGCTCATATTGAGCAATTTCTCTATTTGCCACAACTTTTCAATTATTTTAAAATGTGTCTGGTGCTGACTTGTAGTGTGTGGGAAATGGTTAATTGTTTACCTTATACAGTCAGAGTTCTCTCCTTTAATCTACTATAAAAACATGCTTGTAAAACATATTGTCTCTCGAAATGGCAAGGCATTATTTAGGAACAACTGAAAAGATAGTCGTAAAAGGAGAAATTGCTCGCATGTGACTTCAAACTTGATGCTATGATTTTGATAGTCTTCATTCTTGGCCCTATTTATATTAGAGAACAATAATAATTGTACCTCATGCGTGACTGGGGATTCACTTGAGTTTTCCCAGCTATTTTTGTGCAAAATATGTCTATTTTGTTTTCGTAATAGTTGGAAACCATCAGTAAGTTTAAAAGTTTAAAAGTTATAAATATTTGCACTTTCGTATGATTTTTGATACATTTTAGCACCCTATAACCAATCAGTTTCCTACTTTTAGGTACAGCAGATCACATAAAGGCTGCAAAAGTCATAATGAAGAAATTTGAAGATAAAGTTGAGAGTAAACTGCATGCCTTTAAAAAGCGTGGAATATACCAGTACATGTCCTCCGAGAAGGGCAGAGAAAGTATCCAAGGTGTGGAGAGAAGCGCCTCCTGTATCATAGACGTCATGGGTAAAGGGCTTGGTAGTTCACTTGGCAAAAACCAGAAAAAAAGAAGAGCAAGGAACTTTGACAGGTCAACCTACTGTGCTGAAAGTTTTTTGAAAACAGGTCAAAAGGTATTTGTTGTAATACAGACGAATACAAAAAAGCAGCTTCTCCTTTCCCCAAAATGCTTTCAACCCTGTTTCAAAATGATACTGTTATTCTCCCAGGTATTACATGTGTAACGAAAACGTTCGGTATACGTTGCATTTGATATGCAAATTTACATCACCGTTTCGAAGTGATGGAGTTCAGGGTTACATATATAAGACAAGTGGACGCCTTCAGGGTTGAGTATACTTTTCGCTGAAGGGATCTTCTGCGTCTTTAGCCCGGCACGTTACATTGGTGGCAGCGGTGGGATGAGGACAACAGCCATACCGGAGTTGCCTTACTCACGGGTTTCCAAGGCCAAGACTCGGGACGAGTCTTCTCGGAGTGGGAAGGAGTGTAACGAAAACGTTCGGTATACGTTGCATTTGATATGCAAATTTACACCGTTTCGAAGTGATGGAGTTTAGGGTTACATATATAAGACAAGTGGAGCCCTTCAGGGTTGAGTATACTTTTCGCTGAAGGGATCTTCTGCGTCTTTAGCCCGGCACGTTTTCGTTACACATGTTTTACCTTTAGATGTTTTCAAACCTGACAGCCTTTGGCCTCTATCTAACATGCAGATGCATTTTCAAACATCCGTAGCAGGTGACTTTTTTAATACAACGTGGCACATAGTCCACAGATTATAAAATATTTATTATTTCTAACTGGAATACCAAGTTAATCCAAGTGTTCTTTTAGTGATCTTATTTTAACAAATAAGCCTGTATATATTTGTCTCTTAGGCCAAGGTCACACTTCAAGGTCAGTGCAAAAAGTATTTACTTATATAGATTATTTAAGTTGAAGTTCATATATCTTGTACTGCTGAGAAATAACTAGCGACACCTTAACCTTTTCCCTCTTATAGACGCTTTATGACGCCTCTGCAGCAGACAACTTTTTAAAAAAATGGCGACAAAATAAGAAATTGCTCAAAACGAGCAATTTCTAATTTTGTCACCATGTTTTCAACTCTATTCAATTATTGTTCTTTCATTTAAAGGGATTTGCTGTGCTTTTGCTTAGATGTTTTCAACGTCGTCTGCTGCAGATGTGTTGTTTGTGGGAACGGGTTAAGACAATGCAGTGACCACAAGTACTGCCATACTCATTGTATTCAAACATCCTGCATCAGTAATATAATTACTGACAATTACTGACAACTTGCCATGGGGGAGGAACATGTCTTTCTTTAAAAATTAACCATCTTGTTTTTGATTACTTGCAATTCAAGGTCACATAATAATGTAAAAGATAAACAGTAAGGACTACATGATAGCATCGGACTCCTGTCACTGGGATTTGTAGCCGCTTATGGGAAGGGAACTTGCTTCTTGGTGGTATCTGACTTCTTACTGTTCTTACTTCTCCTATTGCTAACCCTTTCCCGCATACAACAAATCTACCGCAGACGACTTTAAAATCATGTTCGCAAAAAGTTCAATATTTCAATCAATGAGAATTTAATAATGAAATAGAGTTGATAAACATTGTGGCAAAAGGAGGAATTGCTCTTAATAGTTGAACAAATTGTGGCAAAAGGAGAAATTGCTCATTATGAGCCATTTCTCCATTTGCCTCAATGTTTGCAAAAGTCTGCTGCTGCAAAGTGTCTGTATGAGGGAAAGGGTTAAGTAGTAATTGTTGCAATTCCTCCGTGACATGAACTGTATATTCCACAGGTGATAGTGTATGGCGGTGACATGATCACACTTGATGTAGATGTCATTGTTAATGCCTCAAATAAAGAGATGCAGCATGTCAGAGGCCTGGCAGCTGCCATATTGAAAAAAGGTATAACCAAAATAAGCTGGTGTACAGTTAAGAACATCATGAAATTGACAATCTGAGTTGAATGTGATTGGATCGTGACTGGATTGGAACGAAAAAAAAGCAATGATAATGATTTGAACGACTGAAAGCTTTAAGAGCAGATTGTAACTTGAGCGGACCGGAACTGAACGGAGCGGAGAATGAACGGTAAATGTGTCGATTTCATGATGTTCTTAAATGTATGACTTGACCAAGCCTTTACTGTCAATATGAAGCAAACAACATTTACTGAAACAGTGCTGATGGAGATATTAGTTAGCCCTTTCCCACATACAGACGATTTGGTGCCTAAGCAGGAAATAATGTTTTCAAGTTTATTCAATAATTGTTCTTTCATTTATAAAAGGTTTCCATATTTTTGACTTCATATTTTCAAAGTCATCTGCTACAGATTTGTGGTATGTGGGAAAACGTTAAAACAATCAAAGGAGAGTATCTTGCCTTTGTATCTATGCCTTCAACTGTGTCATTATAATTCTCATGTTTTATCTAGGTGGACCTGACATCGAAAAAGAGTGTGATGATTATATTCAAAAGAATGGTTCCCTGACAACCAGTCACGTATTCATGAGTGGGCCAGGTAAACTAAAAGTGGCCGCCATTGCCCATGTAGTTGGGCCTGTGTGGCATGATGGTAGACAAAACGAGAGCAATAACTTGGAATTAGCAATAAGAAATTGTCTGAAAGAAACAGAGAGTGCAAATCTTGAATCAATTGCTTTCCCAGCCCTAAGTGCTGGGATGTTTGGATATCCCGTTGACCAGACCTGCACTGTTATAGCATCCACCATCAAAGCTTATTTCAAGGTGAGTAATTTAATATTTATTTATTTGTACAGATGAAGTTTGTGCCTCTGTATTTTAATTATACTTCTAAGGTTCAATATGTTTTTATATTTGACCTTTATCCACATACAGAGTCTTTCTGATGACTATTGGAAAACATTTTGGCAATACAAGAAATAGCTCATAATGAGAAATTTCTGCTTTTTCCACAATGCTTTCAATTATATTCCATAGTTCTTTATTCATTTATAGAGACTTTTCATATTTTTGTCTATATGTTTTCAAAGTCGACTGCTGAATAATTTATGTATGTTGGAATGGGTTAATACAATTAGTCTTCTATTTCTTCAGTCATTTTCGAAGTAGATAGTTATATCAGGTTAACATGGTTCATGATGGTTACATTTATATTTGTACAGGACAAGCCTAAAAGCACCATTAAAGAGGTTTACCTGTGTGCTATCAGCATTAAAACAGCTGAGGCATTTGTTGAGGCAGCCAAATCTACATTTAAACAGTGTACAATTCAAGGTAAGTATAATAATATATAGTGTCTTGCTTCAACTTAGGAACCAAGGCAAGATTAAGGAGTTGCTTTTCTGGAGATGGCTTTAAACATTTGTATTCAGCTCAATATTAAAGTTGTTCTTTTGTTTACCTAGCCTCAAAAAGTACAATTAGTGCTGGAGCTTTTAAAAGTTGGAACATAGTTATACCCTATATCACATTATGTGATGTTAACGCTGAGTGTCACCTTTTCTGGAGGCGAACAAAGATGTAAAAACATGAATTTCTGTGAACTTTGAGAATCTGACTTAGCTTCTTCTTTTTTCGTTAGATTTCCTTTAAAACTTGAACACATTTTGTCTTTGTTTTTGACCGGATTGCTCTAGCAATTCCGGTCTATAGATTGGCGATGTCCGTCCGTATGTCCGTCCGTCCGTCTGTCTGTCTGTCTGTCTGTTAAAGTTTCAGGTTGAGGCAAAATCTCAGCACTGGAAAGGGTTACAAACTTGAAACTTTGCCTGAAGGTAACCAGTAATAAGTTCTATTGATTTCTATAGTTACTTTGACGTTGACCTTGGTTTGTTGATTTTCAAGGTCAAATCGCCGACAATCTGGCCTTACCGTCTTCAGCGGTTTCTTGTTTACGCTTGTATTGGTGGAAAAGTGATGGACGACATATAATATGAAATATTTCTTGGTTTACCAATCATGCTTGCTTAATATACTTAACCCATTTACTTAATTATGCCAATCATTTACACTATTGGTTAATATATTTTGCACATTTTCTAAGTTAGTATACTTTTCTTTGTTCTTAATTGATATATTGAACAATGTTTCTAAACTCTAGTTTTAATATAAGTTTTCCCATCTGCTTAGTCTAATGGGTTTATTTTAAGTTATTATACCCCCTTCGAAGATAGGAGTCACTGTGTCGGGCCGTCTGTCTGTCTGTCTGTCTTTCGGTCGGAAGCCATATTTTGTCCGGTTTGTTTCTTACAAACCACTAGGTGGAATTCAATAAAGTTGTACATGTAGCTTCTACACCAAGAGGAGATGTGCATATCCTAAAGGAGTTACACTTGAATGTTATTTTACTTATTAAGTTATGGTGTAGGTCAATGTGCTGTTTAGGGGGTATTTATCATCTTCAGTGATAGTTCTAGTTTCAATTCGTGCCAATTATAAGGAATGACCGTAAATAAGTAATCAACTTTTAGAGTGAGTGGAAAATGTTGTTGAAACAGTAGCAGTTGAATATTGTGTTTTTATTATTTTATGAAATTTTTCCTTTATCAAGAAGATTTAAATTAAAAACATCTGAAGAATATAAGACAATGACAAAATGGGAAAAAGATCTATTGAACACTATATATTAAGGTAAATGTTTACAGAATGGGTGTGGACTTCTAAATGATATTTTTCAGTTGATCTGGGAAACCTTCAAGGTAAAGATAGAAGACAAGCTTGGCTGACTGAGTCTGGTGCTTCTCAAGACCAAGATACAACCTCAACGTCTCCATTTGGAAACATTACTATGAAAATTGTGAAGGAAGAAATGATAAAAGAGAAGGTATTGCCTATATTTGCACTGTTTGATTTTAAGTTGATATTTGTATGAAGGTCCCATACAAGTTGCAAATTTGATGACGATAGTTTGCCTTGAAGTGACATCACTATCACCTTCAGACGAAGATTGTCAAATCCTTGATATTGTTGAACCTTTTTTCACATAAACACACTTTCTGAGGCCTCTGCAACAGGCAACTTTTGAAAACATTGTGACAAAAAGAGAAATTGCTCAAAATGAGTAATTTCACCTGTTGACACAATGTTTCAACCTTTTTCAGTAATTTTACGTTCATTTATAGAGATTTTCTGTGTTTTTGCCTGGATATTCTCAAGGTTGTCTGCTGAAGATCTGTTGTATGTGGGAAAGGTAAATTAGATATATACCTGGTGTGTCTGCTGTTGAGCGACTGGTTTGAGGTTTAGGTCCAGAATTATGTGGTAGAAATGTAACAGGACTGGGTTTAGAACAAAAAGTATAGTGATATTGTTAGTAGATGTATTTACTTTTGATGTTAAACTTGTATAGTTATATTTTTAGTAGATGTATTTACTTTTGATGTTAAACTTGTATAGTGATATTGTTAGTAGATGTATTTACTTTTGATGTTAAACTTGTTTAGTGATATTGTTAGTAGATGTATTTACTTTTTTCAGAAAGATATGCAAGGTTCACCATGTTAAGTGCCTGGATGGATGATCATAGTAACAATACTTTTCACATAACACATATTTAAGGATTGGTCTTTTGAAAACATTGAGGAAAAAATAGAAATTTATCATGATCAGCAAATTTTCCAATTGCCACAATGTTTTCAACACTTTTCAACAATTATGCTTTCGTCTACTGCTGATTTGTACATATAATTTTAACTTAGTAATACTATTTCTCAAGCAGTTATAGTAGTATTGACAACACAAAATTTGTTTTAAATAGTTAAAACTTATTTATTTCACATCGATAGCGAAACAAGCTTTAAGCTTATATATTAATCCTTTCCCACCTGCAGACGCATTTTGAGCAAATAGCAGCAGACGACGTTTGGAAACATTGTGGTCAAAAGTGAAATAGCTCATTTTTGGCCACAATGTTTTAAATTTCTTTTACAATCAAGCTATCTTTTATGGACCTTTTTCAGGTTTTTGTCACAATGTTTTCAAAATCATCTGCTGCATATTTGTTGTATGGGGGAAAGGGTTAATCACGTTTGATGTCTGCTTCCTTGAGACAATACTCAGTACTCAAACCGTTTTGTGGAAAAATCCCAAAGGCAGAACCCGCTCATCACAGTGTTCGAATCCGGGACTTTTGGTACGAGAGGCCGACTCTCTACCACTGTACGACTGTTTACCCTAACCATTGTGATAATGTGATATGCATAGTAGTTATATATTCAGGTTGATGTCATCGTGAACTCGGCCTCACCTGACCTCCAGCTTGACAAAGGTCGATCGTCGGAAGCTCTGTTAAAGACAGCGGGCTCAAAGATGCAAGACGATTGTAGAAATAATTATCCAAATGGTATTCAACCGGGCGAAGTTGCCATAACAACTGGTGGTAACTTACACTGTCAACATGTATTCCACATTGCTCTGGAAAGCTACAAGAAGCATAAAACTATGCATCCTATACAGGTCAGTTTTCTCTGTTTGTCAGTCACTAACATGTTGTGAGAGAGGGAGAAATTACTCAAAATGAACAATATCACGTATTACCACAATGTCTACAAGTCTTTTCACTAATTTTTTTCATCTATTTTTTGTTTTTGTCTTGTTGTTTCAAAGACATCTGCTGTAGATTTATCATACGTGGGAAAGGGTTAATATAGTGATATCATTGCGTGTTTTGGTCTGGATCCATTATATTGTCAACTCTAGAAGCAATCAAAGTAATCTGCTGCAGATTTGTTGTTTGTGGGAAAGGGTTTAATCAGTGAGATAAAACTATAGATTATCACAAAATTTACAGAATTATATCATATTGCAGCATGATAAACAACAGTTTTATGACCCAATAAGATCACTTAAACTGAGCTTGTTAATTGAATAATATCCTTTTTTCACATATAGACGCATTTTGGCACATTTGCAACAGACGACTGTTGAAAACATTGTTTGAACTCTATTCAATAAGTATGCACCCTTCGAAGAAAATGGGGTATATTGCTTTGCAAATGTTGGTCAGTATGTCTATCAGCAGACCAAAGTTTATTCATTTAATAACTGGAAGATGCTTAGACCTACAGTACTCAAGCTTGGCAGGTAGGTTTGGCATGATCAATACATGATCCCCTATTGATATTAAGGTCATCAATTCAAAAGTCAAGGTCACAGTGACCATGAACAGAAAAAGGGATTTTTTTCCATTTTTCAAATGGAGTCATAATGTTTTACAAACATCTCTTGATTTACTGTAATATATGGATATTATTCATGTTTTTGCCTAGATATCTTTTGATTGAAAAAAGGTAAGTTGGGCCTGTTGTAAAAGAACCTTAGAGTTAAAGCTTCTTTTCTCATTAGAATTACCATCTATATGTTTGTGTCTGTTTTTTTCTTTCATGACAACATTGATGGCAGTTCTTTCCATCATTGATAAAACATTTTATTTAATGCTAAACGATGAGATACTGAGTTATATCAGTGAGATATAATCCATATCACCCGCACTGTGAGTGATATAGGTATGACGTCAGTTTCCTAGTTTCCGGTCATGTTATACTACACACGTTATATATATAAAGAAATTCGTAATGGGTATATTATTAGATCGGATACAATCAACCTTATCTTATCTATACCCATGTATAATTCCGTATTCTGTAAATTAAACAAATCGGACTTATTGTCATTGTCTGACATTGTGTAGTAAACAAATACTCACACAGATTCGTCCGCGTATGACCAGGTACGAAGACACCAAATAGTTCCATTATTTCATCATCAATTATCATAAAATAAAAAGGAAATTTGTTTGTTTTGAGTGGATATGGACTATATTTCAACTCGAAGTGATACAATTTTAACATTTTCACTCGCGCTACGCACTCGTGAAAATATTCAATTGTATCACTTCTCGATGAGATATATTCCATAAAATTATCCACTCAAAACAGACAAATATCCTCTATATATCACACAGAAATATCACATTTATTCCTATTCCTAGATATCCATATCAAAAGGGATACAAGAGAAAGTTGATGCAAGGCATCATTGTCGCCGAAAAAGACTGCATTGATTGATTTTTTAACACACATGTATTCTTGACTCTCATTAGTCTAAACATACACATATGTTTTCATTAAGGACTAATTCCAGGATTTTTGAAATTCCACATAGATCTACAAATTTCAGGATATTGGATGTTTTGTATTTGTCAATAAAACCACAACAAATATATTTTGCGATTTAAATCTACATGCAATAAAAAGCTATTAAACCCTTTCTATGTCTGAAGCAACAATAAAAACCTTTAAACGCTTAAAACATTGAGAAAACGGTTAAAGTGCTGAAGACATGAATTAACTTCCTCCTTTATAAAAATAATTATAATAAATATTTCACAGATGTTAAAATTTTTCCTCATATGTTTAAAATTAAAACGTAGACCACACTTGAAACAACATATAAGCTAAATTGTTTATCTAAATCGTTGATGCATACAATATATGTTTGGCGCAAGAGAAATGCCAGTTGCGAGTCCCATTACTATTTAATAGGTGGCAAGTATGAAATTAATTGGGTGCGAAAGAGCAGATTTTCTTTATTTCTAAATCTATTGTTTATCAAGGTTTGTTCTTCTCTTAATTTGTTTCGAGCCAAATAAACATTTAATATCACATATATTTAATCATTTAAGTAGGTAATATTAGCTATCTATCTGTAATAAGGTCTTTGAGCATTCTTTCGAAATGTTGACCTCGTGCAGGGACACTATATTACAGGGACACTATATTATAGTGTCCCTGCCTCGTGTCAAGATCGAGTCTTAGCTCACTTGACATCGAAGAAAGTGAATAAAAAAGCAGGCAGAAATTTAGTGCATGTTTTTTTCCACTCCATTCGAGAGAAAAAAAGCAGTTCTATATTATCTTTCTTTCTCCTACATTCGACCCATGCACTCGTTTCGTGATGTTTAAGTTTTACTTCCGGTTACTTCGTTTTACATATTGGCAACATGAAACTAGGTCACGAACTGAAAAAAGGCGTTTCGACGTTCACGACCGATAAACAGGCTTATATTTGAGACATATATTCACAAAATATTTCTTATTTTTGTTTCTATTACCAGTTTATGTTGATACTTATCTATTAAAAGGAGAATTCGACGTGATTTTCATATCAATAGTCTGCTGCTAGTAGGTGCGCGTGCGCGTATGTAAACACATTAGACTGTGCTACGTAAAGGTTTGTAGTTATAGCCTTTTGATTACATGTAGTATATGAAAATAAAGTATCTCAGTCTAGCTAATAGGGACTGTTTTGTCTTCGTAAATAAAACAAAAAAACATAAATACGAGTCAAAATAAAGAAAATGCACATACTTAAAACATCGGAGTATTTATTTCATTTTAGATATGTCATAACTTAGTGTTTTTAAACAAACGCAATTGTAATATGTTCAAGACATTTAAAAAATAAAATTCTAATAATAATTTCTCCTCCCATGTCATTTCCGAAAAGCTATTAAAAATAGAAGTCGCGGGCTTCTGCACGGCGACTAACAAAGCACAATTCAGATTCTTCTTTATTCCTTAAAGCTGTTTGTTCCTTTATCCAAATTCATCTTAAAGAAGGATCTCTTTATACAGACAGGTGCTGAACTCCAGATGGAGATCAAAATTTTAAAATGTTGAAACTTCTGCAAATATTGCTTATAGTGACAACAAAGTCAGTAATAAATAGTTCAAAACTATTTTGGCATGAAATGTTGAAACTGTGTCAATTGGAAGTCATGAAAATATACAACATTTAGCTTACTGGGTATGTCTACCCAGTAAAGTGGAAGCATAAATGATCAATATTTAGATGTTTATTGTACTGGAATAAGACATGATTACTTTCATTTTATCCCAGAATTATGATTCTAATATTTCAGGACAACTTTTGAACTGTTTTAAAACTTTGACTATACAAACTATAATCTGGAGTTTGGCACCTTTGATATCCAAATCTATAAATCTACAGACTATAGTTTTGTACCCATGTTTGATATCTTGAAAGGAGTGTAAATAAGAATAAAAAATAATAGAAATTTCTTATATAAAGAAGCTAGATTTCAACGAAGCAGACTGTCCAGCCCAGATTTCCGTAATTAAATCAAATCGGAAGATATATATGATTAAAGTTATGTGATTTACCATGTCAAGCTTATCTTTCCTAACATCACGATACGAGCTGTGACGCCATTTCAGCCTTTACGCACAGTCAGATAGTATAGATTACTGTGAAGATTTGGTAGTCTGTGAAGAATTTTGACAGCATATTGTATCATGGTGCACATAATATGTGCCACTGACCTAAAGTAACAGGTCTTTATCAATTCAGGTTTCTGACAGCGCAAATTGTCTGTCATTCGATTTCCTGCTAAAACACTTATTTACTGAACGGCATTACAATTAGCTTCATGTCACTTAAGCTTAACGATCTCCCACATATAGACAGATACCTTTTGACGCAACTGCTACAGGAAGTTGAAAAATAGTGTGGCAAAAGGAGAAGTTGCTTATAATTGGCAGTTTCTCCTTTTGACACAGTATTATCTACATGATACAGTAATTGTACTTTCAATTATAAAGAGTTTCAATATTTTTGCCCAGATGTTTTAAAAGTCACCTGCTGTGGGAAAGAGTGAAACACTTATTCGAATAAGTAGGTGTACTTCAGAATTATTGTTCCGGCTGATTTCTGGTAGCTCAATCGGTCCAGGGTTTGAGTTTAAAGCCAACCTCAGCCAATATTATTCCCGTCATTTGAAAAAGTAATAATGCAACAAGCGTCATATATTTTCATTCAATGGAGTAATGATTCATGTGGAACAGCCAGTTGCTTGGTGATACTGTCATGTTGAGTACTGGTGTCAGGAAACTTTTGCTACTCAAAAACCGCAAGCTCATAATCCCCTATGTCCAAAAATGGCTAGGTAGTCAAAATCCCCTAGGTGTAAAAAACATGGTATTCAAAATTCCTTAGATGATTTTTTCAGGTAGCTGTAAAATCCCTTAGACAGAAAGTTCAACTTAGTTAAAATCCTCTAGAATTGAAATAATTTTCTTCCTATTTATGTTTCAACCCTTTCAAGTAAATCTTGTAGGTAGAACAAAAATTATAAAATATATATCAAACATGCAGACCATGTCAGAGGATTGATATAAGAGCCCTCTGATATGAGTATACACTGTGTGCCGATGTAACTAAAGTCTTTTAGCAGATCAGTGTGTTGAAAAAGTTAAAACAGCTCTTTTATGGACACCATCATAAAGATAAGTAACAAGTATGTCTATATTATACCCTTTAATCAACACAAACAAAATAATATATATATATTGTGAATATCTAAACTGAAGAATTTTTATGTATACAAGTATAAGTGGCACGTCATATGGACTTTGCATACATTGTAGACCAAGATTCAAAGTAAGAGTCACAGCCTCTGATCTAGGTCTGCTCTGTTTGACGCTCACCATAGCTATAAGATGTTACCATCAGGTAAAAGTTTTATAGTGCATTGCGTGAATATTCAACAATTATATCCACATTTAACTGACTATTGGATTATGCCACATCCACAGCCTACATGTTCACCTTCAGACTGCACTTCACATAGCTGTACCACAAGATTAGCACACTTGGCTAACCCTTAACCTGCTTTAATGCACATTCTGCAATTAAAAAAAAGTTGGAACTGGTTAAATTTCAATCACATTACATAAAAAGGAGCAAACAGTATAGACCCAGATAAGAGCGATAATGAACCCTCTGATCAGATGTATATGTTGCTGCACAATCAATAGCTTTTTATCAGTACGATATATTTGCTGATGAACAAATTATAATTTAATAATATAGCACTGCAGGTAAAGGGTTATCATCACAAATCACAAACAATGTCACTTCATCTGACATGTATAGCCTTCACAATGGCACCCAGAAAGTCCTCAAGGGACGTGGCTGCACTCACATACTGCACACACAGACACTTCAGCCTCTGCTGATGAGCCTTAGTGGCCCTTTTCACACGTTTCTTCACTGGTTCACCACGATCTCCCACTGGTTGTTTGTCATGTCTTGATCATTCACAGTGGCATGGTGAACATTCCAGGGTGGTGGAGGAAACCTTGGTGGTGAGCGTCGGAATCTCATAGTCCCATTAGCTGCTACAGCAGTATGAAATGGGTCGCTGTCATAATTCGAATTGAAGTAGTCAACCAAGCCACTGAGCGAATCGGGTGTTTATCGTCTGAGGATCTCCATGCCATTCTTCACATCCTCGCGTGGAAGGAATGCAAAGCTATCCATCATGCCACAGAATGTCCAAACCTCCTCATCATTGTGGTAGTTCACCTGCAAACCCTCTTGCTGCCTCTGTCAGATGGTAAAAGCATCCCTGAATATATATGGAGTCTGCCAGGGCCGTCCTGATCACATTGTAGAGAGCTATCCCGTAGTCTGCCATGACATGGTCTGTACTTGGGCGAATGTTCCGCTGCATACAAGCATTTACCAATGCTGTGAACATCTCTTCATAAACAGACTGGTGCTTAGAAGGCAGCTCATACACAACTGACACACATGGTTCCAAGCGGGAACTGAATCACGAAAAGCTGTGCGAACTGAGTTGGGGCGGTTGAGTGAGTTCCATCCATAAACCATTACTCTTAATAATCTCCATTATCAAGTGATAAGTTCACATTGGACCTTCCAGACATAATACGGTTGTAATGTAGTGTGATGCACTTTTGACACATCTATGCAAATTACTGGGAAATGTGTGATCTCTTTTAATGTTAACCCCTTCCCACTCTTGTGAAGTATCTGCAAGTAGAGAAATTGCTAATAATGTGCAATTACTAAATTTTGCCGCAATATTTTCAACTCCATTCAATAATTATTCTTTCAGTTATAGAGATTTTTTTTATTGTTATGTTTTAAAGTCGTCTGTTGCAGATGTGTTGTATATGAGAAAAGGTAAATTGGTGGGCGCAGCCCATTAGTCCAAACGAGGGAACAGTATGCATTACGTAACATTACGTAATCATTTCCTGTCATGTTGATTGCTCTATGATTAATCATGCCTAGCTGAATGATAAATTGTATGAATTAAGTATTGCACACATATAACAATTATCCATTTTCATCCCAATTAAACGCTTCCATTTTTTAAATTAAAACGGGGAAAAAAGGAAAGCGTTTCTTACAAAGAACGCTATCACGTTCTCTTATTTCACTCACTTTTAAAACAAAACAAATTATTTTATTAATTTTACCTGGTGTTTAATTTCCAACAATGAACGATCAAATTGAAATGTTCCTCTGGATAAAAAAAAATGTGAGTGCTATCGAGATTTTTCATATTTTGTAAATTTTGAGTTCATAGGAAAAAATACTTCAACTTGATTAATTTACATTTATGTTGCATAATATGTGCGCACAAAGTTTACAGAGGGAAGACATTCTTAGATTTTAATTAAGTAGCAAGATATTAAAGGTTCTTATGCTGGATCAGGGACGGTGTATATATTGTCCCTGGCTGGATTTACAATTTTGTTTATCATAATATATTGTAGCCATCTTCGGTATTATTTTTTCGCTATGACTTGATAAAAATATGTGACATTTCATGTTATCCTTTTTATTCTTACACACTACTTAGTAAGTAATAGAACTTATACAAATTATATTGATTATGCTTTAATTTAAGTGACCAGGTCTGTAGCAATATTTTGATACATATAGGGTCTATTGTAGAGCCTGATAAAAACATCCTACACAGATAAATATTAGCGTAAACGCAATGAAAAGTAGAATAAAATGAAGGTTTAACTGAACTAATTAACCAAAAAGTATATATGCTGGTGTTGTCATTTATTATGTATTACAGGCTTAAAATATCTTCAATTTCTATAAAGACAAGCGTAATCTAGAAATAATAAATCTGGCATGATGTCACAACCGAATTTGTCATGTGACACAAAAAAAAAATCGATTTAAAGCCTTATTAAAGCCTAAAAACAAAGCGTATATATTTATTTTCAAAGATAAATGGATTTGTTTTATGCTTAATTTCTAGTTCGGGCACTATTTACGACATGTTGAAATGGTTGCAGTTCCATTTTATTACCTTTTGGAAATTAAGGAATTCTCTGATATACATGTGCATGTATTACATACAATTGATGAAAATAAAGTAGGTAATGTAGGCATCCAACATTTTCAGCCATTTATCTTCTTTCAAACACAATTCCTGTGTTTTTCATTAATTTGTAATTATTTTCATGTTGCTTTTGTTTTTCCTTTCTGTGAGACAGGGATTCACTTAGGGAGCACTTCTCCATCGTCTGTCTCCCAGTCATGCTTTGTTATGCTCCCCCAAATAAATAAGGGAAGATAGATTTTGTATATTTTCAAAGTCATTTGTTGTATGTTGGAAAGGGTAAATTCAAAGGAGTAGTAAGTAACATTGCATATCAGGTACAGAAGATCAGCCGGAGTTCAAACCACTACTTATTTGCTTATCTGATTATTGTTTATTTGAAAACATGGCTAAACACAAAATTGATCAAAGAATCAAAAACTGATAAGTCTCAAAATATTATTTCACAAGCAGGCATTCGAATTAAGGAATCTACTGTAATGGAATGAATCTTTAAATGACTACAGGGTCTGAAGAAATCCATGATGGAGTGTTTGACACAAGCAGACAAAAAGGGCTACACATCCATATCGTTTCCTGCAATGGGGACCGGAGCACAGGGCTATCCCAGAGATGATGTTGCCAGTGAAATGTTCAGCATTGTGGCCAACTACTACAAGACACATCACAGCACCTGTCTTGCAAATGTTCGCTTTATTATCTATCAGGAAGATAACGAAACATTTGATGTAAGTTCTGGTCACATATTCAAAAATTATTCTTATTCTGAATTCTGATTTCACAAAGTAGCACATTTTTAAATGGCTAAACCATATGTAAGGTCTAGTTTGATATAGATGATTCTATGCTACAAATAGTACAATACAAGCTGAGGAATTGCTACTGCAATGTAATTTTCTTTTTATTTTATACATGACACTTACTAAGAGTGAAAAGATAAACAAATATACAGATTCAATTAATTTGTTTTTAGCTCACCTCAAGGTGAGTTATTGTGATCGCCTTTTGTCCGGCGTCCGGCGCCCGTCGTGCGTCAACTTCTTCTCATCAGTAACCAGTGGGTCAATTGGGATGAAACTTCACAGAAAGCATCCTGTTAATGACCTCACCAGATTTCCTTCAAATTGTTGGGATCCATGCAGAATTCTGGTTTCCATGGCAACGAAATGAAAAAAACTTCAAAATTCTTCTTCTCCCAAACTGGTTGGCAGATTTTCAAATAATTTTGTAGAGATTTTCCTTGGATAACCCTCTGTCAGATTCCTTCAAGCCATGTTGATTGGTCGAAAAACATGGCCGCCAGGGGGGGGGGGGGGGGGCGGGGCTATTTTGCCTTATATGGCTATAGTGAAAACTTAAACAATCTTCTTCTCCCAAACTGGTTGGCAGATTTTCAAATAATTTTGTAGAAATGTTCCGAAAAACATGGCCGCCAGGGGGCGGGGCTATTTTGCCTTATATGGCTATAGTGAAAACTTAAAAAATCTTCTTCTCCGAAAGTGTCAGGCCGATTTTCAAATGATTTTGTAGAAATGTTCTTTAAGTAACCCACTTTCAGATTCCTTCAAGCCATGTTGATTGGTCAAAAAACATGGCCGCCAGCGGGCAGGGCTATTTTGCATTATATGGCTATAGTGAAAACTTAAAAAATCTTCTCCTCCAAAAGTGACAGGCCGATTTTCAAATAATTTTGTAGAAATGTTCCTAGGGTGACCTTCTATCATATTCCTTCAAGCTAAGTTGATTGGTCGGTAACATGGCCGCCATGGGCTGGCCTTATATAGCTAAAGTAAAAAATAAATAATCAGGTGAGCGATTCCAGGGTCATCATGGCCCTCTTGTTTGAATTCGAAATAAAAAGTATGAATTGTGGATGAATATGTACTCCAATATGTAATACAAATAATACAATGGTTTTATAGTCAGTCTTAAATGTACCGTAAACAACATTGTATGCAGTATTCAGCTAAACTCATGATGATTCACGATTTTCAGCACTTTCTTTAAATATATGTATTGTCAAAAAAATAACATTTGATTGATTGATTGATTGGGGTTAAATACTGTTTTCAACAATAGTTTAGTCTTATCAAGGCTGCCAGTTCATGTACTATATATGTGTTTCCTGACTTTCCCACACTAGTACTCCACACAACAGACTTTACAAGCAACTTGCTGATTTTCCACATAGACTGTTAGCCCATTGGTTGAAGACAAATAAGCACTTCCACGAGAAAACCAACATAATGGTGTCTGCGTAATGTATCGACTCAGATCAGCCTGCGCAGTCGGCGCATGCTAATCCAGGTCGATACATTCCATCTCATGGTAAAAGAGGTATACAGTAATGATTCCTGAAACAGAAAATCCACAGGAGGTGAAAAGTGTCTGTCCAGGTTTGCCCGCATGCTTAGACTGCTCCGGTTCGATACTTAAAGTAGAATCCGCAATGTTGGTTTTCTCGTGGAACAGCCCAAATGATGCCTATCATAGTTACTTTTGTCAAACATTGGAAATAGTTTTTGCCTGGCTGGAGTTCAAACTCATGCACCGACTGAGATACAGGGGCTTACCAAAAATGCATGGAAGTCAGTTTCACAGTTTTGTGTGAGGATGCAAGGATTTAGTTACTAAAAATAGAAACAAGTTTCCCACAGAGTACTTGTTTTCTACCTATTTTATTATGCTGCGCAGATTCAAAACAGGCACCTCACTGAAAGTAGTCCATGCTCTGTCTGACGTCATATGACCATATTTGATACCGTATTTGACCTATGGAATTTTAATCTATTGTGTTTGATTTGCATATTACAATCTGCATCTATTTGTGTTGAAAAATGTGCAGGTATATTATAAAATAATGTACATGTAGTTTTACCAGAAAACTTTATTTTACCATGAGTTCATGTGTGTCAAAATGTACCGGTATATGTTTATCTGTCTTTGCCCAAAGGACAAGAATAGGTTAATATTTAAAATTAATACTTATGAAGATCATATTAACCCTTTCCCAGTTTATCAATCGAAAGTATAATATATTTACAGGCTTTTATTTCGGAAGAGAGGCACTGGGTTGGTGAAGGTGATAGTAGAGATGTCCAAGGTTTCAGCGCTTCAAGTTTGGCTAAGGTCGTGAAAGTCGAAAAGAGTAAGGGACAAAAGAATTTAGAATAATTTAATATTAAGTGAATGTGATATTCTAAATCTTGTGTATATTTTGTATTATGCATGTTATTGTAATAGACTAACTTAAGATCATGAATTTACTAACATCCAATTATCTAACGCAGCTGAAGTTGACTTTTTTTGAAAACTGTTTCTTCTTTAACCACAAAGCTTTCAAAACTATTCAAATAATAGTCTATTGTAATAACTATGTAAACTGCAGGATCACATTTAATTTTTCTCAATAAGTGCTAGTGCTAGGGCTTTTAAACTTGAATCATAGTTGCATCTAATAACCTTCTTCACATTGTATGCTGAGGAGGCTAGGTGTGACCTAATTATGGGGGCGAAAAAACCATTTGGTTTTATGCGGATTTTGGGGATTGGACATTGCATTTACTATTTAGCTCACCTATGCACGAAGTGCAAGGTGAGCTTTTGTGATCGCTCACCATCCGTCATCTGTCGTCGTCGTCGTCCATCCATTCACATTTTTATACAAACGACTTCTCCTCCTAAACCGATTAACCAAATTCAAAATAATTGTACAGGAATGTTACTTGGGTGGATCTCTTTCAAACTTGTTCAAAGAATTCTATTCCATGCAGAACTTTGGTTGCCACGGCAACAAAAAAGGGGAAATTAACCAAAACTTAAAAAATCTTCTTCTCTGAAAGTGGAAGGCCCATGCTTTTGATATTCGGTATGTAGCATCATCTAGTGAACCTCTACTAGTGAACCTGTTCAAATTATAGCCTTGGGTTTAAAAATTACCCCTCCCCGGGGGTGACTTGTTTTTCATAGACTCATATAGGGAAAAAACTTTAAAAATATTCTTGTCCAAGAATGGAGGGCCCAGGCCTTTGATATTTGGTATGTAGCATCATCTAGTGGACCTCTACCAAGATTGTTCAAATTATAGCCCTGGGCTCAAAAATGACCCTCCCCTGGGGTATATTGTTTTACATAGACTAATATAGAGAAAAACTTAAAAATATCTTTTCTAAAAGTAGAGGGCCCAGGCCTTTGATATTTGGTATGTAGCATCATCTAGTGAACCTCTACCAAGATTGTTCAAATTATAGCCCTTGGGTAAAAAATTACCCCATCCCGGGGGTCACTTGTTTTACATAGACGCATATAAGGGGAAAACTAAAAAAATCTTCTTGTCTAAAAGTAGAGGGCCCAGGTCGTTGATATTGGGTATGTAGCATCATCTAGTGGACCTCTATCAAGATTGCTCAAATTATAGCCCTTGGGTCAAAATGACCCCTCCCCTGGGGTCTATTGTTTAACATAGACTCATATAGAGAAAAAATCTTCTTGTCTAAAAGTAGAGGGCCCAGGCCTTTGATATTTGGTATGTAGCATCATCTAGTGGACTTCTACCAAGATTGTTCAAATTATAGCCCTTGGGTAAAAAATTACCCCATCTCGGGGGTCCCTTGTTTCACATAGACGCATATAGGGGAAAAACTACCAAGATTGTTCAAATTATAGCCCTGGGGTAAAAAATGACCCCTCCCCAGGTGACTTGTTCTCGATAGACTCATAGAGATTTTTTTTTTTAAATCTTCTTGTCTAAAAGAAGAGGGCCCAGGTCTTTGATATTTGGTATGTAGCATCATCTAGTGAACCTCTACCAAGATTGTTCAACTTATAGCAATGGGGTCAAAAATGACCCCATCCCAGGGGTCCTTTGTTTTACATAGACTCATTTAGGGGGAAAACTTTAAAAATCTTCTTGTCTAAAACTAGAGAGCTCTGCTCTTTGATATTTGGTATGTAACATCGTGTAGTTGACCTCTACCACGATTGTTCAAATTACAGCCATGGGGTAAAAAATTGGTTTACATAGATAGGGAAAAAACTTAAAAAATCTTCTTGTCTAAAAGATATTTGGTATGTAGCATCATCTAGTGGACCTCTACCAAGATTGTTCAAATTATAGCCTTTGGGTAAAAACTGACCCCATCCCGGGGTAACTTGTTTTACATAGACTCATATAGGGGAAGAACTTAAAAACTCTCCTCATCTAAAAGTAGAGGGCCCAGGCCTTTGATATTTTGTATGTAGCATAATTGTGGACCTCTCCCAAGGGTTCAAATTATAGCCCTGGGGTCAAAAATGACCCCTCCCTCGGGTCACTTGTTCTCCATAGACTCATAGAGAAATTCTTTAAAAATTCCCTGGGGTCCCTTGTTTTACATAGACACATTTAGGGGAAAAACTTTAAAATTCTTCTTGTCTAAAAGTAGAGGACCCTGGCCTTTGATATTTGGTATGTAGCATCATCTAGTGGACCTCTACCAAGATTGTTCAAATTATAGCCATGGGGTCAAAATTACCCCATCCCGGGGTCCCTTGTTTTACATAGATAGTGAAAACACTTTAAAAATCTTCTTGTCTAAAAAATATTTGGTATGTAGCATCATCTACTGGACATCTATCAAGAGTGTTCAAATCATAGCCATGGGGTCAAAAATGACGCCATCCCTGGGGTCCCTTGTTTTACATAGACACATTTAGGGGAAAAACTTTAAAAATCTTCTTGTCTGAAAGAAGATGGCTCTGGCCTTTGATATTTGGTATGTACCATCATCTAGTGGACCTCTACCAAGATTGTTCAAACTATAGCCATGGGGTTAACAATAATCCCTCCCTGGGGTCACTTGTTTTACATAGATAGTGAAAACACTTTAAAAATCTTCTTGTCTAAAAAATATTTGGTATGTAGCATCATCTAGTGGACATCTACCAAGATTGTTCAAATTATAGCCCTGGAGTCAAAAATGACCCCTGCCCCGGGGTTGACTTGTTTTTCATAGACTCATATAGGGAAAAGTCTTCTTGTCCAAGAATGGAGGGGCCCGGCCTTTGATATTTGGTATGTAGCATCATCTAGTTGACCTCTACCAAGATTGTTCAAATTATAGCCCTGGGGGTCAAAATGACCCCTCTAATGATTTACATAGACTCATATAGAGACAAAACTTAATTTTTGGTATGTAGCATACCCCGGGGGTCACTTGTTCTCCATAGACTCTTAAAGATTATTTTTTTAGTGGACCTCTACCAAGATTGTTCAAATTATAGCCATGGGGTCAAAAAATGACCCCATCCCAGGGGTACCTTATTTTACAGAGACTCATTTAAGGGAAAAACTTGAAAAAATCTTTTTGTCTAAATGAAGAGGGCCCTGGCCTTTGATATTTAGTTTGTAGCATCATTTAGTGGACCTCTACCAAGATTGTTCAAATTAAAGCCATATGGTAAAAAATTACCCCTCCCCGGGGGTCACTTGTTTTACATAGATAGGGAAAGACTTAAAAAATCTTCTTGTCTAAAAGATATTTAGTATGTAGCATCATCTAGTGGACCTCTACCAAGATTGTTCAAATTATAGCCCTGACCCTGGGGGTCACTTGTTTTTCATAGACTCATATAGGGGAAAAACTTTAAAAATCCCCGGGGGTCACTTGCTTTTCATAGACTCATATAGGGGACAAACTTTAAAAATCTTCTTTTCTAATAGTAGAGGACCCAGGCCTTTAATATTTGGTATGTAGCATCATCTAGTGGACCTCTACCAAGATTGTTCAAATATAGCCCTTGGGTAAAAAATTACCCATGCCCTGGGGTCTCTTGTTTTACATAAACTCATAAAGGGAAACAAATTAAAAAATCATCTTGTCTCAAAGCATCATCTAGTGGACCTCTACCATCATTGATCAAATTATAGCCCTGGGGTCAAAACTGACCCCTCCCCGGGGGTCACTTGTTTTACATATACTCATATAGGGAAAAATCTGTCTAAAGGTTTAATATTTGAAATCTAACTTCATCTAGTGGACTTCTACCAAGATTGGTCAAATTATTATAGCCTTGGTGTCAAACATGGCTCCGACCTCGGGATCACTTGTTTTACATAGACTTGTTACGGTAAACACTTTACAAACATGGCCACCAGGGGGTGTTGCTTGTTTTCCGTATATATGTATAGACAAAGAACAATGAAAACTTTTTAAGTTTTATTAAATCAGGTTAGCGATATAGGACCATCATGGTCCTCTTGTTTTAATAGACTGATTTTAAATTTGGCAAGCGTATTAAATTACTAAAGTACTTCAACATATCAAACAGATTTAAGGGTCATACATTGATAGCTCAATGATAAAGTGTTTTTTTACTTTTTCTCAATAAGTACAAGTGTAAGGGCTTTCAAATTTGGATCATAATTGCATCTTGTTCCTTCCTTCATATTGAACACTGAACATAATGAATGGGATGTTAGTTTTGGGGATAAAAACATGATTTTAGTGGATTTTGAGAAGTGTACATACAAAAATGTATCTTCTTCATTTTTCTGTAAAAACAATTTTACGTTTAAAATAATCTTTGACATCATATATTGTTTTTGGTTTTTTAAATTCTTGTATTTTTTACTCTAACTTTTAAGAGGTGCTTTTAGAGATTTCTACTTCAAAAAGCGCAAAATTTAATGCTAGGGCTTTTAAACTTGGATCATTATTAAATGTTGTACAGTTAAGAACATCATGAAATAGACAAATTTACGATTCACGCTCCGCTCCATTTCGTTCAGTTCGGCTCCGCTCACGTTCCAATCCGCTCTTTAACCCTTTCCCACATATAGACGCTTTCTGGCGCCCCTGCAGCAGACGGCTTTTTGAAAACATACTGACAAATGAAGAAATTGCACAAAACATGCAATTTCTCCTTTTGCCACAATGTTTTCCACTTTTTGTCATAGGTTATCCATTCAATGATGGAGATTTTCTATGTTTTGACAAAATACGTTCAAAGTCGTTAGCTGCAGAATTGTCGTATGAGGGAAAGGGTTAAGCGTTCAGTTGTTCGAATCATTGTGATTGCTTTTTAGCTCGACTTTGAACTTTTAGCTACAAATGACAACTCCTACCATTCTACTTGACCAATTTCAACGTTGCTTCACAGGTATGTTCCTTTGATGGTCCTATTTCAAAATTGTTCAAAGATTCTGTGTAGAACATTTGTTGCTGCGGCATCAAAAGTTGAGAAAAATACCCAAACATTAAAAACCTCCATCTCCATAATCCATTTGTCAGATTCCAAGATAATTTGGCAGAAATACTCTTTGAGTGACTCATGGAGGAAATATGGCCATTTTTCGCCTTAGAATTTTGGTTAAGTTTTTCGTACCACCCCACTTTTTTTTCAAAACCATTAGTGATTTAGCTTATACATTATAATACTTATTTATCATCATTACCATCATCAACCGACAAGGATACATAATTCTGTCAAGTTTTGTTTAAGAATTATGGCCCTTTTATCATTTATAATTTTGGTTAAGTTATTCATACCAAATCATTTTTTTTCAAAACAATTAGAGATATAGCTTAAACACTTACAAAACTCTTTTTACCATCATAACCTCCACCAACAGCCAAGAGTGCATAATTCAGTAAAGGGTTTTGTAAGAATTATGGCTCTTTTTCAACTTATAAAGTACTTTGCTTATAAATAATTATCAAGTAAATTGTTGCAACAGCTCAATAAGCCAAGCAATTATGTGATTGGATTTTTTCATTCATTATGTTTCGTTCAGGGTGCAAAATTCTGTTTGTTACCTCTTAAAGCGTTCGAATCACGCTCAAGATCCAATCACGTTCCGCGCAGATTGTCAATTTCATGATGTTCTTAGCTGTTAACAGTTAAGAACATCATGAAATTGACAAAGTTACCGTTCACAAAAAAGCAATCAATTTGATCGTAACGGAAAAGAATAATCTAAATGATTAGCGTTCACGCTTCGCTCGGTTTTGTTCAGTTTTGCTCCGCTCATGTTCCAATCAGCTCTTAAAGCGTTCAGTTGTTCAAATCATTTAGATTATTCTTTTCCGTTACGATCAAATTGATTGCTTTTTTTACACTCACTGGGAACACCTTTTTTCATTCAAAAGTAGTTTTGTAAAATAAATATCGAATAAATTGTTGCAACCGCTCAATGAGCGAAGCATTCATGTGATTTGATTTTTTTCATTCATTATGATATTTTTGTTCAAAGCGCAAAATTCCGTTCCGCTCTTAAAGCATTTAAATAACGCTCAGGATCCAATCAAATTCTGCTCAGATTGTCAATTTCATGATGTTCTTAACTGAATGTTGTTGATGAATGCAGCTTATTGTCTGTGAAACACACACAATATTTTTTGGATTTTGAGAATTTGACATTTCTTTCTTGCACACACTTTTGTCTTTATCTTTTAACCTTGTCTTGATAGTCCAAGCAGGGGACGGCGATACATATAATTATGCATAATTCTAGTCTCTATAAATGACATTGAGCAAATCCATTTTCATGTGTGATTTCTGGTTATGTTATAAACAGAACGTTATGAAGTTGTGTTTATGTTATGTTGAATTGACTAACGATATAAATAAGAACATGTTAGCAAGCTGAATGTTGTCTTCTTGTAGACAAGGTTTGTTCTATCTAAGACCAACCCTTTTATAATTTGTTCAAAGAATTCTTAAGATACATTACATAATTTGGTACAGAATATGTTGGAAGTTTCTTTTTGTTTTTCAGTTTATGTAAAACAGATTATTATTTATCATTATGAAGAAATCTTTTATATTCTTTTCACAGATTATGGAGAGTTTGAGATTGGTTCAGTCAAGGTCAAGGTGTATCAAGGGGATATTACTGAACAAGATGCTGTTGCTATAGTTGCAAGCTCTAATCGTGACCTCGACCTTACCAAAGGTAAGACTGTTGATTTGATTTTGCTTTATTTACTGGAATGCTTTAAAATTTAGTACAAGGAGATATATAGACCTGCCAGTGTGACTGCATATTGGGATTTTTCTTTGTCCTTACTAAGTATATTATTTATGATAAATGACTTTTAAACATCCCTTTTACACTTTATATACATGTGTGAGTTTTACAAATTAAAATAAAAGACAAAGGCGGGTATATTAATTTAATGTATGTACATGTTTAGTTAAGCGAAATTTATACTGTATCTAGTCTAAAATGTAAAATAGAGAACCAATCTACTGAATTGGTAACCTGCCTCATACGCTTTATTATTTCAATAGTATCTCAAACCGGAAACCAAAAAAAGGCTCGCTAAATGTAGTCTGGTTCTTTATCTCCTATGATATATTATGCAGTAGTTAGAGGAAGAAGAAAGGGCCAATATTCACCAAACTTTTCAATTTAGATGTTTGACTAAATATAAATATTTAGTCCACTTTTTGGATTCCCGGCGTGATAGCTTTAGTCGGTATTCACCAAGGCATTTAAAACGATCTCAATTTAGTCCAGTTTGTAAATTTCGTAAGCGGCCACACACCGACTCGGTTCCCGAATAAAGTTAGGAGCTAAAACAAAAGACAGTACCATAATACTACCATTCATCTATAGTCTATTTATAGATTTTCATATCATCCTAACTATTCATTTGCTTTGTTTTTAATAATCTGACTTTCATGTTCAGTATGATATCTTCCTATTTTACTATGTTGCGTGACGAAAACTTCATCTGTCGCTCTTCTAATAGTTGTTTTTTGTCGTTTTCGATCATCTGTCATTTTCATTCATTTATGCATTTTGTTTTTCGCAAATATCGCTGAAAGTTTCGTCTATGATTGCACATACTTGATTAAAAGTTAACTTTGAGTACAATTGTTATCGCAAAATGCAGATATGAAAAGATTTAAACCACAGAAATATCTGTTTCAAGATAAATTACGGCATCTAGTAGATTCGTTCTTTTTCGGTGTTGCAGTGTCACTTTCATGAATATCGCGGTAAACACGATTTCGGTGTATTTTGCCTAGCCGACAACATGTGCTATCAGGGATGCGATGTGAACATCCAGTAAAGTTAAATGAAATGAAATCTTCTGGTTCTTACATACACATTGTGATTGGATAAACTGAACTGTATTTCATACAAACATACACTTGCAGGCACCTCTGCAGCAAATATGTTTTGAAAATCATTTCAGGAAAAGTAAAATTGTTTTCAAATTTGTTCAATTATAATTATGATTGTTCTTTCAATTATAGAGAGTGTCCTTAATTTTGAATACCGGTAAATGCTTTGAAAGACATTTGTTGCAGAATTGTTGTATGTGGGAAAGGGTTAACAAAATAGTGTGTTAACATGTACTATGAATGTTCTTTTACATATCTTTGCTTAACACAAAAATGACTTCAAATGTTTGTAATATAAAAGTTCTCTTATTATTTATCTAAAGTCAGGATTTTACAGACCCTGCCAGGTTAAATATCCTACATAAAACTTATATCTTCAAATACCGATATCAGCATTACTGACTACAGATTAAAATGTTCTAATGTTTGTGGTTTTAAATGGTTTCTTTTCTTATTTCTTCATGTGCAACGAAATATTGCGGCTTCTCTTTAATGCTTTCCTATGGAACACTATGGGCGCTATAATACAATGTCATTTGAGCCGAACGGCGAGAAAACCAACATTATGAACTCTGCGTAAAGTATCAACCCGGATCAGCCTAAGCATGCCACGCAGGCAATACGAATAGACACTTTTCGCCTCCTGTGGGTTTTCTGTTTCAGGAATCATTTCATTATACCTCTATACCCCTGAGACGGACAGCGCAGGCTGATCTGGGTCAATAAATTACTCAGATGCCATAATGTTGGTTTTCTAGCAAGGCTCATTTATCCTTTCCAACAAACAATAAATCTGCAGCAGATTAGTGAAAACATATACTGAAAACATATACTGAAAATAAATACTGAAAATAAATATTGAAAAAATATACGCAAAATCTCGTAAGATGAAAGCATAATTATTCAGTAAACAATTTTCAAAACTCGTCTGCTGCATATGCATCAAAAGATATCCACTATGTTGGCAAGTATTACTCAAATTTGTTATCTTTTTAATGGAAGGTAGTTTTTATAGCCCTTAATCTGCTTAAAGTGACATCAAACAATTATTAACCCTGTACCACTTCAAGCCGCATTCTGATGCAGACGACTTTTCAAAACATTGACGATTGTGACAAAAGGAGAAATTGCTTAATTATACTTTCACTTTTAGAGATTTTCCATGTTTTTGCTTGATTATTTTCAAATTTGTCTGCTGCAGATTTGATGTATGTGGGAAACTGAGATTAGCCAACCCTTTCCCACAAATAGATGCTTAAGGACGCCTCTGCTGCAGACGACTTTTGAAAACACCGTTAAAAAAGGAGAAATTGCTCAAAATGAGCAGTTTCTCTTTAGCCACAATGTTTTCAACACCATTCAATGATTATACTCTCATTTATAATGATGTTTTATAGTATTGTCTTGATATTTTTAAAGTCGTCTACTGCAGATTGGTTGTATGTGGGAAAGTGTTAAACTTAAGGATGATCATACCCGATGCAGGAATTCAGCAGAAAGTATTATAGTTTTATAATGCAGTAAACATAAGGATCACAGCATTTTATATGCATTTATTACAGGACAAGTTACAAAGGCTATCTTAAAGAAAGGAGGTCCAGAAATACAGAAAGATTGTGAAAGACAGAGTAAGCCATCACGCCTTTTCTTCTATGTAACGTCCTTACTGGGGCTCGTTCCAAAATGTTGTTATGAATTTATTAAAGAACTTTGTAGTCTGTTTAATTTAATCAGAAAACCAGTATTGAGATAAATTTGAACATGTTGTTGTTGTTATATTATGACATGACACTGATCATCATATTATGGTAAATTTCAGCATAGTTATATACCTTCAAATATATAAAAATAAAATCATATATGATGATTAGTAACTTACGAGCATCAAGCTTAAACATTGCCATATATATATAGTTAACCATATACTTGCTTTTAAAACTTGTAAGGACAAACAGCTGAGATCTTGACTGATAGGAGTATCACAGTGACACATTGTGTGAAAAGAAGAAATTGCTCATTTTTACCAATGGCACTTTTCTAACAATGCTTTAAAAGGTCTTCTGCTACAGACTGATGCAAGCTCATCTGTATCAGGTAAAGTATTAATAAACCCTTTCCCACACATAGACGACTTTGCAGCAGATGTCATTTTAAAACATTGTGGCAAAAGGAGAAATTGCTCAAAACTAGCAACTTCTCCTTTAGCCACAATGTTTTCAATATATTTATACATTCATATATGGAGATTTTTCACATTTTTGCAAATATGTGTTCAAAGTCTTTTGCTGCAGATTTGTTGTATGTGGGAAAAGGTTAATTATATGCATGCTTTATATAATTGAGTCTTTCCAAATTATCTCTGAAGATGCATCGATGCATCTTGGGAAGTGGATGTGTGAAGTTCCAAAATTGCATTGATGTGTCCTTGACCAGTTACTCTATTTTGAGTAAAAGCTTGTCCAGGTCATATCTCCTTTGTTATCTTACCTGTAGTTATGAATGTTTGGTCTCTTTGACCCTGACTTTGACCTCTGAGCCAATTTAAAAGAAATATCTTGTCCAGGTATATTGTACCTATTGACTGTGACTACTTTTCCCCTTTATTCAGAATCGGAAATGCAGAAAAATGGTTTGACAGTAACAACTGCAGGACAGTTAAAGTCTCAACATATCATACATGCCGACACAAAAACAAATCTGAGGGAATGGAAACCAGTGATTTTAAAATGCCTTGAAGTAGCTGAAAAGAAAAAGTTTTCTTCTATTGCATTCCCAGCTCTCGGAACAGGTAAGCATATTTTATGTCAAAATATAATATGGTGGTCTCGTTAACCCTTTTACAAATACAGACCCATTCTGACGCATCTGAAGCAAACAACATCATGACAAAAGGAGCAATGGCTCATAATGAGACGCATCTGCAGCAAACAACTTTTGAAAACATTGTGACAAAAGGAGAAATGGCTCATAATGTGAAATTTCTAGATTTACCAAAATATTTGAACCTCTTTTCAATATTTGTACTTTCCATATTTTTGCCAATATATTTTCAAATATGTTTGCTGCAGATTTGCTGTATGTGGGAAAGGGTTAAAATGTCCCAAAAGACGTTTTTCATGTGGAGTGACTGATACCTATACCTAATTTTATATCCAGTGAGATCACCTTAGACACTGGAGATGCTTTCTGACGCCTCTGCAGGCAACCTGATTAGCAATTTCTCCTTTTGTCACAATGTTTTCATCTTTATTTAATAATTGATCTTACCATTAATATAGATTTTTTTCCATAAATGCAGATTTGTTGTATGTGTGAAAATGCTTTGCAGTCTTTAACAGTGTTGCTTGCATACAATTGTTTTACCTTTAACTGTTACATGTACACACATGCAATGCATAAATACTAAATAGGCGTCTGCAGCGGAGTCTTTCGAAATCATTTTGATACAAGAAGAAGTTGCTCAGAATAAGCAATTTATAATTATGCCAAAATGTTTTCCACTCTATTCAATAATTTAGTATTCATTTATAGAGATTTTCTATATGTTTGTCTAGATATTTTCAAAATCATCTGTTGCAAATTTGTTGTATTTGGGAAAGTGGTTAAAAGTCTTCATTTCCAAAAGAATTTGAATCCATCTAGGATACTTTCATCAATGCTTCTAGTCAGTCGCTTTACACCTAAACAACAACAAATCAGATCAAATTTGTTGAACAAAATATTAATTAAAGCAATTAAATCCCTGCCAGATAAAAAAAAAAGAAGCATAATACATTATTCTTCTGTCTACTTATGTAGAAAAAAATCTAGACTTCTTATTCTTTTTCCCAGGCATCCAGAATCTTAAAATAGCATATCTGGTTATAGATTTCCCCCACTTTTGTCTTTATTGTATTGTTTAAATGTTTACAGCGCTTGGCTGCAAACCACAGGATATTTCCCGTATCTTAGCAGAGGCATTGCTCAGTTTTTGCCATGAAGCACCACAACATGTTCGAAAGGTTTGTGTGGTTGTATTCCAGCAAGAAATGCTTGGGCCATTTATTGAGGGCATAAACTCTTCATTTCAGTCAGGTACGTAATGGTTTATCCACAAATAACATTGGACAATGTAGTAAGTCACATTGGGATCACTTCTCTGTCATCTGTCCGTTATGCTTTCACTAACTGACATATTGTGTTCCTTCAAACACTCTTTGTTCTATCTTTGCGTTGAAAATATTTTGTGAAAAAGATACTGTAAACGCCTTGTTTTGATCAATAACTCCTGTTCCCACAATTTTTCACCAACAATAGCTACAGTAATGCATTGGCATTGTCAAAAGTCATCATAAAGAAGAAAAATGGTTTATTATTGTTTTTACTTTAGATATATATTGTCCATACTTTTTAGCTCACCTGAGCTTTGCTCAAGGTGAGTTATTGTGATCGCCTTTTGTCCGGCGTGCGTCGTGCGTCAACTTCTTCTCCTCAGTAACCGGTGGGTCAATTGGGATGAAACTTCACAGAAAGCATCCTCTCAATGACCTCACCAGATTTCCTTCAAATTTTTGGGATCCATGCAGAAATCTGGTTTCCATGGCAACGAAATGAAAAAAACTTCAAAATTCTTCTTCTCCCAAACTGGTTGGCAGATTTTCAAATAATTTTGTAGAAATGTTCCTTGGATGACCATCTGTCAGATTTCTTCAAGCCATGTTGATTGGCCGAAAAACATGGCCGCGATGGGGGCGGGGCTATTTTGCCTTATATGGCTATAGTGAAAACTTAAAAAATCTTTTTCTCCGAAAGTGTCAGGCCGATTTTCAAATAATTTTGTAGAAATGTTCCTTGGATGACCCTCTATCAGATTCCTTCAAGCCAAGTTGATTGGTGAAAAATCATGGCCCCCAGGGGGACGGGGCTATTTTGCCTTATATGGCTATAGTGAAAACTTAAAAAATCTTCTTCTCCGAAAGTGTCAGGCCGATTTTCAAATAATTTTCTAGAAATGTTCCTTGGATGACCCTCTATCAGATTCCGTCAAGCCAAGTTGATTGGTGAAAAAAACATGGCCGCCAGGGGGGCGGGGCTATTTTGCCTTATATGGCTATAGTGAAAACTTAAAAAATCTTCTTCTCCGAAAGTGTCAGGCCGATTTTCAAATAATTTTGTAGAAATGTTCCTTAGATGACCCTCTATCAGATTCCTTCAAGCCAAGTTGATTGGTCGAAAAACATGGCCGCCAGGGGGCGGGGCTATATTGCCTTATATGGCTATAGTGAAAACTTAAAAAATCTTCTCCTCCGAAAGTGTCAGCCTGATTTTCAAATAATTTTGTAGAAATGTTACTTAAGTGACCCTCTTTCAGATTCCTTCAAGCCATGTTGATTGGTCAAAAAACATGGCCGCCAGGGGGCGTGGCTATTTTGCCTTATATGGCTATAGTGAAAACTTAAAAAATCTTCTTCTCCGAAAGTGTCAGGCCGATTTTCAAATAATTTTGTAAACAATCAGGTGAGCGATTCCAGGGCCATCATGGCCCTCTTGTTTTCTACAACTAGTTGTTGATTTCATTGTAACTTTAAAATACTCATTAGTTTGAAGCCTAGTTTTGTTAATTGTTGGCATGTGTTGCTGTTATACATTTTCAGAGAGTTATGCTCCTTTTAATCTTCTTCATGCATATGTTTTGGCAACAATGCGTCAATCCGTTTTGGCTTTCTTTGTCCATCGTAGGTCAACATGTAACATCTCCTACACATTTGGCCAATTTTGATAACACTTTACAGGGATGTTCCTTGGGTGGTCCCCTTTTAAAGTTTTTCAAATATTTGCATTCCATAGGGGAATTCTGGTTGCCATGGCAACAGAAAGGAAAAACCTTATAAAGCTGTTTGTCCAATAGACTGGGCAAGATTTGAAAGTTATTTGGCACAAATGTTCCCTCTACCAAAATTATTCAAATTATTTTGAACCATTAAAAAACCGGATTTTCAGGAAAAGGAGTTTGTTTTCCTTATGTGTATGGTAGTTAAAATATAAAAAATCTTATTGTGCAAAAGTACTGGCTTGATTTGAAAAAAACATTGGCACAAATATTCCTTGGGGGACCTTCTACCAAGATTGTTGAAACTATCACGATTTAATGAAAAACATGGCTGCCAGAGGGCGGGGCTTGTTCTCCTTATTTGTATAAAGAGGGAAAAATGACAAATCTTTAAAAATCTTCTTGTACAAAAGCACTGGTCAGATTTGAAAATAATTTGGCACAAATGTTCCTTTGGTGGCATTCTACCAAGATATATTAGAATAGTTTCAAATTTTGCACACACAGACTTTTATATTGGTTAGATAATCATGTTTTTGGACCTTATCATTGTAAACAAATGCGTTGCAATTTGCTCACTGTTAAAGTTATATATTTTCTCAAAATGTTTGAAAGCTAGGGCTTACCAAATTCGATCATAGTTACATCTTATTTTCTTCTTACACTGTATGTTCGGGTGTAGAAAATGAGTTGAGTCTTTTTGGGGGTAGGAAAACACATGCACTTTGTTGGTTTTTGAGAATTGATAATTCCTTCTTGATAGAGTGACTTCAAATTTTGCCCATACACTTTGTCTTTGTCTTCCTTACTGGCATTGATAATCAAAGCGCGGGACGAAAATACATATAGTTAAGGATAATTCTTCTTATAGCTAGTCAACCCTCATCTAGGCCATCTTCAGCCAAAAAGTCACATGACAAGCAAAAACGATCACATGAGGGTAGCCAATCAAATGAACCCAACATGGATGATTCCTGCTCATTGACTGTATATGGTAGGAATGATGGGGACATTAACACAGCAATTGAACAACTTGGAGCTCATATACAAAATGACTGGATAGAGACACCAATACGAGAACCTTCAATTGCTCAATTGAAAAAATCAAAGAAATTGAATTTTCATTGCATTATGCATCATGAGTTATGTGTACGTTTACTCTTTCTCACATACAAGAAATCTGCAGCAGACGACTTTGAACATATTTTGTCAAAAAAATAAAAATCTCTATAATTAAATGGATAATCAATGACTTAAAGTGTAAATTCTTGTGGCAAAAGGAGAAATTTCTCATCATGAGGATTTTTTTTTTTTTCCCACAATGTTTTTAAAAAGTTGTCTGATTCAGAGACGTCAGCAAGCGTCTGTATGAAGGAAAGGGTTAATTACAGTATTGTCTAAGAGTATATAACTGGCATAAATTATGCTTTAGATGGCATGTCTACACCATAATCATAAATTAAGAATATATCACCAAAAAAGAAGAAGTTGTTATTTGTTCTGAGACTATATCTGAAAATATATGCTTAGGTTTATCAAAAAAAAAATCCATAATTTTCTATTTGTCTAAGATGTTTCATTTGCAATATGTATCAGGGAATGGTTTAACCCTTTCCCTCATATAGACGCTTTCTGACGCCTCTGCATCAGACGGCTTTTTGAAAACAAAGTGACAAAAGTATAAATAGCTCAAAACGAGCAATTTCTCCTTTAGCCACAATGTTTTCCACTTTTAGTCATAGGTTATCCATTCAATTTTTTTTTTTTACAAATTTATGTTCAAAGGTGTCTGCTGCAGAATTGTCATATGAGGAAAAGGGTTAAACATCTGATTCCTATGATTTTAGGTGGATGAAATTAAAAAGAGTGGAAGAACAAATCATGTTCTGGTCGATATAGATAAGGAAAGGGATGTTATCACACTGACAGGGAGTCCAGTCAACATTATCGCTGTCAGTGAAAAGGTCAACAAAATCATCCACGCCTTAGAAAGATCTACACATGAAAAACAGCTGGCCAAGCTTGTTACCAATATCATCAAATGGTTTTATGTCAAGGAGAACAAATCCTTCCGATTTCCTGAGAGAGAAAACTTAACCATTGAAACAGCGTTCGACAAGAAGGACCAAACGGTGCGGATAAAAGATCATACTGGTGGAGAGTATGAGATCAACTTTAATGACATGGAAGAGTGGGATGTTAAGAAGCCCAATGTCAAGTTCCCTGTTATAAGGAAAGATCTGATCAATGGTAAGTTCACCCTTTCCCTCATATGGAATGTCTCTGCAGCAAACGACTTTTGAATACATTATAGCAAAAGGAAAAATTGCTCATGACGATCAATTTCTCCTTTGGTCACAATGTATTCAACTCTATTCAATAATTAAACTTTCATTTATATAGATTTTCCGTAATTTTTGTCTAGATATTTTCAAAGTCGTCTGTTGCTGCAGATGTGTTGTACAGTCGAACCTCGTAAATCCGGACACTTTGGTTACCAGAGAAAATAAGTCCGGATTGCGAATCTTCCGGATTAACGATAAATTAGAAATTTTACTGGCGCAAAATTGTCATCTTAGCCTGAAAATAGGAGTCAAAGGTTAAGACCCAATATTATGATTATAGTTGAGGTGAATTCAAATAGTTAAAAAATTGCAAACTGTCAAGACGATTTTTTCTCTTCAAGTTTTATTTACCTCTAGATTGCACCGTTTGTCGTAAGCGAAGCTGAATCATGAGACATACGAAAACTGGATTACATGTACGTAAAAAATGTTATCATTTGAAAAATGAGCATCAAAATATACAAATATGGAACTCCTTATTATTTTTTGTCAGATCTCCACTTGTCTTTGGGTCAAAATGTCGAAATTTTAATCTCAAAATCAGTTTATATCATGTTGGCAATCAACGCCTGATTGGCTGCTATTTTATGACTGCTCATCAAAGTAAAGAATGACACACGCTAGCTGATTATGGAACAGTCCTATTACATTGTATACAGTACGCAGCTTTTAACACATATTGTTAGGACAAACAGACATACTAGAAAACTATGACACGCGACAAGATTTACGCAATCAGTATAATCCGGACTAATTGACAGAAAAAAAACACATATACATGTTTGGACTTCTAGACTAATGAAGCGGATTTTATGTGTAAATGGTCGCTCCGTTCCCGATAACTTTTGTCCGGTTCCGGAACGCGAATTTCCGTATTAACGGAGAATAATTAAGCATAAACAAAACCGTTTCTTGAATTTTATGTCCGGATCGCGAATTTCCAGATTAATGGCATCCGGTTTATCGAGGTTCAACTGTACATGTATGTTGGAAATGGTAAAATTAGTTCGATTCGACATACAAGTACATGCACAGTATTCTCATCAAAAGTGCATTGTTGGTCATTTATTATCACAAGTTAACCATGTCCCTCATACGACAATGCTGCAGCAGACAACTTTGAACATATTTTGTCAAAAAATAGAAAATCCCTATAATTGAATGGATAACCTATGACTAAAAGTGAAAAACATTGTGGCAAAAGGAGAATTTGATCGTTTTGAGCAATTTCTTCTTTTGTCACTTTGTTTGAAAATGCCGTCTGCTGAAGAGGTGTCTTTATGAGGGAGAGTCTTAATTTGTCATCAATGCTTGAATGATATAAAATTGATTTACCATTTGATATGATAATTTGTATCCCCTATGTTTTTATACGGTAAAAACAGATTTATGCTGCACACTTGTTTGTAACACACATGTTAACCCTTTCCCACATACAACAAATCGCCAGCAGTCGACTTTGAAATTAATTTGACAAATATATGGAAAGTCTATAACCTTAAATAAAATTATTGAATATAGTTGAAAACATTGTTGCAAAAGGAGAAATTGCTCATAAAGAGCAATTTCTTATTTCGCTACAATGTTTTCAAAAGTCGTCTGCTGCAGAGTGTTCAGAAAGCGTTTACATGTGGGAAAAAGTTAACCCTTTACCTCATATAGGCGCTTTTTGAAGCCTCTGCAGCAGACAGCTTTTTGAAAACTTACTGGCAAAAGAAGAAATTGCTCAAAACAAGCAATTTCTCCTTTTGCCACAATGTTTTCCACTTTTAGTCATGGGTTATCCATTCAATTATAGAGATTTTCTATTTTTTGATAAGATATGTTCAAAGTCGTCTGCTGCAGAATTGTCGTATGAGGGAAAGGGTTAATATCACTTGTATGGAAAACACTTATCATAAAGTCAATGGTAAGTAAATTATACGGATGTTTTCACAAAGGTCAACATCGGCTATAATATCAGGGCACATTGTACTTCAGAGTTATTTTAACCTCTGTAATTCTTAATTTCTACTGTTCTTACATTTATTTTTGATCAGACACATTCTATATTATGCACTACATTTTAAGATCACCTGAGCCGAAGGCTTAAGGTGAGCTATTCTGATCACTTTTTTGTTCCTCTGGTTGGCCTCTTTCAAATTTGTTCAAAGATTTAAATTCCATTGAGAACTTTGGTTGCTGCGGCATCAGAAAGGGGGCAAAAGGTCCAAACTTTAAAAATCTTCTCCTCCGAATCTGCCTGTCAGATTCAAATATAATTTGGTAGAAATGTTTATTGGGTGACCCTCTATAAAAATTGTTCAAGCCATACTGATTGGTCGAAAAACATGGCAGTCAGGCGGCATCAAAAAAGGGGCAAAATGACAAAATTTGAAAATACCATTTTTATGCATATGCTTGTCTGATTATAAGAAAATATAATACGAATCTTACTGTAATGATCCTCTATTTAATTTGTTTAAGCCGTTTTGATTGGTTACACAATCATAGCAACCAGGCGTCATCACAAAAGGGGTAAATTGAACTTTTAGCTACAAATGACAACCATCTCCTACCATTCCAATAGACCAATTACCACAAAACATCACAGGAATGTTCCTTTGGTGGTCCTCTTTCAAAATTGTTCAAAGATTAAAATTCCAATGAGAACTTTGGTTGCTGCGGCATCAGAAAGAGGACAAAATGTCCAAACTTTAAAAATCTTCTCCTCCGAATCTGCCTGTCAGATTCAAATATAATTTGGTAGAAATGTTCCTTGGGTGACCCTCTATAAACATTGTTCAAGCCATACTGATTGGTCGAAAAACATGGCAGTCAGATGGCATCAGAAAAGGGGCAAAATTACAAAATTTGAAAATTCCATTTTTAGCTCCACTGGCTGAAAGCCAGTCGAGCTTATGTCATGGCGAATTGTCCGTCGTGCGTGCGTGCGTGCGTGCGTGCGTGCGTGCGTTAACTTTTTTCTTTAAACGACTTCTTCTCACTAACCACTTGGCCAATTCGGTTGAAACTTCATAGGAAGCATCCTCTCAATGTCCTCTCTTAAATTCCTTCTTAATTTTCTTTTGATCCATCCATAATTCTGGTTTCCATGGCAACCAAAAGAAAAAAATAGTGAAAACTTAAAAAATATTCTTCTCTGAAAGTGTCAGGCCGATTTTCAAATAATTTTGTAGAAATGTTCCTGGGTGACCCTTTATTAGATTCCTTCAAGAAATGTTGATTGGTCGAAAAACATGGTCGCCAGAGGGCGGGGCTATTTTGCCTTATATGACCATAGTGAAAACTTAAAAAATCTTCTTCTCTGAAAGTGTTTAGCAGATTTTCAAATAATTTTGTAGAAATGTTCCTTGGGTGACCCTCTATCAGATTCCTTCAAGCCATGTTGATTGGTTAAAAAACATGGCCGCCAGAGGGCGGGGCTATTTTGCTTTATACTGCTAAAGAGAGAACTTAAAAAATCTTCTTCTCCGAAAATGTCAGGCTGATTTTCAAATAATTTTGTAGAAATGTTCCTTGGGTGACCCTTTATTAGATTCCTTCAAGAAATGTTGATTGGTGGAAAAACATGGCCGCCAGGGTCGGGGCTATTTTGGCTTATATAGCTATAGCGTAAACTTAAAAAATCTTCTTCTCCGAAAGTGTTCAGCCGATTTTCAAATAATTTTGTAGAAATGTTCATTGGGTGACCCTCTATCAGATTCCTTCAAGCCATGTTGATTGGTCGAAAAATATGGCCGCCAGAGGGCGGGGCTATTTTGCTCTATATGACCATAGTGAAAATTTAAAAAATCTTCTCCGAAAGTGTTGAGCAGATTTTCAAATAATTTTGTAGAAATGTTCTTTGGTGACCCTCTATCAGATTCCTTCAAGCCATGTTGATTGGTTGAAAAATATGGCCGCCATGGGGTGGGGCTATTTTGCCTCATATGGCTATGGTGAAAACTTAAAATATCCTCTCATCCGAAAGTGTCAGGCCGATTTTCAAATAATTTTGCAGAGACATTCCTTGGGTGACACTCTACAAGATTACTTTAGGCCATGGTGGTTGGTAAAAAATATGGCCACTAGGGGGCAGGGCTGTTTGGAGATTTGATTTTTGCCTTATGGTCGTGAAGCGATACTGGCCCTCTTGGGCCTCTTGTTATGAAAGTGTTTGTCTGATTTTAAGAAAATATAATACGAATCTTACTGTAATGATCCTCTATTTAATTTGTTTAAGCCGTTTTGATTGGTTACACAATCATATCAACCAGGCGTCATCACAAAAAGGGTAAATTGAACTTTTAGCTACCATTCCAATAGACCAATTTCCACAAAACATCACAAGAATGTTCCTTTGGTGGTCCTCTTTCAAAAAATTTCAAAGATTTAAATTCCATTGAGAAATTTGGTTGCTGCGGCATCAGAAAGTGAGAAAAATACCCAAATTTTAAAATCCTTTTCCTCCATAATCTACTTGTGCGATTGCAAGATAATTTGGTAGAAATGTTCCTTAAGTGACCCTCTAATCAAACTGTTGAAGCCATATTGATTTCGTTGAAAAACAGGGCAGCAAGGCGGCATCAGGAAAGGTGCAAAATGACAAAAACTTTATAATTCCATTCTTATTAAAGTTCTTGTTAGATTTCAAGATATAAATGGCCTTTACTGATAAGCTGTTTCTTGAGAAGTGTCCACTCCTTTCAGTTTCATTTGCACTCCCTGATAAAATTTTCCAGATATTTGCAGTTAAATATTTGCTACTAATTTACTATCAATTAGGTGATCGATTTAGGGCCATCTTGGCCCTCTTGTTTGTTTTAGATATAGATTATAATTAAACAAAAAATGATATAGACTTAGATAGGAAAGTAGTTTGTTGGTGTAATCAGCCTAATTCTAAAATATAACCCTTTCCCACAATGCAGATGCATTTTGACATACATTTTCACATGTCTGAAGCAGACGACTTTTACAGCATTGATTTTATTTAACCCACATACAACACATCTGCAGCAGACGACTTTGAAAGTTTCTTGGGAAAAGCATGGAAAAGTTCTATAAATGTGGGTATAATTACTGAAAAGAGATGAAAACATTGTGGCAAAAGGAGAAATTGCTTGTCTATATGAGGGAAAGGGTTAACTCTCTTTAACAATAATTCTTATATCTATTGTGACATTTCATTGGTTTTGCTTGTTCGCTCACCTGTGCTCAAGGTGAGTTATTGTGATTGCCTTTTGTCCAGCGTGCGTCGTCCGTCGTCCATCAACTTCTTCTCCTCAGTAACCAGTAGGTCAATTGGGATAAAACTTCTCAGAAAGCATCAATGACCTCACCAGAATTCCTTCAAATGGTTGGGATCCATGTAGAATTCTAGTTTCCATGGCAAAGAAACGAAACAAACTTTGAAATTCTTCTTCTCCCAAAGAAATATTCCTTGGATGACCTTCTATCAGATTCCTTCAAGCCATGTTGATTGGTCAAAAAACATGACCGCCAGGGGGCAGGGCTATTTTACCTTATATGGCTATAGTGAAAACTTAAAAAATCTTCTCTTCCGAAAGTGTCAGACAGATTTTCAAATAATTTTGTAGAAAGTTCCTTGGATGACCCTCTATCAGATTTCTTTAAGCCATGTTGGTTGGTCGAAAACCATGGCCTCCAGGGGGCGGGCTATTTTGCGTTATATTATAGGCTATAGTGAAAACTTAAAAAAGTCTTTTCCTCTGAAAGGGTCAAGCTGATTTACAAATAATTTTGTAGAAATGTTCCTAAGGTGACCCGCTATCAGATTCTTTAAAGCCATGTTGATTGGTCGAAAACTATGGCCGCCAGGTGGTTGGGCTTATATGGCTAAAGTGAATAAAAATAAAACAGGTGAGCGATTCAGAGCCATCATGGCCCTCTTGTTCTTTTCTGAGCAGGTGTAAGTTAACCCTTTCCCACATATAGACGCTTTCTGATGCCTCTGCAGCAGACGACTTTTGAAGACATTGGGACAAAAGGAGAAATTGCTCAAAATGAACAATTTCGCCTTTTGCCACAATATTTTCAACTCTTTTCAATAATTATACGTCTATTTCAAGACCTTTTCCATATTTTTGCCAAGATGATATCAAAGTAATCTGCTTAAGATATGGTGTATGTGGGAAAGGATTGTTAGTTGTTCTGAATATAATTGTTATTACTACATTTTCCCTTAAAGAAGTTGGACATGAGACTCCGAAACACTGGACTGTGATGAGTGAAGGCCAACAAGTGTTAACTGTATCACTCAAACCTACAGATAAAGAATACAAAGATGTTGAGCTGCATTTTTTAAAAAGTCTTGGCCGATTACCGAATATTTCCAAGGTAATAAAGAAGATATTAATATATATATAGTTTAAAGGCATAGCTAGCTGACTGTATTTTCCTATGTCAATATTTGAACCATTTCCAAATGTTGGTTCTTATGTCAATATTTGCACCATTTCCAAACAGCATTTTCTAAGTACCAAACATGTCCAAGGTAATACAGAAGACATATATATATATATAGTTTAAAGTCATACTTAATTGACTGTTAGTACTTATGCAAATTTTGAACCATTTGGAAATACTGGTGCTTATGTCAATATTTGAGCTATTTACAATATTTGAACCATTTCCAAATGTTGATTCTCATGTTAATATTTGAACTATTTCCAACTCTTGGTTATTATGTCAATAATTGAACCATTGTTGTCTATCCCGCTAGCGGTGAGCTTGACATAGCTGTCACAATGGCAATTTGTATATACGTGCATCCGAACCTTGTCCAGCCCGCATCTTAACCATGCATTATAGGATTTGCAAGAATCCAGGTCTTTACCTCAAATGATAAGGTCTCTCTCTAAGAGGTCAAAGATCAAAATGAGAACTGTTTGATAGGACTGTACCTCATCCAGCCTACATCTCAACCATGCATCATAGTTACTGGGCACACATGTTCCCCATGATAAGGTGAAGTGTCGCCCACAAGACACAGGCCTGTACCTTAAAGGTTAAGGTCACAATAAGAGTTCAAAGGTCAAAATTAGAGACCATGCATCATAGAATTCCCAAATTGCTGGACACACATGCTCACCATGATAAGGTGGATTATTGCACTCAGGATCCAGGCCTCTGTACCTTAAAGGTCAAGGTCACACTTAGAGGTCAAAGGTCAAAATGAGAATCCATGCATAATAGGATTCACAAGTTACACGAGTGAAAACAAATTTTGAAAAAAAATGAGTGTTCTCTTTTAACCCTTTCCCACTTGTAGACACATTTTGACGTATATGCTGCAGACCATTTTTGTCATTACTGTTCTTAAGTTGGATACTGTGTCAGCTACAAGTTTTTGTTTGGTAAACTTTTCAATAAGATCTAAACAAAAACTCACTTTCCTATGGTTTCCTTTGTTTTTGTTCACTACTGACAACACTTCTCTACATAATTAATGTTCACATTCCAAAAGTGGGATTGAAGTATTAATTTAAGGATTTATTATTTAATGAGGATAAGTACATAAGTACATGTGTCTTTCAATACATGTGTTGGTTTGTAAAATTATTCCTATGTGTAATATGCCTGAACCTTTTATACACAATACATACTAAAAATGATGTACGTTAAACTTCAGAATGATATGGTATCTAAAAAATAAAAACAAAATATTGGGCTATTGTACTTTTGACATTTTACAACCACTTTGGTATCACAGAAGGCCTATAATTAACTGCTATTAAATCAACTCATTGTCAGTCTGTGTTGCAATTGCATGTAAGAGCACTATATCTGTGACAAAACCTTTGGAGCGGGCTCAACATGTTGCCTGTGGGCTTCTAGTAAAAAAAAAAAAAAAATGGCAATTATTTCAACCTTACCATTTCCAACTGTTGGTTCTTATTTTAACCATTTCTTTCCCAACTTTAGACGCTTTCTTACGTCTCCATAACAGTTGACTTTTGCAAACATTTTGACAAAATGAGAAATTGCTCAAAACGAGCATTTTTTCCCTTTGTCACAATGTTTTCATTTTTTTCCAGTAGTTTTACGTTCATTTACTGAGATTATCCATATCTTTTGTTAGATATTTTGAAGTCGTCTGCTGCAGACTTATTGTATGTGTGAAATGGTTAACTGTTTCCCTCATGCAGGCATTTGTTCATACATCCCCAGGAGAAGACTGTTTAACCCTTTCCCACATGCAACAACTCTGCAGCAGATGACTTTGAAAACATACCCAAAATGTTTCGGAAACACTCTTTATATTTTAGTACAATAATTGAAAACCTGGTGACAAAAGGAGAATTGCTTTCAAAAAGCCATCTCCTGCAGTGGCGTCAGAAAGCATCTACATGAGGAAAAGGGTTAACTTATTGTGCCTAAGTGAGAAATGAACATTTCAAGTGGCATCTACTACATGTATGAAAACATTTTTGGGGAAAATGTATCATTCTGAACAATTTGAAGAATAATTTTAATATACTAATAACCATTGATTTAAGAGGGGTAAAGTATGTATTTTTAGCCTCTTCTCTTTTTCCTACACTGTCTAAAAATAATATTAATGCTATTTCTCATAAATCATGAGATGGAAGTTAAAGAGACATTCTTTTTAAATTTGTGTGTTATTACAGATTGAAAGAATACAGAATTCGACACTGTACACACAGTATGTAGCAAAGAAGAGACAGATGGACAGTTCTAACTCAAAAATTGAAAATGAGAAAATATTATGGCATGGGACAGATAGCAATGCTGTTAATAGTATAAATAGTCACGGCTTTAACAGGAGTTATTGTGGAAAAAATGGTACAGTTTATTATTAAATATGTTACCTTTCCCACCTGCAGACGTATTTTGATGCAATATCAGCACATGACTTTTGAAAACATTGTGGCCAAAGGTGTTGCTCATCATGAGCAATTTCACTTTTGGCCACAATTATTTAACAATTAAGTTATCTTTTATGGAGGTTTATTTAGGCTTTTGTCACTATGTTTTCAAAGTTGTCTGCTGCAGATTTGATGTATGTGGGAAAGGGTTAAGTGTGATATATTGGAAACCTTTTGGAAAAATGAGAAACCCTAACCCTTGCAAAAGAAGAAATTGCTCAAAATGAAAAAATAAATATCCTTTTGCCACAATGTTTTCAAATATTGTCTCATTACATCTCCATGTAGGAAAATGTTACATTTTAGAAAATAACATCTTTTTGAAAAGCCGCATTTCCAGGCAATTAATAATTTGGCTTTAACCCTTTTAAACATACCATTTTGACTCATCTGCAGCAGATGATTTTTGAAAACGAGCAATTTCTCCATTTGCCTTAATGTTTTTAAAAAATTTCCGTAATAATATACAATTATGTTGTTTTTTTCATGTATTTGAATAGACATTTTCAAAGTCGTCTTCTACAGATTTGCTGCATGTGCGAAAGGGTTAAAGGATAACATGTAGCCCTTTCCACCATGCAACAGCCAAATTTGAAAACCTTTAGGGGAGAAATAAAGGTAAATTCACTAACTGAAAGTAAAAGTTAAGAATAGAGTTGAAAACATTGTGTCAATAGGAGAAATATATCAATATGAATAACTTCTCCTTTTTTCACAATTTTTTTAAAAGTTGTATCCTGAAATTGAGTCAGAATGTGTCTGCATGAGTGAAAGCATTAACATGAAGCCACAGTATTTAAACATTTTTTGGAAATCTTACCGTCATTTATAGTTATTTTCCGTGTTTTTAAAGATGTCTGCCGCAGATTTGTTGTATGTGGGAATGGGTTGATATATATTTTCCTTATTTTCTAGCCACCGCCCTTGGAGAAGGCGTTTATTTCGCTGTAGACTCGTCCCTCTCTGATAAACCAACATACACACATTTCGATTCCAACGGATTTAAGCACATGTACAGGACAAAGGTTTTGACCGGCGAGTACACAGCAGGAACTTGCGGATTGCGCATACCTCCAGTTAAAGATCCAGCAAATCCTCACATTTTGTATGATTCTGTGACAAATAATACTTCAAATCCGAGTATATTTGTGATATTTCATGATACCCAGGCTTACCCTGAGCATATAATAACTTACCAATAAACATTGTGTAGGGAAGAGACCAAGGTATGATGGAGTATCTTTTATTACTCATGTTCATTGTACTCAAAAGTATCATCTTATTGAGATATAGAATTTGGAAGCGGATCAAGAATTTAGAACATAAAATACACCCCTTTTTAGCTCACCTGTGCTCAAGGTGAGCTATTGTGATCGCCTTTTGTCCGTCCTCTATCGTCCATCGTCAACAATTGCTTTAAACAACATCTCCTAAACCACTGAACGGATTTTGACTTAACTTGGAAGGAATGATCCTTATGTGATCCTCTTTCAAAGTGTTCAAAGAAATGAATTCCATGTCAAACTCTGGTTGCCATGGGAACTGAAAGGAAGTTTTTAAAAAACTTTGAAAATCTTCTTTTCTGAAACTAAAGCGCCTAGAACTTAAATATTTGATGGGTAGCATTGTCTAGTGGTCCTCTGCAAATATTGTTCAAATTATGCCTCTGGGGTCAAAATTGGCCCCCGCCCCTGGGGTCACCTGTTTATTATAGAGATATACATGTATAGGGAAAAACTTCTTGTCTGAAACCAAAAGAGCTAGAGCTTAGATAGTTGATGTGTAGCATTGTCGAGTTGTCCTCTCTCAAGATTGTTCAAATGATGACTCTGGAGTCACCTGTTTTATATAGAGATATATATTGCCATGACAAATCCCATTAAATAACTCAGGTGAGCGATCCAGAGCCATCATGGCCCTCTTGTTTAGATATCTGTCATAGAGGTAACATTTTTGCTGAGAAAAATAAACATTGTCCAAAAATCAGCATTTTTTTACAATCGGCCCAATAACATGTACCTTTGGGAATATTTATCTTCTACATGTTTGTACTAATAACCCTTTGCCCACATACAGACCCTTTCTGACGCCTCTGCAGCAGACAGCTTTTAGAAATCAGGGTGACAAAAGAAGAAATTGCTCAAAACAAGCAATTTCTTCTTTTGTCACCACGTTTTCAACTCTATTTAATTATTGTACTTTCATTTAAAGGGAGTTTCCAGAAAATTACGGTGTATGTTTTTAAAGTTGTCTGCGGCAGATTTGGGAAATATATGGGGAAAAAATGTTGAAAATTTCAAAAGTTGCTTGAAATGGGCCTATCTTTCCTGTCCAACTTATTTTCTACTATTGTTTTGGGATACTTTTGTGTACCTGTAACATGAAACGATTGCATATTTCCTAGCTTTGTACCGTTCTGTCATACAGGGATCATGGCTGAGTGTTCTGTTGTTATGATATAACTAAATTACAGTTGAAAAATGGCATAAAACCCATATACGGGTGTATAACCGTCAACTTACATGTGAGCCTTCTCTCGAAAAAACCAACATGATGGCCTCAGAGAATGTATCGATCCAGATCAGCCTGCGCAGTCCGTTTAGCCTAATCCGGGCAGACACATTCAATATCTAGGGGATAGAGGTATAGAGTAATTATTCCTGCAACAGAAAAACCACAGGAGGCGAAAAGTGTCTATCCGGGTTAGCCTGAGTGGCATGGCTTGGCTGATCTGGGCCGATACTTTATGCAGTCTACAATGTTGGTTTTCTCGCAGGATGGCTCATGATATTATTTGTTCCTCTTACTGTTAATACATATGATTTAATCCTTTCCCACCTGCAGACATTTTCTGACACATCAGCAGCAGACGACTATTGAAAACATTGTGGCAAATGGAGACATCATGATCAATGTCTCCATTTACCACAATGCTTACAAGACTCTATTAAAATATACAAATAAATATTGCTTATTTCAAAGTCGTCATATAAGAGATTTGTTGTTTGTGAGAAACAGTTAAACTGCCTCTGCAGTATGTAGCATTTAAAAATATTGTTTGATGTAAAGAATTTTCCTTTTCCCGCAATGCTTTTAAAGTTTGTCATCTGCAGGGGCATCAATTGTTGTTTTTATGCAGGGAAAGGGTTAGTTTGATTTGTACATCATGAATCATGTGATTCACTGCATGTCCTGTTTAGTGTAATTCATTCATCTATACAGCATCAGCAGGCAGTGTTGTTTCTTAACCCAAATTGGGGCCGAAATTGGGCCCCATTCACAATCAAAAGACACGTCTTTTGTTCACAAAAGTAGGTCGAAATTTCACAAAATCTGCCTTTCATGACATTTGACATGTCATTATTTTAACAATTGAAAGGGCCCTGGCCCTGGTCACAAAACAGCGAGAAAAAACACTGGCAGTGTCTTTGGATTGTCCTAACACACCAAAGAATCTTGTGTGTGCTAGCTGAATAATTTGTCTATCTGATTACAGCGTTTAACTAGCATGCACCTCAGTGCCGGGTTTGGTTGGTAAAACTGAATATACCCCTGGCTAGTTGATAGGTGATAGAATATAGAAGTGCAAACCTTTCCAACTGGAAGACCCATCTGCAGCAGACAACTTTTCCCACAAGGTTGTTAACTCTATTCTAGAAATTACCTTTCATTTAGAGAAATTTTACATATTATTAAGAGATAATTTCATAATTGTTTGCTGCAGTTTGGTTATATGTAGGGAAGGGATAACGGCTGTAATTGTTTGAGACTCTACTCTTCTGCTTTTTATACGCCCGTTTTGAAAAAAACGGATCGTATTATAGTTTTACCTGCGGCGGGCGGCGTCCAGTATGCTGTCATCTAAAAAAATGGAGAAGCCTTTATCGCCATAGTCGATCAAAAGTTATCGCCCTTTAATTATAAAAATTACCTAAAATTGGTCTTGTCGGCTAAATAACTTTAGAAGCCTTTGTCCTATCATCACCAAATTTTATCAGAATGTGTATTGGCATAATATCTTGGACAAGTTCGATAACTAGCCATATCGCTCTTGTCAATCGAGAGTTCTTGCACTTTAATTATAGAAGGTACCTAAAATTGTTCTTGTCAGCCCAATAACTTAAGAAGCCTTGTCCAATCATCAGCTCGGACAAGTTCGATAACCAGCCATATCGCTGTGGTCAATCGAGAGTTATTTCCCTTTAATAATAGAATTTACCTCAAATAGGTATTGTCCGATCAATAACTTTAGAAGCCTTTCCAATCATCACCAGATTTAGTCAGAAGTGTATGGACATAGTATCTCGAACAAGTTCTACAACTAGCCATATTTCTCAAGTCACTCTAGAGTGCCCTTTAATGACAGAAATTACCTAAAATCGATCTTATCAGATCAATAACTTTAAAAGCCCTTGTCAACAAAATCCTCATAAATCACTTAATGTGATAAATAGAATATCTCATTCGTGTTTGTTTATTATCCCCTTTAAAATAGTATTATCCCTTTTATTATATTATATTATCTCTTTTATTATTTCTAGCATTACTTTGAATGTTGTACTTTTTTTTATGAAATTAAACAATAGCTGTAAATTGTTTTTATTATTTAAATAACTATATTTTTAAAATGAAAGGTGGTCGATGAAATAAATCAGTTATTTGGTCTGTTACTGACCCACTACGGAAAAATCGAGGGTCTGTGGAATTTATAGGAGGACTCGACTGACGCCTCGCCCCCTTTAAATTCCACATACCCCCTATGTTTCCGTAGTGGGTCAGTAACAGACCAAATAACTAATAATATCGCTTGAGTCATTGTATTTGATCATCACCAATTTAGACAATATGTTGATGGGCAGATTATCTTGGGTCAGGTTCGATACCTAATCACGTTATCTTAGTCACTCGACACGTATATCCCTCGAAATTGCCAAAACTGTATCAACTCTGCTCTCTAAATTTGCCTGATGTACAACCAATTATCACTATACTTAGTCTCAAAAAAATCGGACAGGCGTATTTTGTGACATTTGGTGCTCTTGTTATCTAATCATCTTAAACATTTTGAAAACATTATGGCAAAAGTGTTAATGCTCATAATCTCTCCTTTTGTCACAAAAGTTTCAACAACAGTTTAAACTCAATTCAATAATTATACATGAACTTTCATTTATAAACCTTCCATATTTTGCCTGAACCTTTTCAAAGTCGTCTGCTGCAGATTTACTGTATGTGGGATAGGATTAGTCTAAATATTCCCCGGAACTATGAATAGTGTACAAACTGATATAGATATACATGATTGTGTACATTTATCTTTTTGTGATTTTATTGATAAATCTTTCAATTATTTAGGGCAACAGATATGCTTGATAACATGTGAGCCGTCCTGCGAGAAAACCAACATTGTGGACTCTGTGTAAAGGTTACACTACACAGGTTCCAAATAAATTCCTTCTTTGTTTCCATATAAATCGACCAGTTTCAGTCCTTAATTGTCACACTTTCTAAACATTTCTCAAGTAGAACACCATATATCATAATCGTTGAAAAGAGTTAACTCCAAGCTTTAAAACAATCCAAAGAAAATAGGGGTCATGCATTATGCAAGAAAGAACTCACTGTCTTACATAACACAGAGTCCATAATGTTGGTTTTCTCGTGGAACGGCTCATGTTATCTGCTGCTTGATGCGGATCTTTGACATTGTCAGCTTGTCGTAATGTTTATGAATCGAAAGGTTTAGTACACAAAGTTCTACATAAGGAGGGGTAAACTGAACTTTGCTTCACAAGATCTCGCTTATGACTCGAATTACATAACCCTATGTTATGATTGCTCAAATGAAACATCTCATTCAAACGGGTCTTTTGAGTGCAATATACTATGGGTTGGAGATCAAATATGTATTCAATAACAAGAAATACATGTCTTTTCTAGAACTGTGTTCAATAGCATAAGTACTTGTAAATAATAGCATAATAATACTTACTAATAGCTTATTCTGTTTTTTGCCCCACACAATCTTTACATCATGTAAATGGATGACCTGTGCTTGTAGGATTGTTAGATGTCTTCAGGGACGTAGATCCCTGATGTATTGGTTATTTTATTAGATGAATATTAAATAAAAAAGATCTACAATTATCTTGGTAGTTTATTCAAACTGAATGTTCGCTCTTCGGACTGTAGTTTTTCTCTAAAAGGATGAGTTTGAAAACATGATGTCTTTGCCAAATCCATTACGTAGTTCCAGAAGTATGCCTCCCTGATGTGTGAATTTTAGCACTCCTGTTACATTTTGATACTTATTAACCTTTCCCCTCATATAGAGGCTTTCTGACGCCTCTGCAGCAGACGGCTTTTTGAAAATATAGTGAGAAAAGAAGAAATTGCTAAAAACAAGCAATTTCTCCTTTTGCAAATATGTTTTCCACTTTTAGTCATAGGTTATCCATTCAATTATAGAGATTTTCTATTTTTTGACAAAATATGTTCAAGGTCGTCTGCTGCAGAATTGTTGTATGAGGGAAAGGGTTATCCCTCATCCCGCTGTATTCCTATAACTGGTATGTTCACCATTGAGTGTAATTCCTTACACATGTATGATTTACAGTTTGTTACAAGAATAGTAAACAATTTAGATCAAGATTAAACTGTATGAATGTTTATCTTGGTCTAAATAGTTTGCATTATAGTTAATATTATCCCATTACCTCAGGTCCTTTTTAGCTCGACTTTTCGAAGAAAAGGCTAGCTATACTACTAACGTTGGCGTCGGTGTTGTTGTCAAACCTTGGTTAAGATTTTTGTACCAATTCCCTGTTTTGTCAAAATCATTACAGATATTGCTTCGAAACTTACAACACTTATTCACCATCAATACCTCCATCAACAGACAAGAGTACATAACTCTGTCAAGGTTTTTGTAAGAATTATGGCTCTTTTGTTTACTTCGTATTTTAGTTAAGTTTTTTGTACCGATTCACTTTTTAGCTCGACTTTTCAAAGAAAAGGCTAGCTATAATACTCGCCTCGGTTGCATCTGCGTCCGCGTCCGCATTGGCGTCTGCGTCGGCGTTGGTGTCACACCTTGGTTAAGTTTTTTGTACCAATTCCCTTTTTTTCAAAAACCATTACAGATGTTGCTTTGAAACTTACAACATTTATTCACCTTCATTACCTCCATCAACAGACAAGAGTTCATAACTCTGTCAAGGTTTTTGTAAGATTTATGACCCTTTTTAGCTCACCAGAGCACAAAGTGCTCAAAGTGAGTTTTTGTGATCGCCTTTTGTCCGTCGTTCGTCGTCCGTCGTCAACATTTGCTTGTTAACACTAGAGGCAACATTTTGCATCCAATCTTCATAAAAGTTTATCAGAACATATATCTCCATAAAATCTAGGCCAATCTCGAAACTGGCCAAATTCAAATATATGTCATATCGGGTCAAAGACTAGGTCACTAGGCCAAATTGAAGGAAAATCTTGTTAACAGTCTGGAAGCCACATCTTGAGCATGTTGAAACTTTTTCAGAAAGTTTGTCTTGATAATATCTAGGCCAAGTTTAAATATGGGTCATGTTGGGTCAAAAACTAGGTCACTAGGCCAAATTTAATGAAAATCTTGTTAACACGCTGGAAGCCGCATTTTGGAGCATGTTGAAACTTTGTCAGAATGTTTGTCTTAGTGATATCTAGGCCAAGTTCGAATACAGGTCATGTTGGGTCAAATACTAGGTCACTAGGCCAAATTGAAGGAAAATCTTGTTAACACTGGAAGCCACATTTTAAACTTGCGCATATTGAAACTTTGTCAGAAAGTTTGTCTTGATAATATCTAGGTCTAGTTCGAATATAGGTCATGTTGGGTCAAAAACTAGGTCACTAGGCTAAATTGAAGGACAATCTTGTTAACACTCTGGAAGTCACATTTTAAACTTAAGCATATTGAAACTTTTTTTCCAGAATATTTGTCTAAGTGATATCTAGGCCAAGATCGAAAATGGGTCATGTCTGGTCAAAAACTAGGTCACTAGGCCAAATTTAAGGAAAATCTTGTTAACACTGGAAGCCACGTTTTTGGCTTGAGCATGTTGAAACTATGTCGGAAAATTTGTCTTAGTGATATCTAGGCCAAGTTCGAATATGGTCATGTTGGGTCAAAAACTAGGTCACAAAGCCAAATTTAAGGAAAATCTTATTGACATGAGCAGCTTGAAATTTTGTCAGAAAGTTTGTCTTGATGATATTGCCATTGGCACTGAAAGAGTCTTAAATAGACCATTCTCAGGTGAGCGATTCCAGGGCCTCATGGCCCTCTTGTTTTACTTAGAATTTTGGTTAAGTTTTTTGTACCAATTTACTTTTTTTCAAAACCATTACAGATATGGCTTCGAAACATACAACACTTATTAACCATCATTACTCCTATCAACAGACAAGAGTACATAACTTTATCAAGGTTTTTGTAAGAATTATGGACCTTTTTTTACTTAAAATGTTGGTTAAATTTTGTGTACCAATTTACTTTTTTTCGAAACCATTACAGATATTGCTTTGAAACTTACAACACTTATTCACCATCAATACTTCAATACTTCTATCAAAGACAAGAGTACATAACTTTGTCAAGATTTTTGTAAGAATTATGGACCTTTTTCGACTTTGAATTTTGGTTAAGTTTTTCGTACCAATTTCCTTATTTTCAAAACCATTACAGATATGGCTTCAATACTTATTCACCATTATTAACTCGATCAACAGACAAGAGTACATAACATGTTTTTGTAAGAATTATGACAATTTTTCGCCTAGAATTTTGGTTAAGTTTTTCATACCACCCCACTTTTTTCAAAACCATTAGTGATTTAGCTTGTACACTTACACTACTAGTATCATCATTACCTCCATCAACATACAAGGCTCTTCTTTTTCCTCCACTGATTCCATAGAGAATGTATTAGACAGTGGCCTCTGTATCATGCATATTAATATTCAGAGCCTCAGACCAAAACTTGATATCTTAGAAATAGAGGCACAGCCCTATGACGTCCTTATTTTTACTGAGACTTGGCTTTCACCAACTGTTGCTTCTCCTGACTTGATATTACCTAACTTTGAAGGTCCATACAGATGTGACAGAACAGATAGGCAAGGGGGCGGGGTTGCAATTTATGTAAGAAATACTATGAGGTCATCCTATAAACAGGATCTCCATATTCCTGGACTCGAGGCTCTATGGGTAGAAATAAACTATAAGTATCAAAAACTGTTAGTAGTTGGTTTCTATAGACCACCGAGCGCAAATAACAATTATTGGGGTCTTATTGAAGAAAGCGTTGACCGTGCGTACTCACAACAATACGATTGCTTTATCGTTGCAGGTGACTTTAACGAAAATCTACTTAGCGACTCCCCCAATTTTAAAATTCTTAACTTGATGACATCGTACAGCTCTCAGCAAATCATCTCATCGCCTACCCACTTTACTGAACATTCCTCATCTCTGATCGATCTGCTCTTCATTAAAGACATTTCTCAGGTCAAGTCCAGCTTTGTATCGGTCCCCTTTGTTCCTAATTTGGTACGTTATCATTGTCCAATAGTGTTAGTCATTAAAATCGATAAACCGACCCCGACAACCTTTAAACGCAAAGTATGGAATTACAACTTGGCAGACTTTAACGCCTTCCGAAGTTGCTTGTCGAATACAGATTGGGACACTGTACTATCTCCTAGTGATCCCGATACCCTAGTTAACTCTTTTACCAAAGTCATTACTGACGCAGCTTGTAAATACATTCCAAACTATCCGACCATCCGACACCCCATGGTTCCATAATGGTATTAGACGACTTATTCGTAAAAGAAATAAAATCCATCGAACGGCTAAAAAAGAAAACAATGAATACCATTGGTCTAAATTCAGAAAAATCAGAAATGAAGTTACAAAAGCTATTCGAAAAGCTAAAAACGACCACCAACTTAAGCTCATCGAAAAATTGAATAGTGAAGACTGCTCTACAAAAGCATGGTTTAAATTAGCTATGGAGATATCAAAACCAAAATCAGCATCAACATCATCAACTATTCCTTCACTTTTTTACAACAATATTGAATCAGAGACTGACCATGACAAAGCTGAAACACTGAACTCTGTCTTCTGTCAACAGTCAAACATCGATGACAATTCAAATGTCCTCCCACCTACCGCCAGCCAGCCCGAGTCGATCTTGACTACTATCTCTTTATTGCCAAGCGATGTCATTGATGCTATATCATGTATAGATCCGTCAAAAGCAAGTGGTCCTGATCTGGTTAGTCCAAAGCTTCTCAGAGAAGGCTCGAGTGAACTTTCGACCCCACTTTCAATTATTTTTAATAAGCTTCTCACCAACTCCCAATTCCCATCTGCCTGGAAATTAGCCAATGTCGTCCCGGTCTATAAAAAAGGTGATCCTTCAAATCCACATAACTATCGCCAAATCTCTCTTTTGAGCTGCATCGGTAAAATCATGGAACGCTGCATCCATAAGTATTTGTACAATTTTCTGATAGATAACAACTTACTAAGTTCTCTTCAGTCCGGCTTCGTTAAGGGAGACTCGACTGTAAACCAACTAGTATACATCTATAACGACATTTGTAAAGCTCTTGACGAAGGCATGGAGGTACGAGCCGTGTTCTGTGACATTTCGAAGGCCTTCGACAGGGTTTGGCATAGAGGACTCCTTTTCAAACTCTCATCTTTGGGAATTCGCGGATCCCTTCTCAAATGGATTTCTTCCTACCTATCGTCAAGACGTCAGAGAGTTGTGTACGGCAATGCATATTCCGAATGGAATCACGTAAATGCAGGGGTACCCCAGGGATCCATCCTTGGACCTCTTCTATTTCTGACCTACATTAATGACATTGTCTCTGACATACACTCAAACATTATACTTTTTGCAGACGACACATCCCTTTACGTTGAAGTTAGGGACCCAAACTTGACATCACATGTACTAAACAATGATCTTGATAAAATCCATATATGGTCTAAAACATGGCTTGTTACTTTCAATCCTGCAAAAACCAAAACTATAATCGTCACCCGGAAAAAACGCAAAACTACCCATCCTCCATTAATCTTCAATGACACGCACATTTCAACAGTGAAAGAACATCGCCATCTCGGTCTCATCCTTTCTGAAGACTGCAGATGGAAAACGCACATATCTACACTCTTGACAAGAGCATGGCAACGTATAGGTATTCTTAGATCATTAAAATTTAAGCTAAATCGGAAGAGTCTCGAAAAAACATACCTAACTTTTATACGTCCTCTTTTAGAATATGCATACGTCGTCTGGGACAACTGTACCAACGCTCTCAAAAAAGAATTAGAATCTGTTCAAATTGAAGTTGCCCGTATTATAACAGGAGCAACTAAGCTCTGTAACATAGACAAGCTTTATAACGACCTAAAATGGGAAACTCTTGACAAACGAAGACAAAAACACAAATTAATGTTAATGTACAAAAGCTCCTGAATATCTCCAAGGTCTTCTCCCCAAAAGGCAAAGTAATGCAACACATAACCTTAGAGACGATTCTAAAATTCCTGGAATATTTTGTCGAACGGAAATCTATAAATCTTCGTTCCTCCCATCAACAATCAACACCTGGAACAAACTTCCAGAAACAACCCGTCGCTCCCCAACACTAGCTTCATTTAAACGTTCACTAAACCCTATACAGCTTAAACCTTCACCACTTGTTTACATTGGAGACAGGAAAGCACAAGTCTTACACACACGACTGAGGCTGTCTTGTAGCTCTCTCAACTACGACCTTTATCGTAAATCCATAGTTAACACCCCTTACTGTACTCGTGGAGCAGAAGAAACAGTTCAACATTTTATCATAAATTGCCACATATAACAGCACTTAAGAAATCACTATTTCGCTGACATTAAATGTCCCTTAATAACATCGAACCTAATCTTTGGAAGTGAATACTTTACATTTGACGAAAACAAACACATAATCTTACAAGTTCATAAATACATCATAGCAACAAAGAGGTTCTAGTTCATAGCTGATGTAAATTGATATATTCTTAGGCGGTTTTCTTCCAGGACGGTGAAAGTACGACCTGAAATAAGATGCGATTGCGTTCTCCGGAAGAAAATCAACGAGATAAACCTAGTCTTGATGATGTGTGATAACCCCCCCCCCCCCCCCACCCCTCTCTCTATCTCTCTCTCTCTCTCTCTCTCTCTCTCTCTCTCTCTCTCTCTCTCTCTCTCTCTCTCTCTCTCTCTCAACTATAGGTGGAAAGGGGAATAAGCAAGTCTAGTTTATAATGAATTTATTTATTAAAATGAACCAAGTAAATTGGCAACTAGTGATCTGTTTGAAAAGTGAACTACAGACATAGTATTGATAAAACAATGGTAGATGGAATGCAGTTGTTGACTAAATATGTTTGTGTATGCCTTTATCAAATATATGATACAAATAAGGAAGCATACAAGTTTAATTCATGTTATGAATAGATACATTAACAACAAATGATGGATAAAAACAATGCGAAATATTTTCTGACACGAGAAATTAGTTGTGTATGTCTGCAGCATTATGGAGACAGAGGGTTGCAATGTTCGTAAGTAAGACAGGCAAGTCTCTTTGTAGGTATTGGGTAGACTTTATCGCGTTCACAAGCTCTATTATAGCAATTTTGACAATTTCAAGGACCATAATCCAGTCTTGCATGGGCGGATCTAGCTGGTTTGAGAAAGGAACCAAACTCTCATGGATACCTAACTACTGTGTAACTTTGGTGAAGATCAGATACTAAATCGAGCCTCTTTTATGTTCACAAGCTCTATTATAAGAATTTCGACAACTCCAAGGACCATAATCCAGTCTTGCATGGGCGGATCTGGCTGGTTTGCGAAAGGAACCGAGCTCTCATGAATAGCATTATAAGCTTGATTGAGATACATTCAAAACTGAAGACTTTATCGCGTTCACAAGCTCTATTATAGCAATTCTGACAATTTCAAGGGTCATAATACAGTTTTGCATGGACGGATATGGCTGGTATGCGAAAGGAACCGAACTATCATGGATATCTAACTACTGTATAAGTTTGAATGAGATACAATCAAAACTGAAGACTGCATCGCGTTCACAAGCAATTGTTTACGGAAGCACACGCCACGACATAAGCTCTTCTGGCATTTGGCCAGTAGAGCTAAAAAAATGACAGTACAGCATTTTGTATCGATTTGCAATTACTTAAGGTCGGTTTTCGTGCGACTTATCTTGCGTGTTACCTAATGTACCTGTTGGCCTATGGTAACCATTTCCAATACACAGACTCTTTCTGGTGCCCACTGCAACAGACGACCTTTTAAAACTTTGTGAAAAAAGGGTAAATTTATCATAATAAGCAATTTTTCCTTTTGTCACAATTTGTTCAACTTTATCAAGTGATTACACTTTTATTTTTAGAGAGTTTCCATATTTACACTTGGATATTATCAAACTCGTCTCCTGCAGATTTGTTTAATGTGGGAGGGGGTAACAGTCTAACAAAATATCGTTTCCCTGTGCCTGGGGCTTGTCATTTTCGCAAACGTTCTTTTATAATGTTGTCTTTAAATCTATCTAGCATACAGTAAATCTGAACGCGCGTGGACAAAACTTGGGAACTTTATAAATGTCATTACTGTCAACGAATAAAAGGGATAAAGAGTTAAAGAGAAATATTGAACAATTACCTCATGAAACATTCTCAACATTTCGAAGACACCTTTACTAAATAGTGTCCGGACTAAAGGAGGTCTCCTTACATCTAAATAAGTTCTTGAAAATATGTATACAGTACGACAGCAGTTCCGGTCTAGAGTTGATGTCCATCTATTGTAGTCGGACTGATTGAAGACTCTAGCGAGATTGTGCCTTTTCGCATCGTGGAATTGGTTTTTGCTGTTCCCTTGTGTATACAACTCCTTTTCGCCCACCTCAGCTCATACATCGTTTATAATTAATTCTTCATCAAACGTGCATTCTAGAATGATTTACCGCAAAGCGTTTGTCAATTAATCTGTCAATAAGAATGTTAAAAGTCTTTATTAGTCACCGGGCAGAAGCCCGCAACTTATATTTGTAATAGGTTTTCGGAAATAACATGGGAGGATGAGTTATTATTAGAAAAAAACAAATTTAAATGTCTTGAACATATTACAATTGCGTTTGTTTACAAACATTAAGTTATGACACATCTAAAAATGAAATAAATATTCCGATGTTTTAAGTATTTGCAGTTTCTTTATTTTGAAACGCATTTATGTTTTTTTGTTTTATTTACGAAGACAAAACAGTCCCTATTAGACTTGCAGCAGACTGTTATGTGTCAATATCGAGATAAAAATCATGTCGAATTCTCCCTTTAATATCAATTTTAACTTACTGAATGTTATTTTCCTGTTCGAAGAGATGTCTTAATTTGTGAAGAATGCATTTAATAATGTTTATCTATGTATATCTAAACTATGAACTTCTATGTATATCTAAACTAAGCTAAAACTGTTCATCAGCGAATACCAACCGCGTAGATCAATCTCCTTTGTAGACAGCCGTTCGTTACACTCACTTACAAATATTGAATTATAGGTTATTTAAAATGTTTTTTTGGTTCGAAACAAACGAGGAAAAGATCAAACTGAGATAAAACAGGTTTTAATAGAAAAATGACTTTGAACGAACACTCTCTGCCTATAAAGAGAGTGTAACAAATGGGGTCAGGAATCGGGTCTTTCGTACAAAATTGTTTCGTCCTTGACAATTTTAAATGTGTCATTAGATTCTCTACAGGCATTTTGATTCCGATCTATATATTGTTATGCATCATTGACACAAGGGCTCATCATAATATAATTTTAAAACATGAGTAGTTTGTTATTTTCATTATAAAAAAGGAAGGAAAGAATTACAATAAATTAACATGTTTTAGGGTTCAGTTTATGTTCGAAATTAAGTTTAAAATTATACAACAATTTCGATGAAATTTAACTGTTTAGCTGATATTATATTTCGAGGGTGGTTTAATTTACAAATATTGGATTTCATTTTAACATTTGTCAAGGTATGATATAATAAGGATACAAAGCTAATATATCATTTTGAGAAAAAAGAGAAAACCCATGTCTTCAGCGTTTTAACCCTTTTCTCATTGTTTTAAAAGTAGATTGCTGCAACGGTGTCCAATGTTGACTTTAATAGGGTAAAGGAATAATGACGTGCTATTGCATGCACATCCTAAATTGTCTGTTTTGTGGTTTTATTGATAAATAATAAAATTCAAATATTCTGACAAAAATCTTGAAAAGTGTATATGGAATTCACAAATCGTATAAATATTCCTTAATGAAAGCACTGTATACATACTAAGACTTTCGATTGGCAAGATTACTCATTACTGTTTATGATCAATAATTAGTTGGCTGTTTATATGGTTAACATACCTTAGAATGGAGATTAGTCATAAACAATGAAATGCTTCAATTATATTTCAATGAAAGACATTCACTTCGTTGACAAAAAAATGCAAGTTATGATACATTTTCACTTGACCCCACCCCTGATGTTCCAATATGCCCCTCAGTTGATAACTGGTTTTTTCAACTACTATAATGTAAGTGTTATGCATAACTGCAATATGAATTTCCGGCGACATTGATGCGATGCATCAACTTTCTCTTGTGTTTACTTTAATACGTTTTGTTTGGTACAGATGCAGTTATGGTCCTCTATGTTGGCAGTTGAAACCGTTGATGTTAGAGAGTTGTTATGAATATGAATATGAATAATAATGCAGTTTGCATATACTTTGGCTTAGCATCTTTGAGTATTTTTCCATGAAAAGAGCTTATTTCAAATGAAATTACTCTCTCGGATATTGTGTAACCTTTTGGCCATCAATGTAAGGGTTTTGAAATTCCGCATTCGGATTATCTTATGAAACTAGCTGATACATGATTTACCTCCACTTGCTGAAATCCAATCAAGCTTTTGTCAAGACTCATTGTCAGTCGTGCGTTTGTCCGTCCGAGCGTCTGTGCGTTTTAAAGTTTGTCTTCTTTGTCATGGCATGGAGACAAGATGTACTACTGTTGTGTTTCCTAGTCTCTTAACTCTTTCAGCGCCAAAGACAATATTGAGGTTTTTGCAAACAATGCAGATTCAGGTGAGTCAGCTCGTAACGAAATCAGCATTGTTTGACTTTTATTCATCAAAATAGTCCAAAACTTTGAACACATGAGAAATGGAAACACCCGATTTTGATCATGGAAGAGTCTACTTTATACAATTTGGCGCCGAAAAAGTTAATTCTGTTTAAACAGTATTTATTATAATAGAAATGTTATTGAAAACAAATATCACTTCCTATTGATTTGTACTGCATACTCTTAACTGCGAATTAACAAAATTATTGCTGATGTCGAAAAGTGTTAAAGAATTATTGAATTTAATTAAGTATATATATTAAGCCTATTTAGAGCGAAGAGTAAGAACTGAAAGAAAAAATGTTGTATTGAATGTTATACTTTGTTTTTGTGTTTTCATGGTTCTCGCCTAATTTCAGGATATATTTTGTCTTTCCGTTGCATTTATGTTATTGTAAGAAGTATCATTTACTTATTACTTATTACATCAAATGAATTGAATTATTATACAATATATACGCAATGTACAACATGATTTATCCAATAGCATTCGGTTTGAACAAAAAGTCAGATGTTTATGCATTCATTGATCGTCTCTACTCTTTTTGTTGCAACTAATGTATCGTTCGTGTGACGAAATTTAGAAAAGTATTTTTGTATAGTAAAAAAAGTACATCGGAAGTAATAGGTTAAAAAACATTAAATATTACCTTTAGTAAAGCAAGCATTTCGGACAAATTTGAAGTTGTACAAACAATTGACTTCATTATATAATGACGTTGCATATGGAATAGACCCTCAAAACCAGGGACGTGGACAAATCACAATATGTCACACTATGAGGCGATCAAACATCCTTACAAACATAAAATCCATTTAATATGAGTTTAGAAAGTAACTTATTTTGTCTTGAAATGCATTGTATACTTAAGTAGTTAAAGGGAGGTAGTTAAACAAGATTTATAAACATGTCTAGAAAGTAACTTATTTAGTCTTGAAATGCATTGTAAACATAAGTAGTTAAAGGGAGGTAACTAAACAAGATTTATAAACATGAATAAAATGTTTATTAAAGTAAATTGTAAATTCAAAATAGTGCAGTAAAAGGAACAAATGCTTATATTGAGCAATGTTTCACTTTCTAATAATGCTTCCTGCTGCAGTTTCATCAACATGTTGTCATTATGATGAGCATTTCTCTCTTTTAAATGTACTCTTTTTGTGTTCATGGATACACAGCAAGTGTATATTGTTAAGAGTTTTTAATTTACGGTTTAAACTGTAACATGGATACATAGGCAGCGGAATGCCTATTTAAGGTTAGAAACATAATACATAAGTTAAAAACATTTGACCTTCCTTATTTTGGGGTGATAGACTTCCTGTAGTGATTCACTCTTTAATACTTATCTTAGGGAGTGAAACATATTTGACCAAAGTAATTATCCGGAGCTCTGTTTCACAGAGATGCCAACAGATTTGTGGAAGTATCGTTGTGCATTTTTATTTGTTTCCTTAAAATGATAGTTGAAAAAATAAAATGACAAATAACACCTAAACACACACAGGGAAATCTCACCGTTTTGTCTCCGTTTCCAACTTGAAAACGATGTACTAATTTTAGACCATTCATTTATATTTATCAGCCATTCGGGCAAAGATGCGCGTCAAAATTCTTGTTTTATCAAGAAAAGCTTCTATTTGTGGGAAAGGGTTAAGTATGCTTATCATTATTTATTTTTGTTACCATCTGCAACATGTTTGTCATGATGCATTTAATTTATCAGGGATCAGCAAATCATATATTCATACCATTACAGTATTGGGACACTTATAACATATTTATGTATTTATATTTTTCACATTTTTAACATAAAATTGTTTGCTGAAGATTTTTGCACATTTTAGATAGTAAAGCCTTTACCCCATGTAGAGGTTTTTTGATGACATTGCTGCTGATATCTTTAGAACACATTCTGACTGAAGTAGAACTTGCTCAATGCAAGCAATTCCAATTTTCCCATAATATTTTCTTCCCCATATCCAACTATGAGAATCAGCGACTGTCAAAAATCGATAATAAAATTTACATGGAACATTTTAGTTTTTTCTTTATTACAATTTTATTTTGCAAAAATCTAAAAAGGCACTTATCAAGTTTTCAAGAAAAATATCTGCTTAATATAAATATATTATTTTATGTGTTTTATCTTATTAACATTTTAGTCCTTTTTAACTTTGAATATAGTCACCTAAATTTCCCTCTTACTTACATATAAACCGTTAATTTTTACATGTTCTTCAGTGAATATCTTTTATATAAAAATAGAAAATAAAAAGGGCACTTACGGCTTAATGTAGAGAAATTCATTTACCTTTTATTTGACATATATTTTAATTAAAATAAAGTCATAAAATGTTGGTCCTTTTTAACATTTTCTACAAGTACTACCAACTTATCAGCGTACAATTTACGTTTCCGTGATTGCTAGCGAAAGCTTCCGATGATTACCGAGCATTGTCGGAAGATTTATAATGGAGCTTATGTTAATTTGTTTGTCGTCTGTGTATTGTGTCTAATTGTACACAGTCTATATTTTTCAACACGATAAAGACAAATTACCGATAATGTAGATATCACATCTGCACCACAGGTCAGCTTTCTCGATTCCGATTCCGAAATAAAAATGTCAATTTCAATTATTTTCAATGTTTATCAATTTGTTAAATGGAACTCGGATATTTACCTAGTATTACAAAAAATCCAAAAGAAACCAGAAAACCAGAAACCAGAAACCAGAAATGGGATTTCAATTCATGAAATGTTAAGACTGCAGATTGCAAGATGATCTGGACAGTTCTCGGAACTGCCCAAATGAATTAAGCCTCCCTGAATTAAAAGAATTTGGAGTATCTACCACAAATATAGAAATTCATTGAACTGATACAGTGCATGAAAAAAGAAAGAAAAAAAGACTGGCAATAAGTAAATCAAAAGGGCATTTCCCACACCCAATAACGGAGGATACGTAGGAATATTAACTCAATATACTTCACACAAAAACATATATATTTATGCCAAGTTATAGACTTTGCGATAACGGGACGTTGACATTGTTTTCAATATATTTACGCATCTACCCGCATCATGCAGATAAGGCATTTGCAAATCTTCTTTTTATTGATGCATGTGCAGCAGACGACATTTGAAAACATTGTGTTTACAGGAGAAATTATTCATATTTGCTATACTATACTATAATTTAAAGAAATTTAATATATTCGCCTTTGTGTTTCCAAAGACGTCTGTTGCAGAGTTGTTGTAAACTGAAAAGGGTTAATCAATGAGCAGCACTTAAATCATTGAGGTTGATGCTATAGTAAACACATGCGAGGCATATAAAATCAAAGTACGGAAAGTACTAAAATGCGGGGGAAGTTGGCTCTAGAGTGTTAACAAGATTTTCCTTCAATTTGACCTAGTGACCTACTTTTTGACCCAACATGACCCATGTTAGAACTTGACCTAGATATCATCAAGAAAAAACATTCTGATAAAGTTTCAACATGCTCAAGCTAAAAATACAGTATCCAAAGTGTTAACAAGATTTTCCTTCAATTTAACCTGGTGACCTAGATTTTAACCCGGCACGACCCATTTTCTAACTTGACCTATATATACTTTAGATAGAATTCTGACCAAATTTCAAGCTACTGTTCACACCCACCCCCCCACCCCCCACCCAATTGGCCTAGTGTCCTAGTTTCTGACCCAATGTGACCATTATTCAAACTTGACCTGGATATCATTAATACAAACATTCTGACAAAATTTCAAACTGCTGAAGCAGAAATTGCGGCCTCTAGAGTGTTAACAAGCTTTTCCTTCAATTTGACCTAGTGACCTACTTTTGACCCATCATAATTTATGTTCGAACTTGACTTACAAATCATCAAGACAAACATTCTGATAAAGTTTCAACATGCTCAAGTTGAAATTAAGGCCTCTAGAGTGTTAACAAGATTTCCATTCAATTTGGCTTAGTAACCTAGTTTTTGACCCGGCTTCCATATTCGAACTTGACATAGATATCATTATTACAAACATTCTGACAAAGTTTCAAACTGCTGAAGCAAAAAGTGCGGCCTCTAGAGTGTTAACAAGCTTTTCCTTCAATTTGACCTAGTGACCTACCTTTCGACCCATCATGACCCATCATAACCCATGTTCGAATTTGACCTACACATCATCAAGACAAACATTCTGATCAAGTTTCAATATGCTCAAGATGAAAATAAGGCCTCCAAAGTGTCAACAAGATTTCCATTCAATTTGGCCTAGTGACCTAGTTTTTGACCCGGCTCGACCCATATTCGAACTCGGCCTAGATATTATTTAGATAAACATTCTGACTAAATTTCAAGTTGCCTTAGAAAAAATGTGGCTTCTACAGTGTTAACAAAATGTTCCTTCAATTTGGCCTAGTGACCTAGTTTCTGACCCAATACGACATATATTTGTACTTGACCTAAAAATCATTAATACAAACATTGCGGCCTCTAGAGTGTTAACAAGCTTTTCCTTCAATTTGACCTAGTGACCTACTATTTGACCCGACATGACACATGTTCGAACTTGACTTACACCATCACGACAAACATTCTGATAAAGTTTCAACATGCTCAAGTTGAAAATGTGGCCTCTAGAGTGTTAACAAGATTTTCCTTCAAGTTGACCTAGTGACCTTGTTTTTGACCTCAAATGGCCCAGTTTCAAACTTTTCCTAGATTTGATGGAAATGAATTTTCTGAAGAACTTTCATAAAGATCCGATGCAAAATGTAGCCTGTAGAGTGTTAACAAGGGGAAAATGTTGATAATGCACGACAGCCGAATTTCCGTATTTTTCATTGCAGGGATTTTCTCAAAAGGTTTTTGAGCTACCCGATTTCAAGTTACTCGTTTTCCAAATATTTAAAAGAATTATTTTAGATCCTTATGTCTAACTTAAATTTCTAAATTATGTTTACAACTTCATGGATTCAAACTTTACATTGTGTACATTTACTTTGTAAAATGTGCATACTGTTTAGCTTGTTGTGAAACGTATTTAACTGATCCCTGGACAATTAAGAAAAAAAAATATCCATTTTGAAAAAACAGAGGGCAGCACATAAGATTTACAAATTTACACTTCCTGAAAGCTGGGCATGACAATATACGGAGGTATTCAGCATAGCTGAATCCCCCGCATAAAATCAGGAGCCAAGTTAACATTATAATAAATTACATTTCTATTGACTACGAAGTTGTGAATGTTCTTCAATTATAAAAAGTCTCCGGAACCAACCTATGTTTACCACATCTCCGGCCGTTTATCGTTATTGATTATAAACAGGTGTGCAATTTACTTACTTACACCATTCATAATACGCCCAAGATTTAGAAAGACAGACTTGAGTCTTCAGTTCAGTTGATCTAAAAATATCAACCATCAGCATATGAAAACTTTATAAAAATTGAATAAAGTTACATTGTGTAATATAGAGGAATTGCTGATCATTTCTACGTTTTCTACTTATTCCTCTATGAATCTGCATAGTGGTTAGCATTAGTGTTCGATAAATTGATTAAAACATATCGAAATCATAAAACCGGAGTTGTGTTACCCTATAATCCCATGTAGCCGGACAAGGAAGTATCCTGTGTATCCCTGTACTGCCCTCAGGCATCACTATCGATGTATACATACCGAATATTACGTAAATGTCCGGTAATTTCCGATAATTAGCAAAATGATAACAAGAGCAGATAACAGTCAAATTACTCAATAATTAGTCCGGCTTAAACAGTGGTACATTGTCTCCCCTGTTTATCTCATGACGAACATTGTGCCATTATGCCTTTTCCATGTGTTATACCTCCAGTTATAGAGATTTGTATCTTATTTTTGCAAAGATATGTTCAAAGTCGTCTGCTGCAGATGTGTTGTATGTGGGAAAGGGTTAATTAACAAATCATGAAACAAGCATTAAAAAAATGAAGCAAAATTAGATGATCTCAATTTTTACTATATTGCTTCCAAATTTTGATATTGTGATTTTATGTTTTTACTCAAAGGGTAAAGTAAGAAATGTTATGAAAGAAACATAGTATGCAACAGTGCGGCTAGCATATTTTACCCGTTATGCTACTGCATTATGCATGTTTACTTTTTTAAATAAATCCTGTTTTATCCATACATTTTTCACAATTATCCGTATAGACCCTGTATATAACAGTATTTATTATATGCCTGTAAATTTTGCAGTGGAAATACATGCAGATTGATATGCGCATTTCAGACACGACGGATTAAAATTCCGTATCTACACCCGGTGAAAATACAAGATTGTGACGTCAGACAGTGCGCGGACTACTTTTAGCGAGGTTCCCGTTTTGAATCTGGGCTACGTAGTAAAATATGCAGACAACCAGTACTATTTAGGAAAATTGTTTCTAGTGTATGTATCGAAAACCTAGCGTCAAAATTAATAAAATCCGTAAATAAAAATGATGTTGTTATTTTCTCCGACAAAACAATGGAAATTTAATTTGATAATGTTATCGGTACGTTATTGTTACGTTTTAGCATACTTTCTAGGGGCATGGCCTAAGTATTGTAGTAAATATTCATCAGCCATTCATTTTTTATTTCAAGATTACAAAATTGTATACCAAATAAAAAATATATTGAATCTGTAGATTTGTTAGTGTTTACGCTCTTCATAGATCGTAGGTATATAATAAAAGGAATATTACGTTGCGAGAGCGATAAATGGGTTCGAATTGCAAGACTCGTAGCGTGGGAAAATCCATATCTCACTCGACCTTCGGTCTCGTAAGATATCGATTTTTCCACGCTACTTGTAGTGAAATACGAACCCTTTTATCGCTCCCGCAACGTAATATTCCGTATGTATTGAACATTTCCATTTGTGAAAATATTATGTTATCAAAGGAAAACTAGCTCATAATGAGCTATTCTCCCATTTGCCACAATGTATTGATCAACAAACAAGTTTCTCGGTAATTGAAATTTTAAGACATTTTGACTATCAACATGAAACTATTACCAAATAATCACACATTAAGAAAGTCTGCCCCAAAAACCTGTCAATTAATGAATATGTCTCTTTTAAAATATATATGGACAAAGATAATTTATAATCATGAACTAGACTAGATTGCCTATCAAGAGCTGTCCGCTAGACAGCATGCTCGACTATTTGGCCATTTGATAATATAGACAACAGTTGTTACTGAGATAGTGGCTTGATAGTATAGAACTATAAATCAAGTTGGATAAGTCTTGTTTGAATAACATCTGCCGTTTGTAAGAAAAGGCATAGCATGCAAAATTTCAACCCAAATAAACTTCACAAAGGGCATAATTTATAATAAATTCAGTCAGGAGTTACCTTATCTGATAGTTTGATACCTTTAAAGACTATATTAAAAGCTTTAAATCAATCTCTGATGTGTTACTGAGATGTGTGCATGATCGTGTCATACATCCAAAACTTTAACCAAATTATATAGTCAAACAAGGGCCATAATTTGTACTTAATTCATACAATAATTATCTAACTTGACTGTCTGACACACCGGAAGACATGTATGAAGTTTCAAGGCAATATCATTAGTGGTTACTGAGATATATCCATGAAAGAACCTTGCATGCAAAACTTTAACCAGAATTTCTAAGTAAAAAAGGGCCAGAATTTGCATTATATGCTGGAAAGAATTATCAAATTTGATTGTTTATATAGGTGTGATGGTAAGGAAGGGTTGTATAAAGTTCATATGCAATGCATCAAGTAGATACTAGGATATGGACTCTTAATGTTGTTGCACGCAAAACTTTTACCAGAATTTGCATTATATGCTGCAAAAAGTTATCTAGCTTGATTGGTTATATCGGTGTGATGGTTGGGAAGGGTTGTATAAAGTGTCAATGCAATGCTTCAAGTAATTACTAGGATATGGACTTTTAATGTCGTTGCACACAAAACTTTAACCAGAATTACTAAGTTATAAAAGGGCTATATAAAGTTTCAATGCAATGCATAAAGTAAACACAGAGATGTGGACTCTTAATGTAGTTGCACGCAAAACATTAACCAGAATTTCTAAGTGCATAATTGTGTCAAAATTTAATATAGAGTATTGGGACTTGTCCTGCAATGTCATTTGATGATGTCCAATACGTGTGGAAAGTGTCAAAGCAATAGCATCTGTGGTTTGTGAAAAAAAGACTTGCAAGCAAAACTTTAACCAAAGTTGCAACGCAAACGCCAACGCCGACGTACACGTGACTGTTATAGCTCATATTCTTCGAGTAGTTAAAAACTACTAAGTTTTAAAGCAAGTTTAAAACAAACAAAATACATGATCAAACGTAATTATTAAAAACATTTTCAAAATAATTCGTTACCAGTACTTTGAATAGTCATCAGTTTGTAATAATATCTCCCAACACAAAGAAGGATAATTAACCCTCGTCTTGAATACAATCCTGTTCAAGTCTCGGAACAAGAAGAATTTTGATGCAAAGCATCAAAGACACCGCGCATGATTTTGAAGCATGACTTAAAGGAAGCAGATGCAGTTCAGTACATTTAAATAACCTGTACAAGCAGACAGGATGTAAATATTTCGAACAAGAAGGCCAAATGTCCCTTAATTTATTTTAAACAAGAAGGCCAAGATGTGCCTATATTGCTCACCTTGCTACCATAGCCTATATAAAAAGGTTACCAAGAGCAGAAAGGGTCAATATTGACGTAGGGATTAAACGTTTTATATGCTAAATCTATGTTATATTCAGCATGTGTAGTTTAGTCGTGAAATGACAAGTTTAGTCCTGAAACCATTTGGTTTACGGTTTGCCTAACATTCACTGCAACTATAATGTGTCATACAAGCTGAAGTTTCCCAATTTTTATTTTTTTTTACCAATAAACTGTTTTAAATCCTCTAACTAGATCCATTAGATAAAAAAACAAACATACGTGCTTAAATATTAACATATATTAAGGTTTATTGCCTCTAGTTATAAGTTAAGTGTGACACAAGCTTTAAAAGGAGAGGGAGAAGTCTATTCTCCTTCCAGTTTAGCAGAAATATGATAGCAAAAACGGGAGTATATAGACAAAAAACAAGAAGATATTTATGATCAAGATTGAGCATTATGAATGCTCACATGTATAGTCAACATATAGCAAGAATTATTAAGTCTGTTTTGTTTGTTTGTAATGCCACTTTAATCGTTTTGAACATGCCAGTAGAAAACAGAAAGGTAAACAAAAGAAAATGGTCAAGTCAGTTCCCAAAGAGCAAAGAGCGAAAACCAGTTGGTACGAATCGTTCATCTCGAACGAAACATGAAAAACGGGTACGAATCCAATGATTTTTAGAAATCGGATGAAATCGTGAAAAAAGCGAAGTATTCATAACGGAAGGAAGCAGAGACAACTTAATTACTCTGTGGGAACCGATGACACCTTGTCGTCTATTCAATAAGAATGACCAAAATCGCCAAGCGATGACATGCTGCATTTACAAATAGAACGGGGCACGTTACGGCCATGCCTATTGCATAGTTGGGTTAATGTTGTTTTTACAGTTTCTAGAATTATAAGGTAATATGTAGTAATTAAAATAAATCATCATTGATTTTTTAAAGATTACCCATTTATTTAAAAATCTCAATATTGTAAATAGGCAAAAACATCGCCAGAAACTTTTTTCTGAGCTTTGATGAATCAGGTCGTAAACCAAACTATAAAAAAAAGCGTAGCCTATGAAGTTAGGGGAGAGGTATTAAATACCCATTACATGTGTCTAAAGTCTTGTAATAACGGTAGAAGACATGCCTATTTTGCATATTTTTGTGTCTTAAATCATTTCATACAATTTATTGATTCATAAAGGTTTTTTTTTTTTTTCAAACAAACAACAGAGGGTGTTTTTAACAATAATAACATTGGTTTTTCCCTTTTCGATTACGTCACCCCATGGTACAAAATTAAAACCTATCCCATACTGACGCCGCGCTTCCACGCGGCGTCAATGACATTTCACCCATTTCGCAAGCAAAAGGGTCTTCGGCAGACACATTTGGACAACATACTCGCTTAAAAATGAAAGTGTAACTATTTAAAAAAGAAAAGGCAAAACATCGTGACAAAATTAAAACAATTTCATACTGGATAGTTTTACAGTTTCTACATATGCAAAAATGTTTTAAAAAACCGCCTGATGCAGATGTCTCGAATTGCCTGCTTGCGTGCTTATAGAAGGTGGAATATGTATGATCCGTTCCACAACGTTTTGAACTCTGCGTAAAGAATCGAACCTTTTCACTCCCTGTGGATTTTATGTTTCAGGAATCATTACTCTATACCTTTATCCCCCTACACGGAATGTGTCGGTCCGCATTAGCCTGCGCATGCTGATCTGGGGCGATACATTACGCAGAGTCCATAATGTTGGTTTTTGCGTGGAACGGTTCATATATTTTTTAAAGGGAGAGAACTCAAACTGTCTCAATATCAGAATTAAAAGTTACGTCCCATTAATTTTGTAAAAAGGAAGCTACTTTTATGCAAGAAAATATTAGAGTCGTCTGTCTTGAAACAAATTCTACGAAAAAGCCGAAGTTACTAAAAAAAAAAAAAAGGTAGTCGCTTAACAGTATCGCCTGCGGACCCTGTTTTCCTTAAAAGTATCGCGTGCGGACCTGGTTGTAATTAATATTAATGAGGTAGACGGTGCTTATCTCGCCCCGCTTAAAAGGAGGAGTGTCCAACTGTTACTCTTTTTTTCGGAGGAGTGTCCAATTGTTCATCGTGTTATCTTCGTGTGGCAAGAGCTTAATAAATAAATCACTACTAAGGCATTGCATATATGTCATATAAAAAGGGTCAGATAAAAAAAAAAGACATTAATTCCTAATGATTAATGTTTCTGGCTTCACTGCTAGATTTAGCTTTGCGTGTCATTGTAATTCCATGTACTCTATACATTTTACATGCAAGGACTTGCCGCATTTTTCATCTCCTATTTCTGATTTGAGCCCGTAAATGGAAAAAGTCTGATATTATCTTTTAAGAATAATGCATATCCAGATCATTCTAATCACAGAATATGATAATACGGGTAGCTGAACCTATCGAACCACCACTCTTGAGAAATGACAACTTGTACAATGGAAGGGTTCATCAATCATTGATCACTAACCACGTCAGGGCATTTTATGCTTATTGCATTACAATTAGTTGGAACGATGAGAAAATGTGCACGGGCTCAGTATCATCATCAAGGACGAAAAACCCTTGTCTCACATGTGTTTTAAAAACTATTGTCTGTAATGGAGCAATTAATCTGTAGATATTCTAAATAAATACATCACAGAAGAAGTACTGTCTTTGTCAGAAAAAGGGCTCCAATAAGTACAATTTACATGTAAGCGTTAGCGGGCCGGTAAGTCAGAGATATGCAAATAATGTATTAATGTATTTATTGGTTTCTGGATTAGCTAACTTGGACGAGAATTCGTCCCTAAACCGAGATGTCCTATGTTCGAGCCCAGGACTGCCTGCATTTTTATTTTGAGCCTTTCAGTGGGAAATGGTTCTTATTAAACTGTTATGAACATTACTGATCCACCTAAAGTAAACTCCCATTGTTCAGAAATGCCAACTTGTAACGCACGGGCTCAATATATTGATTATTTAACCATGTCAGTTTTTATATTTATTGCATTGCTTTGATTGATTGCGATTCAACGCCGTTTTTAACAATTTCTCAGTTATATCACGTCGGCCAGTTCACCTACTCGTGCATTTCCTGGTTTAATCACACCAATACTCCACACAACAATCTTCCCAAGCAACTGGCTGCTTTTCCAAATAGACTGAACCCATTGGTGGAAGACGAATGACGCATGTCGCATTGACTTTTATCAATCATCGGAAAGAAAGTTGGCCGAGCCGGGATTCGAACTCACAACCCCTGGATTGACAGCCCGCGTCGCTACCGACTGAGCTACCGGGACTCGGCTTATTGCATTGCAATACTGAATTAAAAACAGTTGAGAGCATGAGCACGGCCTAATTCTCATCAAAGTCTATTAATGAAGATGAAAAAAGACCTTGGTCTCAGCTATGCTTTTAAAAATATTTGTTCGTATTTAAGAAATGCCTGTGGCTATCATACTGATGACAACCTAAAACTGTTCCCCTGTGCGTTTACAATGGCACAAACATTTTTCAATCTTTCAAAGTTACATTCATTTTTACCATTATATTGATAAAAACACCGAAATATTTAGTTTTTACACAGTTTAATATGTTAGTTACTTCGTCAACCTTCATTTTAATTAATAAAACACATCGTTTTCAAACAGTAAATATTTTATTATATAGACCTATATTACCTTTAACCGAGTTATTATTTTAAACTCCTCCTTTGAAGAGAATCAGTTTAGAGCTTTAAAAATAAATCTTAATTTTATATAAATGTACTAAGTGAAAGGTTCAGCATATCATAAGGGTTGTCGGAACGTGGTAACGTGAGAACTATTTGTACTATGTAGGAGTTAATTGACACACGCGCTGTAATAGGCGCTGTCCATTTTCATATCTGATACGCACTGATATCACAAGAATTCGTTACACGTCTTTGTTAACCCTGTCTAAAAATTCCACTTTTTCAAAAAATATGAGCAAAGAAGGGATTACTCACAATGAGCAATGTTTTAATTTGTCTTTCATTCATGAAGATATTCATAATTTTCATAAATTCGCTTAAGTAGTCTGTTGCAGATATTTGTTTGTATAAGGGTAAAGCTTAAAACAAGCACAACTCAAGGCACCGATATTTTCATTAAAGGAGTGACAGTTACCGAAATGCCAAGCGAATAACGTGTTCTGGAAGTACATAATGTGCAATATATTCTGTCTTTCCAACACAAATAGAACTATATTGATACCTATCATACTGACGCTTTTCATGCTTAACTCGGCTTCGAGAGATGACCGCTATATTCCCGTATTAAAACACAGTGGTGACCAATGAGAAAATATTAAAAGCCACCTTATTTTAAGCCCAGATACATTGTTTCAATGTTAGAATGACACGAGTCCGAAGACGAAATGTAAAAACGTGATTTTCTATTCAGTTAACAACTTCCTAGCAACGTTTCTGTAAAGTTCATGTAAATCTTAACACACAGAACTAGCAGTACAGAATAATTTGTGTAAAGTATGTCCAGCCACAGATGACATTTACATTACTGTTAAGACAAATAGCCTAATGAGTTGTTTAAAGCCCTGGGTCCGCAAGCGATATTTTTAAGACAAATATAATGTGCTGTTAAATGCAAGGGGTCCGCAAGCGATCTTTTAAGCCAAATAGCCTAATGAGCTGTTTAAAGGGTATGGGTCCGCAAGCGATACTTTTAAAACAAATAGCCTAATGAGCTGTTTAAAGGCAAGGGGTCCGCAAACGATACTTTTAAGACAAATAGCCTAATTAGCTGTTTAAAGGCCAGGGGTCCGCAAGCGATACTTTTAATACATAAAGCCTAATGCGCTGTTTAAAGGCAAGGGTCCGCAAGCGATACTTTTAAGACAAAAAACCTGATGAGTTATTTAAAGCCATGGGTCCGCAAGCGATACTTTTAAGACAAATAGCCTAATGAGCTGTTTAATGTCCAGGGTTCGCAAGCGATACTTTTAAGACAAAAAGCCTTATGAGCTGTTTAAAGGCCAGGGGTCCGCAAGCGATAATTTTAAGACAAAAAGCCTAATGAGCTTTTTAAAGGCCAGGGGTCCGCAAGCGATACTTTTAAGACAAATTACCAAATGAGCTGTTTAAAGCCCAAGGTCCGCAAGCGATACTTTTAAGACAAATAGACTAAATAGCTGTTTAACGGACAGGGTCCGCAAGCGATACGTTTAAGACAAATATAATGTGCTGTTAAATGCAAGGGGTCCGCAAGCGATATTTTAAGCCAAATAGCCTAATGAGCTGTTTAAAGGGTATGGGACCGCAAGCGATACTTTTAAGACAAATAGCCTAATGAGCTGTTTAAAGGCAAGGGGTCCGCAAACGATACTTTTAAGACAAATAGCCTAATTAGCTGTTTAAAGGCCAGGGGTCCGCAAGCGATACTTTTAATACATAAAGCATAATGAGCTGTTTAAAGGCAAGGGTCCGCAAGCGATACTTTTAAGACAAAAAACCTGATGAGTTATTTAAAGCCATTGGTCCGCAAGCGATACTTTTAAGACAAATAGCCTAATGAGTTGTTTAATGTCCAGGGTCCGCAAGCGATACTTTTAAGACAAATAGCGGAATGAGCTGTTTAAAGGCCAGTGGTCTGCAAGCGATACTTTAAGACAAATTACCAAATGAGATGTTTAAACCCCAAGGTCCGCAAGCGATACTTTTAAGACAAATAGACTAAAGATCTGTTTAACGGACAGGGTCCGCAAGCGATACTTTTAAGACAAATAGCGGAATGAGCTCTTTAAAGTTCCTGGGTCCGCAAGCGATACTTTTAAGACAAATAACCTGAAGAGTTGTTTAAAGCCCAGGGTCCTCAAGCGATACTTTTAAGACAAATAGCCTAATGAGCTATTTAAAGGGCAGGAGATCGCAAGAGATAGTTTTAAGACAAATAACCTAATGAGCTGTTTAAAGGCTAGGGGTCCGCACGCGATTCTTTTAAGACAAATAACCGAATGAGCTGTTTAAAGTCAAGGGGTCCGCAAGCTATACTTTTAAGACAAATAATCTGATGCGTTGTTTAAATCCCAGGGTCCGCAAGCGATCATTTTAAGACAAATAGCCTAATGAGTTGTTTAAAGCCCAGAGTCCGCAAGCGATACTTTTAAGACAAATAACATAATGAGATGTTTAACGGCTAGGGGTCAGCAAGCGATACTTTTAAGACAAATAACACAATGAGCTGTTTAACGGCCAGTAGTCCGTAAGCGATACTTTTAAGACAAATAACACAATGAGCTGTTTAACGGCCAGGAGTCCGCAAGCGATACTTTTAAGACAAATGACATAATGAGCTGTTTAAAGCCCAGGGTCCGCAAGCGATACTTGTAAGACAAATAGCCTAATGAGCTGTTTAAAGCCAAGGGTCCGCAAGCGATACTTTTAAGACAAATAGCCTAATGAGCTGTTTAAAGTCCAGGTGTCCGCAAGCGATACTTATAAGACTAATAACCTGATGAGTTGTTTAAAGCCAAAGTCCGCAAGCGATATCCTAAGACAAATATCCTAATGAGCTGTTTAAAGCTCAGGGTCCGCAAGCTATACTTTTAAGACAAATAACCTAATGAGATGTTTAAAGATTATGGGCCCGCAAGCGATACTTTTAAGACAAATAGCCTAATGAGCTGTTTTAAATGCC
>JASEVX010000004.1:45365615-45469510 GCA_031761405.1 Serripes groenlandicus
GTCTAATAAGTATCGCTTGCGGACCCTGGGCTTTAAACAGATCATTAGGCTATTTGTCTTAAAAGTATCGCTTGCGGACCCTGAGCTTTAAACAACTCATCAGGTTATTTGTCTTAAAAGTATCGCTTGTGGACCCCTGGCCTTTAAACATCTCATTATGTTTTTTGTCCTAAAAACATCGTTTGCGGATCCTGAGCTTTGAACAGCTCATTATGTTATTTGTCTTAAAAGTATCGCTTACGGACCCTGGAATTTAAATAGCTCATTAGGCTATTTGTCTTAAAAGTATCGCTTGCGGACCCATAGCCTTAAAACAAATCTGCATCTAAAAGATGTTGCCAATTGAAGGAAAATCTCTTAAAATGAAAATATATTAAATTTATTAGAAAATTGTTCTATAAAGCAAATAATACTTATACTGAGTAATAAGAGTTGTTCATGCTTTTGTTACAATGTTTTCGAAAGGCATCTGCTACAGATTCAAATTGCGTCTTCATGTAAGAAACGATTTAAGCTCCCCTTTTCTTATTGTTCAATAAGTTAAATCAAGTGTAACTTTAGAAACGCCTTACATGATATAACTAAGTCAGAAAATTATAAGGCACGCCTACTTTTGCTATCTGATGAATAGTGTGTTCTAATTTTAGAAATGATAACGAAGTCACGCGTTAACCCTTGCTGATGGGATTTTAGAAATTTATAAAGTATAACTCAGATTTTATTGTTGAGACTTTCTGCATATTTACTTTGTAATCTTATTCTAATCAAGCAGGAGTAATTAGATACGGTGCACGGTGTAGACTTATATCAGACTGTAGGGATGTGCAGCTGATCGTGTTCTACATTGGTCGCAAATAACGTCGCATTTAAAGAAAAGCAACATAGTGTTTACTATAAGGATATAAACTGAAAACATGTAAATACATACTATAATGTGTTCAATTGTCTCTGTAAAATGTAGTTTTATTTTCATTGTAGATCTAGCGTTGTTGATGAAACAATAGTGATTTAAGAAACAATATCGATTTAACGTTTTTTTTTTTAATGCAGACAAGAGCATATCCAATCACAGAAGAGTAAACGGTTGTTTAAAAGATAGACTGTCAATCTCTTCCCCTTTGTAATCGTTTTTACGTATATGGGAATCTATGAATAATAAGTAACCTCATTTACATAAATGATTGGCAGGTCCGCAGGCGATGTTAAACAAAGGTCCGCAGACGATACTGTTCAACTTTTACGTACTAAAAATAGATTCTTGGGAAAACACTGAATCCATTTCTATGTGTCCTCAAAATAATGATTTTGTTTTAATTAACAGCCGATCAACGTGATTCAAATAGGTAAGTTTTTGACATGAGAAGTAACGTTTCATATTTATTAAGTTCTTTCAATGAACATCTTATCCTAAAAACTTCGTTTTTATCTTTTTTGTATTCTTCATCTTGTTTCGGTTTCAGTGAATGGCGTTTACTCCGATTGAAATTTTATAAACTCATGTTTAGTGCAGCCATTTGTTGTACCAGAGATGCAGAAGATAAAGTTAACTCAACAATCAGTTATTAAAAAGAACACTTTATCATTGCCTTGATCTTTGTGCTTCCTATTTTGTTACAAAGTCAATGCTATATATTGCAGCCAGGTGCCAGAGAAGAATGTTGTATAGAAAGTATCAATATAATGTCGACGATACAGATGCGAACCGTCAAAATATAAAATCGCATTCCGAGTGCAGAAACCTGAACTAAATGTGTAGAATACTCAGGTTAACCCTTTCCCACATACAATTCTGCAGCCAACGACTGAAAATATCTAGGCAAAAGTTATAAGAACATTTCTATTTAGGAAATTGTAATTATCCTTCTTTCTCCTACATGCGGCCCTTGCGCTCATTTCGTGACGTAAAGAAATACATTTTTCGAGCGACATTTTTTGTCTGCATAGCTCGTCAATGTCATGGAAGTGTTTTTCTAAGTTAACATTTTACTTTCGGTTACTTCCTTATATCTTGGCAATATGAAACTTACGGTCACGGAACTGAGGAGAAAGCGTTTTGACGTTCACGACTGATAAACAGGCACATATTTGAGACATATTTGAGACATATTTTCAAAATATTTCTTATTTTTGTTTATGTTAACTTACCAGTATATGTTTTACTTATCTAAAATAAAATAATATTTTAACCACTCTCTTATTCATATCGAAATGCGCATGCGCGAAAATCTATGTTAAAGGTCACGAAAATAGGACATGTATCAGAATAATCATTAAATAGAATTGAAAATATTGCCCAAATTTGTTCATAAAATTAATTTTCGGATGAAATACACCCCTCGTTTTAGAATATCATATATTGGAGCAATTTAATGCTTTTGCCACAATGTTTTCAAAGATCGTCTGCTGTAGATGCTTCAAAATGCAGGTGGGAAAGGGTTATGGATTCTGGCTGGGACAACTAATCAGTAGTCTCAGATTCAGGTAACTAGAATATAAAACTCATGAGTGATAAACATTTTCTTGGGGCATAACAAGGGGCTATCAGTATAACCTCAAAAAGTCTGGGGTTTAATAGACTAAACCTAGAAAACGCAACCTTACAATCTGTGCATTTAGGCAACAATCCAGTAGAATCTGTAGTATTTATAGCTATACATCTTAAATCCTTTGAAAACCACCTTGATAAACACTTGAAAAAGTACACCTTTTATTGAACAAGTTGAAAGTCTATTTAATACCATTAAACTGGAAGTAGATAGATATTGAAGAAATAACATAGGAGCAAAAGGAGCTCTTCACTTGAAGTTGTATTCTTAGGCAGACTAAGAATGTATGAATAGACTGCTATAGCTATGATATGACTGAAATAGTGTTTTAACCCTTTCCCTCATACGACAATTCTGTGGCAGATGACTTTGAACATATTTTGTCAAAAAATGGAAAATCTCTATAATTGAATGGATAACCTATGACTAAAAGTGGAAATCATTGTGGCAAAAGGAGAAATTGCACGTTTCGTGCAATTTCTTCTTTAATTTGTCACTATGTTTACAAAAAGCCGTCTGCTGCAGAGGCGTCAGAAAGCGTCTATATGAGGGAAAGGGTTAAATGGTATTTTTTACTGTTTCCAACATACAACAAATATGCAACTAGACAGCTTTGAACATTCAGATTAAATTATGGAAAATCTCTAAGTTTAATTATTGAACAGTTTTGAAATAATTGTGACAAAAGGAGAAATATAATATTTAATGAGCCATTTGAACCTTGGTCACAATGTTTTAAGAAACTGTGCTGCAGTTGCCTCAAAGTGTGGCTAAAATCAAACAGCCAATGCAATTTGACTTTTTATTTAACCTTTTCAGGGAACATATTGGATACAGTAACACATAAATAGTACTTTGTACCTTACCTCCGATGGCGTATAGGAACCCACGTATGTATCATAATATTTAACAAATCAAGATCTTGGTTACTAAAATTATGTGTTTTTGCATTAATCCATTCCCACCTACAGACATATTCTGAAGTATCTGCAGCCGACAACTTTTGTCAACATGTGGCAAAAAAAGAAATTGCTCATATCGATATAAGCAATTTCTTCTTTTGCCACAATGTTTTCAATACTATTCAGTATCAACACTTTCATTTATAAATAGAGATTTTATGTATTTTTCTATCTCAATTATTTTTAAGTAGTCTTTTGCATGTTTGTTGTTTGTGGGACAGGGTTAACCCTTTCCCTCTTACGACAATTATGCAGCAGACGACTTTGAACATATTTTGTCAAAAAAATAGAAAATCTCTATACTTGAATTGATAACCTATGACTAAAAGTCGCAAACATTGTGTCAAAAGGAGAAATTGCTCGTTTTGAGCAATTTCTTCTTTTGTCACTATGTTTTCAAAAAACTGTCTGCTGCAGAGGCGTCAGAAAGTGTCTATATGAAGGAAAGGGTTCATTCTCTTGAGTGTGTTAACTCTCTTGGCAACATAACACCTAAGTATCCCTTAATTTAACTCTCTTGGCAACATAACACCTAAGTATCCCATTTCTGTTGTCCTGATCAGTCTTCATTTCTCTACTTTCTTTTGACACAATTATAAAGACGTTCACGGCATTTTCGATTCTAACAATTATGAATAAATGTATATAATTATTTTTGAAAAAATAGTTATTGATTAGAGATGAGAACAAATTGTCACTTAATGAGAAATTGCTCATTATGAGCTTTTTGTCCTTTTGTCACAATGTTTCGAAAGACGTCTGCAAGTGAGAAAGGGTTAAGCAGGTTAAGAATAAATTGTTTATATGAGTCAGTAGAAACTAAAACCATTATTTTGAAATTAAATAAGTTCTTTTATTTGCAGCAGATGGCTTTTGAAAACATTTAACGTCATCTGCTGCAATTTTGTTCTGTGTGGCAATGCTTGTTTGTTTGTTTGTTGTGTTAGGGTAATACGCCGTTTTCAACATTATTTCAGTTATATCACGACAACAGTGCACTTATTCATGATCCCTGGGTAAACAAACCAGTACAGGCTAGGAAATGTGCCTTGTCCAATATTACTCCACCATGACCACAGCGCCATGTGGCAATAAATTTAATAATAAAGGGCTAGAAATACTATGTCTGGTTTGTTTGCTATTTGATAAACATGATTTCATGAATGTTTTGTTTCCTAATATAACATAACATAACATGTGACATAACTTGGCTCCAATGTTTTTAACTCTTTCTCACGACGACTTTGAAATTAACAAGGTCAAAATATAGAAAATCTCTATAAATGATAGTTTTATTATTGAATAATAATTATTAGTAATGATTAGTTGAAATCATTGTGGCAAATGGAGAAATTGCTCATTATGAGCAATTTCTCCTTTTGCTATGAGGATTTCAAAAGTCGTCTGCTGCAGAGGCGTCAGAAGGCGTCTATATGTGGGAAATGGTAAAAGCATGCATATCTTCAGATATAGGTATATGTCAATACTGATCAACTTAAAGAAATTGTGATGTAGCAACACTTTCAAAAGTTGTCTGTATTATGTATACTGCAGAGTTCTAGATAATGTGCACATTTTATGATCTAAAAGCCTTTTTGTATTCTAAAATATACGCTGTTGTATTCAAATGTATTGTTACAACATAGTATTCGGCTAAGAAATAAGATAGATGCTGGTGAGAAAAGATCAGTTTACTCCTCCTTATCAAAGCTGGATATGTTCAATTTTATTTAAAGCTGATGTGTACAGTGATATTTATGAGGAAAATGGTGGATATGAAAGACCAGTTACAAGAAGCAGGTCACGTCCACTGCCAAGGTTACCAGCTAATCGTCCACACGAAGAAGAAACATCTTCTAATATTTCTGAGGAAAATGGTGGATACGAAAGACCAATAACAAGACCAGTAACAAGAACCAGGTCACTTCCACAGCCAAGGTCACCGGCTGATCTTCCACACTATGAAGAAACATCTTCTAATGTTTATAATTTGCCTGAAGGTGCCAGTTTGAAATTACCTATTTGACTTTTCTTAAGATAAAACTTATATTAAATGTTACAAAAATGTCTTCTTTGATTAGTCATACATGAATGCGCACAACTGATTAAAACTTGTTCCTTCAATATGAAGCAAATAACATTAACCCTTTCCCTCATATAGATGCTTTCTGACGCCTCTGCAGCAGACAGCTTTTTGAAAACATAGCGACAAAAGAAGAAATTGCTCTAAACGAGCAATTTCTCTTTTTGCCACAATGTTTTCCACTTTTAGTCATAGGTTATCCGTTCAATTATAGAGATTTTCTATTTTTTTAGCGCTTTCCCTCATGCGACAATTCTGCATCAGACAACTTTGAACGTATGTTGTCAAAAATTAGAAAATCTCTGTAATTGAATGGATAACCTATGACTAACAGTTGTAAACATTGTGTCACTATGTTTTCAAAAAGCTGTCTGCTGCAGAGTCGTCAGAAAGTCTCTATATGAGGGAAAGGGTTAAGCATACTTTTTGATTGACATGTAAAAGTCAGCTGCTACAGATAATACAAATGTATCTGCATGTTTGTAACAGTTTCATTTCTTCAGATTTATTAGCTTTATTTAATAATACAAATTTTTGTAGTAGAGGTTGTGAACAATATCTCCTTTGCCCAACATATTCTCAAAAGTTGACTGCATTTGAAAAATGTTATAAAATGTACTAGTGAAACAACGGATAGTGAAAGACACTCCTTCTTTCTTATACAATATTGTATGTTGTATTATGCATTGATATTTTTTTATTTAAAAACATTTCATTAAGTTCCTTTTAGATATCTCGGGATGAGTCAATTCAGAATATTTATAGGTCACAATACACCAAATAAATTCCTTCTTTGTTTCCATGGGCTCAGTTTCAGACCTCAATTGTCACACTTTCTAAGCGTTTCTCATGTAGAACAAACTCCTTATATCATTGAAAAGAGTTACCTCTAAGCTTTAAAACAATCCAAAGAAAATTGAGGTCATGTATTGTGCAAGAAAGAATTCACCAAGTGAAAATGGTTACCTTCATTTTGGACCAAATAGGGCCCGGACTTGACTGGTTTTTCCCATTCTCTACTTTCACTTTCAAACAAGGTCAAAAAACTAAAAATGATCAATTCAATCATTTACAGTGCATCCTTTACACTTTTACAACGAATTTAAACGCAATGTCATATATTCAATGCATGCTGGTTATGGTATACACTCATATTTCTTCTCAAACACAGTTTCTTTAAGGGACTATTTGGCTGTAGAACAGCATGTCCACGGATGTATTTGGCATAATTTGACCTAATAGGTTATATCATTATACCCCCAGATACATAGTATATGGGAACTATATAGGAGTCACGCTTGTCAGTCGGTCAGTCCCTTGGTCTGTGGACATTTCTTGTTAACACTATTTCTCAGCAACCCTTGGTCAGAATTCAATATAACACAAGAACGATTGATACCAAGCCTAGTTGTGCATATTGTTGGCTTGTTGCACTGGAATTATTTTTAAATGAGTTATGGCCCCTTGAATTTCTCATATATATGTAATCATATTGTCAGGCACCAGCTAGGGGTATTCATCACCTTCAGTGATATTTCTAGTTTAAACTAGGATATATGAGGTCTTCAATGGAGAGTTATGATAATTCATAGCGTACCAATATGGGAGTGCCAAAGTATTATTTTTCCAAAGAAGAATGATTGTATATATCGCAGTTCTATTCCTAAATCTTTTATGATATAGTTTTATGCTATACTTTTTTTAAAAACTGCAAAAAATACATCAAAGATAATAATTTAAGCTATATTGGATGTAAAATAAAACAAACCTTGTTTATTCAGGTTTAATATCTGTTTCATGTTTTCTGTTTCAGATGCAAAAAAGCAGATAAGAGTGAGGAGGTACTCTGAAAAGTGTACAAAAGATTTCCTCGAAAACTACTTTGAAAATAAGAAGATATTTGGTAGACAATTTTCTGTAGAAGATGTTGATATTCACGGCAGTGAGTATGCAGTTATCACTTTCAAAGAAGCCAGAGGTAATTACCAGTTGAATTTTCCTGTCTGATATACTTTTATCCCTTTTCTATATTTAACATTCTACAACAGACAACTTTGAAAACATCTTGGCAAATATATCGTAAATCTTTATAAATTAAAGCACAATTATTGATTAGAATTAAAAACATTATGGCAAAAGGAAAAATTACTCATCATGAGCAATTTTTCTTTTTGTGATAATGCGGTTTTTAAATCTGTCTTCTGTAGATATGCCATCAAATTCAAAATTCATCTGCATACAGGAATTAGTTATAGTCTGCTGGTGTTGTTCCTCTGTACACACATAATAAGCAGCATCTCGAGGGCTTGGTGTAAAACGGTTGTAACTCGAATCGGTATTTTTTTACCAAGATTAATCACCCCGCTATAAAGTCTTCACAAGCGTTAAATCATTTTTCTTGGTAAACAATGGAAATTTAGGTGCCATTGCTCGTTCTGAGCAATGGCACCTAAATTTGCATTGTTTACAAAGGGGTCAAAATTGCCCCTAAACCAGGGTTTTCTAAATAGGATTTGAGTTACAACCGTTTTGCACCAAACCCTCGAATTATTCTCCTCCATTGGTCCAATGTCAACCAAAGGATTTAAATTCTATGGAGAACTTTGGTTGCTGTTGCATCAGAAAGGGGTGGAAAAGTCAAATATTAAAAAAAAATCTCCTCTGAATCCACTTGTCAGATTCCAATATAATTTGATAGAAATGTTTCTTGGATGACCTACTACAAAAGCATTCAAGTCACAATGATTGGTTAACAAACATGGCAGCCAGGCAGCAAAATGACCAAATTTTAAAATTCCCTTCTCATGAAAGTGCTTGTCTTATTTCAAGATATTTGCATAGAAATTTTCCATCAATGACCCTCATAATAATCTTTTCAAGCCATATTGATCATTGGAAGTCATAGCAGGGACGTAGATAAGAGGTATAACTAAATGTCACCCGTCCCAACATTTGTAGCAAGTAAAACTTAAAAATTATTGAAGATATAAAAAAACCAAAGATATTTCCTGAAAATTTAAACATTCTTCTATTGCAGTAGATAAAAATATTTTAAAACACTACACGTTTTGATAATATTTTATCCTTATGAATAATGTAAGTCTTTCAATTTTTGGAACAAAATTAATAAAATTCAGAAATCACAATACCTGTGTCTTTTAAACTAGTCATTATTCAAAATACAAAGAAATTCCAGTTGTTCAATATATTTCTAACATTAGCTGAAATTTTAAGCTTTCAGAATATGTATGTTTTGTTTATATGTGCCTAATATGACTTCAAAGTTTTATTTGCTACAAAATGTGAAAATTTGGACAATTTTATATCTCCATGTGATATTTTAACAAGATAATAGGTGTACAGGTGGAGCTGCTTATCCCTCTTATCTACGTCCCTGGTCATAGCAACCAAGTGGCCTGAGAAAAGGGGTAAGATTAACTTTTAGCTTCAAATGGCATATCCTATTAACCCTCTCCCTCATACGGCAATTCCGCAGCAGATGACTTTGAATGTATTTTGTCAAAACATAGAAAATCTCCATAATTGAATGGATAACCTATGACGAAAAGTGGAAAACATTGTGGCAAAAGGAGAAATTGCACGTTTTGTGTAATTTCTTCTTTGGTCACTATGTTTTCAAAAAGCCGTCTGCTGCAGAGGCGTCCGAAAGCGTTAATATATGGGAAAGGGTTAATCCACTAGACTAATTGCAACCAAACTTCACACAAGAATGTTTCTTTAGTGGTTCTCTGTTAACCCTTTCCCTCATACCGCAATTCTGCAGCATACAACTTTGAGCGTATTTTGTTAAAAAAATAGAAAATCTCCATAATTGAATGAATAACCTATGACAAAAAGTGGAAAACATTGTGGCAAAAGGAGAAATTGCACGTTTTGTGTAATTTCTTCTTTGGTCACTATGTTTTCAAAAAGCCGTCTGCTGCAGAGGCGTCCGAAAGCGTTAATATATGGGAAAGGGTTAATCCACTAGACTAATTGCAACCAAACTTCACACAAGAATGTTTCTTTAGTGGTTCTCTGTTAACCCTTTCCCTCATATTTCTCCTTTTGTCACTATGTTTTCAAATAGCCGTCTGCTGCAGAGGCGTCAGAAAGCATCTATATGAGGGAAAGGGTTTAATTTGTTCAAAGATATAAATTCCATTGTAGAACATTGGTTGCTGTGGCATCAGAAAGGGAGCAAAATGCCCCACTTTCATCTCATCTGAATCCACTTGTCTGATTCCAAGATAATTTGGTAGATTTCTTTTTGTAGTGATCCTCTTGCAGATAATGTTCATGCCATATTGATTTGTTGAAAAACATTGGAGGCCGCATCAGAAAAGGGCAAAATTACAAAACTTTATAATTCCATTCTTATGAAAGTTTTCTGGCTTCAAAACTATAAAAGTTTAATCTGTACTTAGAATATGTGCTCAAGTATCTGATTGGTCAGAAGCCAAATCATTCTACAAATTAACCAATCAGAAGCCTTATTTGGAGCATTGTGTTCATTTCTGAGCACTTAGAACGTTTTTAAGAGTTTTACAGTTTCGCACCAAGATTTCAAGATATTTTAGCAGACATACTCCTTCTACATAATGTGTTCAGTTGATAAAGATAGCTGCAAGGCAACATCAGAAAATGGGTAAAAAGAACTTTCAGGTTTTAACAACATCTTCACCTTAACCATGGACCAATATCAACCAAACTTCACAGGAATGTTCCTATTTCAAATTGGTCAAAGATTCAAATCTTAATTACATATACATGTCCTTTGCTGATAAGCTGACTTTCATTTACAGTGTCATTTGCTTGCCGTTTCATTTAACTTTTCCACGATATTAGCAGTTACACATATACTACTATACAATCACTCAGGTGATTGATTTAGGACCATTTTGGCCATCTTGTTCACATTTTTAGCTCGACTATTCGAAGAATATGAGAGCTATACTACTCACCCTGGCGTCGGCGTCGGCGTCCACGTCACACTTTGGTTAAGGTTTTGCATGCAAGTTCTAAAATACTACATGTATTGCATTGAAACTTTCTACAACCCTACCAAACTATCACACCAATGTAGATTATCAAGTTAGATAACTCTGTCCTGCATTTTATGCAAGTTATGGCCCTTTTTTACTTAGAAATTCTGGTTAAAGTTTTGCGTGCAACTAAAGTAAGAGTCCATATCTCAGTATTTACTTGATGCATTGCATTGAACCTTTATATAACCCTACCCAACTATCACATCTATGTAGATTATCAAGTTAGATAACTCTATCCTGCATTTTATGCAAGTTATGGCACTTTATTTACTTAGAAATTCTGGTTAAAGTTTTGCGTGCAACTAAATTAAGAGTCCATATCTCAGTATTTACTTGATGCATTGCATTGAAACTTTCTACAACCCTTCCCAACTATTCCACCTGTGTAGATTATCAAGTATGGTAACTTTATTCTGCATTTTATGCAAGTTATGGCCCGTATTTTACTTAGAAATTCTGGTTAAAGTTTTGTGTGCAACTAAATTAAGAGTCCACGTCGCAGTAAATACTTGATGCATTGCATTGAAACTTTCTACAACCCTACCCAACTATCACACCTGCGTAGATTACCAAGTATGATAACTCTATCCTGCATTTTATGCAAGTTATGGCCTTTTTGGACTTATAAATTCTGGTTAAAGTTTTGCATGCAACTACATAAAGAGACCATCTCTTAGTAACTACTTGATGCATTGCATTGAAACTTTATACAGCCCTTACCAACCATCACATCTATGTAAACAATCAAGTATGATTACTCTATCCAGCATTTTATGCAAGTTATGGACCTTTTTGGACTTAGACATTCTGGTTAAAGTTTTGCAACTACATTTAGAGTGTAATCTCAGTTACAACTTGAAAAATTGTACTGAAACTTAATACAACCTTTCCCAATTGCACAACTATAAACACAACTAATTAAGATAACTCTATCCTGTATATGGTGCAAATTGTTGCCCTTTTTTTACTTAGAAATTATGGTTAAAGGTTTGCGTGAAACTACATTAAGAGTCCATATCTTAGTAACTACTTGATGCATTCCATTGAAAGGTTATACAACCCTTTCTAACCATCACACCTATGAAAATAATCATGTTAAATAACACTATCCTGCATATAATGCAAATTATCACCCACTAAGAAATTGTGGTTAATGTTTTGCATGCAACTACATTAGAGTCCATTATCTCAGTAACTTAAATAAGCGGTGGAATAGTCGAGCGCCAGCTCTTGTTTATGTACTTGCATGTTTTCTGAAGTGTCAGCTTCAAAGTTGATATGTAAATAGCGTGTAACCTGCAGCCGTGCAGTGTGCAAGAATTATAATTATAGCATGAATGTTTTTGAAGTTAGCCCCTTATGTGGATTGGTTTTTTTAAGCCATCTTCTCAACAATTATCCATATTCCTGCGGGCAACACATCTGTTTGCCTGCAGTTCTAATATTTCAATTTGACAGCCAGCCTGCAGGAATATTCATAGCTGTAGGTAACGGGCGTTTTGCAGGTTCTAAAATCCTTATTTGAAATTAAAACCCTATGTTGTTGGTACTCAAAAGAATCGTCTCATTGAGATGATTCTTTTGAGTACCCACATCATAGGGTTTGGTTGAATGATAAGAGAGATATTGTGGGGTAGAGAGCTGTATACATCTTCTTATAGGACCTCTGAAGTCAGTTTGTTGACATCTCAAAGAAAAAAGTGTAACATCTGGGGAATTAGTTGTATAATATTGAAACGGCGTTGAAAGACAATTTTTGGAATTTGATGAATTGCTTGTTATTCACAATTCCTGTTTTTCAATTATGTTTCTAAAAGTCAGAGGTCAGAGGTGTCAACAGTTGTCTAGGTAAAAGAATTGAAATGCAGAACCTTTTTTTCAGATGCTGCCACTGTGATTGAGGTTCATCACAAGAAACCCTGTATTGAGCATGAGCATGAGCTGGATATCGAGTACTACAATCCATCAGAAATGGAACAGGAAACGAGGATTATTGAGGTACAGTATCACTTGCATACTGCTGACGTGAGATTTTGGGCCTTTTTTGAGATTTTACATTTGTCTTAACTCTTTCCATCATACAGATGCTTTCTGACACCTCTGCAGCAGACAACATTTTGAAAACATTGTGGCAAAAGGAGAAATTGCTCATGATGTGCAATTGCGCCTTTTGCCACAATGTTTTTCAACTCTATTCGATAACTATACTTTAATTTATTGAAGGTTTTACATATTGTTGCCAAGATATTTTCAGGCGTCTGCTGCAGATTTGCTGTATGTGGGAAAGGGAAAAAAGAAATTTTTATTAACTGAGTATTTTTAGCTCACCAGAGAACAAAGTGCTCAAGGTGAGTTTTTGTGATCGCCTTTTGTCCGTCGTTCGTCGTCCGTCGTCAACATTTGCTTGTTAACACTTTAGAGGCAACATTTTGCATCCAATCTTCATGAAAGTTTATAAGAACATTTATCTCCATCAAATCTAGGCCAAGTTCGAAACTGGGCATGTTGAAACTTTGTCAGAATGTTTGTCTTAGTGATATCTAGGCCAAGTTAGAATATGGGTCATGTTAGGTCAAAAACTAGGTCACTAGGCCAACTTGAAGGAAAATCTTGTTAACACTCTGTAAGCCACATTTTTGGCTTGAGTATGTTGAAACTATGTTGGAATATTTGTCTTAGTGATATCTTGGCCAAGTTCGAATATGGGTCATGTCCGGTCAAAAACAAGGTCAATAGGCCAAATTGAAGGAAAATCTTGTTAACACTCTTGAAACTGCATTTTAAACTTCAGCATGTTGAAACTTGATCAGACAGTTTGTTTTGATGATATCTAGGCCAACCTCGAATTTGTATGTCCGTTTAAAAACTCGGTCACTAGGCCAAATTTAAGGAAAATCTTGTTAACACTGTTGAAACCGCATTTTAAACTTGAGCATGTTGAAACTTAATCAAAAGGTTTGTTCTAATTATATCTAGGCCAAGTTCGAATATGGGTCATGTCCATTTAAAAACTAGGTCACTAGGCCAAATTTAAGGAAAATCTTATTAACACTCGGGAGGCCACATTTTTGGCTTGAGCATGTTGAAACTTTGTCAAAATGTTTGAATTAGTGATATCTAGGCCAAGTTCAAATAAAGGTCATGTCGGGTCAAAAACTAGGTCACTAGGTCAAATTTAAGGAAAATCTTGTTAACACTCTGGAAGCCACATTTTAAACTTGAACATGTTGAAACTTTGTCGGAATGTTTGAATTAGTGACATCTAGGCCAAGTTCAAAATATAGGTCATGTCGGGTCAAAAACTAGGTCACACTCTGGATGCCACATTTTTGGTTGAGATGTTAAAACTTTGTCAGAATATTTTGTCTTGATAATATCTAGGTTAACTTCAAATATGGTGCAGGTCAGGTCAACATCTAAGTCCCTAGGTCAAATTGCAGAACAATCTTGTTAACACTAAAGAGATCACATTTTTAGATCTCAAGGTGAGTTATTCTGATCACTTTTTGTCCGTCGTCGTTAACTTTTAGCTTTAAACATCATCTCCTCCTGAACCACAGAACCAATTGCATCCAAACTTCACAGGAATGTTCCTTTGGTGGCCCTCTTTCAAAATTGTTCAAAGATTTTAATTCCATTGAGAACTTTGGTTGCTGCGGCATCAGAAAGGGGACAAAATGTCCAAACTTTAAAAATCTTCTACTCTGAATCTGCATGTCAGATTCAAATATAGTTAGGTAGAAATGTTCCTTGGGTGACCCTCTACAAAGATTGTTCAAGGCATACTGTTTGGTTGAAAAACATGGCAGTCAGGAAGCATCAGAAAAGGGGCAAAATCATCTTGTTAGCTTTTAGCTTTAAACATCATCTCCTCCTAAACCACAGGACCAATTTCATCCAAACTTCACAGGAATGTTCCTTTGGTGGCCCTCTTTCAAAATTGTTCTAAGATTTAAATTCCATTGAGAACTTTGGTTGCTGCGGCATCAGAAAGGGGGCAAAATGTCCAAACTTTAAAAATCTTCTCCTCTGAATCTGCATGTCAGATTCCAATATAGTTTAGTAGAAATGTTCCTTGGGTGACCCTCTACAAAGATTGTTCAAGGCATACTGTTTGGTTGCAAAACATGGCAGTCAGGAGGCATCAGAAAAGGGGCAAAATGACAAAATTTGAAAATTCCATTTTTTTTAAGTCCTTGTCTGATATTAATAAAATTTATTAGGAATCAGAAATTGAGAAAAATACCCAAACTTTAAAAACCTCCATCTGCATAATCCATGTGTCAGATTCTAAGATAATTTGGCAGAAATGTTCTTTGAGTGACTCAATACAAAAACTGTTCAAGCCATATTGATTTCGTTGACATACAGGGCATCAGGAAAGGTGCAAAATGACAAAACTTTATAATTCCATTCTTATTAAAGTTCTTGTTAGATTTCAAGATACAAATTGCTTTTACTGATAAACTATTTCTTTTACTGAGTGTCCACTCCTTGCAGTTTTTTGAACTCCTGATTAAATTTTCACAGATATTTGCAGTTAAATATTTGCTTCTAATTTACATTCATTCAGGTGATTGATTTAGGGCCATCTTGGCCCTCTTGTTTACTTGAGCAGCTTGAAATTTTGTCAGAAAGTTTGTTTTGATGATATTGCTATTGGCACTGAAAGAGTTAAGTCTTAAATAGCCCATTCTCAGGTGAGCGATTCCAGGGCCTCATGGCCCTCTTGTTTATTTTATTGAGTTATCATTATTTTTCAGAGAGATATGAACATTTTTGCTTTGTGTACCAAATGTTAACGTAATAAGTTCAGTTTACGAATACCAATTTAAAAGGTGAATAAATGATATTATGTTCTGTGGTATTTCACAGTAGATAGGTTTTAAAATGTTAACATAATAAATGTAGTACCCAGTCAAAATCCAATGTTCTTTATTGAACATAAGTTTGTTCATGTCATTCCGCGGCTGTTACAGAATAAGGTCTGTTGGGCTCCACAAAAATAGACAGAATCTGGGCTTTTAAGTCTAATAAAAACAGTTTAAAAAGTCAAAAGTGAAATTAAATTAGCATTTTACAATGAATGAGTGATCTTACAAATAAACAAAGTAAACATGCAGAATAATTCTGATATGTTTATATAACATCGGTAAATGAATGAAAGACAAAATTTCAAATTTACAAGCAGATGAATGAATATAGAAATTATCCCATCATGATGACTGTATGACAATAAAGATTGTTAACTTTTCACTGTATGCAGTGCATAACACATCTTAATATTCTGGTAGAAAATATTACTGGAAAATCTTGTACAGGTATGTTGGTCTTTCCGTAGTCAAACTGGCAGGTTGAATGTGTTCTGGATATACATCTGGCATCTGGCATTATATCTGTTTTGCTATATTGAATACTATTAAAATCTTTTCTTCGAAAAGTATATGTATGGATTTCCAAATATTTAGAAATATTCCTTGGATGACCCTCTATGAGATTCCTTCAAACCATGTTGATTGATAAAAAAACATGGCCACAAGGTGGGGGGGGGGGGGTCTTTTTTACCTTATATGGCTATAGTAAAAACTTTGGAACAATTCTCCTCCAAACCTTTTGACCTATTTTTAAATGATTTTCTAGACCCAGGTGACCCAGGTGACCCTCTACGTTATTCTTTCAAGCCATCTTGATTGGTTGAAAAACATGGCAGGCTGTTTTGTATAATTTGGCTAAAGTGATTCAATTTGTTTTGATTATATCGGGAATTGCAGATTAAACCTTTGTATCTGCAGCACTGTACCTTTAAAAACATTGTGATAAACGGTAAAATTGCTAATAAAGTTCTCATTTTGTTACAATATTTTCATCTCTGTTCAATAATTGTACTTTATCTACAGAGATTTTCATTATTTTTAGCTCGACTTTTCGAAGAAAAGGCTAGCTACTCTACTCGCCCCGGCATCGGCGTTGGCATTGGAGTCACACCTTTGTTAAGTTTATGTACCAATTCCCTATTTTTTCAAAACCATAATCAATATATCTTTGAAACTTACAACACTTATTCACCATCATTACCTCCATCAACAGACGAGAGTACATAACTCTGTTAAGGTTTTTGTAAGAATTATGGCCCTTTTTTTACTTAGAATTTTGGTTAAGTTTTTTGTACCAATTCACTTTTTTTAAAAACTATTTCAGATATGGCTTCGAAACTTACAACACTTATTTACCATCATTACTTCCATCAACAGACAAGAGAACATAACTCTGTCAAGATTTTTGTAAGAAATATGGCCTTTTTCGACTTAGAATTTTGCATAATTTTTTTGTACCAATTTACTTTCTTTCAAAACCATTACAGATATGGCTTTGAAACTTACAACACTTATTCACCATCAATACACAAGAGTGCATAACTCTGTCAAGATTTTTGTAAGAATTATGGCCCTTTTTCGGCTTAGAGTTTTGGTCAAGTTTCATGTACCAATTTACTGATTTTACTTATTTTCAAAACCATTACAGATATGGCTTTGAAACTTACAACACTTTTTCATCATCATTACCTGTACCAATTTACTTTTTTTCAAAACCATTACAGATATGGCTTTGAAACTTATAACATTTATTCACCATCATTAACTCCATTAATACACAAGAGTGCATAACTCTGTCAAGATTTTTGTAAGAATTGTGGCCCTTTTTCGACTTAGAATATTGGTTAAGTTTTTTGTACCAATTTCCTTTTTTTCAAAACCATTACAGATATATAATTCCTTTGAAACTTACAACACTTTTTCACCATCATTACCTCCATCAACAGACAAGAATACATAACTGTCAAGGATTTTGTAAGAATTATGGCCCTATTTTTGGCCGGATTGCTTAAGCAATTCCGGTCTATAGATTGGCGATGTCCGTCTGTCCGTCTGTCTGTCTGTCTGTCTGTCTGTCTGTCCGTCAACATTTTGGTTAAAGTTTTAGGTTAGGCAAAATGGTTAAAGTTTCTGGTTAAGCAAAATCTCAGCACAAGAAAGGGTTGCAAACTTGAAACTTTGCCTGAAGGTAACCAGTAACAAGTTCTATTGATTTCTATTGTTACTTTGACCTTGACCTTAGTTTGTCGATTTTCAAGGTCAAATTGCCGACAATCCGGCCTTACCGTCTTCAGCGGTTTCTTGTTACGTATAATTCTGGTTAAGTTTTTTTGTACCAATTTACTTCTTTTCAAAACCATTACAGATATGCCTTTGAAACTTACAACACATACTCACCATCAATACGTCTATCAACAGACAATAGTTCATAATTCTGTCAAGATTTTTGTAAGAATTATGGCCCTTTTTTTACTTAGAATTTTGGTTAAGTTTTTTGTACCAATTTATTTTTTTTCAAAACCATTACAATTATTGCTTTGAAACTTACAACACTTTTTAATCATCATAACCTCCATCAGCAGACAAGAATACATAACTCTGTCAAGGTTTTTGTAAGAATTATGGCCCTTTTTTTCTTAGAATTCTGGTTAAGTATTTTGTACCAATTTACTTTTTTTCGAAACCATAACAGATGTTTGCTTTGAAACTTACAACACTTATTCACCATCAATACTTCTATCAACAGACAAGAGTACATAACTATGTCAAGATTTTTGTAAGAATTATGGCCCCTTTTCAACTTACAATTTTGGTTAAGTTTTTTTACCAATTTACTTATTAGCTCTACTGGCCAAAGGCCAGAAGAGCTTATGCCGTGGTGTGGTGTCCGTCGTCTGTGCGTCAGTAAACAATTTCTTGTGAAAGAGATACAGTCTTCAGTTTTGATTGTATCTCAATCAAACTTATACAGTAGTTAGATATTCATGAGAGCTCGGTTCCTTTCTAAAACCAGCCAGATCCGCTGATGCAAGACTGGATTATGGCCCTTGGAATTGTCAAAATTGCTATAATAGAGCTTGTGAACACATAGAGGCTCCATTTACTAACTGAACTTCACCAAACTTACATAGTAGTTAGGTATCCATGAGAGCTTGGTTCCTTTTGCAAACCAGCCAGATTTGGCCATGCAAGACTGGATTACGGCCCTTGAAATTGTCAGAATTGCTATAATAGAGCTTGTGAATGTGATAAAGTCTTCAGTTTTGATTATATCTCAATCAATCTTTTACAGTAGTTAGATATCCATGAGAGCTTGGTTCCTTTCGCAAACCAGCCAGATCCGCACATGCAAGACTGAATTATGGCCCTTGAAATTGTCAAAATGTGCTATTATTGAGCTTGTGAACACAATAGAGGCTCCATTTACTAACTAATCTTCACCAAACTCAGATAGTAGTTAAATATTGATGAGAGCTCGTTTCATTTCATAAAACAGCCAGATATGCCCTTGCATGACTGGATTATGGCCCTTGAAATTGTCAAAATTACTATAATACAGCTTGTGAACACAATAGAGCATCGATTTACTATCCGATCTTCACCAAACTTAGATAGTAGTTGAATATTGATCAGAGCTCGGTTCATTTCGCAAACCAGCTATCCGATCGTGAAAATGACCAAAGAACCATACCAGTAGAGCATAGGCCCTCATGGGCCTCTTGTTTTACTTTTTTTCAAAACCATTACAGATATTGCTTTGAAACTTACAAAAATCTTTTTACCATCTTTACCTCAACCAACAGCCAAGAGTGCATAATTTTGTAAAGGTTTTTGTAAGAATTATGTTTCTTTTTTGACTTATAAAGTACTTTGCTTATAAATAATATGATAAAGTACTTGGTTATGTTTTTTCTATCACCCAACAGTACTAGTGGAGTACTAGTGTGAGAAAACTTTGAAACACATGTGTAAATGAACTGGCCGCCTTGATATAAGTGAAAAACTGTTTAAAACAGCGTTTAACTCCAATCAATCAATTGTCATTTCAGGTGCGTGGGTTTAGTCCAAATACAAGTAATGATACAATTAAATATTACTTTGAAAGCCGGCGCAGTGATGGTGGCAATGTAGAAAGTTTTACCATTGATAATGATCGAACATTTGTTCATGTAACATTTGAAATAAATGGAGGTACAGTTTTCTATTGATGCTTGCATTGAATACATTCATTACTGATAATAATAAATAAGACTTTAAGATCATGTGCCAACAGGAAATGGTGAGACCATGCATGCAACTCTTTATTTTCTGATAAGGGTCTGACCTTTTGACCATTTATTTATTTAAGCTTTCGTGAATCGTCTTCTAAATGGATACAATCATATAGGAACTCTCTTCCTGTTTACAGTTTGTAATTCATTAATACTAGACCTTTCCAATATACAACAAAAATGCAGCAGATTGCTTTGAAATCATCCAGGCAAAAACTTTGCCAATCTTTATTAATAAAATGATAAAGTATTAAATAAAGTTAAAAACATTGAGGTTAATTTCTCCATTTGTCACAGTGTTTCCAAAACCATAATTCTAGCATACATATTTTTACACTTATAATAAGGAGGATAACTCTAGTGTACCCAATTTTGAGTTAACTCCCATTTTAAATTTGACTAATTCTATTATTTCTCACTTATTATACCCCCAGATACGTAATATATGGGGGCTATATAGGAGTCAGTTTGTCCGTCGGTCGTTCCGTTGGTCTGTGGACATTTCTTGTGAACACTGTTTATCAGCAACCCTTGGTCAGAATTCAATATAACTTCACAAGAATGATTAATACCAAGCCTAATTGTGCATTTTTATGTCAAAAATACATTACCAGTCATTTAATACCTGATATATAATCTCAACACCGTTAATTCATCCAGAAAAGAAGCTCGCGCAGCCATGCATAGCCCTCACGCGTGTGTGATACACACGGCCGCCGGTAATACCGGCGCACGGGCCATGTGACCCCCACTTTTAATTTCTGGACACACCAACTGACAGCTAAGAATTTATTTCATTTTTATATTTTATTTCTTGGTCTGTTTAAGGCATTCGCCTTAAACAAGTTATTTTCATTCAGTTATTCAACTACATTAACAACCTAACAACATAATTGTGTAAATTACTAATTGTAATTAAGTTGTTTTTTGTGAACACAACTAACTGAGAAGTCACGGGTGGGTTACCCCACCCACTATTTCAGTTACGTATCGGGTGCGGTAATGGCCATTCATTCTTTCAACGAAGTTATAGTTACACCGACCCTATTAGCGATAATATATTATTATCGCCTTGTATTACATTATGTATATTAATTAAACATGAACAATTTTGGAAAATATTTGTAAAATCTTTTTCATTGAAATACGTTCCGTGATCAACGGGTATAGTAGAAAATAAAAAATAGAAAAAAATTATATTTTTTGTTGAATCGTATAAATTGTTTTGTTTCATATATATTCTATGTCACATAGTGGTGATCAGAGGCGTGACTCATAACGGCTGTATGAGACACGCGTCTGTCCTGTTTTGCGTTCACTAAGTACACACAGGATTCACCCTGTGAGTACTTCTCTTCCTGGCCTGCTTCCATTTGGAAACAGTCTGGGTTGAGGAGGACTCACAAAAGCTGGAAGAGTAAGAAGACCCCTAAAAAGGTTTCTCTTAGCTCTACGAGTGAAGCGGAGTTTGAGGGGTTCTCCCAACAATCAGACTCCGCGGCTGTGTTGAGTGAGCAGAAGGTCAGAGCTGTTCCTTCTTCACTCCGCACAACCGCTCAGAGGTCCAGATTAGGAGGTGTAATCAGCTATTTTCCCCACAAATTCCCTCTTAGGAAACAAACCCTATGCTGTGGGTTCTCAATACCCACAGCATAGGGTAAGAGGGTCAAATGAGGATTTTAGACATGCATACGCCCCTTATCTGGAGCTCTGACCGCTCCCCCTCAGCTTCGGCTGGTCCTTCGCGGGACATGGAGGAGCGGATGGCAGCGGCTGATGTCTGTTATTCCGTCGGGAAACAAAGGCCTTCGGGCCAGAAACCGTACGGACACAGTGATGGTTGGCCTCAAGAGTGAGCAACCGTCTGCTGAACGACATTATCTGACGCCAGGTGTTGGGGCTGACCCTTCGGGAGACGCCATGGGTCAATCAAAGGGAAACCTCACTGATTGGCCACCTCTAACACCACACTCTGCAGTAAGCAGTCTTCGGACGCTTACAGAGTGCCAAATTATAATGTCTGCGGACAGAATTCTTTGGAGACCGGTGATAGAGCAGCTTCACAACTGCCTAGCATTAGTCAACCGGGTAATGCTTGCGAGCAAAACCTATATGACTCCGGGTAACCGGGTACCGGGCAACCAGTCAGTCATTTCGCCTAGGCGCGACCAGTCACCGGGCAAATCCGGCAGTCATTTAGCGATGACGCGACCGGTCAGTCATTAAGCCATGACGCGACCGGGCAAATTATCAGTCAGTTTAACATGACGCGACCGGGCAGTGGGCAGTCAAGGTAACGAGCAGTCGTTAAGCTAGTACCACTCGTTCTTCGCACAACCGGTCTATACGGATATTCAAAACACTGGTCATTACGCACCAGGCTCAGATATCCAACCGTCTAACATCGGTTATAAGGAGTACAGGACAGATAAATCTTTCCTTTCTCCAAGGGGAATAGTGTTCTTCTGTAGGGATTACACTCCTCAAAAGAATGAGAATAGAAGAGTACGGATATTCAAAACACTGGTCATTACGCACAAGGCCCAGATATCCAGTTATAGGTAGTACAGGACAGAGAAATGTTTCCGTGTCTCCAAGTGGAACATGGTACTTCTCTAGAGATTACACTCCTTCCCCGATACAAAGCTCCGTTTCAAAAGATGTAACGGATCGGTGATAGGCGGGTTAACCAAGCCTACCGGGATCAGCAATACCCACCTGATGGGAATTCACTGTTCCCGGAAGGACACCTTTCGAAGAGGCAGTCCTTAGAAGGCAAACCCCCGATCGGAATAACTCAGGTTTTCCGTGAAAGGGAGGTCGAGACCGTCCCATACGGTTAGTTCGGCGCCGACGATCGATCCAGTGCGACCTCTCTCTACTGCGGAGAGAGGAGGTTCATATCACACGATCGACACCTTAACACAACAATAAAGTACACCAAGATTGAATATTATTTTCAATCCCTTCTCTTACTTTTATAAGACTGTTGTGTCTTTCAGTTGAAAGACGGATTAGAGTCAAGCATCGTAGGGCTCGACACTCTCCCACCTCCTCGTCTGACGGGCGGGGGGGTGGGGGGGGGGCAGTCCCCTTCAGATTACGAGCCGGCTGTAGAGCGTTGACCTCTACAGCAGAACATTAAGGAAGTACTTAGGGTGGTGCCTAATACGTTATGCCCGAAGGTTGACGCTTAAACGTCGTTTAAACCTATAATGATTTCGAGCAAAACCTACACTCTGCAGTACAGCAGTCTTCGGACTTCTACAGAGTGCCAAGTTATAATGTCTGAAGTTTTTGGAGACTAGTGATAGAGCAGCCTCACATCAGCCTATCATTAGTCAACCGGTCAGTAATGGTCAGAGGGAGCTACCATTACTGAACGTTCCCAGAGCTGGGTAACGAGCAGTCGTTAAGTCAAGTTGACTCCAACCGTTTTGTCAATATTATGACATAAGCATTGGACAACCGGGTGTTTTCGAACACAGCCAAGTGAAAATCTCCTTCGCAGAGTTGTCGTTCCTTACACTCATATGAATGTAATGAGTTGATAGTGCTAGAGAATGAGTCAAATGCCTACCGAGTACTCAATTAATCACTGGGCATAAACGGTTGTCGCGTGAACGTTCACAGGGCAGTCAAACTCTTAACTGGGCATAAACGGTTACCGGGCAAACGGTCACCGTGAAAACAAAAATTCAACGATGAATTCTTCGGAATTCAACAGTATTCCAATTGACAAATGTCCTCGGACACAGTCATTTGGAGATCGGGCAATGTCTTTAGACATAGCCAGTAAGGCACCGGTCAAACGGGTAATGTCTTAGGACATAACCTTTCGGCAGTCAATCGGGCAGTATGCTGGGACATAGCCGATTAAACAGTCGGCCATCGGGTATGGGGAGTACCGGTAAAATAGTTATGTCGGTCCCCAGGGAGGAGAGAGTGCGTCTCTAGGGACTACACTCCTCCCAAGTAATACCCATCGTACCAATTGTTGGGACGAGTCGATGTCCGACGGTATTACATGGGAGAGATTCAGTTGATTTCATAAATCAATCCCCTATGCTGGCCTACCGGGATCAACCGTTCCCAGAGGATAGTCACTCTGTGAACTCTCTCATACGTGAGCTCGGACCGAAGGTTGATTCCATGCGATCTCATTCTTCTTCGGAAAAGGGATAAATTCCTCGATCATGACTCCTTCATAGGATTCCTCCCACCAATGGGCTAAGTTTTGTGGAAAAGTAGCCAGTTGCTTGGGAAGATTGTTGTGTGGAGTACTGGTGTGAGAAAACCAGGAAATACATGAGTAGGTGAACTGGCCGCCGTGATATAACTGAGAAATTGTTAAAACGGCGTTAAACCACAATCAATCGATCATAGGATTCCTCCATGTCGAATCGGACACTGACATTCCGGTCCAGAACCGGCTTTAGTCAATCCGCACGTCGTCGGGTAAAACCCACGACCCCGTCTTGTCTGACGAATAAGAGACATATCGGGTTCAGTGCTCCATCGGATGATTAACAATTTAGAGCTGGACTCTAAATAAACTATCATTAGTGGGAAGTTACTGCATTCACTGCGTCCATAGGCGCATTTCGGCGTATGCGGCAACATTGTTCACAGGGACAGAACGTACAGTGACTTCTGCAAAGGCATTCTTAGAAGCCCAACCTGTGAAGACACAAGAGACAGGCTAAGTTCGAGCCTAGCTTTCTGCTTCCGCTGGCCCTGCCTTATCAAAGCCCCGTACGGGAGCAAAGTTGGCATACAACCAAGTAGAGCACTGTCCCTAATCCGCGGCTATAGGGAAGCGCTCCTCTCTATTAAGCTAACAGGAATGCCATGGAGTGGGTATCAACCTTCCATTCGGTGGTTTCTACAACCGTCTTTCGTCTGGTTCCGGTGAAGACCGGAATAAGACTTATCGACTCAGATTGCGTCTAGTACGGTCGAGTAATAAAATGGAATGTTCCGTTTTATCAAGAACGCAATCCGGAACGGCTGTCTGAGCGATTCTTAGACCAAACAGACACCTGTTACCACGTACCGGTTGCTTTTTCATCGAGGAATGACCGTCGATTCTTTGTAAACGGGGAAGTGTTCCTTTCAAACACTTCACTTCGATTACCTGCGTTTAGAATTAATTCCCAAAACGGGCAAGTCGGATCTATTCCCCTCAAGAGACTCGTTGTAGGACGTTTCTCGTTGAGCTGGCCCTTCGGACAGACTCGATTCGCTATAAGAGAATCCGATTACCATGTCCTGGATAAGGATCAATAATTAAGGGAAACGGTCCGATACATGCTTCATACTACACCCGAATTGTTTACAGTTCGGGGCAGTGTGTTAAATACTCATTACAGTACAGGGCTTAACTGACTAGGACATGTACATGATCAATAGAGTAGACAGTAGTCCTTCGATTGGCAATAATTATTACTCCCTGAATTGCCCCCATAATTCAAATGAGTCAACTTCCGGTGTCGTTATTCTCTTCCTGACAATGACTTTAGAAACACAGTATTGGCCCAGAGATCGTAGTTCAACGTTCTTCTGGCCTGCCTATCGACATAACCGTTACATATTCATTAGAAGTAGACAGTTCTTACCGATTGGTGTTTTTTAAGGTACGTCAATCAGTAATTTATGCTTACATTTGTTGCCGACCTCTCACATTCAAGATTTGGCGATGAACACAACAATTATTGTTCGATGCTCCAATGCGCTTAACTTCAAAGTTCAGATCCATTTCTCTCCAAACTTTTACGTTCTTCGGAAGCGGCCGCTTCTTAAGTTATAAACTGAGACTTAAATTCGTCTTGCTTGGCGAACACTATCAGGGAAGTGAGTTCTTTGCTTTCAGTAAAAACGAATTTCATCAGGTTTTACAGCCGTATGGTTATTCAACCGTTCTTATAAACCTGTATTCCTACTGAGACCAAGTTGCCTTTGGTGCTTCCTAACCCATCACATTTCACAACCTTTTTGTGAACTGTGTTCCCTTAGATATAACCTGATCTTGTACCCTGTCAAGGGTCTTAAGTTCTATATAAAACATTCGAGGGCTGTAAGAGCCACAGTAGGGGTTATTCAACCTCAGGTAGGAGAAGGATATGTCAGCAGCGTATTCAAACACTGGATATCCTATTCCTTTAATTAGTAATAAGATCCTTCTGATAAAGTCTTAAAACGTTTCAATCAGAAATTATTCCTCTCTGGACACACAAGTGGACTCTCAGCGAGTACTTACCTAATTAATACACAAATTACTAAATACATAAACAGTTGTGTTTATATTTAGTAGTACCGTAGGTACTCTTACCAAGTGCTACGATTTCTCGGGACCGGCATTGTGTTGGACGATCCTCCCGACCGATGCTGCAAAGTCATCAGGTATTAAATGACTGGTAATGTATTTTTGACATAAAAATGAAGTTTTTTAAAGTAAAACATATTTTTATTAGAAAATACTTACCAGTCATTTCAGATTCCCGCCTCCCAACCCCGCGTCGTCACCCAACACTAAACGCTGCAAGTTAACGGTGAAATTAAAAGTGGGGGTCACATGGCCCGTGCGCCGGTATTACCGGCGGCCGTGTGTATCACACACGCGTGAGGGCTATGCATGGCTGCGCGAGCTTCTTTTCTGGATGAATTAACGGTGTTGAGATTATATATCAGGTATTAAATGACTGGTAAGTATTTTCTAATAAAAATATGTTTTACTTTAAAAAACTTCATTTTATGGGCGTGTTGCGTTGGAATTATTTTTAAATGAGTTATGGCCCATTGAATTTCTCAAACATATTACATACACTGGCACTCCTATATAACACTGTACTTGGGAGCCATGGTCTCGCACAGCGCTATTAGTTGGGTTACATTGATAACGCTGTTCCAAAAAAATCATTACCCCACCCACCCACCTATAATGCATACACTAATTCAATTGCAAAGAGAGAGTGTTTTTGGCTAAAACAAGCTTGCAAGATGTATTTACCTGTTTTTTTGACAATTTGATAGATGTATCAGGGTTCGAATTTAAGCTTGCATACTCGCAATTGCAAATTTAAATTTGCGTGGTGAGATTTCAGGCACAAGCAGATTATTGCGAGTGAAATTTTTGGACCGCATTTCTAATCGTCGATCTTTTACAGGGTTATTTCTTTGACAATTCACGGTAATTGCAGTGAACATTCGAGATTTACCGATTGGCTGGGAGTATAATTTCAGTTTTGCAATATTTGCGGAAGTTTACAATCGATACATGTCTCGCGCGCATGCCTGTTCAACGGCCCCAATATTGATGACGTTTACTGTATCCATTTGAGCTAAATAGTTTTAATTCACATATCGCAAATACGATTGGCTGGAATAGTCACATGTATATTTTGGGGTTTCCCAAGTTGCAAGAAATGAATGACATTTGCGAAATGTTTGTTTATACATGATGAAGTTTGAAATTGAGCTTGTTTGTATGTCACACCATGACAGCTGCGGTCGATTAAAGTTGTATCAGTTTGCAAGGTGACTGAACAGAATAACCGTTATGCACAAACAATAATTACACCCGATATCGATTTTTTTATTTGTCTGTTGTTTTAATATTGAAAGCATTATGCAAACGGCCGCTCGATAACGATATCGATTTTTATTTACCTGTCTATTGTTGAACAAAGCGTTATGCAAACATGTGGATTAACGTTATAGTCGTATTTGGTGTTTCAAAATTTCAAATGTTAGGTTTTTGAAAATTTATAATTCTATTCCAACATATTTCATGCAATAAAATTTTGGGAGCCAAGCAAGACCAGTGTTATAAAGGGATCCGCTTTAAAACGGAGAGTTTTATAGAGGAGTGCCAGTGTATATGTCCATATTTTGTGAACACTATTTCTCAGCAACCCTTGATCAGAATTATATATAACTTCACAAGAATGATTGATACCAAGCCTAGTTGTGCATATTGTCGGTGTGTTGCACTGGAATTATTTTTAAATGAGTTATGGCCCCTTGAATTTCTCATACATATGTATATTGTCAGGCACCAGCTGGGGGTATTCATCACCTTCAGTGATATTTCTAGTTTTATAATGTATCAAATTCAAGAATGGTATGCAATGATATCTACAAGTTTCCAAGTAGAAGTTCCCCAGTACCCGTCAAATGTCCATCGAGGGAGTCCCTTGTACTAATATATTAGAACTTTGTAAAACTATTCAATGAACTCAAAGCTTTTCTTATTATGAGTCCCTCATAAATATTGTGAGTACGGGACTCAGGACTTCTAGGTTATAACATTACTGCTTGTGTGCAGTATACAAAATGAGCTTATCATTTGAGGGCAAAATTCCTCCATACTTCATACAAAGGTAGGCCGATCCCCGGTAACGATGCAGGCTGTCAATCCAGGGGTTGTGAGTTATAATCCCAGCTCGGCCATCAATATTTTCTGTCATTTGACAAACGTCACTGTGATATGCATCATTCGTCTTACACAAATGGGTAAACGCAGCCAGTTGCTTTGGAAGTATGTTGTGTGGAGTACTGGTGTAAGATAGTCAGGAAACATATGAGTAGGTGAACTGGTCCCTGTGATATGACTGAACAATTGTTGAAAACAGGGTTTAAACCCGAATCAATCAATCACAAAATGTTGCAGTCATTAAAGAGCTTGGACAAGTTTGTTTTTGACTGACCTAGGTCAAGGTCACAGTGACGATAATTTGTCATTACAACACAATATTGTTGCCCTAGCACTTTCCTAGAATTTCTCCCCCACTCTTACAAAGACTCAGTGTCAAGGGAGCTTTTGTCAGATCAGGTTTCATTGACCAAGGTCAAATGTCAATGCCACAGTTGCTATAATTTGTTGGAGATATCCGATTATAAATAAAATTAGATTTTAAAAGATTATCAAGATTATCTCCCTTTCCTTATAAAATTAAAAATTGAACTTGGACAGATGGAAACAATTTATTTCAATATGTGACAGTTATAGCATTATGTGCTGTTGCTCTTTTAAAACAATCCCAAAAGGCCATACACCTAGATTAAATTAAAGTTCATTCTTACAACTTCCAAAAATGCACAAAAAAAATTATACATCTATGTAGTTCTGAAAATGATTCTTAACCATTTCCCTCATATAGACGTTTTCTGACGCCTCTGCAGCAGACGGCTTTTTGAAAACATTGTGACAAAAGAAGAAATTGCACAAAACGTGCAATTTCTCCTTTTGCCACAATGCTTTCCACTTTTTGTCATAGGTTATCCATTCAACTATGGAGATTTTCTATGTTTTGACAAAATACGTTCAAAGTCGTCTGCTGCAGAATTGTTGTATGAGGGAAAGGGTTAATGTGTCAATATAACTAAAGTCAAAACTGTTTTAGTTACAAATCAGTCAGAGGGTATTAACTTCATAAAAAACCATTTCAACTTTCAACAAAAACATTATTGTCCAATTAGAAACAACATCAGTCTTATGTATTAATTTGACAAAATTGTCTGCCCTATATAAGTTCAAGGGGACATAACTTTTGTTTTCCTAAAGCAATCTGAGTATAACTTACTTTGTAGGATTTCCCTATAGTGGTTAACGTACCCTACATAGATCACAACATTCAAAATAGATACTTTTTAGCTCAGCAGAGCACGAAGTGCTCAAGGTGAGTTATTGTGATCGCCTTTTGTCCGGCGTCCAGCGTTCGTCGTCAACATTTGCTTGTTAACACTCCAGAGGCGAGATTTTGCATCCAATCATCATGAAAGTTTATCAGAACATACATCTCTATCAAATCTAGGCCAAGTTCGAAAATGGGTCATTTGGGGTCATAAACTAGGTCACTAGATTAAATTAAATGAAAATCTTGTTAACACTCTGGAAGCTACATTTTTAGCTTTAGCAGAATTTTTGTCTTAGTGATATCTAGGCCAAGTTAGAATATCGGTCATATTGGATCAGAAACTAGGTTTTGAAGGAAAATGTTGTTAGCACTCTGGAGGCCGCATTTTTTGCTTCAGCAGCTTGAACTATTTTCAGGATGTTTGTTTTAATGATATCTATGTCAAGTTCAAATAAAGGTCATGTTGGGTCAAAAACTAGGTCACTAGGCCAAATTTAAGGAAAATATTGTCAACACTCTTGAAGCCGCATTTCAAAACTTGAGCATGTTGAAATTTATCAGAAAGTTTGTCCTGATGATATCTAGGCCAATTTCGAATATGGGTCATGTCTTGTTAAAAACTAGGTCACTAGGCCAAATTTAACATGTTGAAACTTTGTCAGAATGTTTGCCTTAGTAATAACTAGGCCAAGTTGGAATATAGGTCATTTCAGGTCAAAAACTAGGTCACTAAGCCAAATTGAAGAACAGTCTTATTAACACTCTGAAAGCCGCATTTTTGGCTTGAGCATGTTGAAACTTTGTCAGAATATTTGTCTTTATCATATCTAGGGTAAGTTCGAATATGGGTCAGGTCAGGTCAACAACTAAGTCCCTAGGTCAAATTGTAGAACAATCTAGATAACACTATGTTGACTTGAGCAGCTTGAAATTTTGTCAGAAAGTTTGTCTCGATGATTTTGCCATTGGCGCTGAAAGAGTTAAGTCTTAAATAGCCCTTTCTTAGTAGAGCGATTCCAGGGCCTCATGGCCCTCTTGTTTAAGTAGTTTTGCAATTTTCATTTTGGAAAGGGATCGCAATTCAAATATAACTTATTCCTTTTGGTAAAATATTTACATTTCTATTCAATTATTTATTACCTCCAATGATAGATACTTTCTATATATTTGCCAAGATGTTTTGATGGCTGCAGAGTGGTTATATGTGAAAGGTTTAAACTAAACTAACATGTTTAGCTTAACTGATTATGAAATGCTCAATGTGAATTATTATATCCCCTTCGAAGAAGAGGGGTTAGGTATATAGGAGTCACTGTGTCGGGCTGTCGGAATTCAATAAAAGTTTACATGAAGCTTTTATACCAAGAGGAGATGTGCATATCCTAAAGGTTTCACAATTGCATGTTATTTTACAGAGTTATAGCCCTTTTACTTTTGGAAGAAAGTACACAGAAAGCATCCTTTTAATGTCCTGACCAAAACTCCTTCAATTATTTTTGATCCATGCACATTTCTTGATACATGGCAACCAAAAGAAAAAAAATTAAAATTCTTCTCCACCCAAACTGGTTGGCAGATTTTCAAATAATGTTGCAAAAAAGTGCCTTGGGTGACCCTCTTTCAGATTCAATCAAGCCATGTGGTTCTATGTTGATTGGTGGACAAACATGGCCACCAGGGGGTCAGGACTGTTTTGCCTTATATTGCTATAGTGAAAACTTTAAAAATCTTCTCCTCTATAAGTATCTTGCAGATTTCCAAGTAATTTTGTAGAAATGTTCCTTGGGTGACTCTTTCAGATTCCTTCAAGTCATCATGTTAATTGGTAAAATAAAATGTCCGTTAGGGGCTGGGCTGTTTTTTCTCACATAGCTATAGTGAAAACTGAAAAAAATCTTTGACTACAAAAGTATCTGGCCACTTTTCAAATAATTTTGTAGAAATGTTCCTTGAGTGATCCTCAATCAGATTCCTGCAAGGCATTTAATTGACCTCCAAGGGGTGCTGCTTTGCCTTATGTGGCTTGAGTGGAACTTTAAAAATCTATTTGCGAGCTAGGATCAGACTGATTTTCAAATCATTTTGTAGAAATGTTCCCCTACCTGATTTCATCAAGCCAGGATGATTGGTCTACAGACATGGCTACCAGGAGCAGGGGCTTTTTTACCCTTTATATCCAGAATGTGAGATATACAAAATAATCTCCTAAGTAAAGAAATGTCTGGTTTTGAAATACTAACCTGAACATAAATATTTCTTTGGTGACCTATCAGTTACCTCAAGTCATATTGATTTGACAAAAGACTGTCTTTAAAATGAGTTATTGGAGTTAGCATGATAAATCACATTGCATATCTCATGTGAGCAATCCAAGTCCATTGTGACCCTCTTAATGGTTTTATTTAGTTGTTGAACGAGTGATGAAGAGGGATCACAAGATAGATGGCTGTAGACTAACACTAAAGAAATTCATTGTGAGTAAGACAGATCTACTGCTGTTGGATATTTCATCAGATGCAACAGAGGACTCGATTATGAACTATTGTGAAGCAAAGTTCAAACAAGCAGTCGTGTCTGTGATTTTTAGTGAGGACAGGTCAAAGGTTTTGGTTATCTGTGCAGAACCTATTGGTAAGAATAAATAAATTCTCATATCTCACATGCACATACTTTTTGATGTGTTTATATCAGAAGACATCAGCAATTTCTCCTATTCCTATTCCATCTAAAAAGTTGAATTGTCATTGGCTTTGGCCTATATATCATCCATTTTCGGATGGTCAAACTGCCACTAGACTCCAGCATACAACACATGTGCAGCAGATAACATAAACAAAGAAACAATAGGCAAAAAGTAAATCTCTTCAAATAAATGTTTAGTTTTTGAAAAGAGCCAAAAATACTGACAATAACATAAGCTGTTTATTAGGAGCATTTTCTCCTTTTGCCATAATGTTTTCAAAAGTTATCATAATTTGGGAACAGATCAATGTTTAAAATTAGTGATCTTTACCCTTTCCCACATACAACAAATCTGCTGGAGAAGACTTTGAAAACATGTAGGCAAAAATATGCTAAACCCTTTTAATTGAATGTAAAATTGTTGAAAAGAGTTGAAAACATTGTGACAAAAGGAGAAATTGCTTGTTTTGAGTAATTTCTTTTTTTGTCACGATGTTTTCAAAAGTTGTTCGCTGCAGAGATGTCAAAATGCGTCTTCTGAAGGATAGGGTTAAATTGGTGTATCAGGTTATTCCATATTGTAAGAGACCAGTCGTCGACTGTTGAGCATTCAAAAATGGATGAAAAGCCCAAGCACATAACAACTCAATTTGATTGGTTAATAAAATTGATTGATATGATAACAAAAACTTTCATCTTTGTTTTATTTCTTTTACATAAAAGCAGATTTGAATACATTGACCACTTCTCAGTGAATTTGTAGTATCTGTTATAAACAAAATTTACTCCACTTTCAAACACACATGTAATAATTTATGCAGTAGACTAAATTTAAAAAACCCAAAACATAGGCAATTACATGAAATATGTCTACAAATTAGCATATAATCATTGAATTGAACTGAAAGCATTGAGACAAAAGGAGGAATTGTTCATCATAGGCAATTTCTCCTCTTGCGTTCAAAAGTTGTCTGCTGCAGATGCATCAATGCATGGGAAAAGTGTTAAAATCTGAGAGATTGCCCTTAGAAGTCTTTTGCCCCGCAATATCTTTCTTATTACACAATCTAATATGTAATTGTAAAATGTGCCCTATGTTTGGGGACAAAATGGCCTGAGAAATTTTATGCAATTTGGGCAACTTTTTTTTTATTAACCCTTTCCCTCATAAGACGCTTTCTGACGCCTCTGCAGCAGACGACTTTTTGAAAACATAGTGACAAAAGAAGAAATTGCACAAAACGTGCAATTTCTCCATTTGCCACAATGTTTTCCACTTTTCGTCATAGGTTATCCATTCAATTATGGAGATTTTCTATGTTTTGACAAAATACGTTCAAAGTCGTCTGCTGCAGAATTGTCGTATGAGGGAAAGGGTTAAAGAAGCTCCAATTTGAATCACTGAATAATTGGTTTTCAAATTATTTAACTCACCATAGATACATGTATATCCTGTCCACACTAATGGCAGGTCAAATAAAGATTGATGAATGTAGGATAGGCCCCTTGTCCAGATTCCAGTCTTCTTTACTTTTTGCATTGTCATTCAGATTTCAAGAAAGTGGTCACAGCTTGCATACAACATAGTTTACATCAGTGCCACATGACCCCACAACCTGTCCCAATTACGGACTCCATCATAATTACTAACGCATCAGACGAATTCACAAGAGATGCATTCCAGTATTACTTTGAAAATGCTGGCAAGAGTCGTGGCGGAGAGGTGTTTGACGTCAAATTTGATCATCAGGATGGATATTGTGTGGTGACTTTCAAAGATCCTAAAGGTTTGCTTTTACAGAGATTTGATTTTGTTCTTATTTGCATTTTAAACCCTTTCACACTTGCAGGCGTCTTTTAGAAACATGACAAACAGAAGTAACTCAGCTTGAGGAATTTCTCCTTTTACCATAATGCTTTCCCACGTATTGCTGTATGTGGGAAAGAGTCAAGCTGTATTCATTAACTATAATTTGAATTAGAATGATTTTCCATATTTTTCCCAAGATGTTTTCTTCTGCAGATTTGCTGTATTTGAGGATTTAAAAAATTGACCATAACAAACTGATAACTTCCCTTTGGAAACCTGTTTAGCAGATACCATTTTGAAAACATAGAGGATAATTGTTTGTTTCAGCGTCTTTTCGAAATCTCTTTCATCAGTGAAAAGCAAAAGGTGAAATTTTTAAGAGGGCTTTAAATGAGTTTTCTGAAAAGTGCTGAGGTGTAAAACGTTACATAACTTGTGCTAATGTAGTAATTAATTCCCCGCATGGAGCCAAAGTTGAATTAGACAAAAGTTGGAGTAATTTCTTGCAAATCAGGTCAAGAAGGGAGGACAATTATGCATTATTTTTGCAGGCATAAAGTGTTAACAAACATATGAATGTTGAAAAATTTACTAGTAACAGACATCGAATATATCAGATGCAAATAAGAATAGAGTTATAGGGTATTCTTAATATATATGAATGACATGTTTCGTAACCAATTCAGCCATCTTGTAAGAATAAAAGTTCTCTTTCGAGTCGACCCATTATGACTCAAATTTTCTCTTCACCGATAAATGATATCAGACATAATATCCTTTGCAAATGACATCCATCCAATGAATCCCAGAGATATATTGACAAATCATAATCCTAGCTTCACATTTACACGCTACGGTAAAATACAAAGTTGAAAAATCCTAGCGAGACCTCCCAGATAAATTCAACAAGAAAAACCTTGAATTTCATCTGCACAAGTAACCCACCAAAGAGTTCCTTAGATATGGTTTGCATGGAATAAGATTTAAGCTAAAGTTTGTCACTCAAAATATTTAAAAAAAAATAAACATGGCGTTTTATCAATATTACTGTTATTTATTGATCCAAAGTGTCTATTTTAAAAAAATAACCTTATATGGCGACCGCATTACACCAAATTTATGGAATAAACTTACAAGTTATTACATACAGGGACATAGTTAAAAGCATACAATCATGTAGAAAAAAATATTGATTTATGTATTCATTCAGTGACATCAGTTATAAAGGGAAATAATTCTTGCCAATTTACGACTTTCAATCATAATAATTATGTTGTTTCCCTTGGTAGTAAATTCTCAATGAGTGATACATATATTCATTCTTTGTTCATTCTGGCATTACCCAAATGGGTTTTCTCTATTTTTCAATATAATCAGTGCTTATTGTTGATTCAAGTCATTAAATGGGCCTATTTAATCTTTTATCACAAATTTAGATGTACAGATCTTATTAACTGTATCGTTAAATTGAGTTGTTACTCATTCTCATAAATACTGTTAACAACATGGAGAAAAAAGTAGTTCCGTAAAGTGCAAAGTTATAAACTCATTGCAAAAGTAATAAATTCACTGCAAACAGTTATAAACTCACTGTGAGTTTATAAGATGATAATTCACTGAACAAATTCTATAATTTATAGGTAAGCAAATTTATAATTCTATATTTCAGACATGTTTTCTCCGATATATTTCAGGAACATGACTGTAAAAATGGAGAAATTGCTCAGAATGACCAATTTCTCCTTTTGCCACAATTTTTCAACACTATTTACTAATTATACTACCCTTCATAGAGGGTTTCCATATTTTTGCCTAGATGTTTTCCAAGTCGTCTGCTGCTGATGATTTGTTTTGGGGAAAAGGTTAAACCAATTATAGAGATGAAACTTTGGATTTCACTTAAGGTCAGACTCAGTCTCCTGGACCAATAATGTTCAAACTTTCTTATTAGCTCGACTATTCGAAGAATATGATCGAGAGCTTTACTACTCGCGTCGGCGTCGGCGTCCGGTTAAAGTTTTAGGGCAAGTTGGCATTTTCATTCATAATTATTTGTGCTAGGGTTTTCATATTTGGAATATAGTTACATCTTATACCTTTCTTCACATTGAATGCTGAAGATGCTGAGTTTGACCTTCTTTTTGGGGTAAAAAACATGATTTTGTGTGGTTAAAGTTTTAGGGCAAGTTGGAATTTTATTTTATTTTTTATTTTTTCTCAATAAGTTCTTGTGCTAGGGCTTTCATATTTGGAATATAATTACATATAATACCTTTCTTCACATTGAATGCTGAAGATGCTGAGTTTGACCTTCTCTTTGGGGTAAAAAACATGATTTTGGGTGGTTAAAGTTTTAGGGCAAGTTGGAATTTTTTCTCAATAAGTACTTGTGCTAGGGGTTTCATATTTGGAATATAATTACATATAATACCTTTTTTCACATTGAATGCTAAAGATGCTGAGTTTGACGTTCTTTTTGGGGTAAAAAACATGATTTTGGGTGGTTAAAGTTTTAGGGCAAGTTGGAATTTTATTTTAATCTTTAATTTTTCTCAATAAGTACTTGTGCTAGGGCTTTCATATTTGGAATATAATTACATATACTACATTTCTTCACATTGAAAGCTGAAGATGTTGAGTTTGACCTTCTTTTTGGGGTAAAAAACATGATTTTGGATGGTTAAAGTTTTAGGGCAAGTTGGAATTTTATTTTAATTTTTTATTTTTCTCAATAAGTACTTGTGCTAGGGCTTTCATATTTGGAATTTAATTACATTAATACCTTTCTTCACATTGAATGCTGAAGATGCTGAGTATGACCTTCTTTTTGGGGTAAAAAACATGATTTTGGGTGGTTAAAATTTTAGGGCAAGTTGGAATTTTATTTTAATTTTTAATTTTTCTCAATAAGTACTTGTGCTAGGGCTTTCATATTTAGAATATAATTACATCTAATACCTTTCATTCATGATTTTTAACTTTAATATGGAGTTATTGCCCTTGATTGACTTTTAAATGTATGTATCTATTCAGTTGCTTTTACATATAGAGTATATATAATTTAAAAGTACTTAAGTGCAATATAATGAAATAGTGCTTTATGTGAATAAGAGGCATAAAGTCGAGCGCGCTGTCCTCCGACAGATCTTGTTTTTTTCTAATTCTAAATTTGAATGAAATTATGAATTTCTAAGTTACATAATTTCGAATTTGACTAAGCCATAATGATTTTACAATTTTGATACTTTGTCACTTTTGAATAAAAATAAGACTGGTATTTAGCTTGATTTGTGTATACAAGCCAGAGTAGAAAGTCTATGTTGTGACATTGCATCCTTTTTGTTATCTATTTACAGTGGTTTATTCAGTATGTTCACAAGACAAGCACTGTTTAAGTGGGAAGGTCCTTAAGGTATCTCCATACCATTCCTGTTTGGGCCTCCCTGCCAGCTGTGAGACGCCGCAGTCCATCTTTCCAGATCCTATCATTTTGGATTCTTTAAGCCTTCCTAAAATCAAATTTCTAAAGCAAAATGAAACTCAGAAAAACCAGTTCAGCCAGAGATTAGACAATCACTATGCTGTGGTTTCATGGGATGGCCAATTTCCTAAAATAGAATGTGGAATCACTAACTCCGTAAGGGATTACAGGAAGATAGTAAAATCATGGGTAGAAAATGTAGAAAAAGCGGTAAATGACTTTGATGCAAGTTGTGAGATTAGGAAATTCCGTATTACTCCTGAGGAACTTACTGATGTAAAACAGGAATTAAATAAATTACAAATTGCTAATCCTGAAAGTGTATCTGTACAAATCAACTCTAAAAATGGTGTGATAAACATAGTTGCTCTAAAGGACTGTGCTGATGATGTCATCCAACAAATAGAAGAGGCAATAGACAAGGCTAAGGTTAAATGTAAAAGGAAGAAAGAGAGAAAAACAGAAAGAAAACATTTTGATTCCTGGAAATTGAGATTTTTAAAAGCTGTTGGATTTGCTGAAAAGATGAAACAAAGGCATGATGCGAATGTAGATATTGAGATCAACACTGAATCTTCCGAAGTTATTGTTAGTGGTCCTCAAAATTCAGTGTCGGAGATTCTGTTGGAGGTTTATGAAGTGGTCGACAAACTATATGAAAGACGAGTTAAAATGGATTCAAGCAAGATTGAGTTGTTATCGCATAAGGTTACAGCAGATAAAATCAAAAGACAAATGCGAGACAAAGGTTTAGGTGATATCTGGGAAATAAAGGATTCTGCTGTTTTCTTATATGCAGAGGATAATGCTGATCTTAGAAGAATGGAGAATGTCATAGAAACAATGCTGACACAGATTACTGTTGATGTTGAAAAGAATGCCAAATATCTGCTTGGTTCTAAAGAATGGAACGAGCTTGAATCCACATTACTTAAAGAATGTTCTGGATGTGTCATTATAGAGAAGACCGACAACAAGCTGATAGTTTACACGATCACTGAACATGAGGATAACGTAGATAAGAAAGTAAAGCGCTTCTTTTCCAAGAATGCAACTTACAAAGAGGAAGTTACGCTGGAAGCGAATGTTGTTAAATTCATTGAGCGATACTTGAAAATGGATTTAGATTCTGAGATGAAATCTGATGGAAAGAAGCTTAAGTATGATTTACACCAGAGTAAATTCACTATTGAAGGTAATAAAAACGCACATGACTGACAGACTTTTTACCCTTTCCAAAATGCAGACTTTTGAAAACATTGTGACAAACGAAGATATTGCTCATATAGAGCAATTTCTGCATTTGCCACAACTTTTCAACTTTATTCAATAATTGTACTTTCAATTATAAATGGAAATGTTCCATGTTTTTGCTTAGATGTATTCAAATTTGTCTGGTGCTGACTTGTAGTATGTGGGAAAGGGTTAATTGTTTACCTGATATATGATACATTCAGAGTTTTCTGCTTTAATCTACTATAAAAACATGCTAATAAAAATATTATCTCTCGAAATGGCAAAGTATTATTTTGAAACAGAACTGAAAAGATAGTCGTAAAAGTAGAAATTGCTCGCAATGTGAATTCAAACTTGATGGTATGATTTTGATAGTCTTCTCTCTTGGCCCTATTTATGTTAAAGGACAATAATAATTGTACCTCATGTGTGACTTGGGATTCACCTACCTGTTTTTATGGAGTTTTCTCAGCTATCCTTTTGCAAAATATCTCTGTCTATTTTGTTTTTGTAATATTTGGAGTTTAAAAGTTTAAAAGTTATAAATATTTGCACTTTCGTATGATTTTTAACACATTTTAGCACCCTGTAACCAAACAGAATTTCCTAATTTTAGGTACAGCAGATCACATAAAGGCTGCAAAGGTCATAGTGAAGAAATTTGAAGATAAAGTTAAGAGTAAACTGCATACCTTTAACAAGCGTGGAATATACCAGTACATGTCCTCCGGGCAGGGCAAAGCAAGTATCCAAGGAGTGGAGAGAAGTGCCTCCTGTATCATAGACGTCATGGGTAAAGGGCTTGGTAGTTCACTTGGCAAAGACCAGAAAAAAAGAAGAGCAAGGAACTTTGAAAGGCCAACCTACTGTGCTGAATGTTTTGTGAAAACAGGTCAAAAGGTATTTTTTTGTAATACAGACACATTTTGAAAAAAAAAAATCTGAAAGAAGGAGAAATTGCTAAAAAAAGCAGTTTCTCCTTTCCCCAAAATGCTTTCAACCCTGTATCAAAAGGATACTGTTATTCTCCCAGATATCACACGTTTTACTTAGATGTTCTCAAACAAGACAGATTTTGGCCTCTTTCTAACATGCAGATGCATAGCAGGTGATTTTTTAATACAAGGTGGTGCATAGTCCACAGATTATAAAATATTTATTATTTCTAACTGGATTGAATGCCAAGGTGATCCAAGTGTTCTTTTGGGGATCTTATTTCAACAAATTAGCTTGTATATATTTGTCTCTTTGTCTGAAAATCCAAATTAGTATGTAAAGAAGTATGAATTGTTCCTTTTGTAAAAAGGCCAAGGTCAATGCAAAAAGTATTGACTTACAAGTTATATATAGATTATTCAAGTTGAATTTCATATCTCTTGTAATGCTGAGAAATAACTTGCCACACTTTAGCACCAGACGCCTCTGCAGCAGACGGCTTTTTGAAAACATGGCGACAAAAGAAGAAATTGCTTAAAACAAGCGATTTCTCTTTTTGTCACCATGTTTTCAACTCTATTTAATTATACCCCCATAAAACAAAGTTTTGGGGGGGTATATAGGAGTCACTGTGTCGGTCGGTCGGTCAGAAGCCATATTTTGTCCGGCCTATTTCTTACAAACCACTGGGTGGAATTCAATAAAATTGAAGCTTCTATACCAAGAGGAGATGTGCATACCCTAAAGATCTTACAATTGAATGTTATTTTACAGAGCTATGACCCTTTTACGTCGGTCCATCTGTCTGTCTGTCTGTCAGTCCCACCTAACCTTGTACGGCCCAATTCTTAACCATGCATCATAGGATTTGAAAGAAACTTGGCACAAACGTTCACCATGATGAGGCGGCGTGTAGCGCACAAGACCCAGGCCTGTACCTCGAATGTCAAGGTCACACTTATTGGTCAAAGGTCAAAATGAGTACTATTTGATAGAACTGTACCTTATACGGCCTGTTTTTCAACCATGCATTATAGGATTTCAAAGAAACTTGGCACAAACGTTCACCATGATGTGTGTCGCGCACAAGACCCAAGCCTGTACCTCAAAGGTCAAGGTCACAATTAGAGGTCAAACGTCAAAAATGAGTACTGTTTGATAGGACTACCTTGTCCGGCCCGCATCTCAACCATGCATCTTAGGATTCTCAAGTTACTGGAAACACATGTTCACCATGATGAGGCGGCTTGTACCTCAAAGGTGAAGGTCACACTCAGAGGTCAAAGGATCAAAGGAGTACTGTTTGATAGGACTACCTTGTCCGGCCCGCATCTCAACCATGCATCTTAGGATTCCCAAGTTACTGGACACACATGGTCACCATGATGAGGTGGCTTGTACCTCAAAGGTCAAGGTCACACTCAGAGGTCAAAGGTCAAAATGAGTACTGTTTGATAGAACTACCTTGTCAGGTTCTCATCTCGACCATGCATCATAGGATTCTCAAGTTACTGGGCACACATGTTCACCATGATGAGGTGGCCTGTACCTCAAAGGTCAAGGTCATGGTCAAAGGTCAAAATGAGTATTGTTTGATAGGACTACCTATTGGTCGGTCGGTCGGAAGCCATATTTTGAGTCAAGGTGATGTTTTGGGGGTATTTATCATCTTCAGTGATAGTTCTAGTTTAAAGGTTTTTTCTGTGCTTTTGCCTAGATGTTTTCAAAGTCGTCTGGTGAGATTTGTTGCGTGTGGGCAAGGGTTAAGACAATGTGGGGAGCGCAAGTACTGCCATACTTATTGTATTCAAACATCCTCCATCAATCAATTACTGACAATTACTGACAACTTGCGATGGGGGAGGAACATGTTTTGGTTAAAAATCGGCAATCTTGTTTCTGTTGGCTTGCTATTCAAGGTCACATGATAATGTAAAAGGTAAACAGTAAGGACTTCATTACCGAATTGGACTCCTGTCACTGGGAGTTGTGGCCCTTATGGGTATGGAAGTCGCTTCTTCGTGATGTCTGACTTCTTACTGTTCTTACTTCTACTTACTTCTGACTTCTGTATTGTTAACCCTTTCCCACATGCAACAAATTTGCAGCAGACGACTATAAAATCATTTTGGCGAAAAGTTCAATATTTCAATAAATGAGAGTTTAATAATGGAATAGATTTGAAAACATTTTGGCAAAAGGAGAAATTACTTACAATATTCGTAAACATTGTTACAAAAGGAGAAATTACTCATTATGAGCAATTTCACCATTTGCCTTAATGTTTTCAAAAGGCGTCTGTATGAGGGAAAAGGTTAAGTAGTAACTGTATATTCCACAGTGACATGAACTGTATATTCCACAGGTGATAGTTTTTGGTGGTGACATGATCACACTTGATGTAGATGTCATTGTTAATGCCTCAAATAAAGACATGCAGCATGTGGGAGGCCTGGCAGCTGCCATATTGAAAAAAGGTATAACTAAAATAAGCTGGTGTACAGATAAGAACATCATGAAATTGAGAATCTGAGCAGAACGTGATTGGATCATGAGCTTGATTGGAACGAAGTTGGTACGCTTTTAGGGCGAAATGGAATTTTGCGCTCTGAACGAAACAATCATAATGAATGAAAAAATCCAATCACATGAATGCTTTGCTCATTGAGGGGTTGCAACAATTTACTCGATAATTATTTTACAAAACTACTTCATCAAAAGTCATATTTGTATACTAAACTTGTGTTGTATAAGACACTTAAGTAAAAGAGCGATCAATTTGATCGGAACGGAAAATAGCAATCACAATGATTTGAAAGACTGAACGCTTAAAGAGGGGATTGAAACTTGAGCGGACCGGAACTGAATATGGAGCAAAGAACATTTAATGAAACAGTGCTGATGGAGGTATTAGGTATCCCTTTCCCACATACAGACAATTTCTGGTGCCTAAGCCTGAAACACATTTTGAAACAATTGTGGCTAAAGGAGCTCTTAGCAAGCAACTTCATCTTTTGCCACAACGTTTTCAACTTTATTCAATAATTGTTCTTTCATTTACAAAAGGTTTCCATATTTTTGACTTCATGTTTTCAAGGTCATCTGCTACAGATTTGTGGTATGTTGGAAAACGTTAAAACAATAAAAAAAAGAGTGTCTTGCCTTTGTATCTATGCCTTCAACTGTGTCATTATAATTCTCATGTTTTATCTAGGTGGATCTGACATCGAAAAAGAGTGTGATGATTATATTCAAAAGAATGGTTCCCTTTCAACCAGTGACTTATTCATGAGTGGGCCAGGTAAACTAAAAGTGGCCGCCATTGCCCATGTAGTTGGGCCTGTGTGGCATGATGGTAAACAAAAGGAGAGCAAGAGCTTGGAATCAGCAATAAGAAATTGTTTGAAAGAAACAGAGATTGGAAATCATATATCAATTGCTTTCCCAGCCCTAAGTGCTGGGATGTTTGGATATCCCGTTGACCAGGCCTGCACAGTTATTGCATCCACCATCAAAGCTTATTTCAAGGTGAGTTATTTAATATTCTTTTTGTACAGATGAAGTTTGTGCCTCTGCAGCTAAACTTATAGAAATATTTGTTGAAAAGGAGACATAGCTCTGTTTGAGCTTCTCAATTCTGTATTTTAGTTATACTTCTAAGTTTCAATATGTTTCAATATTGTGAGTCTTTCTGATGACTAGCTCATAATGATAAATTTCTGCTTTTGCCACAATGCTTTCAACTCTACTCCATTTATAGAGACTTGCCATATTTTTGTCTATATGTTTTGAAAGTCGACTGCTGAAGAATTTATGTATGTTGGAATGGGTTAAAACAATTAGTGTTCTATTTCTTCAGACATTTTCGAAGTAGATTATTATATCAGGTTGACATGGTTTATGATGGTTACATCTATTTTTGTACAGGACAAGCCTAAAAGCAACATTAAAGAGGTTTACCTGTGTGATATCAGCATTAAAACAGCCGAGGCATTTGTTGAGGCAGCCAAATCTACATTTAAACAGTGTAAAATTCTAGGTAAGTATATTGTCTTGCTTCAACTTAGGAGCCAAGGCAAGATTAAGGAGTTGCTTTTCTGGCAATGGCTTTAAACATTTGTGTTAACCCTTTCCCTCATAAAACATTCTGCAGAAGACGACTTTGAACATATTTTGTCAAAAAATGGAAAATCTCTATAATTGAATGGATAACCTATAACTAAAAGTGGAAAACATTGTGGCAAAATGAGAAATTACACGTTTTGTGCAATTTTTTCTTTTGTCACTATGTTTTCAAAACGCCGTCTGCTGGAGAGGCGTCAGAAAGCGTCTATATGAGGGAAAGGGTTAAGCTCAATATTAAAGTTGTTCTTTTGTTTACCTAGCCTCAAAAAGTACAATTAGTGCTGGAGCTTTTAAAAGTTGAAACATAGTTATACCCTATATCACATTGGAATATAGTTATACCCTATATCACATCGGAACATAGTTATACCCTATATCCCATTGGAACATAGTTATACCCTATATCACAGTGTGTGATGTTAACGCTGAGTGTCACCTTTTCTGGGGGCGAACAAACGTGTAAAAACATGAATTTCTGTGAACTTTGAGCATCTGACTTAGCTTCTTCTTTTTTCGTTAGATTGCCTTCAAAACTTGAACACACAAGTCTTAGTCTTTTACGCTAATATTGATGGAGAAGTGATGGACGACATATAATATGGAAATTTCTGTTACCAATCACTCTGGCTTGATATACTTAACCCATTTACTTAGTTATGCCAATCATTTATACTCTTGGTTTATATATTTTACCCATTTTCTAAGTCAGTATACTTTTCTTTGTTCTGAATTGGTATATTGAACACTGTTTCTAAACTCTAGTTTTAATATAAGTTTTCCCATCTGCTTAGTGTAATGGATTGATTTTAAATTATTTTAATTTGTACAAATTAATCAACTTTGAGAGTGGGTGGAAAATGTTGTTGAAACAGAAGCAGTTGCACATTGAGTGTTTATTGTCCCCCGCTTTAGCGAAAGCGTGGGGACTATTAGTTCTCATTCGTCAGTCAGTCAGTCCGTCAGTCCGTCCGTCATGAGTCACGCTGTCACAAAAACTTTAACCTTGGTCATAACTTCTGAACCGTAATAGGTACTGCTTTCATATTTCACATGTGTATTCCTTGTGACAACTCCTTTCCATCAATACCAATTTTTGTGACCTTGACCCTGGCGGGGGACCATAATTCTCTGAATTTGCTTGTTATTTTTTGAAATATCTTCTTTGTCAAAAAGATTCATATTTCTAACAACTGAATAATGTAAGATAATGACAAAATAAATGATGACAACTGCCATTTTCTATAGGGAAAAGGAGATATTGATTACTTTATAAGGTAAATGGTTACAGAATGTAAGTGGACTTCTAAATGATATTTTTCAGTTGAGCTGGGAAACCTTCAAGGTAAAGATAGAAGACAAGCTTGGCTGACTGAGTCTGGTGCTTCTCAAGACCAAGAGACAACGTCAAAGTCTCAATTTGGAAACATTACTGTGAACATTGTGCAGGGAGAAATGATAAAAGAGAAGGTATTGCCTATGTTTGCACTGTTTGATTTCAAGTTGATATTTTTGTGAAGGTCCCATACAAGTTGCAAATTTGATGACGATAGTTTGACTTGAAGTGACATCACTATCACCTTCAGACGAAGATTGTCATGTCCTTGATATTGTTGACCCTACTTCCACATAAATACACTTTCTGAGGCCTCTGCAGCAGGCAACTTTTGAAAACATTGTGACAAAAGGAGAAAATGCTCAAAATGACAAATTTCTCCTGTTGACACAATGTTTTAAACCTTTTTCAGTAATTTTACCTTCACTTATAGAGATTTTCTGTGTTTTTGCCTGGATATTTTCAAAGTTGTCTGCTGAAGATCTGTTGTATGTGGGAAAGGGTATATCAGAGCTATACCTGGTGTGTCTACTGTTGAGCGACTGCTTTGAGGTTTAAGGCGAGAATTAAGTGGTAGAAATGTAACAGGACCGGGTTAATACAAGTTTGCACATTCTTACTTTTGATATTAAACTTGTATTGTGATATTGTAAGTAGATGTATTTACTTTTTCAGAAAGATATGCAAGGTTTACCATGTTAAGCGCCTGGATAGATGATCATAGTAACAATACTTTTCACATAACACATCGTTAAGGATTGGTCTTTTGAAAACATAGAAATTAATCATGATCAGCAATTTCTCCATTTGCCACAATGTTTTCAACTCTTATGCTTTCGTCTACTGCTGATTTGTACATATAGTTTTAACTTAGTAATACTAGTTTTCAAGCAGCTATAGTAGTAGTAGTATTGACAACGACAATTTTGTTTTTAATTGTTAAACTTATTTATTTCACATCGATAGCGAAATAAGCTTTAAGCTTAAAGTTTAACCCTTTCCCACCTGCAGACGCATTTTGACGAAACAGCAGCAGACGACGTTTGGAAACATTGTGGCCAAAGGTGAAATTACTAATTTTTGGCCACAATGTTTTCAACTTTTTTTAACAATTAAGCTATCTTTTATGGACATTTTTCAAGTTTTTGTCACAATGTTTTCAAAGTCATCTGCTGCAGATTTGTTGTAATGGAGAAAGGATTAATCACGCTTGATGTTTGCTTCCTTGAGAAAATGCTCGGTACTCAAGCCGTTTTGTGTCCCAAAGGCAGAACCCGCTCATCACAGTGTTCCAATCCGGGACTTTTGGTATGAGAGGCCGACTCTCTACCACTGTATGATTGTTTACCCTTTGTGATAATATGATATGCATAGTAGTCATATATTCAGGTTGATGTCATCGTGAACTCAGCCTCACCTGACCTCCAGCTTGACAAAGGTCGATCGTCGGAAGCCCTGGCAAAGGCAGCGGGCTCAAAGATGCAAGAGGAATGTAGAAATAATTATCCAAATGGTATTCAACCGGGCGAAGTTGCCATAACAACTGGTGGTAAATTACACTGTCAACGTGTATTCCACATTGCTCTGGAAAACTACAAGAAGCATAAAACTATGCATCCTATACAGGTCAGTTTTCTCTGTATGTCTGTCACTAACATGTTGTGAGAGAGGGAGAAAGTACTCAAATTGAACAATATCAACTTTTACCACAATGTCTACAAGTCTTTTCAATAATTGTACTTTCATTTATAATGATTGTCCATATTTGGCCTATGTGTTTTTAGAGTCTACTTTTTGAAAAAATCTTGAATGTCAACCAGAAATTAGGTACCGGGTAATGATTATCTAACTTGCTTTAGAAATCTTGTGTACTTATCTTTTAATCAAGGGCCTAAATTCTATCATGTACCTGTATAAAGTATTGCATTATTAGGCTTAATGAAATATGCTTTGGATATGCACTGTTACATGCTGCAATGTATACTATTGTTGCCTGCCTTGGCAAGGATAAACATAGGGATTACTTTTCATTTGTCTGTCCCTCTGTCCATCAATCTGTCTGTCCAATACAATTTAACCCTTTCCCTCATATAGACGCCTCTGCAGCAGACGGCTTTTTGAAAACATAATGACAATAGAAGAAATTGCTCAAAATGAGCAATTTCTCCTTTTGCCACAATGTTTTCCATTTTTAGTTAGGTTATCCATTCAATTATAGAGATTTTCTATTTTTTTACAAAATATGTCTATATGATGGAAAGGGTTAAAGTGTATTGGACAGACAGATTGATGGACAGAGGGACTTGTCGTATGAGGGAAAGGGTTAACTGATTGAGATATTGGCAAGCAACACCATCAAACACTTTAGTTCATCTATTTTAGAGAATATCTACAAGACGTATTTTTATTTGCTGTACCAATTCTGTGATATTTGTCCATAAATAGATCAATTATCTATTGTTTGTTCATTTGTAGAGTAAGTTAACGGTAAGTGCATGTAAGGAACAAATCTCAATGTTAACCCTTTCCCTCATACGACAATTCTGCAGCAGATGACTTTGAACATATTTTGTCAAATAATGGAAAATCTCTATAATTGAATGGATAACCTATGACTAAAAGTGGAAAACATTGTGACAAAAGGTGAAATTGCACGTTTTGTGCAATTTCTTCTTTTGTTACTATGTTTTCAAAAAGCCGTCTGCTGGAGAGGCGTCAGAAAGTGTCTATATGAGGGAAAGTGTTAAAGTGTATTGGACAGACAGATTGAACAAATCTCATTGTTAATGGCTTCATATGAAATAGCTGTAACGGCCTCTAAAAGCAGGATACAGTAACAACTATATTGCATGTATCCATAAACTAATAAACCAAGTCCTACATACACAATAATTTTCCATTGCCTGCGATATACCTATAAAAGCTATCCTTAGCTACCAATCAAAACTTGTATAGGCTCTCCCAATTATATTTTCTGTCCTAATTGTTTGTACTCACTTGATAATTTCAACCTTTTCCAACTTGCAGACACATTTTGACACATCTGCAGCAGATACATTTTGAAAATATTGTGGCGAAAGGAGAAATTGCTTATAATGATTAATTTCTTCATTTGCTATACTGTTTTTAAATTTATTCATTGATAACAAATTTAACAAGATTTTCATTTTTTTGGATGGATGAATTCAATTATTTCTGCTGCAGATTTGTTGGGTGTGGTAAAGAGTTATGTCTTTTTAGGTCATGATTTATTAACCATTTCTCATATGCAGACCCCTCTGATGCCTCTGCAGCAATGACTTATGAAAACATTGTGGCAAAAAGAGAAATTGTTGTCATATCTTTTCAATAATTTTCTTTCATATATTATCAATGTTTTTGTCTTGTTGTTTCAAAGTCATCTGCTGTATATTTCTCATACGTGGGAAAGGGTTAGTGTGTTTTGGTCTCTGGATCTATTATAATTATGTCTCCCCCTGTATACAGGGGAGATATATTGTTTTTGTCCTGGGCGTCTGTCTGTCCTTCTGTCTGTCTGTCTGTCTGTCTGTCCGTCTGTCCGAAATCGTGTCCGCTCCATATCTCCAAGACGGCTTGAAGGATTTTCATGAAACTTGGCTCACATGTTCACCTCATCAAGGCGACGTGCAGAACCCGCGTCTCGACAATATAGGGTCAAGGTCACGCTTGAAGGTCAAAGGTTTGAGGCTTTATTTCGTGTCCGCTCCATATCTCCCAGACGGCTTGAAGGATTTTCATGAAACTTGGGTCACATGTTCACCTCATCAAGGCGACGTGCAGAACCCGCGTCTCGACAATATAGGGTCAAGGTCAAGGTCACACTTGAAGGTCAAAGGTTTGAGGCTTTATTTCGTGTCCGCTCCATATCTCCGAGACGGCTTGAAGGATTTTCATGAAACTTGGGTCAAATGTTCACCTCATCAAGGCGATGTGCAGAACCCATGTCTCGACTGTCTGTCCCAAATTTATAGGTTGGAATGTTTTGAGAGATTTTGACAGATATTTGAGGGGAGACATCTATTTTGTGCAAAAACAATTCTAGTTTCAACTTGATTCTACAATTATGCTTTGAATTTTAGAGGTATTGAATTTTTGCCTAGATGTAATCAAAGTCGTCTGCTGCAGATTTGTTCTTTGTGGGAAAGGGTTTTATCAGTGAGATAAAAGCTATAGATAATCACAAAAATTGCAGCATGATATCATCATGTGTGTTATTTGAATGAAACAAGTTCTATGATCCAATAAGATCACTTAAACTGAGCTTGTTAATTATCTTTTTTTTCACAAATAGACGCATTTTGGCACATTTGCAACAGACGACTGTTGAAAACATTGTTTGAACTCTATTCAATAATTATGCCCCCTTCGAAGAAAATGGGGCATATTGCTTTGCAAATGTTGGTCAGTATGACTATCAGTAGACCAAAGCTTATTCAATTAATAACTGGATGATGCTTGGACCTGCAGTACTCAAGCTTGGCGGGTAAGGTTTGGCATGATCAATACATGACTCCCTTTTGATTTTAAGGTCATCCATTCAAATGTCAAGGTCACAGTGACCATGAACAGAAAAAGGGGGTTAGAGGCATAATGTATTACAAACATCTCTTGATTTACTTTAATATATAGATATTGTTCAGGTTTTTGCCTAGATGTCTTTTGATTGAAAATAAGTAAGTTGGGCCCTCTTGTAAAAGAACCTTCGAGCTAAAGCTTCTTTTTTCATTAGAATTACCATCTATATGTTAGCTTCTGTTTTTCTCTCTCATGACAATATTCATGGCAGTTCTTTCCATCATTGATAAAACATTGTATCACACAGAAATATCACATTTATTCCTATTCCTGGATATCCATATAAAAAGGTATATAAAGCACAATTAAGATTCCTCTATATTCCTTAAAACTATTTGTTCCTTTATCCAAATTCATCTTAAAGAAGGATCTCTTTATACAGACAGGTGCTGAACTCCAGATGGAGATCAAAATATTTTGAAATGTTCAAACTTCTGCAAACATTGCTAATAGTGACAACAAAGTCAGTAATGAATAGTTCAAATCTATTTTGGCAGGAAATGTTGAAACTTTATCAATTAAAAGTCATGAAAATGTACAAAATTTGGCTTACTGGGTATGTCTACCCAGTAGAATTGAAGCATAAATGATCAATATTTAGATGTTTATTGTACTGAAATGTGAAATTATTACTTTAATTATATCCCAGAATTAAGATTCTAGAATTTCAAGACAACTTTTGAACAGTTTTATAACTTTGACTATACAAACTATAGTCTGGATTTCGGCACCTTTGATATCCAAATCTATAAATCTACAGACTATAATTTGGTACCCATGTTTGATATCTTTAACACCTTTTGGAAATTCAGGAATTCTCTGATATACATGTGCATGTATTACATACAATTGAGGCAAATAAAGTAGGAAATGTAGGCATCCAACATTTTTCAGCCATTTATCTTCTTTCAAACACAATTCCCGTGGTTTTCATTAATTTGTAATTATTTTCATGTTGCTTTTGTTTTTCCTTTCTGTGAGACAAGGATTCACTTAGGGTGCACTTCTCCATCGTCTGTCCCCCAGTCATGCTTTATTATGCTCCCCCAAATAAATAAGGGAAGATAGATTTTGTATATTTCCCATAACATATTTTCAAAGTCATTTGTTGTATGTATATAGTTAAGGGTGAATTCAAAGAAGTAGTAACATTGCATATCAGGTACAGTAGATCAGTTGGATTTCAAACCGCTAATTTTTTGCTTATCTGATTATTGTTCACTTGCAAACATGGCTAAACCCAAAATTTATCAATATGACTATTGTTTTACTGATAAGTCTCAAAATATTATTTCACAAGCAGGCATTGTAATTAAGGAATCTACTGTAATAGAATGAATCTTTGAATGACTACAGGGTCTGAAGAAATCCATGATGGAGTGTTTGACACAAGCAGACAAAAAGGGCTACACATCCATATCGTTTCCTGCAATGGGGACCGGAGCACAGGGCTATCCCAGAGACAAGGTTGCCAGTGAAATGTTCAGCACTGTGGCCAACTACTACAAGACAAATCGCAGCACCTGTCTTGCAAATGTTCGCTTTATTATCTATCATCAAGATGACGAAACGTTTGATGTAAGTTCTGGTCACATATTCACCAATTATTCTTATTCTGAATTCTGATTTCACAAAGTAGCACATTTTTAATTGGCTAAACCATATGGAAGGTCGAGTGAGATAGAGATGATTCCATGCTACAAATAGTACAATAATCAAATATACAGAATCAGTTAATTTGTTTTTTGAATTCAAAATAAAAAGTATGAATGGTGGATGAATATGTACTCCAATACTTAGGCAACGCTTAATAATAAAAGGGTTTTACACTCAGTCTGACATGTAAACAACATTGTATGCAGCATTCAGCTAAAATCATGATGATTCTCGATTTGCAGCCCTTTCTTTAAATAAATATTGTCAAAAAAATAACAATTGATTGGGGTTAAATACTGTTTTCAACAATAGTTTAGTCTTATCAAGGCTGCCAGTTCATGTACTATATATGTGTTTCCTGACTTTCCCACACTAGTACTCCACACAACAGACTTTACAAGCAACTTGCTGATTTTTGAAATACAAATAATTAGCACTTCCACGAGAAAACCACCATAATGGTCTCTGCATAATGTATCGACCCAGATCAGCCTGCGCAGACCCAGCAGGCTAATCCAGGTCAATAGTTTCCGTCTCAGGGTAAAAGAGGTATCAAGTATGATTCCTGAAACAGAAAATCCACATGAGGTGAAAAGTGTCTGTCTGGGTTTGTCTGGATTATCAGACTGGATTATGGCCCTTGAAATTGTCAAAACAGCTTGTGAACACAATAGAGTCTCCATTTACTATCCGATCTTCACCAAACTTAGATAGTAGTTAAATATTGATGAGAGCTTAGTTCCTTTCGCAAACCAGCCAGATCAGCCCTACAAGACTGGATTATGGCCCTTGAAATTGTCAAAATTGCTATAATAGAGCTTAATTGTGAACACAATAGAGGCCCCATTTACTATCTTATCTTCACTAAACTTAGATAGTAGTTAAATATTGATGAGAGCTCGGTTCCTTTCGAAAACCAGCCAAATGTGACCCTGCATGACTAGATAATGGCCCTTGAAATTATCAAAATTGCTATAATACAGCTTGTGAACACAATAGAGCCTCTGCCGAGCCCCGGTAGCTCAGTCGGTAGCGACACGGGCTGTCAATCCAGGGGTTGTGAGTTCGAATCCCGGCTCGGCCAACTTTCTTTCCGACGATTGATAAAAGTCAATGCGACATGCGTCATTCGTCATTCATCTTCCACCAATGGGCTAAGTCTAAGTGGAAAAGCAGCCAGTTGCTTGGGAAGATTGTTGTGTGGAGTACTGGTATGAGAAAACCAGGAAATGCATGAGTAGGTGAACTGGCCGCCGTGATATAACTGAAAAATTGTTAAAAACGGCGTTAAACCCCAATCAATCAATCAATCAATAGAGCCTCTATTTACTATCTAATCTTCACCAAACTTAGATTGTAGTTAAATATTGATGAGAGCTCGGTTCCTTTTGCAAACCAGCCAGATCCGCCCATGCAAGACTGGATGATGGCCCTTGAAATTGTCAAAATTGCTATAAAACCGCTTGTGAACACAATAGAGCCTCCATTTACTATCCGATCTTCACCATACATACAAGCTCTGGATTGAAAATGACCAAAGAACCATGCTATTAGAGCAAAAGCCCCTTGTTTATTTCAGCAGTTTGAGACTTTGCTATGTGTTTTGCATAAGAAATCTCATTGCATAAAGTCAGGTGAGCAATCTAGGGCCATCATGTCCCTCTTTTTGTATATGGGTTTTTAAAGTCGTCTGCTGCAAATTTGTTGCATGTGGAAAAGTGTTAAATGCCAGTTAATCAATCGAAAGCATAATATTTTTACAGGCTTTTGTTTCGGAAGAGAGGCACTGGGTTGGTGAAGGTGATAGTAGAGATGATCAAGGTTTCAGCGCTTCAAGTTTGGCTAAGGTCGTGAAAGTCAAAAGGGGTAAGAGACAAAAGAATTTAGAATAATTTAATATTAAGTGAATGATATATTCTAAATCTTGTGTATATTTTGTATTGTGCATGTTATTGCAATAGACTCACTTAAGATCATGAATTTACTAACATCCAATTATCTAACGCAGCTGCAGTTGACTTCTTTTGAAAACTGTTTCCTCTTTAACCAGAAAACTTTCAAATCTATTCATAAATCATATTTATAACATAAACTACAGTGTGTCAGTATTGTAAACCCATGAAATATCTTTTTTATTTTAAGGACAAATGATAATCTATTGTAATAACTATGAAAATGAGCAGAATCGCATTTATTTCTAGTCTCAATTTATGAGTTACATATTGCATTGTGGGTGTCAACCGTCAAAACATAAAATCTCATTCTGAGTACAGAAATGTGGACTAATTTACTTTGGTTGTCAAAAAATATAGCAAATCCATTGTGCCGAAATAATTTTCCCTCAAAACCTACTTTCAGCCCATGTTTTTAGCTCACCTGAGCTTTGCTCAAGGTGAGTTATTGTGATCGCCTTTTGTCCGGCGTCCGTCGTGCGTCAACTTCTTCTCCTCAGTAACCAGTGGGTCAATTGGGATGAAACTTCACAGAAAGCATCCACTCTATGACCTCACCAGATTTCCTTCAAATTTTTGGGATCCATGCATAATTTTGGTTTCCATGGCAACGAAAGGAAAAAAACTTAAAAATTCTTCTTCTCCCAAACTGGTTGGCAGATTTGCAAATAATTTTGTAGAAATGTTCCTTGGATGATGCTCTGTCAGATTCCTTCAAGCCATGTTGATTTGTCGAAAAACATGGCCGCCAGGGGGGACGAGGCTATTTTGCCTTATATGGCTTATAGTGAAAACTTAAAAAATCTTCTTCTCCCAAACTGGTTGGCAGATTTTCAAATAATTTTGTAGAAATGCTCATTAGATGACCCTCTATCAGATTCCTTCAAGCCATGTTGATTGGTCAAAAAACATGGCCGCCAGGGGGCGGGGCTATTTTGCCTTATATGGCTATAGTGAAAACTTGAAAAATCTTCTCCTCCGAATGTGTCGGGCCGATTTTCAAATAATTTTGTAGAAATGTTCCTTGGATGACCCTCTATCAAATTCCTTCAAGCCATGTTGATTGGTAAAAAAACATGAACGCCAGGGGGGGCGGGTCTATTTTGTCTTATATAGCTATTGTGAAAACTTAAAAAAATCTTCTTCTTTAAAAGTGTCAGGCCGATTTTCAAATAATGTTGTAGGAATGTTCCTAGGGTGACCCTCTATCAGATTCCTTCAAGCCAAGTTGATTGGTCGGAAACTATGGCCGCCAGGGGGCGGGGCTTATATAGCTAAAGTAAAAAAAAAAATCAGGTGAGCGATTCTAGGGCCATCATGGCCCTCTTGTTTTGTTTAGATTTAACATAACCCTATATGAATCAATAAGTAAGATTTTATGTTGGGATGATTGGTTCAGCATTCAGTTCTAAATCAAAATAAACAATTCTTTAATTAATGCACATTGTAAGGAAAAGTTTGTTCTCAATCACAATGACGTAACCAAATTGTGCAAATGGCCATTATTGAAAATGTCATTTGTGGTGACAATTGTTACCGCATTAATGAAGACCATCACAGCCAAATGTCAAATCCTCTTTTCCAGTATCAAGGAAAAAGATACAATAAACATTGCTATACCAAACACATTTCCAACATAGTTTAATAATGTTGTCATGATACTGGGCCTCTTGTTTAACAAATCTTTTGTTAAAATATGAGCGAGAAAACCAACATTTTGGACTGCGTAAAGTATCGACCCGTATCAGCCTTAGCATGCTGCGTAGGCTAACCCGGACAGACAATTTTTCGCCTCCTGCGGATTTTCTGTTTCAGGAATCTTTACTCCATACCTCTATCCACCTGAGACAGAATTTTTCGGCCCGGATCAGTCTGCCCATATGTCAACAAATACACATAAAATGCTGAAACATAAATACTTTGTTCATCCCATGTATGCATGAAAAATTATGAAATAATTCAAAATAGTAACAACAAATTCAAACCACAGTATACACAAACAGTCCACATTTCTTTGTCATCCCAGTTTTTTGTCACACCGCAACGAAGTATCGAAACGAATACTAAGGTGTTGCTTTTCTGGCGAGTGCGGCATCAATCATTGCGTTTAGTTTAGCTTTTTAAATTTTTCTCAATAAGTGCTAGGGCTAGGGCTTTTAAACTTAGATCATAGTTGCATCTAATAACCTTTATTACAGAACGGCTACCATATTTCACATGTGTATTCCTTGTGACATGACCTTTCTGTCAGTACCAACATTTTTCACCTTGCGACCTTGACCTTTGACCTAGATGTAGTTTTTGGCCTGTCTGCACGAAAAAAAAAATAACCTTGACCACTACTTTTGAACCATAACAGGTACGGCTACCATATTTCACATGTGTATTCCTTGTGACATGACCTTTCTGTCAGTACCAAAATGTTTGACCTTGCGACCTTGACCTTTGACCTAGATGTTGCCATTCTCGAAAAAAACTTTAACCTTGGCCATTACTTTTGAACCTTAACAGGTACGGCTACCATATTTCACATGTGTATTCCTTGTGACATGACCTTTCTGTCAGTACCAACATTTTTCACCTTGCGACCTTGACCACCTTTGACCTAGATGTTGCCATTCTCGAAAAAAACTTTAACCTTGGCCATTACTTTTGAACCATAACAGGTACGGCTACCATATTTCACATGTGTATTCCTTGTGACATGACCTTTCTGTCAGTACCAACATTTTTCACTTTGCGACCTTGACCTTTGACCTAGATGTTGCCATTCTCGAAAAAAACTTTAACCTTGACCACTACTTTTGAACCATAACAGGTACGGCTACCATATTTCACATGTGTATTCCTTGTGACATGACCTTTCTGTCAGTACCAACATTTTTCACCTTGCGACCTTGACCTTTGACCTAGATGTAGTTTTTGGCCTGTCTGCACGAAAAAAACTTTAACCTTGACCACTACTTTTGACCATAACAGGTACGGCTACCATATTTCACATGTGTATTCCTTGTGACATGACCTTTCTGTCAGTACCAACATATTTGACCTTGCGACCTTGACCTTTGACCTACATGTTGCCATTCTCAATTTTTTTTTTAACCTTCCCCACTACTTTTGAACCATAACAGGTAAGGCTACCATATTTCACATGTGTATACCTTGTGACATGACCTTTCTGTCAGTACCAACATTTTTCACTTTGCGACCTTGACCTTTGACCTAGATGTTGCCATTCTCGAAAAAAACTTTAACCTTGACCACTACTTTTGAACCATAACAGGTACGGCTACCATATTTCACATGTGTATTCCTTGTGACATGACCTTTCTGTCAGTACCAACATTTTTCACCTTGCGACCTTGACCTTTGACCTAGATGTAGTTTTTGGCCTGTCTGCACGAAAAAAACTTTAACCTTGACCACTACTTTTGACCATAACAGGTACGGCTACCATATTTCACATGTGTATTCCTTGTGACATGACCTTTCTGTCAGTACCAACATTTTTGACCTGGCGACCTTGACCTTTGACCTAGATGTTGCCATTCTCGAAAAAAACTTTAACCTTAGCCATTACTTTTGAACCATAACAGGTACGGCTACCATATTTCACATGTGTATTCCTTGTGACATGACCTTTCTGTCAGTACCAACATTTTTGACCTTGCAACCTTGACCTTTGACCTAGATGTTGCCATTCTCAAAAAAACTTTAACCTTGACCACTACTTTTGAACCATAACAGGTACGGCTACCATATTTCACATGCGTATACCTTGTGACATGACCTTTCTGTCAGTACCAACAATTTTTACCTTGCGACCTTGACCTTTGACCTAGATGTTGCCATTCTCGAAAAAAACTTTAACCTTCACCACTTCTTTTGAACCATAACAGGTACAGCTACCATATTTCACATGTGTATACCTTGTGACATGACCTTTCTGTCAATACCAAAAGTGTTCACCTTGCGACCTTGACCTTTGACCTAGATGTTGCCATTCTCAAAAAAAACTTTAACTTTGACCACTACTTTTGAACCATAACAGGTACGGCTACCATTTTTCACATGTGTATTCCTTGTGACATGACCTTTCTGTCAGTACCAACATTTTTGACCTGGCGACCTTGACCTTTGACCTAGATGTTGCCATTCGGGGGCATCAGTGTTTCACAAACACATCTTGTTTTCTTTACTTTTTCTCAATAAGTACCAAGTGTTAGGGCTTTCAAATTTGGATCATAGTTGCATCTTGTTTTCTCCTTCACATTGACCACTGAAAATACTGAGTGGGATTTTAGTTTTGGAGTTAAAAACATGATTTTAGTGGGTTTTAGTGGATTTTGAGAATTGTACTTACAAAATTGTATCATCTTCATTTTTCTGTAAAAATAACTTTACGTATAAAATAAACTTTGACGTCGTATATTGTTTTTAATTTTTTTTAAATTCTTGTATTTTGGAGGTGCTTTAAGAGTTGTTTAACTTTTCTCAAAAAGTGCAAATGCTAGGGCATTATCACATGTTGTACAATTAACAATTCATTATGATTGTTTCGTTCAGAGCGCAAAATTCCATTCCGCTCTTAAAGCGTTCCAACTTCTTTTCTGCTCAGATTGTCAATTTCATGATGTTCTTAACTGTATGTTGTTGATGAATGCAGCTTATTGACTGTGAAACACACACATATCTTTGGTGATTTTGAGAATTGGGCATTTCTTTTTGACAAAAGGAGAAACTGCTAATAATGAACAATTTCTTCTTTTGCCACAACATTTTCAAAATTCTAAAGCTGCAGTGAAATTGATTATGTGTCTTTTGGGAGCTGGGTACTATTTCATAGTTGAAAACATTCTGACAAAAGGAGAAACTGCTAATAATGAACAATTTCTTCTTTTGCCACAACATTTTCAAAATTCTTCTTTTGCAAGCTGCAGATGCACCAAAATATGTTGACAGTGTACTCATTTTAGTTAATGTAGTTATATACTTACAGCTAAGTCTGTTATTACAGCTCCACTACATTGTTGGCCTTTTTTTTCTGAACAGATCCAGTTGACTGTCGACTTAGTTGATCTTTTCTTAGTGTAAGAGTAGCCTTGGAAGCAGAGCTTCATACATCCTTTATTACTTTCAATGATTTCCATTTTGACAATATGACAAATTGTTATGGTTTTATACATATATATATATATGCATCTGAATATTTTATTTGTCACAGATTTTGTAATTAACAAATTTTAAACTTTAATTGCCTTTAATCTACATTTAAAATAGCAGGTGATAACTTTCTTCTTTCATTATAAATTATCCAATTAGAATTTCTAATTGGCTGTTTACTTGAAATTCACACCCATAATATGCTCAATGTTTTATTTTTCACAGTTTATGTAAAGAGTTTAATTAACAACATCTTTCTACATTATTTGGCTGTTTACCTTTAATATGCATAAGGAAAACTTTAAATATTGGCAAACATGTAAGGCCTGGGTTTTTTTGGCCCTAGTGTCCACCCTGCCAAAATAATGTGGGATCTTTTACTGACTGATATATAATATTTAATAAGTGGGATCTTTTGTCCACCCTGCCAAAATAATGTGGGATATTTTGTCCACCCTGCCAAAATGATATGGGATCTTTTGTCCACCCTGTCAAAATGATGTGGGATCTTTTGTCCACCCTGCCAAAAATAGCGTGGGATCTTTTGTCCATGGGATCTTTTGTCCGGCTCCCATTTCTTTCTTACACACACTTTTGTCTTTACCTTTTACACTTGTATTGATAGTCGAAGCAGGGGACGGTGATACATATAATTATGCATAATTCTTGTCTCTATAAATGAAAGGGCTCCTGAAATTTTGTAATCAAGTTTTGGTCCATTGATAGAAACACGCATCAATTTGTCAAGCATATCGATGCTAAGACTGCTCCGTAGACAGGTCTTAATGAGGTTTTGTTTGGAAAAACCTCGCTCACACTCCACATAACTAACAGGTAGCACTCTGCTGATAGCCATAAGCTTGATCATGTTTGGAAATTCCTTTCCAAACTGTTCCGATGAAATCATTTCTTAGGCGAGTGCGGACGAAGTCACACGGACCTGCTTTTCTTATAGTCTCCCACATTTAGCAAACATTTGGTTTTTGAAAAGGAACCATTCTCGTTTTGTATCATTTATATTTATGGGGGGTGTGCCACTTCCCACAGAAGCGTCAGTTTCTGGAGTCCAAATTTAGATTTCTCCTGAACTCACTTTGGGAATGTCATTTGACTTTTTGAACATCGCAAGTAAGTTGCGTTGAGCCATTTAAACAAAGTATCGAAAGACAAATGAACTTAAAATTTCTGCATTATATAAACCAGTACACGATGAAACTCTTGAGTAATCAAATCATCGAAATCAATAACATTTCCAATTATAAGCACCTTTAATGTTTCATAATGGTTTTAAACAGAGTAGATCGTTTGTAACAGTTTAAAAATAACAAACGGTCCGAAACAAAAATAACATATCAATTAGCTGTTCAGACCGGACTAGGACCGATTAAAATATGTTAAACTGATCAACTAGTAATTAGCAAACCCTTTTAAAGAAGCCTTTAACCCATGCATTATCTATCAAACTGAAGGGAGTAATTACATAACTGATTGTCACACCCTCCTGAACTGATTATTGGACAGCTTATCGTGTTTACGTCACAGTGAGTGACTCTCTCTACGCTTTAGAAACAAAGAGCGTGTGTACTTGCTAGGATTTTATTGGTTTTTCGTTTACACGGTGACATATATAGCGTAGGTATTAGTGAGATTTATTACATATCATAACATTTTGGAATGATTTCTAACAAGTTTTAAGATTGGAATCGGTCTGGCGATTTTAAGTCCGGTTTTACTGGTTTTCCGAAGTCCTGAATTACACTGAGCAAATCCATTTTCACGCGTAATTTTTGGTAATGTTATAAACAGAATGTTACGTAGGTGTGTTCATGTTATGTTGAATTGACTAAACTCATTATCTTAAAAGAGATAAATAAGAACATGGTAGCAAGCTTGTAGACAAGGTTTATATTATCTAAGACCAACCCTTTTATAATTTTTTCAAAGAATTCTTACATTTCATTATTTGGTATAGATTATGTTGGAAATTTCTTTTTGTTTTTCAATTTATGTAAAACAAATTATTATTTATCATCATGAAGAATTTTTTTATATTCTTTTCACAGATTATGGAGAGTTTGAGATTGGTTCAGTCAAGGTCAAGGTATATCAAGGGGACATTACTGAACAAGATGCTGTTGCTATAGTTGCAAGCTCTAATCGTGACCTCGACCTTACCAAAGGTAAGACTGTTGATTTAATTTTATTTTATTTATATACCCTATGGAACACTATTGGCTCTATAATACAATGTCATTATTTTTTTCTTCCCAATATACAACACATCTGCAGCAGATTAGTGAAAACATATACTCAAACATATAGAAAATCTTGTAAGATGAAAGCATAATTATTGAGTAAACTGTTTTCAAAACTGATCTGCTGCATGCATCAAAAGATATCCACTCTGTTGGGAAGTATTACTCTAATGTGTTATCCTTTTAATTGAAGGTATTTTTTATAGCCCTTAATCTGCTTAACCCTTCCCACCTATAGACCTATCTGCTGCAGACGACTTTTGAAAACACCAAAACAAGCAATTTCTCCTTTTGCCACAATGTTTTCAACTCAATTCAATGATTATACTTTCATTTATAGTGATGTTTAAATTTGAGGATGATCATTTTAGATGCAGGATATTATAGTTTCATAATGCAGTAAAAATTCGGATCACAGCATTGTGTATGTATTCATTACAGGACAAGTAACAAAGGCTATCTTAAAGAAAGGAGGTCCAGAAATACAGAAAGATTGTGAAAGACAGAGTAAGCCATAACGCATCTTTTCTTCTATGTAACGTTCATACTAGGGCTCATTCCAAAATGTTTTTATGAAAATACTTAAGAACTTTGTAGTCTGTTTAATTTAAGTAGAAAACCAGTATTGAAATAAATTTGAACATTTTGTTGTTGTTATATTATGACACTGATCATCATATTATGGTAAATTTCAGCATAGTTATATACCTTCAAATATATAAAAAAATAAATAATATATGATGATTAGTAATTAAAGAGCATCAAGCTGAAACATTGGCATATATATATATAGTTAACCATATACCTGCTTTTAAAACTTGTAAGGACAAACAGGTGACATCTTGACTATTAGGAGTATCACAGTGACACATTGTGTGAAAGGAAGAAATTACTCAAAGTCTTTTGCTGCAGATTTGTTGTATGTGGGTAATGGTAAATTATATGCACGCTTTATATAATTGAGTCTTGCTAAATTATCTCTGAAGATGCATCGATGCATCTTGGGAAGTGGATGTGTGTAGTTCCAAAATTGCATTGTTGTGTCCTTGACCTGTTACTCTATTTTGAGTAAAAGCTTGTCCAAGCCATATCTCCTATATTATCCTACCTGTAGATATGAATGTTTAATCAGATTGTAGGATAAAAAGCAACGGGATAATGAGCAACAGGACAAAAAGCAACGGACAACAAGAAACAGGATAAAAAGCAACACATTTTCCAAAGTACAATGAAAATCAATATTTGTAAGTCTACAAATATGAAAAAGACACAAACTAGTAGATAATTAATGTATCCTCTTGGTATTGTAATCATTTTATTTGAGTTTGATACATTTTTTTTTTGTATTTTATACCTTAATACACCTCAATACAACCTTCAAAGAAATTGAGTCGAATTGAACTATTTACAACACTGTTTAGATGAGTTTAACTTCTGGATGTCTTTTGCTTTTCAAAACACATAGTATGCTATATTCCTCCCTTTTACAAGATAGTTTAAATATATTTTTCCAGTAAAGGATTAACTTGTACTAAAATCCCAAATGACAAACCACTATAGTGAAAAAGGCACAATTGTATACCATTATTCTTTCTAGCACACTTTTGATTGTTAAGATCAAAGAAAGAATTATTAAAACAGTTTGTATTTCTAATTGGTTTTATGTACTATTTTAAATTATAAATAACATAATTAATTAGGTGAAAATCATCACAGTTTTCTTAATATATTTTTCCCTATTGTTGTCCGTTTTTGATGTATGATCTTGATTGGAATTAATTATAAAACAAGTATCTCTTATTGGAATGAGGTGGGTATTTAAGTATTGTCAAATATGTTTACTTCCCATTTTAAGAAAATTCACTATGGAGATTATCAGAACTTCCACAGGTGGATTTAAAATGTTTAATGAAGGATACATTTATACGAAGTCTGTGATTAGAAAAAACAAAGCTTGGTGGAAATGTTCTGCTAAGTCAACTTTTGGATGTAGGGCCAGTTTGAGTACATTGTTAGACCACACTAATCCCTTACCTAGCCAGCCACACAACCACTTAGCTGATCAGACTCACCTGTCCTACGTGAAATATAGATCAGACATGCATAACCAGGCAACAACATCACTAGACAAACCTGCCCAAATATACGCCCAGACAGTAGCAGAGATGCCTGTAGAAACCCAGATCCTACTTCCAACAGAAGAGAACGTAAAGAGAAATCTGCGATACCACCGTCACACACCACCTGTTCCTCAGAACCTGGCTGATTTCGTCTTATCCATCTATCTGGAAGCTCATCAAGTGGTTTCAGAAAGAAAATGCAACCATTCAGACCATGATCGCCCAGACTTCCGTCGGAAACCCTCCTAAAAAGCGACAAAACAAGAAATCACAATGCCTTTAAAGTCGTTTGAAGACACTCTGTGAGGACTACAGAGACGCTACCATAACCATACCTGAACTGCTGCAAGGAGTTGGCCACAACATCAGAATAAATAAGAACTTTGACACTGAAGAGTAATTAGTGTTGCTAGTGAGTAGTTGATATGGAATAATACAAAAAATGTTCAAATGTGCTAAATTATAAATTCATGTATTAAATTGAAGAATGTACAATTAAAAATGTAGTTTATAAATAATTTATTGAATTTTTTCCATCACATTTACAAATGTATAAATCAAAATTTCGCATTAGAAAAAGATAATTTTTAAATAGTTTTACATAACATGTGTCTTTTATGTGTTACAAATGTATCAAGTCAAAGAATAAATGAATTAAACCTAAAAATATTAGAACTGTTGCTTTTTGTCCTGTTGCCTGTTATCCGGGCAAAATCTGTTACTTTTAGACCGTTGCTTATTATCCTGTTGCTGTTTGTCTGATTACCGTTTAATCAATGTTACGTTGACTTTGACATTTGAGCTGATTTAAAGAAATATGTTGTCCAGGTTTATTGTACCTATTAACTGTGACTACTTTCTCCCTTTATTCAGAATCGGAAATGCAGAAAAAAGGTTTGACAGTAACAACTGCAGGACAGTTAAAGTCTCAATATATCATACATGCTGACACGAAAAAAAATCTGAGGGAATGGAATCCAGTGATTTTGAAATGCCTTGAAGTAGCTGAAAAGAAAAAGTTTTCTTCTATTGCATTCCCAGCTCTGGGAACAAGTAAGAATATTTTATGTCGAAAGATAAATTTATATGATGGTCTCGTTAATCCTTTCACAAATACAGACTCATTCTGATGCATCTGAAGCAAAAACCTTTTGAAAACATCGTGTCAAAAGGAGCAATGGCTCATAATGAGGCACATCTGCAGCAAACAACTTTTGAAAACATTGTGACAAAAGGAGAAATGTGAAATAATGTGAAATTTCTCCATTTACCAAAATATTTGCACCTCTTTTCAATATTTGTACTTTCCATATTTTTGCCAAAATATTTCCAAAGACGTTTGTTGGATATTTGTTTAAGATAGGGTTAAAATGTCCCTAAAACGTTTATCATATGGAGTGACTGACTGATATCTATACCTAATTTTATATCCAGTGAGATCACCTTAGACACTGGAGATGCTTTCTGACACCTCTGCAGGCAACCTGATTAGCAATTTCTCCTTTTTCCACAATGTTTTCAACTTTATTTGATAATTGTTCATACATTAATATAGATTTTCCATATTTTTGACTGAATTCTTCAAGGTATTCTGCTGCATATTTGTTGTATGTGTTGAAGGGTTCAAATGCTTTGCAGGTCTTTTACAGTGTTGCATACAATTGTTTTACCTTTAACACTTACACACATGCAGATGCATAAATAGGAGTCTTTTGAAATCATTTTGATACAAGAAGAAGTTGCTCAGAAAAAGCAATTTCTAATTATGCCATAATGTTTTCAATTCTATTCAATAATTTAGCATTCATTTATAGAGATTTTCTATATGTTTGTCTAGATATTTTCAAAATCATCTGTTGCTAATTTGTTGTATATGGGAAAGTGGTTAAAAGTCTTCATTTCCAAAAGAATTGGAATCCATCAAGGACACTTTCATCAATGCTTCTAGTCAGTTGCTTTACACCTAAACAACAACAAATCGGATCAAATTTGTTGAAACAAAATATTAATTAAAGCAATTAAATCCCTGCCAGATAAAAAAAATATAGAAGCATAATACATAATTTCTTCTGTCTACTTGTGTAGAAAAAACAATCTCCTATTCTTTTTCCCAGGCATCCAGAATCTTAAAATAGCATATCTGGTTATAAATAGGTTAATTTCCCCCACATATGTCTTTATTGTATTGTTTAAATGTTTACAGCGTTTGGCTGCAAACCACAGGATATTTCCCGTATCTTAGCAGAGGCATTGCTCACTTTTTGCCATGAACGACCACAACATGTTTGCAAGGTTTGTGTGGTTGTATTCCAGCAAGAAATGCTTGGGCCATTTATTGAGGGCATAAAGTCATCATTTCAGTCAGGTACGTAATGGTTACCCACAAATAACATTGGACAATGTAGTAAGTCACATTGGGATCACTTCTCTGTCATCTGTCCGATATGCTTTCACTAACTGACATATTGTGTTCCTTCAAACACTCTTTGTTCTATCTTTGCGTTGAAAATATTTTAGCGACGTGGGGCTGTCAATCCAGGAGTTGTGAGTTCGAATCCCGGCTCTTCCAACTTTCTTTCCGACGATTGACAAAAGTCAATGCGACATGCGTTATTCATCTTCCACCAAAGGGCTAAGTCTACGTGGAAAAGAAGCCAGTTGCTTTGGAAGATTGTTGTGTGGAGTAAACCAGGAAATGCATGAGTAGGTGAACTGGCCGCCGTAATATAACTGAGAAATTGTTAAAAACGGCGTTAAACCCAAATCAATGATTACTTCTATTCCCATAATATTTTACCAACAATAACTACAGTACTGCAGTGGCATTGTCAAAAGTCATCATAAAGAAGGAAAATGGATTTATTATCCATACTTTTGTTGTTGATTTCATTGTAACTTTGAAATACACCTTAGTTTTAAGCCTAGTTTTGTTAATTTTTGACATGTGTTGCTGTTATAAGTTTTCAGAGAGTTATGCTCATTTAATCTTTTTCATGCTTATGTTTTGGCAACAATGCGTCAGTCAGTTTTGGCTTTCTTTGTCCGTTGTAGGTCAACATTTTGCTTCAAATGACATCTACACTTTTGGCCAATTTTGATAAAAATTTACAGTGATGTTCCTTGCGTGGTCCCCTTTGAAAGTTTTTCAAAGAACTGCATTCCATGGGGAATTCTGGTTGCCATGGCAACAGAAAGGAAAAAACTTATAAATCTGTTTGTTCAAGAGACTGGGCAAGATTTGAAAATTATTTGGCGCAAAAGTTCCCTCTAACAAAATTATTCAAATTATTTTGATCCATTAAAAAACAAGATTTTCAGGGAAAGGAGTTTGTTTTCCTTATTATGTGTATACATGTAGTAAAAATATAAAAAGTCTTCTTGTGCAAAAGTACTGGCCTGATTTGAAAAAAAATTGGAACAAATATTTCTTGGGGAACCCTCTACCAAGATTGTTGAAACTATCCCGATTTAATGAAAACAAATGGCCGACAGATGGCGGGGCTTGTTCTTCTTATTTGTATAAAGAGGGAAAAATAACAAATCTTTAAAAATCTTCTTGAACAAAAGCACTGGTCAGATTTGAAAATAATTTGGCACAAATGTTCCTTTGGTGACATTCTACCAAGATATATGTTTCCTTATATGCATTATAATTAAAACTATTTAAGCTCTATTTAATCAGGGGAGCGATATAGGACCATCATGGTCTTCTCGTTTGTTAGAATGGTTTCAAATTTTGCACATACATTTATTTAAAAAATATCTAAAATATGTATAAAACAGACTTTTTATATTGGTTAAATATTCATGTTTTTGGACGTTATCATTGTAAACAATTGTGTTGCAATTTGCTCACTAAAGTTATATATTTTCTCAGAATGTTTGACAGCTAGGGCTTACCAAATTCGATCATAGTTACATCTTATTTTCTTTTTACATTGTACGGTGTAGAAAATGAGTAATTGTTTGGGGTAGGAAAACACATGCACTTTGTTGGATTTTGAGAATTGGTAATTCCTTCTTGACAGAATGACTTCAAATCTTGCTCATACACTTTGTCTTTGTCTTCCTTACTGGCATTGATAGTCAAAGCGCGGGACGAAAATACATATAGTTAAGAATAATTCCTCTTATAGCTAGTCCCTCATCTAGGCCATCTTCAGCCAAAAAGTCACGTGACAAGCAAAAACAATCACATGATGGTAGCCAATCAAAAGAACCCAACATGGATGATTCCTACTCATTGACTGTATATGGTAGGAATGATGGGGACATTAACACAGCAATTAAACAACTTGGAGCTCATATAAAAAATGACTGGATAGAAAAACCAATACGAGAATCTTCAATTGCTCAATTGAAAAAATCAAAGGTATTGACTTTTCATTGCATTATGCATTATGAGTTATGTGTACTAAATCTATGAATGGCAGGAACGTTTTCTCTTTCTCACATACAAAAAATCTGCAGCAGATGACTTTGAACATATTTTGTCAAAAAAGATAAAAAATCTCTTTAATTAAATGGATAATCAATGACTTAAAGTGGAAAACCTTGTGGCAAACTTTTATGAGCAATTTCTTCTTTTCCCACAATTTGTTCAAAAGTTGTCTGCTTCAGAGGCGTCAGCAAGCTTTTGTATGAAGGAAAGGGTTAATTACAGTATTTTCTAAGGGTATATAACTGGCATATGCTTTAGATGTCACTTAATCTGCTTCCTGATGCTGAATGATTGTCATGTCTACACCATAATCATAAATTAAGAATACATACGGTAACAGAAGAAGTTGTTATTTGTTCTGAGACTACCTGAAAATATTTGCTGAGGTTTATCAAATATATTTTCCATAATTTTCTATTTGTCTAAGATGTTTCATTTGCAATATGTATCAGGGAATGGTTTAAACATCTGATTCCTGTGATTTTAGGTGGATGAAATTAAAGAGAGTGGAAGAACAAATCATGTTCTGGTCGATATAGATAAGGAAAGGGATGTTATCACACTGACAGGGAGTCCAGTCAACATTATCGCTGTCAGTGACAAAGTCAACAAGATCATCCACAATTTAGAAAGATCTACACATGAAAAACAGCTGGCCAAGCTTGTTACCAATGTCATCAAATGGATTTATGTCAAGGGGAACAAATCCTACCCATTTCCTGAAAGAGAAAACTTAACCATTGAAACAGCGTTCGCCAAGAAGGACAAAATGGTGCGAATAAAAGATCATACTGGTGGAGAGTACGAGATCAACTTTAATGACATGGAAGAGTGGGATGTTAAGAATCCCAATGTCAAGTTCCCTGTTATAAGGAAAGATCTGATCAAAGGTAATTTAACCCTTTCCCTCATATGGAAGCTTTCTGATGCATCTGCAGCAAGAATATATTGTAGCAAAATGAGAAATTGCTCATGACGAGCAATTTCTCCTTTGGTAACAATGTATTCAACTCTATTCAATAATTAAACTTTCATAATATAGATTTTCCATATTTTTTGTCTAGATATTCTCAAAGTTGTCTGCTGCTGCAGTACATGTATGTTGGAAATGGTAAAATAAGTTTGATTCAACATACAAGTACATGTACAGTATTCTCATCAAAATATGACATAAATTTTCACTACTCTGAAGCAGACAACTTTTGCAGCATTGATTTTATTTAACCCACATACAACAGTTCTGCAGCAGATGACTTTGAACATTTCTTTGGAAAAGCATGGAAAAGTTCTATAAATGTAGGTTTAATTACTAAAAAGAGATGAAAAGATTGTGGCAAAAGGAGAAATGGCTCGTCAATATAAGGGAAAGGGTTAAATCTCTTCAACAATCATTCTTATTGGAAGCTGCCAGTAGGCGGCTTCCAGTAGGAATGTCTTGAAATTTAGCACAAGGAAATTTATAGACCTGCCAGTGTGACCACATATCGGGATTTCTCTTTGTACTTATTAAGTATATTAATTTAAGGTAAATGACTTTTAAAACATCCCTTTTACTCTCTTTACATGTGTGAGTTTTACAAATTAAAAATATTAGTAAATTAATTCAATGCATGTACATTTTAAGTTTAACAAAATTGATACTGTATCTAGTCTAAACAGTAAAATAGAGAACCAATCTACTGAATTTGGTAACCTGCCTTGTACGCTTTATAATTTCAATAGTATATTAAACTGGGAACCAAAAAAAGGCGCACTAAATGTAGTCTGGTTCCTTTCATCCTGTATATCAGCAGTAATAAAACTCAAAGAGGAAGGAACTCCAGAAGACGCTAAATGGGCCAATGAATATCTCACCTTTATTACGTCACTGTGTTGTATAAACAGTATGCTTATCCGTTATATTCAAGCAAGCATAAAATATACTATGGTTATCTGCTTGTTCCTTATCTGCTTCATTCGTTTTTCTATGTGATGTAATTGCTTGAATTGGGATACGCAAAAAGTAGGGGTGACTATTGAGCCCAAAAATCACTATTGCGATAGTATTGATTTTCAGAAAGTACCATTGCAATAGTTAAACTATTGCACAACTAATATTGTGATGCATTGCAATACTATTGCTTTTATTGAACTTTAAAAAAATAACTATTCTGAAGTCTAATTACAAGGAATAAAAGTATCAAAAAGAGCATTTTATTGTTTATCTTTTATTTAAAAACTTAAAAAGAAACCCTTTGCTCTCAAAAAGAACTTAATTTTCAAGCTTACACATAAATAAGAACAGTTATCACTTTTCAGGCAACAAAATTTGTTCACAGACAAGTAACATGGTCTTTTCTCTACGAAATAAAAGCATATCTGCATATTTAGATTCAATGTACTACATGAACCAATACTATCGATAGTTCCAACCACTATTGCGATAGTTATTGCTCTTCAGTTTTACAATCGATGCATTACTATTGCCCTTGTCACTATTGCAATATATTGATAGTTTGAACTATCGCTACAGCCCTAGCAAAAAGGACATTTGCTCATTTGACATTTTGAAGAAACAATATAAGAAAGTGGTGTTTTCGGAGTATACTTGTGTTGTAAATTTCTAACACCTTTACCATTCATATTTTTATACCCATTAAATGTTTTGGGTCTTTTAAAATATCTCCACAGGAATCTCTCTCCAATAACAATTTAAATTAACACTGAATCAGGTTATGACCAAATAAGTATTGCCTTAATTTTCTCCATTTATGGTTTTAACCCTTTCCCACATAAATTTATACCCTTACTGAGCATCTCCAATAGACTTTTGAAATCATTGTGGCAAAAGGTGAAATTGCACATAATGAGTTTAATTTTCTCCATTAACGGTTTTAACCCTTTCCCACATACGAGTATATACCCTTACTGAGCCTCCGCAACAGACGACTTTTGAAATCATTGTGTCAAAAGGTGAAATTGCTCACAATGAGCTTAATTTTCTCCATTTACGGTCTTAACCCTTTGCCACATACGAGTATATACCCTTTCTGAGCCTCTGCAACAGACAACTTTTGATATCATTGTGGCAAAAGGTGAAATTGCTCATAATGAGCTTAATTTTTTCCATTTACGGTCTTAACCCTTTCCCACATACGAGTATATACCATTTCTGAGCCTTGGAAGCAGACGACTTTTAAAATCATTGTGGCAAGAGCTGAAATTGCTCAAATAGGAATACAATGTGGAAATGAAACAGTTACTTCACCATTTCATGAAACATACAACTGTTCATGCCTCGGCAGCAGGAGTATATTGAACAATTCTGGGAAAATAGCTATTTAGCCCCCCTTTTCCAACACCAAAAAAAACACCACAGGAGACAATCACAAACATATCTTTGGGATAATATTGGAATGAAAGTTAAATAATAAAATAGAGTAGAAAACACTGTGGGTAGATAGGAAATTGCTCCATGTGAGCAATATCTCCTTTTTTCAAAAAGTTTTCAAAACTTGGCAGCTGCAAATACATCAAAATGTGTCTGCATGTGGTAAAGGAGTGTTTTTCACTTTTTCTTACAATATTTCAATTGAGATTTGAAAATGCCCATTCACTTTCCAAAATATTACATTTCAACTTGCAGAGAACTTTAATATTGTTTTTATAAAACCGCATATTACCCTACGTTTCAATTGTTATCAGCTTGGCTGCTAGATTATGTTTGCTCAGACAGGATAGACACATGAACAAGATTCATACCATTTTGCAGTACAATTTGGAAGCTCATAAGTAAGATTAAACGTACTTAGATTATTAAAGAAAAACAAGATATAGCATTTGAGTAAAAGTTATTAAATCAATATAATTCTTTTTTTAAACATGCATGTAGAGCATATAAGCTATGTCTCACCCAGTCTGCCTAAAAGCATTTCCCTTTTGTTTCTTAACCCTTTCCCTCATATAAACTCTTTCTGACGCCTCTGCAGCAGACGGCTCTCTGAAAACATAGTGACAAAAAAGAAATTGCTCAAAACAAGCAATTTCTCCTTTTGCAACAATGTTTTCCACTTTTAGTCATAGGTTATCCATTCAATTATAGAGAATTTCCATTTTTTGACAAAATATGTTGAAAGTCGTCTGCTGCAGAATTGTCGTATGAGGGAAAGGGTTAAACAGCCTCATATGAGCAGGGGGTGTCTCCTCAGAAAAGATACAGATCAGCAGGGGCAGCATTGTCTTACAGAGCCCTTCACTGTCTGTGCTGTAGATAGTCCCACATATACCAAGCAAAAAGCTGTTAACAGTCTGCAAACCCAAATTTATCGCAATGTAGCTCATAATAAAATAAACCAAAAAAGAAAATTGAGAATACTCAGTAAAATATTAATTCATAGCCTCATTTATTGGTAAATATATATAGATAGATAGCTTGTAAACATGATCATACATTAAAGAAGTATGTTTGAGCATAAGTCATATGAGACAAGATATTATACATTTGTTCAAGGAATGATATCATTTAATATACATGTAAATCATTTCATTATCTGCTGAGATTAAAACATGACATGGTTTAAGTGAACTGCTTCGGCCATGTATTAGATTAACCCTTTCCCTCATACGACAATTCTGCAGCAGACGACTTTGAACATATTTTGTTAAATAATGGAAAATCTCTATAATTGAATGGATAACCTATGACTAAAAGTGGAAAACATTGTGACAAAAGGAGAAATTGCACGTTTTGTGCAATTTCTTGTTTTGTTACTATGTTTTCAAAAAGCTGTCTGCTGCAGAGGCGTCGGAAAGCATCTATATGAGGGAAAGGGTTAAGAAGTATCAATTTGTTACTTTTTATTCACTCTCTGTAAAGTTTGTAAGCTTTTTCCCACATACATAATTTATCTAGGGCAGATGAAATGTCCTTAGCCCTTTCCCTCATACAGACGCTTTCTGACGCCTCTGCAGCAGACGGCTTTTTGAAAACATAGTAACAAAAGAAGAAATTGCACAAAACTTGCAATTTCACCTTTTGTCACAATGTTTTCCACTTATAGTCATAGGTTATCCATTCAATTATAGAGAATTTCCATTGATTAACCCTTTCCCTCATACGACAATTCTGCAGCAGACGACTTTGAACATATTTTGTCAAAAGATAGGAAATCTCTATAATTGAATGGATAACCTATGACTAAAAGTGGAAAACATTGTGGCAAAAGAAGAAATTGCACGTTTTGTGCAATTTCTTCTTTTGTCACTTATATATATATGTTTTCAAAAAGCCGTCTTCTGCAGAGGCGTCAGAAAGCGTCTATATGAGGGAAAGGGTTAAATGAATTGACTCTTATTTTGAATAGAGTTGAAAATATTGGACAAAAGAAGAAATTGCACCGATACAAAACAAAAACAGATTTTCTGTGTGTCTGCATTATTTGACAAAAAAAATTCATAACAGGGCTTGTGTTCAATACAAATAGTTGATTGGTTTTGGTACAAATTGAAATTTATCATAACCTCTTGTCCATTTATTTTTAGTATTAGGCTTATATTACATTTTTCATGATCAGTTTAACTCTTAATCATCTCATTCACTTAAAACACAGACCCTGCCAGTTAAATATCCTACATATATATAATACTAAAATGTTCAAATACCAATATCTGCATTACTAACTACAGATTAAATTTGTCTAATGTTTGTGGATTATTTTTATTTCTTCATGTGCAACAAAATATTGCGGCTTCTTTTTGATACTTTGCGTCGAACGTTCGTCTTGTATCTATTGTGACATTTCATTGTTTTGGCTTGATCTTTTCTGAGCAGGTGTATGTTAACACTTTTCCACATATAATCGCTTTTTGATGCCTCTGCAGCAGACGACTTTCGGAAACATGGGGACAAAAGAAGAAATTGCCATAAATGATCAATTCGCATTTTGCCACAATATTTTTAACTCTTTTCAATAATTATACTTCTATTTCAAGAACTTTTCCATATTTTTGCCAAGATGATATCAAAGTCATCTGCTTACGATATGGTGTATGTGGGAAAGGATTATTAGTTGTTCTGAATATAATTGTTATTTCTACATTTTCCATTAAAGAAGTTGGACTTGAGACTCCGAAACACTGGACTGTGATGCGTGAAGGCCAACAAGTGTTAACTGTATCACTCAAACCTACAGATAAAGAATACAAAGATGTTGAACAGCATTTTTTAAAAAGTCTTGGCCGAGTACCGAAGATTTCCAAGGTAATAAAGAAGATATTAATATATATATATAGTTTAAAGGCATAGCTAGTTGACTGTTTTATCTTATGTCAATATTTGAACCATTTCCAAATATTGGTTCTTATGTCAATATTTGCACCATTTTCAAAACGTCTTATCAAAGTACCAAAGATGTCCAATGTAATACAAGAAACATATATATATATATATATATAGTTTAAAGTCATACTTAATTGACTGTTAGTTCTTATGTAAATTTTGAACCATTTGTAAATGTTGCTTCTTATGTCAATTTTTGAACTCATTCCAAATACTGGTGCTTATGTCAATATTTGAGCTGTTGTTATGACAATATTTGAACCATTTCCAAATGTTGATTCTCATGTCAATATTTGAACCATTTCCAACACTTGGTTATTATGTCAATAATTGAACCATTGTTGTCTATCCCGCTAGCGGTGAGCTGTCACAATGGCAATTTGGTGTATATACGTGCGTCCAAACCTTGTCCAGCCCGCATCTTAACCATGCATTGTATGATTTGCAAGAACCGAGGTCTTTACCTCAAATGATAAGGTCTGTCTTAGTCTTAGAGGTCAAAGACTGTACCTCGTCCAGCCTACATATCAACCATGCATCATATATAGTTACTGGGCACTCATGTTCCCCATGATGAAGTGAAGTGTCGCCCACAAAACCAGGGCTTGTACCTTAAAGGTCATGGTCACACTTAGAGGTCAAAGGTCAAATGAGAATCCATGCATAATAGGATTCACTAGTTACAAGGCACTCCCGATCATGTTCACCATGATGAGGTGATAATGGCAGAAGTGAAGACAAATTTTGCAAAAAATGAGACTGTTCTCTTTAATCCCTTTCCCATTTGTAGTCGCGTTTCGACGCATATCGAGGGCTTGGCGTGAAACTGTTGTAATTGGTATTTTTTTACCAAGGTTAATTACCTTGCCATAATGTCTTTATAAACGTTAAATCTTTTTTTCTTGGTAAACAATGGAAATTTAGGTATCATTGCTCGTATTTGGTTGAAACTTCATAGGAAGCATCCTCTCAATGTCCTCTACTAAATTCCTTCAAATTTCTTTGATCCATCCAGAATTCTGGTTTCCATGGCAACCAAAAGAAAAAAATAGTGAAAACTATAAAAAAAATCTTCTTCTCCGAAAGTGTCAGGCTGATTTTCAAATAATTTTGTAGAAATGTTCCATAGGTGACCCTCTATAAGATTCCTTTAAGAAATGTTGATTGGTCGAAAAACATGGCCGCCAGGGGGCGGGGCTATTTTGCCTTATATGGCTATAGTGAAAACTTAAAAAATCTTCTCCTCCGAAAGTGTTTGGCTAATTATGTCTCCCCCATTACATGGGGGTGACATATTGTTTTTGCCCGTTCCGTCCGTCCTTCCTTCCGTCCTTCCGTCCGTCCTTCCGTCTGTCACACTTGTTTCCGCTCAATAACTGAAGAACGCTTGGGCGTAGGAACTTCATACTTGGTATGCAGGTTGGTCATGACCAGTAGCTGACCCCTATTGTTTTTGATAACAGAAGGTCAAGGTCATGGTGACCTTGTGAGGTAAAAAATGGTTTCCGCTCAATAACTGAAGAACTCTTTGGCTGAGGAACTCCATACTTGGTATGCAGGTTGGCCATGCCTAGTAGAAGACCCCTATTGATTTTGAGGTCAGTACGTCTAAAGTCGAGGTCACAGTGACCATGAGCTTGAAAGGTCACAGTGACAATGAGCTGATAAATAGTTTTTGCTTGGGCCCAGGAACTTCATACTTGATGTGCAGATTGGTCACCACCAGCAAATGACCCCTATTAATTTTAAGGTCACTAGGTCAAAGGTCAAGGTCACAGTGGTCAAGGTCACATCCGTCACACTTGTTTCCGCTCAATAACTGAAGAACTCTTGGGCATAGGATCTTCGTACTTGGTATGCAGGTTGGTCATGACCAGTAGATGACTCCTATTGATTTTGATGTCAGTAGGTCAAAGGTCAAGGTCATGGTGACCTTGTGAGGTAAAAAATGGTTTCCGCTCAATAAGTGAAGAACGCTTGGGCCGAGGAACTCCATACTTTGTATGCAGGTTGGCCATGCCCAGTAGAAGACCCTATTAATTTTGAGGTCAAGGTCAAGGTTACAGTGACCTTGAGCTGAAAGGTCACAGTGACAATGAGCTGAAACATTGTTTTTGCTTAATAACTGTAGAATGCTTAGGCCATGGAAGTTAATACTTGGTGTGCAGGTTGGTCACCACCAGTAGATGACCCCTATTGATTTTGAGGTCACTAGCTTAAAGGTCAAGGTCATGGTAACCTTCAGCTGAAAAATGGTTTCCTCTCAATAACTAAAGAATGCTTATGTTGAGGAACTTCATACCTGGTGTGCAGGTTGGTCCTAACCAGTAAATGACCTTTATTGAATTTGTTTGATTTTGTGGTCACAAGGTCAAATGTCGAAGGTCACGGTAACCTTCAGCTGAAAAATGTGTGTTACTCAATAACTCAAGAACGCTTATACCCAGGAACTTTATACTGGGTGTGCAGCTTGGTCCTAACCTGTAGATGACCCCTATTGATTTTGATGTCAGTAGGTCAAAGGTCAAGGTCGCGGTGACCTTTGGCTGAAAAATGGTTTCCGCTCAATAACTGAAGATTGCTCGGGCCCAGGACCTTCATACTTGGTGTGCAGGTTGGTCACCAGCAGCAAATGGCCCCTATTGATTTTGAGGTCACTAGGTCAAAGACCAAGGTCATGGTAACCCTCAGCTGAAAAATGGTTTCTGCTCAATAACTGAGGATTGTCACTGTTGCTTCATCTCCAGTCCAAAACTAAAAAATTCATCTCCATCATTTCTTTTCCTCCCCTACGACCACACAAATGGGGAGACAAGCGCTTTTTCAAAAAAGCAATCTCTAGTTTTCAATTTGTTTTGTAGAAATGTTTCTTGGGAGACCCTCTATCAGATTCCTTCAAGCCATGTTGATTGGTTGAAAAACATGGCCGCCAGAGGGCGGGCTATTTTGCCTTATATGGCTATGGTGAAAACTTAAAAAATCTTCTTCTCCGAAAATGTCAGGCCGATTTTCAAATAATTTTGTAGAAATGTTCCTTGGGTGATCCCCTATCAGATTCCTACAAGCCAAGTTGATTGGTCGAAAAACATGGCCGCCAGAAGGCGGGGCTATTTTGCCTTATATGGCTATAGTGAAAACTTAAAAAATCATCTTCTCCGAAAGTGTCAGGCGGATTTTCAAATAATTTTGTAGAAATGTTCCTAGGGTGACCCTCTATGAGATTTCTTCAAGCCATGATGATTGGTCGAAAACTATGGCCGCCAGGGGGCGGGGCTATTTTGCCTTATATGGCTATAGTGAAAACTTAAAAAATCTTCTCCTCCGAAAGTGTCAGGCTGATTTTCAAATAATTTTGTAGAAATGTTCCTAGGGTGACCCTATAATCCTTCAAGCCATGTTGATTGGTCAAAAACATGGCCATCAGAGGGAGGGGCTGTTTGGAGATTTAATTTTTGCCTAATGGCTGTGGAGCGATACTGGCCCTTAAAGATCTGGGGCCTCTTGTTTCCAGTTATTATACATTTACTGAGATTATCCATATCTTTCGTTAGATATTTTGAAAGTCGTCTGCTGCAGACTATTGTATGTGGGAAATGGTTAACTGTTTCCCTCATGCAGGCATTTGTTCATATATCCACAGGAGAAGACTGTTTAACCCTTTCCACATGTAACAACTCTGCAGCAGACGACTTTGAAAACATATCCGAAATGTTTTGGAAACTCCCTTTCAATTTTAGTATAATAATTGAATAGAGTTGAAAGTATGGTGACAAAAGGAGAAATTGTTTTAAATAAGCCATCTCCTGCAGTGGCGTCAGAAAGCGTCTATATGAGGGAAAGGGTTAACTTATTGTGCCCAAGTGAGAAATGAACATTTCAAGTGGCATCTACTATGAAAACCTTTTTGGGAAAAATGTATCCTTCTGAATAATTTGAAGAATTATTTTGATATACTAATAACCATTTGTTTAAGAGGGGTAATTTTAATATACTACTAACAATTTGTTTAAGAGGGGAAATATTTGAAGAATTATTTTAATATACTAATAACCATTGACTTTATATATATATAAGAGGGGAAAAACATATTCTTAGCCTCTTCTCCTTTTTCTAAAATGTCTAAAAATAATATTAATGCTATTTCACATAAATCATAAAATGGATGTTCAAGAGACGTTATGTGTTATTACAGATTGAAAGAATACAGAATTCGACACTGTACACACAGTATACAGCAAAGAAGAGACAGATGGACAGTTCTAACTCAAAACGTCAAAATGAGCAAAGGTTATGGCATGGGACGGATATCAATGCTGTTAATAGTATAAATAATCACGGCTTTAACAGGAGTTACTGTGGAAAAAATGGTACAGTTTATTATTAAATATGTAACCTTTCCCACCTGCAGACGCATTTTGACGCAATAACAACAGACGACTTTTATAAACATTGTGGCCAAAGGTGAAATTGCTCATGATGAGCAACACCTTTGGCCACAATGTTTTCAACTTTATTTAACCCTTTCCCTCATATGACAATTCTGCAGCAGATGAGTTTGAACATATTTTGTCAAAACATATAATTGAATGGATAACCTATGACTAAAAGTGTAAAACATTGTGGCAAAAGGAGAAATTGCTTGTTTTGAGCAATTTCTTCTTTTGTCACTATGTTTTCAAAAAGTCTTCTGCTGCAGAGGTGTCAGAAAGCGTCTATATGAGGGAAAGGGTTAACAATTAAGCTATCTTTTATGGAGATTTTTTAGGCTTTTGTCGCTATGTTTTCAAAGTTGTCTGCTGCAGATTTGATGTATATGGGAAATTGTGAAATATTGGAAACATTTTGGAAAAATGAGAAACCCTAACCCTTGCAAAAGAAGAAACTGCTCAAAATGAAAAAGAAAATCCTTTTGTCACAATGTTTTCAAAAATTGTCTCAAATTACAGCTTTATGTGGGAAAAGGTTACATTTTAGAAAAAACCATCTTTTGAAAAACCACATTTCCAGGCAATCAATAATTTGGCTTTAACCCTTGCAAACATACCATACAGATATACTTTCTGATGCCTCTGCAGCAGACGACTTTTGAAAACAAATATCTACTGCTACAAATTGGTCAAATGCGACTGCATGTGGAAAAGAGTTAAAGGAACAGAAACTGACGGCCACATTTATTTAGTTATATTTAACCTATTACAGAGTATTTAGAATTTTAAACAAAATGACAAAAACTTTATAATTCCATTCTTATCAAAGTTCTTGTTAGATTTCAAGATATAAATGGCCTTTACTGATAAGCTGTTTCTTGAGAAGTGTACACTCCTTGCAGTTTCATTTGCATTCCTTGATCAAATTTTCCCAGATATTTGCAGTTAAATAATTGCTAATAATTTACTATCAATCAGGTGATCGATTTAGGGCCATCTTGGCCCTCTTGTTTAAAGATATCTGCTGCAAATTTGTTGTTTTTGGGAATGGGTTGATATATATTTTCCTTATTTTCTAGCCACTGCCCTTGGAGCAGGCGTTTATTTCGCTGTAAACACAAACTACTCTGATCAAACAACATACACACCTGTCGATTCAAACGGATTTAAGCACATGTACAGGACGCAAGTTTTGACCGGCGAGTACACAGCAGGAAATAGCGGATTGCGCGTACCTCCAGTTAAAGATCCAGCAAAACCTCACATTTTGTATGATTCTGTGACAAATAATCCTTCAAGTCCGATTATGTTTGTGATATTTCATGATACCCAGGCTTACCCTGAGCATATAATAACTTACAAATAAAGAATGTATAGGGAAGAGACCACGGTATGATGAGTATCTTTTATTACTCATGTTCATCGTACTCAAAAGTATCATCTTATTGAGATGTAAAATTTGAAGGTCGGATCAAGAATTTAGAACATAAAATACGCCCCTTTTTAGCTTGACTTTTCGAAGAAAAGGCTAGCTATACTACTCACCTGGGCGTCTGCGTCAGCGTTGGTGTCACACCTTGGTTAAGTTTTTTGTACAACTTCACTTTTTAGCTCACCTATGCACGAAGTGCAAGGTGAGCTATTGTGATCACATTTTGTCCGGCTGTTGTGCGTTGTGCGTCGTCCTTCGTCAACATTTGCGCTTGTGAACACTCTACAGGCTACATTTTGCATCCAAACTTTCATCTCCATCAAATCTTGGACAAGTTTGAAACTGGGCCATATGAGGTCAACAACTATGTCACTAGGTCAAATTGAAGGGAAATCTTATTAACACTCTGGAGGCCACATTTTCAACTTGAGCATGTTGAAACTTTATCAGAATGTTTGTCTTGATGATATGTAAGTCAAGTTCGAACATGGGTCATGTTGGGTCAAAAAGTAGGTCACTAGGTAAAATTGAAGGAAAATCTTAATCTTTGTCTTAAAAATTTCTAGGGTCAAGTACGAATATAGGTCATATTGGGTCAAAAGCTAGGTTACTAGGCCAAATTGAATGAAATCTTATTAACACTGTAGAAGCCGCATTTTTTGCTTCAGCAGCTTGAAATTTGGTCAGAATGTTGAGCTGAATGATATCTAGGCCAAGTTTGAATTTGAAAAACTAGGTCACTAGGCAAAATTGAAGGGTAATCTTGTTAACACTCTAGAGGCCACATTTTCAACTTGATCATGTTGAAACTTTATCAGAATGTTTGTCTTGATGATATGTAGGTCAAGTTAGAACATAGGTCATGATGAGTCAAAAACTAGGTCACTAGGTCAAATTGATGGAAAATCTTGTTAACACTCTAGATACTGCATTTTTAGATCACCTGAGCCGAAGGCTCAAGGTGAGCTATTCTGATCACTTTTTGTCCGTCCTCCGTCGTCCGTCCGATGTTAACTTTTAGCTTTAAACATCATCTCCTCCCAAACTCCAAGGACAATTTCCGTGAAACATCACAGGACTGTTCCTCTGGTTGGCCTCTTTCAAAGTTGTTCAAAGATTTAAATTCCATTGAGAACTTTGGTTGCTGCGGCATAGGGGGCAAAAGGTCCAAACTTTAAAAATCTTCTCCTCCGAATCTGCCCGTCAGATTCAAATATAATTTGGTAGAAATGTTCATTGGGTGACCCTCTATAAAAATTGTTCAAGCCATACTGATTGGTCGAAAAACATGGCAGTCAGGCGGCATCAAAAAAGGGGCAAAATGACAAAATTTGAAAATTCCATTTTTATGCAAATGCTTGTCTGATTTTAAGAAAATATAATATGAATCTTACTGTAATGATCCTCTATTTAATTTGTTTAAGCCGTTTTGATTGGTTACACAATCATAGCAACCAGGCGTCATCACAAAAGGGGTAAATTGAACTTTTAGCTACAAATGACAACCATCTCCTACCATTCCAATAGACCAATTACCACAAAACATCACAGGAATGTTCCTTTGGTGGTCCTCTTTCAAAATTGTTCAAAGATTAAAATTCCAATGAGAACTTTGGTTGCTGCGGCATCAGAAAGGGGACAAAATGTCCAAACTTTAAAAATCTTCTCCTCCGAATCTGTTTGTCAGATTCAAATATAATTTGGTAGAAATGTTCCTTGGGTGACCCTCTATAAAAATTGTTCAAGCCATACTGATTGGTCGAAAAACATGGCAGTCAGGCGGCATCAGAAAAGGGGCAAAATGACAAAATTTGAAAATTCCATTTTTATGAAAGTGTTTGTCTGATTTTAAGAAAATATAATACGAATCTTACTGTAATGATCCTCTATTTAATTTGTTTAAGCCGTTTTGATTGGTTACACAATCATATCAACCAGGCGTCATCACAAAAAGGGTAAATTGAACTTTTAGCTACAAATGACAACCAACTCCTACCATTCCAATAGACCAATTTCCACAAAACATCACAAGAATGTTCCTTTGGTGGTCCTCTTTCAAAATTGTTCAAAGATTTAAATTCCATTGATAACTTTGGTTGCTGCGGCATCAGAAAGTGAGAAAAATACCAAAATTTTAAAATCCTTTTCCTACATAATCTACTTGTGCGATTGCAAGATAATTTGGTAGAAATGTTTCTTAAGTGACCCTCTAAATAAACCGTTGAAGCCATATTGATTTCGTTGAAAAACAGGGCAGCAAGGCGGCATCAGGAAAGGTGCAAAATGACACAAACTTTATAATTCCATTCTTATTAAAGTTCTTGTTAGATTTCAAGATATAAATGGCCTTTACTGATAAGCTGTTTCTTGAGAAGTGTCCACTCCTTTCAGTTTCATTTGCACTCCCTGATAAAATTTTCCAGATATTTGCAGTTAAATATTTGCTACTAATTTACTATCAATTAGGTGATTGATTTTGTTAACTTAAGCAGGATGAAACTTAATATTTGTCTTGATGATATGTAAGTTAAGTTTGAACATGGGTCATGTTGGGTCAAAAAGTAGGTCACTATAGGTCACAAATTGAAGGAATATCTTGTTAACTCTGTAGAAGGCGCATTTTTTGCTACAGCAGCTTGACATTTTATGAGAATGTTTATCTAAATAATATCTAAGCCAAGTTCGAATATGGGTCATGTAGGGTCAAAAACTAGGTCACTAGGTCAAATTGAAGGAAAATCTCGTTAACACTTTCGATGCCACATTGTTTGCTTCAGCAGCTTGAAATTTTGTCAGAATGTTTGCCTGAATTATATCTAGGTTAAGTTTGAATGTGGGTCATATTGGATCAGAAACAAGGTCAATAAAGGAAATTATTATATAACTTATAAATAGACGCTTTTTCATTGGATAAAAAGTAATTTTTAGAAAAAATATCTTGTGATATGCACCGTATAACTAGCCGAATCATTTGTCTATCTGATTACAGCATTTAACCAGCATGCACCTCATTGCCGGGTGTGGTTGGTCAAACTGAATATACCCCTGGTTTACTAACATGCTAGTTGATAGGTAATATAATATAGAAGTTTAAACCTTTCCAACTTGAAGACCCATCTGCAGCAGACAACTTTTCCCACAAGTTTTTTAACTCTATTCTAGAAATTACCTTTCATTTAGAGAGATTTTACATATTTGTTAAGAGATAATTTCATAGTTGTTTGCTGCAGTTTGGTTATGTGTAGGAAAGGGATAATGGCTGTAATTGTTTGATTCTCTTCTCTTCTGCTTTATATCTTATCTACTTAAACTTTTTGAAAACATTGTGGCAAAAGGTGAAAATGCTCATAATCTTTCCTTTTGTCACATTAGTTTCAACAACAGTTTAAACTTTATTCAATAATTATACATGTACTTTCATTTATAAACCTTCCTTATTTTACCTAAACCTTTTCATAGTTGTCTGCAATTTTACTGTATGTGGGATAGGGTTAATCGAAAATTCCCCAGGACTATGCATACTTTACAAACTGATATAGATATACACAAGAGAAAGTTGATGCAACGCATCAATGTCGCCGGATATCCATAGCGCAGTTATGCATAACACGAACATTATAGTAGTTGAATAAACAGTTATCAACTGAGGGGCATATTGGAACATCAGGGGTGGGGTCAAGTGAAAATGTATCATAACTTGCATTGTTTTGTCAACGAAGTGAATGATAATTGAAGCCTTTCATTGTTTATGATCAATCTCCATTCCAAAGTAGGTTGACCATACACACAACCAACTAATTATTGATCATAAACAGTAATGCAAATGAGTAATCTTGCCAATCATCAGTCTCAGTATGTATACAGTGCTTTCATTAAGGAATAATTATAAGATTTGTGAATTCCACATACACTTTTCAAGATATTTGTCAGAATATTTGAATTTTATTATTTTTCAATAAAACCACAAAACAGACAATTTAGGATTTGCATGCAATAGCACGTCATTTTACCTTTCCTCTATTAAAGTCAACAGTGGACAACTTTGCAGCAATCTACTTTTAAAACAATGAGATAAGGGTTAAATCGCTGAAGACATGATTTTTCTCCTTTTCTTAAAATGACATTAGCTTGGCATCCTAATTATATCATACTATAACAAATGTTGAAATGTAGTCCAATATTTATAAATAAGACCACCTTCTAAATATAATATCAACTAAACAGTTAAATCTCATTGAAATTGTTTCGAACATAAACTGAGCCCTACAACATGTTAATTTATTTTAATTCTTTCCTTCCTTTTTTATAATGAGAATAACAAACTACTCATGTTTTAAAATTATATTATGATGAGCGCCCTTGTGTCAATGATGCATAACAATATGCATAACAATATGCAGATCGGAAGCAATATGCCTTTAGGGAATTAAATGACACATTTAAAATTGTCAAGGACGAAATAATTTTGTACGAAAGACCCGATTCTTTCTTATTCGCAGAGGTGTCATTCTTGAAACTCTCTTTATAGGCAGAGAGTGTTCGTTCAAAGTCATTTTTCCATTAAAACCAGTTTCATCTCGGTTTGTTCTTTTCTTCATTTGTTTCGAACCAAATAAACATTTTAAATCACCTATAATTTACTATTTGTAAGTGAGTGTAAAGAGCGGCTCTCTGCAAAGGTGATTGATCTACGCAGTTGGTATTCGCGAGTCACGCACAAATTAGACTGCGACATAACGGTTTGTAGTTATCGCCTTTTGATAACATGAAGTATATAGTGTAAAATAAAGTCTACCAGTCTAGCTAATAGGGACTGTTTTGTCTTCGTAAACAAAACAAAAAAACATAAATGCGAGTCAAAATAAAGAAACTGAAAATACCTAAAACATCGGAATATTTATTTCATTTTAGATGTGTCATTACTTAGTGTTTTTAAACAAACACAATTGTAATATGTTCAAGACATCTAAATGTGTTTCTTTCTAATAATAATCCCCCCTCCCATGTGATTTCAGAAAACCTATTAAAAATAGAAGTCGCGGGCTTCTGCCCGGCGACTAATGATTGTGTACATGTATCTTAATTATTGTAATTTTATTGATAAATCTTTCAATTATTTAGGGTGACCAGATATGCTTGATAACATGTGAGTCGTCCCGCGAGAAAACCAACATTGTGGACTCTGTGTAAAGGTTACAATACACCAAATAAATTTGTTCTTTGTTTCCATGTAAATCGACCAGTTTCAGTCCTCAATTGTCACAATTTCTAAATGTTTCTCATGTAGAACACCATATATATATCATTGAAAAGAGTAACCACAAAGCTTTAAAACAATCCAAACAAAATGGAGGGGGGTCATACATTATACAAGAAAGAACTCACTGTCTTACATTACGCAGAGTCCATAATGTTGGGCCGGTAGCTCAGTCGGTAGCGACGCGGGCTGTCAATCCAGGGGTTGTGAGTTCGAATCCCGGCTCGGCCAACTTTCTTTCCGATGATTGACAAAAGTCAATGCGACATGCATCAATTGTCTTCCACCAATGGGCTAAGTCTATGTGGAAAAGCAGCCAGTGGCTTGGGAAGATTGTTGTGTGGAGTACTGGTGTGAGAAAACCAGGAAATGCATGAGTAGGTGAACTGGCCGCCGTGATATAACTGAGAAATTGTTAAAAACGGCGTTAAATACCAATCAATCAATCAACCATAATGTTGGTTTTCTCGTGGAACGGCTCATGTTATCTGCTGCTTGATGCGGGTCTTTGACATTGTCAGCCTGTCATAATGTTTATGAACCAAAAAGTCTAGTAAACAAAGTTCTACATAAGGAGGAGTAAACAGAACTTTGCTTCACAAGATCTTGCTTATGACTCGAATAACATTTAACCCTATGTTATGATTGCTCAAATGAAACATCTCATTGAAACGGGTCTTTTGAGTGCAATATACTATAGGTTGGAGATCAAATATGTATTTAATGACAAGAAATACATGTCTTTTCTAGAACTTTGTTCAATAGCATAAGTACTTGTAAATAATAGCATAATAATAATTACTAATGGCGTATTCTGTTTTTTGCCCCACACTATCTTTACATCATGTAAATGGATGACCTGTGCTCGTATGATTGTTAGATGTCTTAAAGATCTACAATTATCTTGGTAGTTTGTTTAAACCACTTTAGACTTCAGTTTTTCTCTAAGATGACAACTTTTTATTCTCCTGTCCTATTTACGGGAGCAACTGTGGCGGGCATTCCCGAAGTATGCCTTCCTGACGAGTGAATTTTGGCACTCATGTTACATATAGACGCTTTCTGACGCCCCTGCAGCAGACGGCTTTTTGAAAACATAGTGACAAAAGAAGAACTTGCTCAAAACAAGCAATTTTTCCTTTTGAAACAATCATGTTTTCCTCTTTTAGTCATAGTTTATCCATTCAATTATAGAGATTTTCTATTTTTTGACAAAATATGTTCAAATTTGTCTGCTGCAGAATTGTTGTATGAGGGAAAGGGTTATCCCTCATCCCGCTGAATTCCTACAACTGGTATTTTCCCCATTAAGTGTAATTCCTTACACATGTATGAATTACAGTTTGTTACAAGAATAATAAGCTATTTAGATCAAGAATAGACTGTATGAATGTTTATCTTGGTCTATATATTATTCGCAAATGTAGCCAGGAATCTATAACTAATACTCTACATTTCTGATCAGAGACATATAAACACATATTTATATGTTTATATGTCTCTGTTCTGATGTAGCTTAAAGTTGTGGATTACATTTACGACATATTAGATTGTTGTTTAATGTCCTGTATAATGGGATAAGCGTTAATGAAAGAATAGTATCCCCATTACCTCAAGTCCTATTTTTAGAAAATACTGCATTGAATATACATCCTTTCCGAAAAAGAAATGTTCAACAAATTTTGAAGTACAATGTATTATAATGCCATTAAGTTTTACATATTGTGGAAAAGTACTTTTTAGCTCGTCGGTTATTCGAAGAAAAAAAGTCAGGGTATTGTGATACCCTTGGCGTCGTCGTCTATGTCGTCACAAAATGTTAACCTTTCCTCATACCTTAAAAGAATTTCAACATTTTCAAACGAAACTTGGTATACATGTTCCTAGAACAATACGCATGTCTGTACCAAGTCACATAACTATGGATTGAGTTATTATTCAATATTGCCCCTTTTTCGACTTAGGAAAAAAACCAGACGAGCGTTTGGCGTTCGCTTGCGGCGCTCTTCTTTCTCTAAAATGTTCAAAAGTTGCTGTTATAGGAACAGTCAGGTCAAAATTGTCTGTATACGGAGAAGTGTTGATGGAATTCATGATTTGAATAAATTTGATTACTTATACCGTGATAAAACTTAGATATTATGTTGTGATGAAACAGGCTATAATAGATATTTAATTTTTCATAAATGCCTAAAGGAGAATTCATCCTCAATACTTGCATAAAAGAAACTAATACGATTACTGGTACCTACTTAATATAATGACTGTATTAATTTACTTTCACTGATAGACTAAACGTAACTATAACTTGACATTCATAAACATTGGCATATAAATGTAAACTTTTCATGAATTCATTTGTTAAAGAAAATGATAGTGCTTCGTAAGCCTTTGAAGGCTGGCTATTATATATTATTGAATTGTATTGTATTGTGTTGTATGTATAGATTGCACTTTAAATAATAAAATATATATCTATCTAAACCATCACATAATGATACCTATAATATAGGTTTACTCTTTCCCACAAGTGGACACATTCTGAGGCATCTGCAACAATCGAATTTTGTTAAAATTGTGGCAAAAAAAAACAAAATGCTTACAATGACATCATAATTTAGCACACTCTGCTGACCTTTTCCCTCATAAAGACGGTTCCTGTGCATATGCAGTAAGTAGACGACTTGTAAAGAACTGTGCCAATAGAAGAAATTGCTCATAATGAGCAATTTCCCCTTTTGACACATTGTTTTCAACTCTTTTCAATAGTCATCATTTCTTATATGGAGATATTTCACATTTTTGCCTTGGTATTTTCAAAGTCGTCTGCTGCATATTTGCTGTTTGTCGGAAAGGGTTAATTGCATTGTTAATCTGTTAATTGACCCTTGTACCTTAACCCTTTCCCTCATACGACAGTTCTGCAGCAGACGACTTTGAACGTATTTTGTCAAAACATAGAAAATCTCCATAATTGAATGGATAACCTATGACAAAAAGTGGAAAACATTTTGGCAAAAGGAGAAATTGCACGTTTTGTGCAATTTCTACTTTTGTCACTATGTTTTCAAAAAGCCGTCTGCTGCAGAGGTGTCAGAATGCATCTATATGAGGGACAGGGTTAATCCGTTAATACATTTATGTTTGCCATAATGCACGACTTCAAACTACATTTATCTGTCTAAATAGTGTAGTTGTTAGTTCGTCTTCCTTGGAATCGTGGGACCTGGTATCGTTTGCCATAATGCACGACTTCAAACTACTTTTATCCGTCTAAATCGTGTAGTTGTTAGTGTGTCTTCTTTGGAATCGTGGGACCACGGATCGTTTGCCATAATGCACAATTTTAAACTACATTTATCTGTCTAAATCGTGTAGTTGTTAGTGCGTCTTCTTTGGAATCGTGGGACCAGGGATCATTTGCCATAATGCACGACTTCAAACTACATTTATCTGTCTAAATCTTGTAGTTGTTAGTGCGTCTTCTTTGGAATCGTGGGACCAGGTATCGTTTGCCATAATGCACGACTTCAAACTACATTTATCTGCCGTCTAAATCGTGTAGTTGTTAGTGCGTCTCCCTTGGAATCGTGGGACCAGGGATCGTTTGCCATAATGCACGACTTCAAACTATATTTATCTGTCTAAATCGTGTAGTTGTTAGTGCGTCTTCCTTGGAATCGTGGGACCAGGGATCGTTTGCCATAGTGCACGACTTCAAACTACATTTATCTGTCTAAATTGTGTAGTTGTTAGTGCGTCTTTGGAATCGTGGGACCAGGGATTGTTTGCCATAATGCACGACTTCAAACTACATTTATCTGTCTAAATCGTGTAGTTGTTAGTGCGTCTTCTTTGGAATCGTGGGACCAGGGATCGTTTGCCATAATGCACGACTTCAAACTACATTTATCTGTCATCTAAATCGTGTAGTTGTTAGTGCATCTCCCTTGGAATCGTGGGACCAGGGATCGTTTGCCATAATGCACGACTTCAAACTATATTTATCTGTCTAAATCGTGTAGTTGTTAGTGCGTCTCCCTTGGAATCGTGGGACCAGGGATCGTTTGCCATAATGAACAACTTCAAACTACATTGATCTGTCTAAATGTGTAGTTGTTAGTGCATCTTCTTTGGAATCGTGGGACCAGGGATCGTTTATCCATAAAGCACGACTTCAAACTACAATTATCTGTCGTCTAAATCGTGCAGTTGTTAGTGCGTCTTCTTTGGAATCGTGGGACCAGGAATCGTTTGCCATAATGCACGACTTCAAACTACATTTATCTGTCTAAATTGTGTAGTTGTTAGTGCGTCTTCTTTGGAATCGTGGGACCAGGGATCATTTGCCATAATGCACGACTTCAAACTACATTTATCTGTCTAAATAGTGTAGTTGTTAGTGCGTCTTCTTTGGAATCGTGGGACCAGGGATCGTTTGCCATAATGCACGACTTCAAACTACATTTATCTGTCTAAATCGTTTAGTTGTTAGTGCGTCTTCTTTGGAATCGTGGGACCAGGGATCGTTTGCCATAATGCACGACTTCAAACTACATTTATCTGTCGTCTAAATCGTGTAGTTGTTAGTGCGTCTCCCTTGGAATCGTGGGACCAGGGATCATTTGCCATAATGCACGACTTCAAACTATATTTATCTGTCTAAATTGTGTAGTTGTTATTGCGTCTTCCTTGGAATCGTGGGACCAGGGATCGTTTGCCAGAATGCACGACTTCAAACTACATTTATCTGTCTAAATCGTGTAGTTGTTAGTGCGTCTTCTTTGGAATCGTGGGACCAGGGATCGTTTATCCATAACGCACGACTTCAAACTACATTTATCCGTCTAAATCGTGTAGTTGTTAGTGCGTCTTCTTTGGAATCGTGGGACCAGGGATCGTTTGCCATATTAAACAACTTCAAACTTTATTTATCTGTCGTCTAAATCGTGTAGTTGTTAGTGCGTCTCCCTTGGAATCGTGGGACCAGGGATCGTTTGCCATAATGCACGACTTCAAACTTTATTTATCTGTCGTCTAAATCGTGTAGTTGTTAGTGCGTCTCCCTTGGAATCGTGGGACCAGGGATCGTTTGCCATAATGCACGACTTCAAACTACATTGATCTGTCTAAATCGTGTAGTTGTTAGTGCGTCTTCTTTGGAATCGTGGGACCAGGGATCGTTTATCCATAACGCACGACTTCAAACTACATTTATCCGTCTAAATCGTGTAGTTGTTAGTGCGTCTTCTTTGGAATCGTTGGACCAGGGATCGTTTGCCATAGTGCACGACTTCAAACTACATTTATCCGTCTAAATCGTGTAGTTGTTAGTGCGTCTTCTTTGGAATCGTGGGACCAGGGATCGTTTGCCATAATGCACGACTTCAAACTACATTTATCTGTCTAAATCGTGTAGTTGTTAGTGCGTCTTCTTTGGAATCGTGGGACCAGGGATCGTTTGCCATAATGCACGACTTCAAACTACATTTATCTGTCTAAATCGTGTAGTTGTTAGTGCGTCTCCCTTGGAATCGTGGGACCTGGGATCGATCCGCGGTCGGTTGATACCTAATCAGTATAATTAACCCTTTCCCTCATACGACAATTCGACAGCAGACGACTTTGAACACATTTTGTCAAAACATAGAAAATCTCCTTAATTGAATGGATAACCTATGACAAAAAGTGGAAAACATTGTGGCAAAAGGAGAAATTGCACGTTTTGTGCAATTTCTTCTTTTGTCACTATGTTTTCAAAAAGCCGTCTGCTACAGAGGCGTCAGAAAGCGTCTATATGAGGGAAAGGGTTATCGGTAGAAATGGTGGCTCTCTTATTGTCCGCTCATGGCTGAAAGTATACCATTACGGCTGACGCATCGGTTTAAAGTATACATTCTAGCGATAGTATTGGTAAATGAGCTAGGAAACGCCGTGATATAAATACAGAACTGTTGAAAACTGTTGAAAACAGCGTAAAACACCATTCAAACACTCATATTCAATGTGTTCAGAACGGAGACTAACATAAGCCAGCATTTTCATACAATCTCGGTCTGGTCTAAATCATCCGGTACGTGTGTATCAACAAGAAGCAAAGCGTGTTCTATAAATGTATACTAATAAAGCAAGGTAGAGCGTCGGCCTCTTGTACCAACGGTCCCTGGATGAGCTGGTTCTGACTTTGGGACTTTTCCACATATACGGTGCGAGTGCTGGTTTAATCCCCAGGAAGCAACACATCGAGCGTGATTTATATAAGCTGAAAGCTGGTTTCGCAATCGATGTAGAATAGATAAGTTTTAACTTAAGACCAATGGTGATGATACCAATCTCTCGAATTGAGCAGGGTAAGGGTTATACTGGAAACGTTCATGATCGGACACGAGTTTCCTTTGGATAGTTGATGGTTGGAGGTCATGGACCGGAACTATACACACTACTCGTAACAATAGACAAAACAAAATATGCACACGTTCCAAACCACATAAAAAGCTACCTCTGCTGTCAAATTTAAATAACAAATGAGACACGACATACATTGGGTCAGGCTTTAACAATGGTGGTAATGGCTTTTCCTCATTGTCGTTAAGGATTGTTGGGATTAGTATTAAGACTGACTCGCTGGTCTCGGAATAAATGAACCGACCGGTAGTACTGGTAACTTATCCAGGAAACTCATCCGAGCTGTAACTGAAACATTATGAAAGAGGCGTAAAACCCGATACAACCAAACGCCACACGAATACCGTCATTCAGTATAGTGTGTGCAGCGAAGAGACAGATGAGCCTGTACCTCATTTCAGTCTTACCTGATTTCATTCACAATCTAGTCGTATAGTCATCATCGAATCATCCGACTAATATTTTAACAAAAAACTGACAGTACAGCATTTGTTATCGTTTTGAAATTACTTAAGGTCGGTTTTCGTGCGACGTGTCTTGCGTGTTACATAATGTACCTGTAGATCTATGGTAACCAGTTCCCATACACATACTCTTTCTGGTGCCCTCTGCAATAGACGACCTTTGAAAACCTTTTGAAAAAAGGAGAAATTGCTCATAATAAGCAATTTTTCCTTTTGGCACAATGTTTACAACTCTATCCAGTGATTACACTATCATTTTTAGAGAGTTTCCATATTTACACTTGGATATTATCAAACTGGTCTCCTGCAGATTTGTTGAATGTGGGAGGGGGTAACAGTACAACAAAATATCGTTTCCCTGTGCCCGGGGCTTGACATTTTCGCAAACGTTCTTTTATAATTGTGTCTTTAACTCTTTCTAGCATACAGCACATCTGAACGCGCAGCCTGTAAAAGCACCTGGACAAAACTTGTGAACTCTATACATGTCATTAATATTAATGAATAAGACAAAAAAAACATAAATGCAAGTCAAAATAAAGAAACTGCAAATACTTAAAACATCGGATTATTTATTTCATTTTAGATGTGTCATAACTAAGTGTTTTTTAAACAATCACAATTGTAATATGTTCAAGACATTTAAATTAGTTTTTTTTTTTCTAATAATAACTCTCCTCCCATGTCATTTCCGAAAAGCTATTAACAATAGAAGTCGCGGGCTTCTGCCCGGCGACTAATAATAGGGATAAAGGGTTTAGAAATATTCAACAATTACCTCATGTAACATTCTCAACATTTCGAAGACGCCTTTACTAAATAGTATCCGGACTAAAGGGGGTCTCCTTACCTCTGCCTAAGTCCTCGCAAATATTTATACAGTACGACAGCAGTTCTGGTCTGGAGTTTATGTCCATCTATTGTAGTAGGACTGATCGACGACTACCGAGACTGTGCCTTTTCATGTTGTGGAATTGGTTTTTGCTGTTCGCTTGTGTAATAAAACTCCTTTTCGCCTAACTCAGCTCATACATTATTTATAATTAATTCCTCATCAAACGTGCACTCTCGAATGATTTACCGCAACGCATTTGTCAATTAATCATTAATTTAGAGTTACGTTGGATCATGTTGTGTTACAGAAATTACAACATGTCATTTAGATAAAAACTGGAGGACTGTATTTATTTTATTTTTGGGGTTTATTTTAGGAAAATAACGTTGAAGCGAGGTTAGTTCGTCGTTGATATGAATGAAAGCAATAGCATTCAAATGAGCTTCTTGTGAAAACATAGATCATCAACAAAACATGACAGTTCAAATGATCATTATCTTCATATCTTAAATGTAGCTCACGTATCTCGCGGGAAATTATACCCGTAAACCATTAGACATTTCACACATGCAGACGACTTTCCAAACAGTTTATCAACATGAGAATATTCTCATAATGAACAATTTATTCTTTTGACACAATGTTTTGAACTCTTTTAAATATGAATACTTTCACCTAGGTAATCCATTATCTTACCTTAGGGTAGAGCATAGTTGTTTCTTGTGTGAAAGCATTAATTATATTCAGAAGTCATCTGTCAATAAGAATGTTAAAAGTCTTTATGTTTACTTTAATACATTTTTGTTTGGTACAGATGCAGTTATGGTCCTCTATTTTGACAGTTTTCCATCGTTGAAAACGTTGATGTTAGAGAGCTGTTATGAAAATGTATATGAATAATAATGCAGTTTGCATATACTTCGACTTACGATTTTGAGTAATTTTCCATGAAAAGGGCTTATTTCAAATGATGTCCGATTATTTAAAAAAAAATCAAATGCCTCTCTCGGATATAGTATAACCTTTTGACCATCAATGTTAGGGTCTTGCAATTCAGCATATGGATTATCTTATGATTCTATCTGATTCTTGGTTTACCTCCACTTGCTGAAAGCCAATCAAGCTTTTGACAAGACACATTGTCCGTCGTGCGTCTGTCCGTCCGAGCGTCTGTGCGTTTTAAAGTCTTGTCTTCAAACGACTTTTTCTCTATATCTAATGGATATATAATTTGGATATGATTTGATAACGTTTTCATAGCATGGAGACAAGATGCACTACTGTTGTGTTTCCTAGTTTCTTCATTCTGATGCACTGCATACTCTTAACTGCAAAAAAAGTATTTGATGATATACTTTTACAGTTCGCCGAGTTACAAACATATTGCTGATGTCGAAAAGTGTTAAAAAATTGTTGAATTTAAGTAACTATATATATTAAGCCTATTTAGAGCGAAGACTAAGAACTGAAAGATAAGATGCTGTATTGATATATTTTTTGTTTTTTCATGCTTCTCGACTAAATTCATGATATATATTTGTTTGTCTTTCTGTTGCATTTATGTTTTTGTAAGAAGTATCATTTACTTATTATTAATTAAATCAAATTAATTTAATTTTTATAAAATATATACGCAATGTTCAACATGATTTATCCAACGGCATTCGGATTGAACAACAAGTCAGTTGTTTATGTATTCATGTATCGTCTCCCCTCGATTTCTTGTAGTACGTGCCTTGAACCATAATTGATTTGCTAGTTCAAAGTAAGAGTGAAATATAAAAATATGTAATGACAATAAGTAATCTTCTCCTTTTACCGCATTGTATGGTAAATTAATCGGAGTTAAAGTCGTGATAAATGGTACTGAAAGTGAGGGATTCGAGTCTGATATAAGCCGTCCCGCGAGAAAACCAACATTGTGGATTCAGCGTAAAGTATCGACCCGGATCACCTTAAGCATACCGCGCAGGCTAACCCGGATAGACACTTTTCGTCTCCTGTGGATCGTCTGTTTCAGGAATCATTACTCTATACCTCAATCCCCCTGAGACGGAATGTGTAGGCCCGAGTCAGTCTTCACGGACTGCGTAGGCTGGTCTGAGTCGATACATTACGCAGAGGCCATGATGTTGGTTTTCTCGCGGGACGGCTCTTATGTTCAAATAAAAATACTCATTATAAAGGGAGGCAATAAACGTCAAAGTCGAACGCTGACACAGAGTTGGTTTATAAATGTTCATGACTCGATAGTATTTTAAACCCTTTCCCACATACGACACATCTACAGAAGAAGACTTTGAACACATCTAGGCAAAAAACGTGGAACTTTTATAAATGATATTGTAATCACCGGATAGAGTTGAAAACAGTGTGGCAAAAGGGGATATCGTTCATTATGAGCTGTGTCTACTTTTGCCACAATTTTTTTCAAAAGTTGTCTGCTGCAGAGGCGTTATAAGGCGTCTGAATGTAGGACAGGGTTTAATGGGCGCGGCGGGTTTTGTACATATGTTATGACATCATAGAAACTGGTCCAATGATAAATAATTTCCAGTTCATTTTGTTTACCAAATCGGATTTACGTATATTTATTGTAAAAAATATAGAGGATATAGTTTGGTATATTTATGGATTACGTCATTCAATATATCAACACATTTCTTATATACATGCAGACGGAAAGGTGTATGTCTCCTGCAATCTCATTAAAATCATATCCTATTAACGCTACGCATAGGATCTGAGGACAACCGATAGAGGGTCACGTTCAGACGACCTTTCCGCCAGCCATTTGGTCAGATCGTGTACTTTAGTCAGATTGGGTGTATGTCTCCTGCAGCCTTAAGTAAGCCGAGCTGACACATACAATTTAGGTTTCCTACTTATTTATAACGACCAGATAAGGTGGTTATTGGAGGCCACCGGTCCTTGTGTTTGTATACAATATCACATACCATAATTGAGCCATTCCGTGAGAAAACCAACAATATGGACTCTGCGTAATGTATCGACGCAAATCTGGGCAGTCCCCGCAGGCTTATCCGGGCCGACACATCTCAGGAGGATAGAGGTATGGAATAATGATTCCTGAAACAGAAAAACCACAGGAGGCGAAAAGTGTCTGCACGGATTAGTCTGCGCGGCATGATAAAGCTGATCCAGATCGATACTTTACCCACAATGTTGTTTTTCTCGCGGAACGGCTCATATAATGATGGCTGTGATAGTCACGTTAATAATACAATCGGGCGACACCGGATGAAATATGCAGAACTAGCGTTATCCGGGCATGTCCGGCACAATTCCGGTATATGCCGGTGCAGGGCCGGGTCTCTACCGTGGCTCTACCGTGGTAATTTGGGGGTGGTCTGTAGTACTCTGGCAGACTTACGGGGGCCACCGGTGCATGACTTGGGCTTTACCGGGTTGGACCTGCGGCTTCCGGGACACGACCTGCGACATCGTATATGAAAAGTGCCAAACCGGGAACTCACCGTGGTAATCCGGGATCAAATTGGGACATCCGGCTTCTTAACCGGGGGCAACGACGGGAATTTGAGAATGCATTTGAATTTTCGACCAAACATGTCCCGGATCCTCTTTTTTTTTTTTCACTTGGACATACCTTTACCCAATCTCCTTTGCAGAGAGTCGTTCTTTACACTCACTTAGAGCGCCTATGTAATAGAGAGTGACCTTTACCAACGCCGGGACAGTGATAATGGGGCTTTATGTTGGTGTACTCAAAAGAATCGTCTCACAATTCTTTTGAGTACCAACACCAAAGGGTTTGAGTACCAAATAAAGTTTTTAGAATATGAAGAATGTCCCTTCTCTAGAGCTCGATAAACACCATTCAAATAAAATAAAAATAAAAATGTGTGACATTATATGAAACCCAATGAACTCGTGTGAATGCTTCTTGCGATCGGTAAATTTCTAAAAGAAATGATTATGCTACATATAACAAAATGAAGCTGATCGCAACTGATTTGTTTAGTCATTCATAGTTGTTGGTCGATCCGAATTTCGAATTTCCTAACTTTTGTTTCGATTTGCGGCGTGGAACAACCTGCGCTGTTCTTTAATGTTACCGATGTAAAAGAAAAAATATCAAAGGTTGGATTGTGAATCGCAATGATTTGTCATTGATTACCAATTGTATAAATATGTAAATTTATTTCGTTAAAATAACACCCATCTACGTGCTTCAAAGATACTTTCTAAAATCCATTGTAAACAAGTAGTTGTGCTAAACAGGAACTACCAAGATAGCAGATGTGCATAATTAAGCGAGTAGTTTGCGTGGGATTTTGTACCATGGGGTTGTGTAATAGAATAGGGAGCAACCAACATCACTATTGTAAAGAAAAACTCTGTAATATGTTTGAAAAAACAATATTTATGAATCAATAAATTTTATTAACTGATCTAAGAAACAACATGATACAACATACGTATATCTTCTACCGTTATAATAAAACTTTAGACACATTTAATGTGTATTTAATAACTTTTTCCCCCAACTTCCTAGGCTACGCTTTTTTAATAGTTTGGTTTACGGCCCTGACGACCCGATTAAGAAAAAAAGATTTCAGGGGATGTTTTGCCTATTTAAAAAATGATGTTGTATGTCTAAACTTAAAACGTTCCTCCGCATACAATATGTTCATTCAGACCATTGTTTTCTTGCTAAATGTTGACTATACATGTGGACTTTTTTTTAGATTACATAAATGCTCAATTTGGATTATAAATATCTTTAAACTTGTAAAAGTTACTTTTTATTTTTTGTTTATATACATGTACTCCCGTTTTAGTTATCATACCTCTGTTAAACTGGAAGGATAATATACTTCCTCTTCTCCTTCCAAAGCTTGTGTCCCATTTAATTTATAACTAGAGGCATTACACCTTAAGTTAATCTGTTAATATTTTCATCTAATTTATCTAGTTAGAGCTGATTTAAAATCGTTTATTGGTAAAACATAAAGACTCTTTAGCTTGTATGACACATTATAGTTACAGTCAATGTTAAGCAAACTGTAAACCAAATGGTATCGGGACTAAATTTGTCATTTCACGACTAAACTTCACACGATGAGTATCACATAGCTCTTAGCATATAAAACGCCTAATCCCTACGTCAACATTGACCCTTTCTGCTCTTGATAACCTTGTATTATAGACTATGGTAGTCAATTGAGCAATATAGGCAAATATTGGCCTTCTTTTTTAAAATAAAGGGACATTTGGCCTTCTGATTCAAAATATTTAGATCCTGTCTGTATAAACTGGTTATTTAAATGTACTGATCTGCATCTGTTTTCTTTCAGTCATGCTTCAAAATCATTCTCGGCGTCTTTGATGCTTGGCATCAAATTTCGTCTTGTTCAATATATGGACATAGCAAAGTGCAATTCTTAAGTTTTCCTGTTATATTTTCGGAATCGGTATTTATTTGTCCAAATGTAATCTTCCGTTAGCCCCTTGCTGTAAGCACTTTCAGTGCTTTGATTAATTTTGTATCAAACCGAAATGCAAACTTTAACTCGAACCGGCAACCCAAAGTTCTCTAGACCGTTGACCAATTGCAACGGCTGAATAAACAAGATAAACAAAACCCTTCAACGTTGTGTCTACATTATTATCTCGAACTTTATCGGAACTTAAGTATGGCAACATCTGCTTTTGAAGTGTTTGTGATGCTCACTATTTAATTATTCGAAAAAAAAAAGGTCCTTGGAGACTTCACGACGAGCAGCGACGATGGTGGCTATTCCCGTTCCTCTACGCGGTCGTACGTTCCGTTTTAACCCTTTCCCACATAATTATACCGAATCTGTAGCAGCCGATTTCGAAAACATCTGGTTTAAAATATTTTGAGAAATTGCTCATTATGAATGTTATTGTTTCAACCATTTTAAATGTAACATTTGAATGAATTCAAAGTATAACATTTATGTTTCAACCATTTTGAATGTAATTGAATGAATTCAAAGTATAATTTTTATAGTTTCAAACAATATCTTCACGTTTAGTTTCAAGCATTTTGAAAATGACATCTGAATTAACTGAAAGAAGAATTGTTATTGCTACTTCCCACAATATCTTATATTATATCACGTGATATCAGTACAATGACCGGTGTTGTAGTCGCTGTGTAACAAACACAATTGTCTGTCTGAACAATATATTGACGTTTAGACAAGAACTTTAAAATGGCGATGTTTATATATATCTAGCGCTTAATAGTTTTGTTGACGAACCTATTCTGCGAACTACCTAACATAATCGGCAAAATGGCTGTGTAGAGATTTGATACCTATTTATAGCGAAATAAAATGTTCCCCATCACCAATCTGTACAGTATATGGTTTAACCCTTTCCCTCATACGACAAATATGCAGCAGACGACTTCGAACATATTTTGTTGAAAAATAGAAAATCTCTATAATTCAATGGATAACCTATGACTAAAAGTGGAAAACATTGTGGCAAAAGGAGAAATTGCTCGTTTTGAGCAATTTCTTCTTTTGTCACAATGTTTTCAAAAAGTCGTCTGCTGCTGAGGCGTCAGAAAGCGTCTATATGAGGGAAAGGGTTAAATGTGCTGAACTCCTGAAAATAGATATTTAGATCAAAGTTTTAACACTGTTCGATAAAATTAGAGTAATATGCTTTATTTTTTTAGCCACATTTTGTACATTTGTATGACTTTCAATTGACAGTTTTTCAACATTTACTGCCTCAAATGGTTTTGAACTATTTATTACTTACAGTGGTGTGACTGTAAGAAATATTTACAGAACTTTCAACATTTCAAAATGTTGATCTCCATCCGGAGTTCAGCACCTTTAAATTGGAAAGGGGTTGACACATTGTTTAAGTTAAGTTTGAGCTTACCCCATTTTTAGATGACTCGACGTCAGACGGTGCATATTATAAAACCCTGACAGTTGACGTACCGTTCGCTCATTTAGAACAGTTTGTCGACGTAAACAGTCGTTCGTTTGTGGTCGCGTGTTACTATTTTTAGATCATTATGGAGATTTTATCTTTCGTCATTCTAGAATTGGTATATTGCTAAACACATATTTGAAACACAACGAATTCGAACTTCATTATAGGTATTTAAGCAACCGAAATATAAAACGGAATCGACGAACGGATTAAAAGTGACGTTTATACGAGCCAGTGACAAGACAATCTACGAATTATTTTTGTAAACACCGCTTATATAAGAAAAAAAAACGAAAATAAATTCAACTTTGACTGAAATTATACCATTGCGTACATATGGATTATTAAAAGACAACACTAAAAATGCTATCTCACGCGTTTTCCAAGTTTCTTGTGTGTTTGCTGTTTGTTCGGACGATTCACTGCGTTTTTCGAACTTACTATATAGCGGCGGTCGACACGGACTGGGATTACGCACCGTATGGTCGAGATCTGGTATTCAACCACCAAAGGTATGCATCTCCTATTTGTTGCATTGTTTTATGTGATCTCCTCCTCGTTGTCGGAGTCAACCTCATTATCATCATCATCATCATCATCATCATCATCATCATCATCATCATCGCCATCATTATCATTGTCATGTTTTCTTCTCCTTCTTCATCGTCGGCACGTTTTCCTCCTTCCTTCTCATTTTGTTCTTTAACTTCTATAACAGAGGAGAGTTTCGTATTATTTTAGAACGTAGGCCTTTCTCTGAAATACTACTTTTTGACACTGCCAATGAGCACATTACTACAGGATGAATTGGGAATGTGTGGTTAAATGAACGTCATCTAATCCGATGGAAAAGAACACTTTGTGATAAATGGTGAATTATTCATGACTGAAAAATTATTCTGTTTCCCGTTTATTAAACTGTCAGCTTGCAATGCAGTCACAGTCTGCAGTTAAAACATGAGGGAAATGGCTTATCTGAATGAAAGATTCTTAAAATGAGCCAAATTACGAGAAAACCAACATTGTGGACTCTGCATAAAGTATCGACCCTTATCAGTATAAGCATGCCACGCAGGCTAACCCGGATAGACACTTTTCGCCTCCTTTGGATTTACTTTTTAAGGAATCATTACTCTATACCTCTATGACCCTGAGACGGAATGTGTCGGCCCGGATTAGCCTGCGCAGGCTGATCTGGGTCGATACATTACGCAGAGACCACACTGGTTTTTTTTCTCACGGAACGGCTCACATGACGTTTTCAATATAGTACAGGTATAAACAATACTAAATCCGTCCTTCATTATACCAATATATTGTCAAATTCCAGGTGTGTATTGGCAGACTTTCATTGCGTTTTCCAGGTTGCACACTGTCATTTAAAAAAAAGATACAAGCTGGCCCTACATTTTCATAGAGAGATGTTTTTGTTTTACAATTGACAGCTTCATTTAGAAAGCCATCAGAGCTGATCACAGCCTGGTACCCCCTACCAATATATATATAATTGTGCCACTCCATGAGAAAACCGGTGATAGTGACACATTTTTCGATATTGGGATTTTTACATTTCCATATAGTCCAAATTGTCCAGTTTTGTTTGATATATGTGTTGACTTCGTATGACGAATATTGATGCCGTAATGGACGTCAAAAGGAGACATGTGTTACTAATTGTTGAAATGATGTCGACGTCATTTTCATAATTTATGCTCGACGCTCAAACAAAATTTACAGCAACGTTATTTTTACTTTTATCAAAATGGCTTTAGAACTGTTTAAGCCATTCAACATTTAACGTATAACTTTACCTGTAAAGCAGTACTACATTGAATGGTGGTATATTTTAAAGCACAGCGTTTTAAACAAGATGTCAGGGTCGTGCTGTAATACGCACACATGTACATGTATGACATATTGGCGAGTCCTATTTCCTGTGCTACACGAAAATTATTTCTACATATTTAGATAATTATGTGAATGTCGCCGGGTGCATCGATTGCTTACAAACTTAGGAAAACATCCGGAAACTAAATTCAATCTAGATCTACTATATCGAAGAAAATGCATTGCATGTATTTAGATTTGGCTTTTCTGATAGTAATCGTTTAACGAGGTCTTATTTCAAATTTATCCTATTTACTAAAACATGTTTGGTTTGTGATTATAGCGACCTCATAATATCTGAGATCAGTGTCCGAGTTCCTATCGGTTCACTACCAATTCTCAATTGACAATAGTCAAGCCCACTCTTTAGTACTCTTGGTTGTTTGGATAGTACTACGGAAGCTACGGTTTCAGTTGACAGAGGTAGAAACTCTGCCTGTGTTGTATAACTGAATGCATTGTTGAATGATTTTTTTACAAATAACAACAACAAACTTGCATGACAGTCAAAGTGTTCCCTGTTATATAAGCATTTACACAACGAGTTACTGATATTTCAATACAGAAGTGGCACACAAGTATGTGTAACTCTTCAAAACATAGCTTATTACTATAAAGATTTCAAATCATTATTGGACACTGAAAAATAACTAACGATTGACACGCCTTATATATATATATATATATATCAACGAACTCTGTCACATTCTAGGTGCTTTAACCAAAGTTTAGCTATAGAAACAGGACGCCATGACAACCTTGAGAAAATGTTTAGAATTTGTACTTATTGTTTAAATAGAAATACCTACATTATTGAAGACGATTATAATTTGTATTAGGATGAAATAAATGCATATCTATGACACTAATATAATTCATAAAGTATGATACTTTGTAATTAACTATTTACATATCTACATTATTGTCCGTATTAAAAATTGTTGTCAAAATTGTGTATATTGTGAGTTGCTCTCAAATATTCAAGTGTGTGTAATGTATATGTATTATGGGCCGGAGGCCTTATATTACAATACAAGCATATTGCAGTGTATTGTATTGTATAAGTAAATTGAATCTAACAAATGATGATAGTGTTAACATATTCTCTTATTTATATTCAGATATGCAACATTCTGCTTTAATTTGTTATAATCAAAACAACACTTGGTTCGTCATCGCAAAAATCATACCACTTTAGCAACATAAGGCAAGCCTGGTGGCCATGTTTTTCGACCGATAAACATGGTTTGAAAGAATCTCATAGAAGGTCACCAAAGAACATTCGTACAAAACTGTTTGAAATTAGGACATTCACTATTTAAAGCCAATATAATGCTAACAGCCCCCTCTCCTTGTGGTCATGTTTTTCGACCGATCAACATACTTTTTCTACAATATATTTTGAGGATGAATATTCAATATAAAGCTAACAGTACCATCATGGCTTCAAAGCATCTGAAAATGAGTCACCCATGGAACATGTCCGACAACAATCAACGTGGCTAAAAGGATTCAGATAGAGTCTAACCCAATGATCATTTCTACACAAAATATGAACATCGAGGGAGAAGTTTGTTTCATTCGGTTGCCATAGAAACCAAATACCAGAAAGGAAAATAGGAGAGGACATTGAGAGGATTATACCTGTGAAGTGTCATCCCAATTGTCTGAGCGTTTACAGATGAGAAGCAAAACGTAAACGCATGCACAGACGCACGGACGCACGACGGTCAATTCGACATGACTTAAGCTCGATTAGCTCTCAGGAATTGGAGCTAATAACATAAGACACTTGCAACGCTAACGAAGCATTGCATGAGGTCATGTCATATTATGTATCATTGTCTCCTCCCGATAACTGCAAGTCTGTCATCGAAACACAACTGGGTTCGTCAGCAACGCAACGTTTTTGTCGAACGATTTATCATGTATTTAGCAAATGATTTACGCGATAATAAAACCCAATATTCCGAGGTTGTAAATCGCATTGATGATAAGGCAAATGTTCAATGATATTTTTTGTCAAATGAAGTATCATGCATTTGGTCAATAATATATGTGATAATAATACCAACATGCAGAGGTTGTAAATCAATGCCGATTTTAATTATATTGCATACTTAAGTAGGCTCTCTGGGTGAATTTACAACTACAATGACAAGGGCTATCCTGACCAGGCTGAACAGATGTGTAAGCTTATCAGGGTTCCATTGAGTACAAATAACTTAAGGAGTTGTAACCTTGGCATAACGCTTCAAAATAGCACGTATGTTGTATCAAGCAAGACTATATATCTTTGTTATGTTTATTGTATTATTTAATAATATTACAAAGTCATGATTTCTGCATTGTGTTGAAAAAACGTTTATATTGATTCGAATGCAGAATAAACAACACACGTCAAAGGCCGATCTCTCTCTCTCTCTCTCTCTCTCTCTCTCTCTCTCTCTCTCTCTCTCTCTCTCTCTCTCTCTCTCTCTCTCTCTCTCTCTCTCTCTCTCTCTCTCTCTCTTTCTTTCTCTCTCGCTGTCTCTGTCTCTGTCTCTGTCTCTCTGTCTCTCTGTCTGTCTGTCTCTGTCTCTCTGTCTGTCTCTCTGTCTGTCTGTCTCTCTCTCTCACTCTCTCTCTCTCTTTCTCACTCTATCTCTCTCATTCTCTCTTTCTCTCTCTCTCTCTCTCTCTCTCTCTCTCTCTCTCT